>OU779869.1:26250000-27500000 GCA_916999025.1 Orgyia antiqua
AATATGTATCTTTTTCTTTAGCTTTTTTTCTTTTAATTTTAACAGGAGTTAATATTGTAAGGCGACCCCCGCTGTTAAAACTACGAGAGCAGTGCTCATACTCATAGAGTACTGACACTGTCGTCTCTTAGCCTGCATGTGGCGTAATTCCGTAGCAGTGTTTGTATGTGTTACCACGTCATATTACTGACCTGGCAGTATATCCGATATACAAAAGAGTGTGTGTAACCACTCCCGTTGGTTGAATATTGGTGAAAATATTGAAACAACGGGATTTGTGTTAGTATAATACAGAAGTTATTGGATGTAACTTCTGTATTTGTTTATATTTACTGCCTTTGTATAAGAAAACAATAAAGAATTTTATTTATATATATTTATTTATTTAATACACGAAATTTCTTGAAGAAAAACTAAATACGATTTAAGAGCGAGGTAATCTTCGATACCTTCGAAATCCGTAAAAGTAATTTTATTTTAACAAGTTAGAGAATAATAATCTTTGGTTAATTTTCTATTTGTCTTCTTTTATTTGGCTCACTTAATGCCTTATCATTATGCCGATCATTATATATTTTTTTAAAACAGTGCACATATTATGTCGTAGATGAAGACCTAAGAAAAGATGGATGGACTGTGTGAATGAGGATATGTAAGAAAGAATTTAACACAGATATGACGTCTGATAGAAGACTGTGAAGGAAAAAAACATGTTGCGCCGAACCCAAGTAATGGGATTGGGACAGTAGAATTAACGATATATTATGTCTATTTCAGTAGAGAAACCTGTTGGGTACGATTTAAAAGGGTAATGTATGTAAGTATCTAGTAGATTTTAATATATTTCATAATTACCAGAAAAGAGGTGTTTAAGTTGTGCTTACTTAGAGTGCCGTTGACTATTAATTTGTCTCTGTATAAAATTAAATGATTAAATTCAAGCGATTAGGAGAACTAAATCGTATTATAATCGTTATTACAAGGCCATTTTATTTATATAAATAAAAATATTAACTTGATTTATATTTAATATGTAAAATAAAAATTTCATGTAGAACAATTTATTATTTACAATTATGCCTATGGAATTTCCTCATTCTTTGCACGAATACTAAAGTCATAAAATAAGCTCCAATAACTCACCAACTTCCAAACAATGATGCAGATCTGTATCAATATCAGTTAATAATGCAATGCTGTTTTTGTTCAAAGTCTTATGCATACATTCACACATTTGCAGCATTGTATTACGTACAAAGCGTTAACTCATTTCGATTAACTTGTTAACTCAAGTGAAATGAAATAATTTGAGTATAACGTCACTGGACTAACCTCCAGTGGCTGTGACCTTGGTTAAATTTTTACTTGCATTGTTCTTCCGTTTTGTGGTGATATTATTATTGAACTAACTATATAATAGCATAACAGAATAATCTGTATTATAAATAATTGTTATCCTAAGTTCAAGATTGATAGATCCAAAGGCTCTTACGGCACTCTGCGAAAGTAATGGGGTGGTGAAACTTTTATTCTTAATCCGTCACCACAAAGATCAATAAAAAAAAAATCTTTTAACACAGTCTAAATTTATATATTCATTTGTAAATAAATCCATATCATTTAACTTCTCATATTCAAAGGCGGAAATATAAGCCTATTGTTCTTAGTATTTAAACCATAAATATAATATTTTAAAACATACACATAATATTACTAAATGCCAAGGACATGTCAAATATGCAATGTGTAGCACATTCTCGTGTCACACACTTCGTGATCTGTGTCATATTGCTATTAACCTTAAGTATAATACTTACTTACACTGAAATATGTTAAAACTGATTGCGATATAAAAATAAAATATTTTTGTATTATAAACATTTATCCTTCCTTTTTAGCGCATTCGTGTCATGTTATTAGCCACGGGTCTCTTCCATATCGACAGGGTATTATTTCTATTATGTTGTCAAATGGTCTTATTCATAATTACTTATCGGAGGTTTAAACGAAGATTTTATCGGAGAGATAAAAACGTTTTAACGTAAAAAGACTATTATGAATAACAAGATTTGACAATTTTTTCAATTTTTTTCGAGTTTCCCGTCTCTCACACAGGATGTTATTCATGTACAATATCTTTAAGCTGGCTTTTACAGCACCTTGTGAAAAACGAGGTAGTGACACTTGCATTCTTAATCCATCACCACACGGAAAAATATATTAATGCGTAATATTTCCACACACTTACATAAGTATATGCATAGTGTGTAATTATATAATTACATAAAATATATATTTATTTATTCGGTTGACCCTCTAATTACGTACTGGTAACATCACTGCTTATTGTCCGCGAAGTTACATTGCTATATTTATGTAAAAAAAATATTGTGTCATAAAACACATTTTTTTAAATTACAAAGTTGTCAGTTGTATTTAACTTAGTTTTTTACATTATATAGAGAAAAACCAAAGAAAACAAAAGGACAATAGGTAGACATACGCATTTCTCTCAGTCTATTCCAATAATTAAAATTAAATGCTGTGTAATTTTAACTAAATCAAGATAAATGTCTGTAGGGTGAAGGACAAAAATAAAACAAGTGACCATAGTGTATACCCAAGGGGGATTTACGTCAGGCAGCGGCCCCGATTAAAAGAATAAAGGCATCCAAATCCCAATGCAACATGCACAAGCAATTCTTACTGCGCCGACCCCGAATAACGGCATAAAGGCAGGAGAATGATATTAAACGATTAAACAAAACAAAAATCAATATCGGTATTTCTTTATAATTGATAGATTTACTACCATGTTAATTGATACGATAATCTCGTGGGAATACTGTTTCTTATTTACTTAAGATCGGAATGATTGCAATGGTCTATTTCATACTTTATATCATTAACTTGCTCGTTATCATAGCTTCTAAGGTATATTTCTTACTAAAACTTACTGAATTCTATTTTGTTGTACCTACATTAAATAAATAAATAAAATATCCTTTATTGTACACCATAATAATTTAAAATAAAACTTACTAACTAGACTTATCATAGGTACAAAGGACGGTCAGACAACCTTAGGATGGATTTGATCGAGGCTGAATAGGCGACTTGTGGTGTATTGATAGTATGTTAATATGTAGATGCACGAATTAGTAAAAATGCTAATAGCATATTCAATATATACAAATAAATACATTACGTATACCTAAATACATGTATATATAAACATATACATTAATTAAATATGATGTATACAGGGTGTCCCAGAAATCAACGTCAAGCCGAAAACGGATGACGGGCCAAGGGATGGTGGTTCTCAGAAAAATAGGAAAAAATTTTTTTTACCAGCACTCTACATATTATAGCCATTTAAAAAAAAAACGTGAAAATCAACACCTTGTTATGATTTTTCAAGTACTATGACTACAAAATGTTACTTAGCTTAATTATTTTGGGGGGGATTTGTTACTGAATAATGCTAGTATAAATTACAATTCAAAATTTGAACACAACTATCTCGGTTTTAGAGGAAATATCCCTAATTTGCCCAAACATGTACTCAAAATTATTTCATCGTTCAACTTTAACTAGCTGTGCTGAAAAAAAAATGTACTGGGCTATTTCGGCACGTGGCATTAAAAAATGGCGCATTTAGTGGGCTTTCTAAAATGCTATAACACTTACTACATTTTATCCTAATTATGGTTTTTTTTTCTAAAACAAATGATTGATTTATTTTTTGTTTTGCTTACTTGCTAATGGCATGTTGGTTTTCTTTAAAGCTTACATAAATTAAAGTAAGACAGCACAAGTTTGGGTGAAATAGATAGTGACGCCACTTCAACGTGTGAGAGTGAAAGAGATAGCAAGCCTGAGCATCATCAATAGCACAAGTTAGAGTGAAACAGATAGAGACGCCACT
This sequence comes from Orgyia antiqua, assembly GCA_916999025.1. Classification (NCBI taxonomy): domain Eukaryota; kingdom Metazoa; phylum Arthropoda; class Insecta; order Lepidoptera; family Erebidae; genus Orgyia; species Orgyia antiqua. The sequence goes on from OU779869.1 coordinate 26,253,932, forward strand.
TCAATGTGTTAGTGAGAGTGTGAGTGAAAGAGATAGCAAGCCTTGAGTCATGAGTTAGAATGAAACGGATAGAGGCCACGAGTGAAAAAGATAGGAAGACCGCATCATCTGCGCCCGAATTGCAATACTTCAGTACGTTACGTTCTTTCGTTTACTGCGCATCTTTCTGTATTCGTTCGTGTCGTTTTCGTACTTCCTCACTTTGGCTTGCTTATTGGACTTGATTACGTGCTACTTGGATTTGATTTGTGATTTGACCGTCTGTGACGAACTTGGCTTTCTTTTGGACTATCGTTATCGCTGATCGTGTGATTTTGTGTATTCTGTGATCGCCACCATGCCGCTTCGATACACAGCACGGGAGTATGCAAACATGCATCTCATTTATGGAGAATGCAGGTGCAACGCTAATGCTGCAGCTCGACTCTATCGTGAGAGATACCCTAATTCTGAGCGTCATCCGGATCATAGAGTGTTTGTTAATCTGCACCGATCACTCTTAGAAGGCCGATTTCCTAATCAAATGGTTAGCACAGGAAGACCCAGCATTCCATACGAGGAACAAGTTCTAGCAGCAGTCGCAGAAGACCCGAGTGTCTCAGTACGTGGACTTGGGGCAAGCATAGGAGTGCCTAAGAGTATAGCACACCGGATTTTACAGGAAAACGAGCTCCACCCGTACCATGTGCAACGAGTTCAATCTTTGTCGCCTCGAGATTATCCTGCAAGGATTGTGTTTTGTGAAACGATGTTACAAAGACACCGAGAAGACCCCCACTTCCTGGATAAAGTACTCTGGACGGATGAGTCAACTTTTAAAAAAGATGGATACTTAAATCTACATAATGTGCATGAGTGGCACGTGGAAAACCCACATTTAATGAGAGAAGATCGGTCACAATATCGCTTCAAAATAAACATGTGGACCGGTATACTGAACGGTAGAATTATTGGACCTTTCGAACTCCCAGGCACCTTAACCAGTGAGGCTTACTTAGACTTTTTACAAAATCATCTACCAGGCTTATTGGAAGACGTACCACTCAACATTTACACAGGTATGTGGCTCCAACAAGATGGCTGCCCTGCGCACTATGCTCGCTCAGTAAGGGAATTCCTGAATGAAGAATATCCGAATAGGTGGATCGGTCGGTCTGGTACGATCTCGTGGCCCGCCCGATCACCAGACTTAAACCCCATTGATTTTTTTTACTGGGAAGCTGTGAAGGATCAAGTTTACTCTAAGCCCATCGCAAACGTCGATGAACTGCGTCAAAGAATTGCGGGGGCCGCTGAATACATAAATTCAAGAAGTTTCGCTCGCAAAATAAGGCGTTCGTTTTTAAAGAGATGTAGGGCCTGCATTGAAGTTGAAGGGAAACAATTTGAACATGTATTGTAAAAAAATTAAATAAACTGCATTGAATTTTTGAATTTTTATTTTAAACTTAACACATAATGATTCACAACGACCAAAGGTATGGTTTATTAATAGATTAGGTATCTGCCCTATTCACAATAACTTCGCAAAACAGTGTCACTAGTATTTTTTTACCCGACTCCTAAAAATGGGGGAAGGGAAACTAGATGCCATTACCAATTTTTTTTTGAGTAAAACAAAAACCATAAATCCGAGTTGTTTTTTAAAAAAAATACCATAATTAGGATAAAATGTAGTAAGTGTTATAGCATTTTAGAAAGCCCACTAAATGCGCCATCTTTTAATGCCATGTGCCGAAATAGTGTAGTACATTTTTTTTTTCAGCACAGATAGTTTAATTAGAATGATGTAATAATTTTGAGTACATGTTTGGGCAAATTAGGGATATTTCCTCTGAAACCAAGATAGTTGTGTTCAAATTTTGAATTGTAATTTATACTAACATTATTCAGTATCAAATCCCCCCCAAAATAAATAAGCTAAGTAACATTTTGTAGTCATAGTACTTGAAAAATCATAACAAGGTGTTGAGTTTCACGTTTTTTTTAAATGGCTATAATATGTAGAGTGCTGGTAAAAAAATTTTTTTCTTATTTTTCTGAGAACCACCATCCCTTGGCCCGTCATCCGTTTTCGGCTTGACGTTGATTTCTGGGACACCCTGTATAATTTTCTTCTAATCTTTTGTTTAGATTACTCGCAAAATTAAACTGTAGGTACTGTGGTAACAGTTTTAACTTTTATTACAAAAGAATGTTAGATAAACGAGTTTCTCTGAGATTGGAATAATATAGAACCCCATCCTATTTGTTTTTAAAATTAGTTACAAAATATAACTAAGTATTTGCGTAATATCAATGTACTTTACCATTATGTTTTCGCCTTTACACGGTGTTATTGGAAAGTAATGCATCAATATCATAACGTTTGACAGCTTCTATTATCACTGAAATAACGCTTAACTTGGAATGTTGAGTAAAATTTATTGTAAAACGTTCGGAACTAAAGGCAGAACATTATTCTTGTCAAAATACTATTGTTATTGAATGTACAACAACTGTTTAGAGGCAATATTTTATTCTAAATGCGATCAAATTCGTCGGGGTTAATGCAGCCTCTTTTTACGCAATCGCAGATTTTAATTATAATAATTGGACTTAGAATGGTCAAAATAATTCAAGAGAACATGGTGTTTCCTACACCTTGTTGTTGTTGTCTTTATCTGTATCTAGCCATAGTGATTCCAAAAGTAAAAATTCTTTCCTTTCCCTTTTTTTGCAGGCCTATAAACGATTCCCTGTTTGTAGTGGCTTCCTCCAATTCGCGAAGGTATTTGATCTGCTATACCGCTGGCTGACCAGGCGCATTGGCTTACACTTTATTTTCAAGTTTTACATCTCTTCCAGAAGACAGCACAAGTGGAAGGAAAAAGAGTGATACTCATATTCTGAATCCAAAGCTCGAAAATAAGTGAACCAAAAGAATAGCCAAAATCATAACTACATACTCGTATTTAAAGCCTTAAGCAACAATCGAGTTGTCTCGGGTTTAATCGATTGTTTTGGCAATTCATTACAATTTCATATCAAATTACAATATAAAGTACAATAAAAGACTTTTGGTGCAATAAAATATCAATGATTTTACTTATAAATATGTGCAAGTATCATTTTATGTTTATTATTACATAATTACTTTACTTTATTATTATTTACTTATTTAATATTTCAACAATTGACAGGATGCTTTAATATCATTATTTTAAACATCCTATGTTAACACGCCTGTTCAACGTGGTATAATAGGCCTTATTCTTTACAAGTGACGAATGTTCGTGCAATATTGGAATATTCATTTATATCACAACGATACTGACCGTTAATCCATCTGTAGCTTTAGGATCAATAAAAAGGTAAAGTTTGTAATATGTCTGTACAGTTGATCTCCGAAAGTAACATTCCGAAATTAATATTTTTACGAATTTTTATTCGAAGGTGGTTTTCAGGCAATATTATTTACATTGGCAGAACTCAGGCATTTTACTTAGATAAGGTTTAATTGGAGTCATTCTAAAGATGCCTATTACGGAATACAGTCCATTTGAATATAAATATAAATAAAATAAAATTGATAATAAATAAAACTGATGTTAACATAAACGATAATATGCAAACTTATATTGTTTTACTAAAAGCCTGCAACTTGCTGGACGTGACCGGTATCAAGGGCGACGGTTCAACTAAATATGCTGTTCTAGAACAACTTTTACATATAATGCATTTTCTTTAAAATATCGTTCCTAGTTTCCATTTTAAACTTATATATCTTGCATATATAAGTTTAAAATACAGTTTAACAGTATTGCAATTGCCCTAATATTATGGAATTGAATAGCTTCTGACTCAGTTCTACTAATATTCCAAATTTAAATAGTTTTTTTTATTTCGAATGCTAAAGCCCGGTCCGCGATTCTCCCCCAACATGATCGTGAACCTTATTTAGATTTTTATTAATTTCCGAATTAAGTTACAAAGGTAAGGTTTAGTGATATAATACCGTGATGATTAGGTACATTTGTTATCTGGACTACAGCAAATACATTAATAGAATCACAGTGGGATGACGGTTGATTGTATATTGTGCAGTAAAGGGTTGCATAGATCTTGGTAAATAATATTATACCTTTAACTATTTCGTAAAGAAAGAAATACACACGGACTTAAAAAGGCTAGGAAATCAAAAATAAACATTAAAAACATGAAAGTAAATAGAAAAAATAACGATGTAATGAACTTCTGTTTGCTACACGCTATAGGCTCCCTCTGTCTGCATTTTAATACATTATTGAAAATAAAAAATAACGTCTCTTTTATAATGGAAGGATTTTTGTACATACTTATTGTGAGCTAATAAGACTGTACAAAAACTCTTACCTATTAAAAACTATTTATAATTTCTTTATTTATTATAAAACCAAGTCGTTATATTTGTACGTATGTCCCTATGTGAGCTTATATCTTAAAAACTACGCAACGTGTTTGATGCGAATTTTTTAATAGATAGACGGGTCAAAGAGGATGGTTTTTTTTCTTTAATATGTTAAAGTATTCTCTTTTCTAAATTCCACGAGTACGAAGTTGCGTGCAACAGCTAGTTACGTAAATACTGAATTACAGTAGGCTTTCTGTATTAAAAGCAACATGTAAATAATCTTATTATTGTTATTTATATTATGCTAAAATGAAAGTTTATATTACAGCTGTATCAGACCGCAACGTTTAAACTACATTTGATGAAAATTTCGCGTTTTGTGTAAACTGGTTTTTTACTTTACCTAGTTTCAAAGATTTGTTGTTATTATTTGTTGTGTTAAAAAACTAGCAATGACCGCGTGTGATGCGACCAGCAGTGGTATTCAGTAAGCAAAAGTGAAGTGAATTTTCGGTGAATCTTGATCACGTGACAGCGCTCCTCTATTTTTATTGGAGGAGCGCTGTCACGTGATCAAGATTCACCGAAAATTCACTTCACTTTTTCTTACTGAATACGACAGCAGAATTGTTTGTTTTGGGATACAAAACGGTATGGTAATGACGATGTAATTTTTGTCGTCTAAGTAAGAGATTGACTGTTCATTTGCCAATTTATTTGACTGATGCTTTTATAGATGCCTGTTGTTGTGGGAACTTTCCAAAAATATATAAACCATCTATGGAATTATGTAATGATATATTAGACATCCAATTTAATATACATAGTACCAGAAGATTTGTATTATTGTCCGTGTGTTGGCGAAATAACAAGTGTCAGCACCCCTTTTCGATATATCAAAAAATTTTATATCGCCGATACATTGAAAAAATAATATCGATATATTGTTATTTTTTCAACAAGCCTCTGTCAACGTCAAGGGACTCCGCCCCTCAATCGACGCGGATAGTCAAGCGTCGCATGGACACCCACCTCAGCTACTTGCGGATGTATAAATCAGTAAGTATCTAGACAGTAGCAATAGTGATTAAGACATTAGTGTAATTGTTTTATTTCGCATGTGACTGTTGTGTTCTTAACCGTCCGTCTGTGATGAACACAAATAAAAAGCCAACTTTTCGCCGACATTTTTACCAGAATTTCTAAAAAAAAATTTGTAAGCATTATGCCATGTTACACTTTCTTTTATATTATTTTATGCCAACAACTCGAGTACTTAGCTACAAAACAACAATAGTAGTTATTAATGCAAACACTTTATAAAAGAATATTAAAATATGGGTAGTTGTAAAATTATGCGGCAACATCCCCACACTTCTCTATAAAATGGGATGTCGCCATTGCTTCGGGCTCAGTGGTGGTTAAGCGCTGGTACAGTTAACAACGGTCTACTGCTATTTATTATTGAGTATAAATGTTGTAATTATGTAATAACAGTTCCGTGTTGTAATTATGTAATAACAGTTCTGTTAAATTGAAAGATAAAGCTTTATATTGTTACACATTTCATTGCATTTTAATAAATTGACAAATTAATAGTCTCTAAATCTATAAAACTCTTATTTTATTCTACAATTCAGAAGTGCGATTGGTGACCCATGTGTAATGTTGTTTTTTTTTTTTTTTTTTTTCCTCTTTCTTTTTCTGAATGAGCGTTGTGGACAGCGCCGGAGTGCTCGCTTCCTCTATTCTAGAAGAAGTGTTCCCGCCGTCAGCTGACTGTTGGTGTCGGAGGTTTGCGGCCGGCTTCACAGTATCAAACGGGGTGTGGGATTGGCGCGGCTCCATCATCTCTGCGGTGCGGCCTATGATTGCGAGTGACGTGATCGGTCACGTTGCAGCCAGCTGAGGGGCGGCGGTGGTCCTCGCAGTTATTGTTGCGCAATCATGGCGAAGCTGCCAATTGGGCAGCCATCGCGTGCGTGGCTAACAGGTGCACGGCGATCGTGTGCGCGGCCAATGGGTGCGCCGCCATCGTGTGCGCCGCCAACGGGTTACAACACAGCGGTCAGAGGGCTGTGTAGTGCGGCCCACAGCTTACCGGATCGGAAGGTAACACCGCTGCTTCTAATAGAGAGGCAGTGGTGATTTGTCTTTTAATACGCGGATGTTTGGTCAAAGTATTTACCTAAACGTGTAGTGAATTTGGATATAGCGTCCGTAACAAAGGCTAGGAAGTACTAGGTACTACTGATAGATTTTTTTTTTTGTTGTATTTATTTTCATGTTATTGTACTAATTAAACTATTTGAATATGAGGGTAGTTGACATCGCGGCGAACAGTTTTGGTTAATATACCTACAATTTAATCTGTAATAGGTGTTGGCGCCTTTTGTTTAGATTGGTTGTTTTTGTGTCTCGAGATTTTTATTAAACGCTTTCTATTAGAACCATTGAGGTTTCAGCTTGTGGCAGTATGATGAATTGATGTCTTAGGTTGATGAGAGGTTTTTCTTGTCAGTTATGGCATTCCGTAACAGCTCGGTTTGAAAGTTAGGCTCTTGTGTGTCTGCTTTGGATCAAGACCTAGTGGGTCTGCTTTGGATCAAGACCTAGTGGGTCTGCTTTGGATCAAGACCTAGTGGGTCTGCTTTGGATCAAGACCTAGTGGGTCTGCTTTGGATCAAGACCTAGTGGGTCTGCTTTGGATCAAGACCTAGTGGGTCTGCTTTGGATCAAGACCTAGTGGGTCTGTTTTAAATCAGGACCTAGTGGGTCTGTTTTGGATCAGGACCTAGTGGGTCTGTTTTGGATCAGGACCTAGTGGGCCAATGGGGCCAAAATGCCAATGGGACGAACGGCCAATGGGGCCAAAAGGCCAATGGGGCCAAAATGCCAATGGGGCTAATGGGGTCAAAAGACCAATGGGGTCAAAATGCCAATGGGGCTAATGGGGCCAAAAGACCAATGAGGTCAAAATGCCAATGGGGCTAATGGGGCCAAAAGACCAATGGGGTCTAACTATATTTGTTTTCTAAATATTTTTTTTTTTTAAATATTCTAATATTTTTTTTTTCTGTTAAGTTTAGTGTGACTATACTTAAATGTACAGACCAATAATTGGGTCATAGAGATGATATTAAATTTTGGTGTTAACTTGTATTAACTTATTTCCTTGGAGTGTGGCTAAGTACCTACGAGGACGTTCGGTTTGCTTGGATGGCCGACTGTAAGCATTATGCCATGTTACACTTTCTTTTATATTATTTTATGCCAACAACTCGAGTACTTAGCTACAAAACAACAATAGTAGTTATTAATGCAAACACTTTATAAAAGAATATTAAAATATGGGTAGTTGTAAAATTATGCGGCGACATCCCCACACTTCTCTATAAAATGGGATGTCGCCATTGCTTCGGGCTCAGTGGTGGTTAAGCGCTGGTACAGTTAACAACGGTCTACTGCTATTTATTATTGAGTATAAATGTTGTAATTATGTAATAACAGTTCCGTGTTGTAATTATGTAATAACAGTTCTGTTAAATTGAAAGATAAAGCTTTATATTGTTACACATTTCATTGCATTTTAATAAATTGACAAATTAATAGTCTCTAAATCTATAAAACTCTTATTTTATTCTACAATTTTAATTTCTTTCTTGTTTATGAAACCAAGATGAAAATATTTAACTTGCTTCTGTTGTTTCCTCCCGCCCGCGCCATGCGTTGTGCGTTGATACGTCAGTCAGTCATTTAGTTAACTTTTTCTACTTGTACTTCAGATATAGACAGACACTTACACTCAAACCTTTTAAAGTTATAAGTACGTGTTAACATAAATAACAATAAGTAAATGTAACAATGCAACACGGCAATTGCTTAACGACATATTTAAGTTATCTGTTTATCTTTAACCTCGAATTCTTGTATAATAAAGTATGTTATTAAAGTAATGTATTATATATCATCATGGTGTTTTTGTTATTTGCATTAGAATACATAGTGATTGAAGCCAAGGTAATTTCTTTACATTTGGCGCACTGTAGATACTGGCCAGGGTAATCATCCGTCTCATCCGTCCGAGTTTTTCCGAATTAATTCCAGTTTTTAAAATGAAAAAATGGACACCTTTTTCTTTTGACTTCTTATTCTATATCTTTTGTCGCAATTTTCATACAGAGATGTCCGGGCAAAAATTCTATTTCACCCTTAAATGTCCGGGATTTTTGCCTGGAACCGGCGTCGGCTATGTACGTGACTGCAAGCAATGCCTAGTAATGCCTAGCTCAATTTAAAATGCGTTATTAGAGTGTAGTTATGTAAGCAATAAAGTCAACTTATATAAAATACACATTAATGTAAACATAGTATAAAAGTATGTGAAACATTATATTTCCTATAACTTAAAGCGATATTAAATACTTTTATGGTGGAAGTACTTATTGTATGATCAGGAACTATATGTAATAAACATGTAAATATATTTTATTTGAGAACATTTAAAAGACTGAACTCGTAAATCGATTACACCAATAATCTTAATCGAGAATAAACCACATTCCTATCGATATCTCGATCACTCGCTTTAGTCAAAGAAGCTCATAAATGTATGTATTAATGTAAATCTCTCGCAAAGATGGAGCGGCAAGCCTTTTACTGTAACAGGTGTTATAATATGAAAGACTTAGTCACAAATATGGTTCTGTAACAAAAAAAGTAAGTAGGAAGTATAGATTTTATGAACAATATTATAGGCGTATCAATAGAGCAATATTCGATTTAAGTAACCGTTTTTAAGAATAGGTATCTCACCAATCATAACCATTAAAGATAACTTGCCACTAAGTGAGAGTAATCCTCTACATATTCTAAAGACAATTTTCTTTTCTTTTTCTTTTATCACCAAGTTATAAGAACTCGTTTTAAGTCTTAGTAGAATATATTGGCTCAAGAAGTCATACGTGACATGACTTTGCCATGACACTTTTGGCAATGGTCTCACTAAAGATCTTCGATAGCTATATTTATGGGTCTCACAATCAGAGATGCTGATGATTATGTGAAATGGAGCAGTAAATGTAGGAAATTGGACTCAGGGTTTCGAAGCAACGGCTGAGGATGCTGTCAGTATCAGGACAACGGCAACATCGAGATTTATTGTCATTTTTAGATGTTATTTGCCTGTGCTATTTGGTACTTTGCTACAGGTCTCATCTGTGGTCTTATTACATTTCCCTGTAAATAATATAAATAAAATAAATACTAAAAATAAATAAATAATAAATAAATAAATATTCAGGACATTTCACACAACGTCCTCTGGTCCCAAAGTAAGCTATATTTCTATGCTTGTATTATGGGTACCAGAATACGGATAGACTACATATACTTTTTTTTTTTTTTTTTAAATACATACTTATAATACATAGAAAACACCATACAAAAATACAATAAATACTATAAATAAATTTGTGAGAGACGATATGAAAGAAAAAGGTGTTGATGAGAGTAGGTATGTCGGCTGATAGGAGAGACTGGAAGAAAAAAACATGCTACGCCGAACCTAAGTAGCTTGGGATAAGGGCAGGAAGAAGACTATGAATAAATCTCGCATAGATTTAAGCGAAATGTTAGATTTCAGTGTTAATTATTTAATTTCTTTTAATATTTTGTGTTTCACGTCCAAACTCTTATCTGTGACAAATCATCCTTGACGATGTAATTAAACTGTTAAATAAATTCTGTAGTCAATTTTCGTATTCTTTTTGCTTATTTAATTATTTCAACATTTAAAATCATACTTCGTGGCTCGTTACGCCTCTCGCGTGAGACTCGACTAAATACTGTTCAAGATAATACCGGTGGATGGCAAAGAAGGCGACCGCGTTTTTAAACTTGGAATTGCAAAACAAAAAAAATCTATTTTGTTATTTCACTGCCATTAAATAAAAATGTAATATAGCATTTTTTTTAATTATTTCATTAAAACTTTTTTATTTTTTTAGCATTATTTTTATTTTTTACTTTACTTTAAATTTTAATTGCTTACCATCAGGCCAGCGGTATGCTTGTTTGTCACCCTTGTAGTATAAAAAAATGCAATTTGGATAAAGGAAATGTGTATAGATGAAATAATTAACGTTTGTACCAGGTACAATTATATCTTGTAGGTTAAGTGTACTACGAAAACAAATGTATTACGTAGATAGTAGGTGTTATTTGACAATGTTAATAGGTTTATCAGTAACAATGGCCATGTAGAAGGAACTAGTTTATACTTTACAGCTTGCAGAATACAAGACTGTCTGGAGACGAAGTTTACAGGTGCAAACCTGACAACCAAAATTGACAACAAAGTCTTTGATTTGCACATCCACAGGAACTAAAGAGAACGGATTAAGAATACCCACCACCTCTTTTTTCCAGGGTGCTGTAAAAGTCAGCTATGTACACAGATAATGTATGAGAGACGGAAACCTCGAAAAGAAACAACAATATGAATTTGTTACATAGTCGAAATTGAGGCACTGACGTTTAAATGATTGTAGCCTGATTATGTATTTTTTTATTTAAACATATTTTCACTTTATATCCGCAGTATTAAATATTTCAAATTGTTTATATATATAGAGTTTTTACAATACACGTATTTTTATCGTAAGAATTTCCTTTCTTATAAATATTTAATAGCTTAATATCCTTCCTTATATATCTTTTATATATTATTTTATATCTTTCTTTTAAGGGTAGGAGAATGGATATTTATTGTTAGAGCATCGGCTGATACAAATAAGTTGAAAATTTCAACTCTCTAGCTTACAGAAATATGGCCTGGTGACAGACGGATAGACGGACAAGGCAGTTTCAGTAATATAGTCCCGTTTTACGTTTTGGTACTTTGGAACCCCAATAAAAGAATGAATATTAAGCTTATAGACACATACCTATAATAGAAAGAAAACAAGCAGATGTAGTAGAAATATTTGTGCAACAAATATCATGTAATCGAACCAGCGACCTCTTAAGCAGACTTATGGGCGTAGGATGAAGATGTGGACAAAATTGTTGGTGTAATAATAATTTATTTTGTTCAAGTATAACTAAAAAAAACGCTTAAAAGTCCTATATATTTTTTGAAATTATTGCATTGTCATCGGTTCTTAATATCTGTGTAAAATTCCAGATCAATCAGACTACTGTAAGTGGATGAAAATCACTTTCGAAGATTCCATTACATAGATCAATACATTGATAGATACATACTGAACTAGTAAAAACGTGTTTAAAAAAGTGTAAGCAGCACCTAATTTAAAACAGTGTATAAGTAATCAAATTATTCTTAATTATTACTTACTAGCTGTTGCCCTCGACTCCGTCCGCGTAGAATTTAGGAAATTTTCCCCCATTTTAGCAACATTTTTAACTACTGCTTGAGTGAGAGTATTATAAACGTAAGAGTAAACAAATATAATCAGAATGAACGAACTGCTAAGCTATCAGGAGTTACACGTGTTATTGTGAGTCAACCATAAAATATAGATATGTGCTGTTTCGGGATATTTTTTAGACAATTTTATGTAGAATATTTCCGTCATACATGATTTCTATGTAACTTTAACCATTAAGGCTGCACACGCGACGGTAGCTTAAAAAATGGAGCACCTTTTTCCGTTTTCCCGTTTTCCCAACATTTCCCTTCATTACTCTGCTCCTATTGATTGTAGCGTGATGAAAAGTATACTATAACCTGCCCAGGAGTATGAAGAATAATTGTACCAAGTTTCGTTAAAATCCGTCGAGTAGTTTTTGTTTCTATAAGGAACATAAAGACGGACAGACAGACAGACAGACAGACAAAAATTTTACTGATTGCATTTTTGGCATCAGTATCGATCACTAATCACCCCCTGATAGTTTATTTGAAAATATATTTCATGTACAGAATTGACCTCTCTACAGATTTATTATAAGTATAGATAGATTGTTCGAACTTAATATTATAGCTGTGTGATAGTAAATGATTTATTCCTCGACATGAACTTGATCGGCTACAAAGAGTAATGGAATGTCAACTACCTTCTAAAAGAGTCAAGTGTGAAAGGCACTGTACGCCTATTGCTAACCGGCCTGCTTTTTTATAGTAACGTAGGTCACAGCGAATTTGTTGCCTGTATTGTTATTGAAAGTTGATATAATATGTTGCTATGATATAATATGGTGAAAGTTGATATAATATGGTGAACTTTTTATTCTAGACGTTGTATGAGGGAAAGGCAACCTGTAACAGTTCATTTTGTATGTGCAACATTATTTTTATTATTTGTTAGAACCTTACTCGATAAATGTAATATCAAACCCAAAAAGAATTTTTCAATTCGAACCAGTAGGTTCTGAGATTAAAGCGTTTATACAAACAAGCTCTTCAATTTTTTAAAAACAAATAAATAAATAATAAATAAATAAATATTCATGGACATTTCCACACAACGTCCTGCTCCCAAGCTAAGCCTTAGCTATATGCTTGTGTTATTGGTACCAGAAACGGATTTTTACTATTTTTCTTTTGTAAATACATACTTATAATACATAGAAACACCCAGACGCAGCACAAACATTTGTATGACAATTAGAAAAATCATACAAATGATTGTCCCGAGCGGGAATCGAACCAGCGACCTCTTTATCGGCAGTCCGTTACATAAACTACTCAACCACGAGGCTCGTCTTATATAGCATACATTTATTTAAAATCTCTATATAAACTGCCTACTTGATGTTGCCCACATCTTGGTACGTGGGAAATTTGAAATCCCTACGCTGAATATACTTAAAATATAACCTGTTATTGAGGGAAAATGTTACATTCTGATGCGAAAGCAATTTTCCAATTCCAGTAGGTTTTGAGTTTAATTGTTTCAATGGTCTTATTCATAATGACTGAGGTTTAAAAGTTCGCGGTCTTTTTACGATAAAATGTTTATTATCTCTCCGATAAAGTTATTGTTTAAACTTCCGATAAGTCATTATGAATAAGACCGTTAGTATAAAAAATGCATTAATCTATACTTCTATAGTATAATATTATAAAGCGGAAGAGTTTGTTTGTTTGTTTAAACGCGCTAATCTCAGGAACCACTGGTCCGATTTGAAAAATTCTTTTAGTGTTAGATAGTCTATTTAGCGAGGAAGGCTATAGGCTATATAACATCACGCTGCGACTAATAGGAGAGAAGCAGTAGTGATAAATGTTACAAAAACGGGGAACATTTTCTAAATTCTACGAGTACGAAGTCGCGGGCAACAGGTAGTATATAATAAATAAACATTCATGGACATGTTACACAACGTCCTCTGGTCCCAAGCTAAGCTTATATGCTTGTGTTATGGGTACCAGAATACGGATATACTACATATACTACTTTTCTTTTGTAAATACGAGTACATACTTATTATACATAGTAAACACCCAGTATATTTAATAACTGTATATAAAATTACTATAAGTGTGAGTGTAACATATTCGCTAAGTATGTACATAGCAGATATTTAATTCAAGGCAAATATGATGGTATGAGGCCTTGTATAGACTATATGGGATTATAAATTTATTACATACTAGCTGTTGCCCGCGACTCCGTCCGCGTAGAATTTAGAAAATGTTCCCCGTTTTTGCAACATTTTTCACTACTGCTTCTCTCCTATTAAACGCAGCGTAATGTTATATAACCTATAGCCTTCCTCGTTATATGGACTATCCAACACAACAAGAATTTTTCAAATCGCACCAAAGGTTCCTGAGATTAGCGCGTTAAAACAAACATACAAACAAACTAACTCTTCAGCTTTATAATATTCGTATTGATTTATCTATTACGTTTGCTAAAACTGATAACTTCAACGGAAGTAATTATTTATAAAAAAACACCATTAACCTAATTAAATTGATATTTTAAATTGGACACACCCTAGGTAAATAGTCACAGGTAGTGTATATTGATACAAATGCAAATGAATTGTAAAGGTCAATTTTGATTAGCAACAATGGACATTGCTAAAGGTACATACACACTACATTCTTGTAATATGAATTTATTTGAAGATATTAGTATCTTAAACGATCAAATAGTGAATTAAAAGAATTAAAATGTAGTTATTGTAAGACAGCAATAGAGCTATAAAGACGCTTTTGTTAGGTTTCATTGGGATCCCGCTTTTTCAAGAATGACTAATAATTAATTACGTATCTGTATTTTTTTTTAATAAATGTTGTTGTTTTTAATAAACTATGATAATATGATGAAGTTTTAATTCCAGAATATATTCTCTACGCTAGATTTTTTACATTATTTTGTGAAACAGTCTAATATAAAATCGATTATTTTTTTAAATAAATAATATTCTATGATTAAAAAGTCTTCTGTAAGGACGATTTTTTTTTGTGATATAAATGTATTTCATTGCTTTATAAAATTTCTTTAACTTTAAATTAAACTTTTTCTATTCTATTATCCTCCAACCTGACTTTCAAACTATTTATTTATTCAAGTGCTCTAGTGTTCGCTGACCTTAATAATCTAGAACTTCATACTGGTTTTCTAATTCAAGGATTAAGTAAAATTATAGTGAGCACAACATTGTATAAACATTATATTATTATGATTTATTAATATGTTTTATATAATATAATAATATGTATGTTGCGCAAAAGTGTTGATATAACAATTATTTATGTCTCTTATGTTATTGATGTGTAGTTAATGTACATATATATTAAATAACATTTTAATTTGTCACGCTTGTAAATTATAGTTATTTTCTAGGTTATAAATAATGTATGTACTAATTTATTATATATCTAGAGGGCAAAAGCACGCGCATTTCTAAACATTGCATAGATATTGTCTTTAAGAAAGAATAAGATATTATAATGTTTCGTTTCTTGGCTTTTGACGGGATCTAGCCTACGTATGTGTTATTAATATGCGTTATTAAATGTAATCTTAGTATTTTAAGATGGGTATGTGCAAAACATGATTAACTTGAAGTACTAAGTACCTAAATGTATAAACTAGATCGCTGGATGACCTGAGTACCATTACGGGAGAAAGAAGAAGGTTAAATAATTGTCAATATGCAACCTTTAACTGGGTGACCTAGTATCGGATGGCAACTTAGCATGGAAGTGTGCTAAGTAGAATTTATATACACTTTAAAAGTGTGTGATGGATTTAAAATACTTGTCATACCTGTATAGGTAGATTACTTAACTAGGTGTCCATACTAATATAATAATGTCGAAAAGTTTGTTTGTTTGTTGGTTTGAGCGCTCTAATCCCAGGAACCGCTTACCCGATTTGAAAAATTCTCTCAGAGTTGAATAGTACGAGTATATTTGTCGAACAAAGCTATAGGCTATATAACATAACACAGCCAATATTAGCCAAGCATTTAGTGATAAATGTAACAAAAATGAAAAAAAATTCAGGCAACGTCTAGTTTAAAATAAATCCGATAAACTTATTTGTTACCAAACGTGTTGTACTACTAATCCCTACTTAATATTATAATTGCGAAAGTAACTCTGTCTGTCTGTCTGTTACGCTTTCCCGCTTAAACCTCTCAACCGATTTTGATGAAATTTGGCACAGACAATCTTTAGACCCTGAGAAAGGACATAGGCTACCTTTTATTGTGAAAAAAAGGGATGATAAGTTTTCTATATTTCACGCGGACGGAGTCGCGGGCAACAGGTAGTAGTTGATAATTATGAAGTAATGTCATCAGCGAGAGACGAAATTAAAACCTTACAATAACCAACATATTTGGTGGAGTGAACTAAATAGTTTTCGTATATCGTAATCTCTGTCACTTTACTGCTTTAAACAAAAACGTTATTGTTGCGTTTTTAAACGTTTGTTTACAAAAGGTTTAAAATGCAAAATGGTAAAATCTTGGATTAAAATGTATGTATAGTTAGTAACAAACTTTACTAATAAGGTATGCACACATGTCTACAGTAGATTAGAAATCTAGGTGCTAAATTTAGATATTACAATATTTTTAAAGCGGCGCCTTATTTGTCTATCTAAATAGAATATGCGGCCTTTGCATAAGTAGTTGAATTAAAAACTTTTTAAAGTAAATTTTAGGCATAAGTAAAGCTGTGTATAATTAAAAATTAAAAGTAGTTAACCTTAGTTAACTAATAATACCTTATTATAACGTGGCAATGAAATAGGCTAGGTATCAAATACCCAGATCTAATTCTAAGTTTGGAAAAGAATTTTATCGAAGTTTTCAATATCGCATTAAACTTTGTTCAGACGTTAAGAGAGCCAATTTATAAAACAAATAACTATTGTTTTTGCTGTCGTTAGAAAGAAGACTGCTATCGTAGCAAATGGCTCTCTATAGTCTCTGCCTACTTTTATAGGAAAAACGGTGTGACGGTATGATAAGAATGATTAAATAGGTACTGATGTGAGTCATCCGATTCGGATTTGAACCAAGCCTACCAGTGATGAATACTAAAACAAAATAACACCTATTTTAGAAACTTGTTAAAATTATACCAACTGTTATTGAAAACAAGCTGTAGCCGGAGACTTCGTATACATGGAATTTAGAAATTTTTTTTCTTGTTTTTCTAACATTTTGCAATGATGCTTCGCTCCTACTAGTCACAGCGTGATGTTATATAGCTTATAGCCTTCCTCGAAAAATGTACTATCCAATACTGAAAGAATTTTTCTAATCGGAATTGTGGTGTCTTTGATTAGCACGTTTAATCAAACGAACTCTTCAGCTTTATAATATCACAGTACCTGTAGGTTCAGCCTAGCTGAGATCCAGCTGTCAATAGTTCTTAATAAATTACAGACAAGTTGAAATGATAACTACCTGTTGTATTATCATAGATAGTCTATATTAGGCAATAAATCTTTTTATCAGAACACATTTGCACAACATTTTAATAAATAATTATTTGATTCGGTTTTACGTCTTTATTAATTTCGTATAGTAATAGTTTTATTAGTACTTTTGAATTAATGACAATCATTAATCTCTTTCAATATAAATGAATGTGTCGTCACCCGGTTGGTGGTTATTAAGTTGGTTATATTTTAAATTTCTAAATACAGGATGTTTGGTACATCGTTTGCCAAATTAAATTTGCTAAAAGATAGTGTCATTTGCTATAGTTTAGCATATTTAATTTTATTTTTGCGCCGCCAGATTTTTTTTTGGTCTTTAAAACCAAAAAATAAAACATAATTTAACACAATTGAAAAATTGAACGCAATTAATAGCATTAATTTTTTATTTTTTTTGGGTTTTAAAGCTCAGTATGGAATTTTTTATCAAATATTTCCTGGACCAAAAAAAAAATCTGGCGGCGCAAAAATAAATATCTTTTAGCAAATTTAATTTGGCAAACGATGTACCAAACATCCTGTATACATATATCTACTATATAAAAATAAGTCGGATTTTCCTTCCTGACGCTATAACTCCAGAACGCAGGAACCGATTTCCACGGTTTTGCATTCGTTGGAAAGGTTTTGGGCTCCGTGAGGTTTATAGTTCTTTTTTTTTTTTTACTTTTTTTTGGTATGGCAAAACAACGTTTGCCGGGCCAGCTAGTATTTTATATATCTTTCTATTTTAAGTATTGCCATAACAGGAAGTTATATAGTTCCGTTGTTAAATAAAATAATAGGCTGTCACTGTCTTGCCGTGAAAATTTAAAAAGTAAAGTGGACCAAATTTTGGATATGTCCATTGTCCATTCCACAGATTTTCATCCTTGCCGAGTCATAATAAGGCTCAAGACGAAAAAAAATTACGTATTTTGCGTAGGTTGTCGTATTCAAATAGCTAAAAGGATATATAGGTATAGTCTATCAAAGGATATTTTTTAATTTAATTACTTCCAAATAACATCCAAGTAAATTATGTTTATTTTGAGATGGTCAGTTGTGTATTTTTTGTTAGCTCCATTAAGCTATTGGTCGACTTAACATATTTTTATGCAATATGACATGATCTTAATATTTATAATTAGTATCTGTAATTTAAATCTGTATAATTAGTACCTATGTGTAATTTTAATAACTTAAAATAACGTGTCGTCACCACACGTCGTCCGAGTGGTGACGGATTAAGAACACAAGTGTCACCACCCCTTTTCCGCCTGACAGTGCTGTAAGAGCCAGCTAAGAGATATTGTACATAGATAACATCCTCTATGTGAGACAGAAAACTCGAAAATAGACCCTGTGCTTATATGCCGGCTCAGTGCGGCACAGTAGATATATCAGTATAATTCCACGCAAAGTGGAGGAGGCTCGTGCCCAAAGAGAAACAGAGAAAGAGAAGGAGAGTGAGTAGTTTTTGATCACGGTGATGTTATATATACATATTTTGAAAGTATCGGTATTACTTTTTCAGTCAAAACGATATCTATTTAGAGCACTAGTTCATTAGTTAGTATGATTCACCAAACTATAAATTTTCTTTTACGTTGACTGTAGATATCTGTATAGTATTTTGTCAAAAGCTACTATGTAGCTGCAATAAGCCTTACTCCGTCCACTATTGGACATAAGCCTTCCTCATAGAACGCCACAACAATCATTTATAAGAAGTGACTATTGGACGTTAAGTAATTAGAACAAAGATATTTTACAACCTATTATCCATAATACAATACATATTGTTTTAATAACCAATAAGTATACTACAGATACATAATTAATATTAGTTTTGAAAGGTCAATATTATCTATTTATTATTTATCAATATCGTATAGTAATTATACACGCTGTAGACATAATTAGTCATTAAAATAATACAATTACGACATTTTTAATTTCGAACGTAACGAGTGATTTATGAAGATGAAAAAGCTACAGCTACCATGGTTTTAAAATGATTAGAGATCTTTGACAAAGAACCTTTGAAGAAGACATATTGAAGGCAAGATATCTTTTGATTATATTATTCTTTGTATGATAAATGTATCAAGCTTATTAATAAAATTCATGATGGACTTAGTTTTTCAAGAAAACTATAGTGTAATAAATGGCTATCTTTTGAGGTTAAATTTGAGTGACTTAAGTTGATTATGATCAAAGTCTTTGGCATATTTCGTAGACAAACCTTCTAATATCCTATTTTGGTGCAATGACATGTTATTGTATCCTTGAAAGTAGTCTATGAACTTATAAATCCGTGAAACACGACCTTAGAAACCGGTTTATTTATTATTTGCTAAATTGTTTTTGCTTTATTCAAGTAAGCTTCTGGTTAATACATTAATAAAAATAGGAAACATAAAATTGCATAATTTAAACATATAATAAACATCTAAAAAATTGGATAGACGGTCTTTATTGGCTTAATAGAAGCCTAAACAATGGTGTATAGAAAATTTGTCTCTATGACTGTCTGTCTGTTTGTTTGCTACTGCATGGAATGGAATACCGTTTTCAGTAATATGTTGGTAGAGATCTTAATTTAAAGTACAGACTATATTTATACCGGGATAATAACTAATTCCTTCGAGAAAACCTGCTTTACGTTTTCTTACTGCTGCCCAGTCATCAAAAATTTTACGCGAACGAATTCGTGGACTACACCTAGTCGTTGATAAGATTAAAATCAACATGAACTATTAGAATTAATTTTCTTTTTTCACACTTTGATCCAAACCATACAGTACCTACAATACCTACATATAATATTTTCAGGTTAATTATAATTTAGATCTCCATTTTATCCATTTCTATTCTCATTCTCCATTCCATTTCTCTAGGAAACCTTGATTGTATATATAACCATGAAATCAATCTCAAATACGACTTAAACTCGGACAACTTTTAACTTTGATTTTTTTTACTTGTAATTTTAATTATTTTCATTTAAATTTTGTACACCACCTACAGCGATAAGATATAGCGGACAATCCTATATTGTCAATGTATTGTAACATCGTAACATCTTATTGGGCCACAGTATTGGGCATGAAGCAGATTTATCCTGTAGATTTCAAAACTCATGGCTAACATAGCATGAAATCATCGATACGATTTCAATATTAGATCACATAATGTGTATTTCTTGTTCAATATCGAAGGTTAATTGTTTTTTTTATTGACCACTTACTAGTGTAGCCGGACGGAAGATAAATGCGGGCGCCGGAATAACATAATAATATATACTTATGATATATATGTACATAATAATGACAGCTTCTTAGACAAGGCCGTGTTTTTAATTAAACCATTATCTTTAATTGTATTTGAAATGGACACCCTAAGGCACTATATATTTTGACTACCGTGAGCTCGAATGCCCAAATATAGTCCAGTCGTGGGAGCCAAAAAAAGATAGGTGCATGGATGTGGCTTGATGTACAGACCTTTTTTTTTCTAATTGGTCCGAAAAAATGTACAGAATCCGAAAATCAACCTGCTGCGTGGGGAAAATAATGGGAAGTTTGTTTAAATAACTGCAATGACTGATTTTGACTTGAAAAATCCGTTGTAACTTGAAAAGCAAGCCTGTTTTTTTTTTTTTAGTTACAACGGATTTTTCAAGTCAAAATCAGTCATTTTGCAGTTTCCGTTTATTTAAACAAACTTCCCATTATTTTCCCCACGCAGCAGGTTGATTTTCGGATTCTGTACATTTTTTCGGACTAATTAGAAAAAAAAAATTCTGTACATCAAGCCACATCCATGTCATTATCTCCCACGACTGGACTAATAGAACAGTAGCAATTTATAAACTTCTACACTCAGATATACCAGATGGTAGGTTGCTGTTAAAATTGGGGACTAATAACTTCAGCCTGGCTAAATCGTATTTCGTAGAATTATAACGTTTCATATGACGTATAGCCTGTGTCATAGACACGCATTTATACATATTTCACACACACATAAATTATGTAAGTGACTTCAAGCCGGCTGAGTGATGTAGCTAATAGCCATAGACCATCTGGTAAATCTGTGGTTATTAAGTTTAACAAATTAATTACTGAAACAACATCATTCGGCAAGTTAATAACATAATAATATAATTGCTGTAATTTACATCGAATGAATAATGTACTTGAAATATATTCAGTCTATGTAGCGAATAGCGTGACGCAATGGTCAATTAACTGATTTTTAAGAGATCGTGGGTTCGAATTCACCACAAGATTATTTAAGTGATATTTTTAAAACACACACTATTTTTACCCGTCTCTCTACCAATAATGAAAAGCAACTAAGCCTATGACCAAATGACGGTCTGGGATATACAGGGTGTCCCAGAACGTAACGTAGCTGGGAAGGGGGGTGATAGGGGGGGTCACAAGGGTCACCAGAAAAATAAAATAAAAATTCCCCTCTGGCTATTTAAAAAATAAATGGCATTTTTTTAAAAACTAAAAATTTTACACCTTGTGGGGCTATTTTGCTAACTGTACCTACAAATATAGCTGTTTAAAAAAAAAAAAGATGTTATGTAATCCTCAATAACCCTTCATCAAATTGAATTAAAAAAATAATACATATCCAACCAAGATTTTAAAGAAAATTAAGTTCTTTTCCAGTCAAGGACTTAGTAATTACAATTTCACTCAACTTTCTCCAAGTGTACTGAAAAAAAAATGTACTATGCAGCTCCGGCGTGTAACTTAAAAAGATAGGTAATTTTATTGCAATTCCAAAATGGTATAACACTTATTTGAAAAAATCATACTTAGACATTTAAAAATAATTTTCGGGAACAATACCCCTGCAAAACAAAACATATCAATAAAACAATAGTCTCAAATTCCTAAGAAAATACATTTTTAAATGTCTCTTCTGTTCCTCTAATGTTACTGCCCGTTAATTCTCAAGATTGGAGTACTGTACATACCTCAAACACTCAAGTACAGTCTAGGCCAGATAAAGCTTTACCATATTTTATGACAGGGAATTTAAATGAAACTCGAAAATAAAACAAAATTGTAATTATTTATTCAAATTAAGTGCTCGAAATGTGCACCACCAACATAAATGCACGCCCTACATCGTTTTAAAAATGAGCGGGAAATGTGCCGAGCAAATCTTCTATTATTGATTGATTCCGCGGCCTCTGTGATCCTCGCCTTCAAGTCACCCAAGTCCCTGATGGGTTTCCCATAAACTTTTTCTTTTATAGCACCCCAGTAAAAGAAGTCCAACGGGTTTAAATCCGGTGAACGAGCTGGCCACGCTATAACACCGGCCCTTCCCATCCACCTACCAGGATATTCGTTGTTTAGGAAATCTCTTACTGGGCGTGCATAATGTGCTGGGCACCCATCATGCTGGAACCACATATTCCTTAATGTTTCCAGCGGCACATCTTCCAATAAATTGGGTAATTCGTTTTGTAAAAAGTGCAAGTACGCCTCGCCAGTCAGTGCCTCAGGTAACTCAAAGGGTCCGATTATTTTACCGTTCAGTATTCCGGTCCACATGTTCACTTTAAAACGATATTGGGATCGATCTTCTCTAATAAGGTGGGGATTTTCTACGTGCCACTCGTGTAAATTATGTAGGTTCATGTAGCCGTCCTTTTTAAAAGTAGACTCGTCGGACCACAATATTTTATTAAAAAATTGAGGGTCCTCCCTATGCATGCGCAGCATCCTACTACAAAATGCAAGTCTCGTAGGAAAATCGCGTGGTATCAGACTCTGTACGCGTTGCACGTGGTACGGGTGGAACTTTTCTGATTGTAATATGCGATGAGCAGTACTTTTTGATACACCTGTATTTGCTTCAATTGTCCGAACTGAAGTACTCGGGTTGTCTGCGACGGTTTGAAGCACTACATCTTGGACATCGAACCGAGATCTGCGTTCATTAACCATTTGATGTGGAAGTCGACCCTCAGACAATAGTCGGTGGACATTGACAAAAACACGGCTATCCGGGTGACGTGGGGCGTTCGGATATCTTTCTCGGTACAGTCTTGCTGCAGCACCGGCATTACATCTACATTCGCCGTAAATGAGATGCATGTTCGCATATTCATGTGGAGTATACGTGGGTGGCATGGTGGCACTGTATCACACACTTTAATCCTTGAGAAAGCCGTTGGAAGAAATCACAAACAATGTCCAAAATCACAAAGAAATAATCAAGTCCAGAAAGCGAAGCAAAGTTGTTAGTACTAAATGAACACAAACGAATACAAAGATGTGCAGTAAACGAGAGAGCTTAATGTACTGCCCGACTATTTGGCTAACCAGAGACAGCACCCCTACTTTTTCTCTTCCTTTAACGTATCTACCTGTCTCTTTCACTCCCTGAACTTGTTTTGTTTCATTGTTCTCGCGCATGGCTAACGGTACGAGAGGGGTACCAGCCTACCTGCCTGTACAAGGAACAGGAATATTTGCTTAGGAATTTGAGACTATTTATGTTGGTGGTGCACATTTGGAGCACTTTATTTGAATAAATAATTAGAATTATGTTTTATTTCCGAGTTTCATTTAAATTCCTTGTCATAAAATATGGTAAAGCTTTATCTGGCCTAGACTGTACTTGAGTGTTTGAGGTATGTACAGTACTCCAATCTTGAGTATTAACGGGCAGTAACATTAGAGGAACAGAAGAGACATTTAAAAATGTATTTTCTTAGGAATTTGAGACTATTGTTTTATTGATATGTTTTGTTTTGCAGGGGTATTGTTCCCGAAAATTATTTTTAAATGTCTAAGTATGATTTTTTCAAATAAGTGTTATACCATTTTGGAATTGCAATAAAATTACCTATCTTTTTAAGTTACACGCCGGAGCTGCATAGTACATTTTTTTTTCAGTACACTTGGAGAAAGTTGAGTGAAATTGTAATTACTAAGTCCTTGACTGGAAAAGAACTTAATTTTCTTTAAAATCTTGGTTGGATATGTATTATTTTTTTAATTCAATTTGATGAAGGGTTATTGAGGATTACATAACATCTTTTTTTTTTTTAAACAGCTATATTTGTAGGTACAGTTAGCAAAATAGCCCCACAAGGTGTAAAATTTTTAGTTTTTAAAAAAATGCCATTTATTTTTTAAATAGCCAGAGGGGAATTTTTATTTTATTTTTCTGGTGACCCTTGTGACCCCCCCTATCACCCCCCTTCCCAGCTACGTTACGTTCTGGGACACCCTGTATAATATATGTTCATAAATATTTCTTTGTCAATTGGTAGATAGGATTTTTACACGCTTTATATTAGCTTCACTTGTATGTTTGTTTGTATGTTTGTTTGTATGTTTGTTTGTATGTTTGTTTGTATGTTTGTAACCGACTCCTATGGACGCTATTTTGACCCACTTTAAACGGTCAGATTCTATTCAAATTTTGCACACCTGTCAAAGACCGATGACAATGCAATAATTCGATTAAATAAAGCGTGTTTTTTAGTTTTTTTAAACTAGGTATTATTATTTTTACATTTACTTCAGTGAAGTCTGTGAGTAAATGAAACAAAACTGAACTTTTATAATTCGTGACATACATCAAAACATATAAATTCATTTTTAGGGTTCCGTACCCAAAGGGTAAAAACGGGACCCTATTACTGAGACTTCGCTGTCCGTCCGTCCGTCCGTCCGTCCGTCCGTCCGTCCGTCTGTCACCAGGCTGTATCTCAAGAACGGTGATAGCTAGAGAGTTGAAATTTTCACAGATGATGTATTTCTTTTGCCGCTATAACAACAAATACTAAAAATAAAATAAAATAAATATTTAAGGGGGGCTCCCATACAACAAACATGATTTTTAGGGTTCCGTACCCAGTATCTCAAGAACGGTGATAGCTAGACAGTTGAAATTTTCACAGATGATGTATTTCTATTGCCGCTATAACAACAAATACTAAAAATAAAATAAAATAAATATTTAAGGGGGGCTCCCATACAACAAACATGATTTTTAGGGTTCCGTGCCCAGTATCTCAAGAACGGTGATAGCTAGACAGTTGAAATTTTCACAGATGATGTATTTCTATTGCCGCTATAACAACAAATACTAAAAATAAAATAAAATAAATATTTAAGGGGGGCTCCCATACAACAAACATGATTTTTTTACCGTTTCTTGCTCGATACTAATAACGTTGCCTTATGTTGCATAGATAATGGTACGGAACCCTTCGTGCGCGAGTCCGACTCGCACTTGACCAATTATTATTACACCATGAAATTTCATAGTATGTATAAAAATACGAAAATCACTAGGTACCATCAATTTGTACGTACATTCAAAAGTTCATACAAATATAATATTAATCTGCAATAAAATACATAATCACATATTTATGCTTAAATATTGTCATAAAGATTACCATTTTTGGTTACCATGATTTTATCACCAACAACTCAAGGATTTGTTGTCAATTTATACATGATCATTAATTTTGCTTATTACGTGTAATTTAAAACAATAATGTTGATTTTGTATGTATATGTGACGTTGCAACTTTCAACTGTGGGATTTTACGCTATAGCGATAAAATTATAAGTTTGTTGGTAGCAAAATGTTGCCCGTGACTTTGTAAGTCGTAATTAGGCCGTGCACTATAGGAGACTGTGGCTACCTATCTTATCTTATTCATCTATTAGGATCAGACCACTATTTTCAGAGATTATCCTCTAAGAACATGTTACAAAATTTAAAACTACGAGCATAATAATAGTAGGTGTAGATTTGTGACGTATGTGCATACATTTGAACAGTGTTTAGGCTGCAAGAAATCAGCAAAACCTATCTTAACTTCGAATAAACTACAAAAATAATACCTAAATCTCGTTGTAACAAAATTTCACGTAGATAGTTCGACAGATATTAAGGGTCATGCAGGTATACTGAAGCGCATAAAATATTGTATAGATTTATTACTAGCCAAAATAAGGTGCAAAGTGGCCGCTGACTTTGCATTCCACTGCTTATGACCAAAACTATAGATAAGAGTAAGCACCCGAAATGACGCACGCTAATACTGTAGACGTTTTCTTTCGAAGAATCTATAAGGTAACTAAGCAGACCGTGATTTCGAAAATGGACTTTTAAAAATCGAAATATATACGAATAAAGTCGCGAGAAAACACAGGTAGAGCATTTTATAATGTATATTTAAAATTCAATAAACATTCTGTTATATTTAAAACGAGAGTAACTTATATTTACTAAAATCGAACAAGGAAATACATGAAATAATTTGAATACAATGGATGTAGAGACAATAATCGTGTCTTGTCGGTTAACTTGTAATTGTTCATTGCATAGGGCGGAAAGTTGTTTATGTGGTAACACACATACTATACTATACTATATTATAATAATTAAAATTATTTGCTTCGGTCATTATTAGGTAATTTCTTGTTAGCACATTAACGCAGTATTAGTTAAATCGGTATGAAATTTGGAATGCGGAGATTCGTTGGAGAACGGGTGTATCCAACGTAGCCCGAAGAGAACTCCTAAGTGGTATTCGATAAGCAGCTCATATAGTGGCTATCTTCCTTCAGGGCTGACGGCAAGTCTGTCATCGTTAAAACTTACTCTCATAATTTTTCCCTAAAATTTGTACTACATAAAACATTTTACAATATTTTCTATGTCAGTATACGTAAATAGCTTATACATATGTTGTAATCTTAAGCATTTATTATTATTGTTTCGGTTTTATACCATTCACAAACATAATATATGTTGATTGTTAAGATTTATCGCGTCTAATGCGATTTATTTCGTATTAACTGTTTCTTATATCACGACTTGTGTTTTAAGTAACTCTGAAGTATGATTAATTGTTTTTGCACACATTTTTGTTATAGTATTTAAGCAATCTCAAGAATTTTGGTTTTAAGCAATTCACAAATTTAGCTAAAATTGGTATGTTGTCAATATTATTTCGACCCAACAATAATATGTGTGACAAATACAGATATTTTAAAGTCTTGTAGATATTTTCTAAATGTATAGTATGTCTGTAATGGCGATAATAGAAACACACGTAAAAAAAAATCATTAGTTTCTAGAAGTATTAGGAAAAACAGCATTCGTATACATAAGACTGCTGTACACGACATCGCGGGTTGGATTCCCGCTCTGGACAATCATTTGTGTGACTATAATTATCATACAAATTTTTGTGCTGCGTCTGGGTGTTTTCTATGTATTATAAGTATGTATTTAAAAAAGAAAAGTAGTATATGTATTCTATCCTTATTCTGGTACCCATAACACAAGCATACAGGGTGTGGCGTAATTAATGGATAAGCCTGTGCCTGTGGATAAGCCTCCTACTGCGCTATACGAATATGTATATTTTTAATTAATCCTATGTATGGTCTTGAAAAAAATGGCATAAGTCATGTTTTTCATAAAATGACTACTTTCACTAACCAATTCTGCTACTGTTGCCACAATTTTCAAAAGTTTTGCTTTCTGTTTTTTTAGGGTTCCGTACCCAAAGGGTAAAAACGGGACCCTATTACTGAGACTTCGCTGTCCGTCCGTCCGTCCGTCCGTCCGTCCGTCCGTCCGTCCGTCCGTCCGTCCGTCCGTCCGTCCGTCCGTCCGTCCGTCCGTCCGTCTGTCACCAGGCTGTATCTCAAGAACGGTGATAGCTAGAGAGTTGAAATTTTCACAGATGATGTATTTCTATTGCCGCTATAACAACAAATACTAAAAATAAAATAAAATAAATATTTAATGGGGGCTCCCATACAACAAACATGATTTTTTGGATTCCGTACCCAGTATCTCAAGAACGGTGATAGCTAGACAGTTGAAATTTTCACAGATGATGTATTTCTATTGCCGCTATAACAACAAATACTAAAAATAAAATAAAATAAATATTTAAGGGGGGCTCCCATACAACAAACATGATTTTTAGGGTTCCGTACCCAGTATCTCAAGAACGGTGATAGCTAGACAGTTGAAATTTTCACAGATGATGTATTTCTATTGCCGCTATAACAACAAATACTAAAAATAAAATAAAATAAATATTTAAGGGGGGCTCCCATAAAACAAACATGATTTTTTTACCGTTTCTTGCTCGATACTAATAACGTTGCCTTATGTTGCATAGATAATGGTACGGAACCCTTCGTGCGCGAGTCTGACTCGCACTTGACCAATTTTTTATAATACAGCTTAAGAGTTGAATTATTGCAAGCAATAAAGAATTCCCTATTCGTAATACAAATTTTTTGAAAATTATGCATGAAATATCAAAAAAGGGTTATTGATTATTCAATTTGTTGACTTTGTACATCGTCTAGCTTAAAAAATCTTTATGGGAGTTGATTTGCCCAATATCTTAAAAACATGCTTGTTTTATGCAGTTTCCGAAATGGTATAATACTTATTATAATACTTATTAAGTTTGATGTGATATTAAAGAACCAAATGACACTCGTAAAAAAATGTTCTTATTGTGATTTAATTAATCAAATTAATACTGTTAACTTAAACAAACTGTCAGTGGTATTTTAACTTATCTGTCTGAGTTTACCAGTGGGAATGTTAGTCGTTGAAAAAAAATAACAACTTATTTTATTTTTTTTATTCTAAAGATGCAAACACTACATAAATTTTATTTTACAAAAAATGTTCGAAATGGCGGCCACCTGCGGCTATGCAGGCCCTGCATCGACGGATAAATGACCGCTTTAGGCGTCGGATGAAGCCGGAGCTCTTGATTTCATCAGCGGCTTCAAAAATCAGGGCCTTTAGTTGTTCCAGGGATGCTATTTCTTTTTTATACACTTTTTCTTTTAAACACCCCCAGTAAAAAAAGTCTAGAGGGTTCAAATCAGGGGACCTTGGTGGCCACAAAATGGGACCCAAACGACCTATCCACCTCTCATTGTACTCATCATTGAGGTAGTTCCGTACAATTCGTGCGTAGTGAGCGGGACAACCATCATTTTGTAACCAGTAGTTTTCTGGCACATTTAAACTTTGTAATAGTTCCGGCAACGTATTTTGCAGAAAATTTAAATAATTGGGACCTGTTAGTGTCTCGGATAGTTCGACGGGCCCTTGTATTTGTCCATTTAAAATTCCTGTCCAAAGGTTCACTTTAAACTGGACTTGAGCTCGGTCTTGCCTTATGTTTCTCGGATTGGTTGCCTGCCAACTATGAAGATTGTGCATGTTGACGTAGCCATTTCTTTTACATGATGACTCATCGCTCCACAGTATTTTGTCAAAAAACGCCGAATCTTCGCGTATTTTTCGCAACATGACGCGACAAAATTGGACTCTAGGCTCATAGTCTCGTGTCATTAGTGTTTGCACCCTTTGATAGTGATACGGGTGAAGCTCATGCCTGTGCAGAATTCTGCCCACAGTACGCGTATCTACACCGGTTCCTCTACTTAACTCACGAATTGATAACTCTGGATTAGCACGCACAGCTTCTAGAACTTCGTCATCACGATGTCGTCGAGGTCTGCCTTCCGAAGCACCACCAACACCGGTACCAGGCATTCGCCCTTCGCTAAAAGCGATGTGCACACGTGTAAACACCCGGTAGTCTGGGTGTCGCAAATCGGGGTATCTTCGACGATATTCGCGTGCAGCTTCATTTGCATTGCAGTTACACAGGCCGTAAATAAGATGCATATTTGCATACTCTTGAGGAGTGTACGTATGACGCGGCATGATCAGTAGTCCAGGGATATGTAGAAGTCGTCGATAATATCACAATTGTCCAATTCGTATAGCAAAAACAGAGTCCGTAGTACATAAGCCAAATTCACGTCACAATAACAAACACGATAGAGCAAACGATATGTGCGCAAGAGACGATAGTCAAAAGAGCACTAACTTTGTTAAACAAGTTCAAAAGCTGTTTTGTTGTTTGTGAGAATAATAAAAATCTATCTCTGTCGCACAACTGTTATTTACCTGACATCAAAATGCTTTGTCTCTGTCTTATGATAAGACTAACCGTCTGGATTTGCCGTGCGATAAACAACCACAAGTAGTTGACTTAGAGTCGTTATCTGCTTACCCTATTCATGGTGGATGACTACCTGCTCCCGAGCACCCAAAAAAGGGTCCATTGTGAATGACTACCTGCTCCGGAGCACACAAAAAAGGGTCCATTCAAACTGTTTACAAAGACATGTTTAAGATAAATTAATAATTCTGTTAAAGAAAATTAGGGTATTTTTTTACAACTGTCGTTTTTTTTTAAAACCTCGTGAAATGTAATAAGTATTATACCATTTCGGAAACTGCATAAAACAAGCATGTTTTTAAGATATTGGGCAAATCAACTCCCATAAAGATTTTTTAAGCTAGACGATGTACAAAGTCAACAAATTGAATAATCAATAACACTTTTTTGATATCTCATGTATTTTTTCCCAAAATTTGTATTACGAATAGGGAATTCTTTATTGCTTTCAATAGCTCACCTCTTAAGCTGTTTTATAAAAAAAACAGAATGCAAAATTTTTGAAAATTGTGGCAACAGTAGCATAATTGGTTAGTGAAAGTAGTCATTTTATGAAAAACATGACTTATGCCATTTTTTTCAAGACCATACATAGGATTAATTAAAAATATACATATTCGTATAGCGCAGTAGGAGGCTTATCCACAGGCACAGGCTTATCCATTAATTACGCCACACCCTGTATAAGCCTAGCTTGGGGCCAAAGGACGTTGTGTAAAATGTCCATGAATATTTACTTATTATTTATTACATAATAATAAAAACATGAAGTCTCTCTCTCTCTTTGTGTGTGTGTGTGTGTATGTAATTATTTGTTTTATTTTTATGTTCTTTTAAGTTACTTAGTTATGTTAATTTTGTACGATTGTTTTGTAATCTTTTTAAAAATGTAAAAAATAAGAAAATAAATAAATAAAGAGAAAACATGAAGTAGGTTAACAAAAAAAATTCAGCAATAATTTAGGTTTAAGTCTATATGAATTATGTATGTAATAATATTGTAGCAATTGTTAATAAGACACAAATAATACCTACATTTAGTAACTTTTACTTATACATAATATAATTTCTATAACTTCATTGCCAAATAGATTCGTGAATGAAATGCCAGATAAAATTGTTTCGTGAGTGACCGAACTGTTGAACACCTGTGGAGGACGTATAGATAAACATCTATAGTATTTACTGAACAAATATATTATTAGAATTTAATTTGAGCACTCCTGTGTACTTGAAAGATCCAATAATGGTATCAATTCTAAGTGCACAACTAAAATAAACTTAACTAAAATAATAAAATTGATTGCGTAGGTAACACAATTCGATAATGTTAATTGAACTTTCTTATTATAAAAACTGTGTATTGTGGATAAAAGATTTCAATTAATACAAAATACAAAACAAAACACACAAGACAGCCAATTAATCAGAATACACAATAGTATATTTCATTTTTTAGTTAAGTTTAGTTATGCACTTAGAATTGGTACCGTTGCCATATTCTAAAAACAAATTCATTACAATGATATCAGAAGGTTCTTCTTCATTTCAGCTTATTAATGTCCCGGATCTCCGTGTGGTGACGGATTAGGAATACAAATGTCACCACCCCATCTCCTCCCAAGGGTGCTGTAAAAGTCAGCTAAGGGATATTGCACACAGAAACATCTTCTGTGAGAGACGGAAAACTCGAAAATAAACCCTGTGCCAGCACGCCTGGTCGGCGCGGTACAATAGACCATAATTCCACCCAAAGTGGAGGAGGCCCGTGCCCAACAGTGGGACGTAAATGGGCTGGAGAAGAAGAGAAGAATGTCCCACAAGCCTATAAAAACATGGACGTATAGAGAGATTTAGATACTGTTTTTGACATAGGTAACAAAAGGGATTGCAATCCTTTAGTTATTCCCATGATAGCAACAGCGTAAAGCTTAATTAATCATAATCAATAGTGGTTTAGTACATACAACTTAAATACTTTAACATGGTTATAATTATTTCATAATTTTAATTACATAATGTCATAGTGTTCTGGTTGAAATGTGACCTTATGTTTACAGTTCTGACAGCTCCTGTAATAATGAAAGTTTTCTGTGCATTGTGATAAATAAATAGGTTCTGTGTATCAAAACCTATTAGTTCATTGTTACTATGATTAATTACTAGCTTATGCCCGCGGTTTCACATTCGTTTATAGTTACTACCCCACTCTTTAGCTAATAAGGTGATGATGTTGACATCATATTATTTTATCTTATTATCCTTATTTTTGTATATATGCCCCTATGTGCGCTTCTATCTTAGAAACTGCGCAATGGATTTTGATGTAGATTTTTTTAATACTCAAAATGGTTCAAGAGGAGGGCTTTTTATATAATTTGATAGGGTTTTATTTTCTAAATTCTACGTAAGAAGTTGCGGGCAACTGCTACATGTTACTGCGACACAAAGTCGATTATCACATAGTCTATCATCACATAGTCATAAAACGAAAGTCGTTATTTTTGTATGTATGTCCCTATGTGAGCTTAGATCTTCAAAACTACGTAACGGATTTTGATGCGGTTTTTTTATAGGTTCACGAGGATGGCTTTTTTGTATAATTTTAGTATTATATATTACTAGCTGTCCCGGCAAACGTTGTTTCGCCATACTAAAAAAAAAAGGTTTGAAAAATAGATGTTAGCCGATTCTCAGACCTACTGAATATGCATGTAAAATTTCATAAAAATCGGTCAAGCCGTTTCGGAGGAGTACGGTAACTAACACTGTGACACGTGAATTTTATATATAAGATAATATTTTCTAACACTTGCGCGACTCATCTGTTTAAATAAAACTACTTTTTACGGATTTAGACGCGTATATTTGTTTTAAATTTTGGCCCGACGTTTCGGAAACTTTGCAGTCTCACCCGTGACCATGGTGACTGCAAAGTCTCCGAAATTTAAAACAAATATACGCGTCTAAATCCGTAAAAAGTAGTTTTATTATATATTATGTTTTATTTTAAAAATTCCACGCGTACGAAGTTGGAGACAACAGCTAGTAAATAAAATAAGATAGAAATTAATTGCCGTAACTATACCTCGCGGCACGTACATACTCAATAGCTTTCAATAATGAATAGGATTGGATCCAGACTTTATGTACCTATTTGCTCAATTGGGTTATTGAAAAAATAAAAAAATGTTTTTTTTTATATATTTTGAAACTTTATTGTCAGTAATATTGATATCTAAAACAAAAATCTTAAATAAATAATTTTTCAATTAATTATAAGCAATTAAAAATTGATAAAAATTTGAAAAACAATCACGTGACTATAAACGCGCCAAAACTGGTCGTCACAGTTGTGACGTCACGTTGCTTTAGATATTTAGTAACAGTACAGCGTTTACGACTATTACACATGACTATACAATAACATTGATAATTAATTGTTAAAAAACCTGTCAAGAGCGAGGTAAACTCTCACGTTTAGGGTTCCGTACCTACTTAATCGAAAAATATAAAAAACTAAATACAAACAATCAGTTAATTATGCATAAAGCAACTCACCAAGTTAACTTTGTAGTTGCAATAAAGGTTGCTACATTTCAGCTACATCATAAGTTGGTATTAGTTTAAACAATCCTTTATGTGATGTGATACCAAATTACAAGTTTTTGGATTTTTCTCTATATCAGCACTATGTAGGCTTGGTCCATGCCGAATTTCAAGTCTCTAGGACAATGGGAAGTAACATGTAAAGTTTGATTTCCTAGCGCAAGTCGAAAATACTCGATAATGGCTGTAATTAGGTTATATGTTCTCAATGTGTAGGTCTAAAATATTGATTGTATTTTTTTTGCATCAAGAGACCGCATAGATCTACATTTGGTATGAGGTTCAAGTTGATACCTTCAGCCGTTGCTAAGTAAAAAAAAGTTTGACGGACGGACAGACAGACAGACGGACACCGTAGTGAGACTATATAACGGGCTATATAGGTACGGGTTTGTACGAAACCCTAAAAAGCAAGTTGTTTGTTGGTTCCGATTAACTATGCGTAATTAAATATTTATTAAGGCAGTCTAATAAATATTTACATAAAAAAAATTTTTTATAAAATTTTCTTTTGAAATTTTTTTTAAGTTTATTTTTTTTCTTAGTTCTTGATATTGATAAATTTATGATAACCATTTAAAAAAAAATGACATCATCATCACAACGTCACGCCGTTTTCCCATGGGGGTAAGCTGAGACTATAGAGCGCCATCTGCTACGATCCAAACACACTTCCTTGGCTTCATCCATACTCCTACTGGTCATACATGCCTGACGGTTGTAAGTGCTACGCACTTGACCCTTTAGAACCCTTTAGAAATCGGACTGCAATTATCTCGGGCGTCGTCTTCCAGCGTTCCCACTTACCTCCGCCTGTGCCTTTTGTTAATCGTCTATCCATCTTCTCCACATGATCAAACCGCTTAAGCATACTTTTCTGCACCTCAGTCACTACATCCGCTTTCAGAACGCAACGTTCTCTTACGACTTCATTTCTTAATCTATTATTCAAAGTCACATCACACATACTTCTCAAAGCACACATCAGCATCCGCCTTTCTATCTCTTGTAAATACACTTCCCAAAATGTACCTACCTGTTCCATACTTTCATCATCTATTTTAATATTAGACACAGACATACACTCCTCTGTTTCAAACACCATAACTTTCGCCTTACTTACCTACGTTTACTTTCATTAGGTACTTTTAACATTACAACAAAAAAATAAAGAATATTTAACAATGACAACAAAATTAAATAGATCAAAACAATGTACCTACTTATTATTACTATATCAAGTCACTCGCGCGCTCGGGTTTGTTCGGGAGTCATCGGCGCCGTCTACTGGATTGAAAAAATATTTTTTATTTTTAAATAATTATTCTTCTTGAATTATTGCGAGAAAACCCAAAAAATACAACTTTGTTATAAAACTTATATATGATCTTTCCATTTAGCACAAAAAAAAAAATTTCTATAACCCAATTACGTAATTAGAATAAAATGTATTTATGCGATTCATGATCGAGTCAAGGTCGTTCATGTTTTGAATTGATCATGCGTACTCACTGCATTATTTGGGTATAACCACATTTGATATCTACTGTATAAAAATAAGTCGGGTTTTCCTTCCTGACGCTATAACTCCAGAACGCACGGACCGATTTCCACGGTTTTGCATTCGTTGGCAAAACAACGTTTGCCGGGCCAGCTAGTGAGGTATAAAATATGTCTATAAAATATGTATATATCCCCGCACACATGACTAGAAGGTGCCTGAGATGATCATGAGAGATGAAGATGTCATGACTAGAGATGGTCTTTTCTTGGCAAAAAGGATATCAATTGATATCCAACGTGGTAATGCAGCCAGCCTTTTGATGTTTATCATATATTTTTAGTTTTTTCAATAAAAATTTTTCGTTAGCCCATATTGTGTTCTGTTACAATAATAATAATATCATTATACTTAAATACTACTATTAGACTTTTTCTAAAAGATCTACGCTTGTTCAAGTCTATGAAAAACCTAGGTGGGTAACTTCTATTTTCACAAAATAAAGTATTTTTATAAAAATCTCAATAATTAAAATGCGAGCTCTTGTCATTATTCTGTCTGTATCCAAAATTTTAGAATAAGAATATTATTACTTCTAGATAGATATTTTATTAGCACGTGCGTCCGTCCGATGAAATCAATAAAGAGCCCTAAGTCGACGGGGCATATCCTCCAATATTATGAAAGAAACGCTGTGTAAAATTTTAAGACTAACCCTTATAGTTTAGGCCCTGCGTAGAGACGCCAAATAATCAGCTTCTCCTTTTCTCTCTCTCTCCAGTCTATTAACGTCCCACTGTTGGAAGACTAACCCTTATAGTTTAGGCCCTGCGTAGAGACGCCAAATAGTCAGCTTCTCCTTTTCTCTCTCTCTCCAGCCTATTAACGTCCCACTGTTGGGCACAGGCATCTGCTTTGGGAGGGATTATGGTCTACTATGCCGCGCTGACCGGGCGTATTAGCTTAGGGTTTATTTTCCAGTTTTCCGTCTCTCACAAAGTATGTTTTCTGTGCACAATATTCCGTAGCTGGCTTTTACAGCACACTGGAAAGGAAAAGGTGTGGTGACACTTCTATTCTTAATCTGTCACTACACGGACAGCCTCTCTTTTTATAGATAAAGAAATGAAGTGTGAACAGAACACGTCAATTATGGCAATGTAATAAATATAATTTATGCACCAGGCAATGAAAGGCGTGACCCAACGCCTACATGAACAGATGTTTGACAATGATAAATTTCGTTATATTCTATATTAATATTATAAAGCTGAAGAGTTTGTTTATTTGTTTGAAAGCATTAATCTCAGGAACTACTGGTTCGAATTGAAAAATTCTTTTTGTGTTGTATAGTCCATTCATCGAGAAAGGCTATAGGTTATATAACATCACGCTGTGACCAATAGGAGCGAAGCAGTAGTGTAAAATATTGCAAAAACAAGAGATTTTCAAAATCCCACACGTACGGAGTCGCAGGAAACAGTTAGTCAGTTACATTGAGACGGTAATATGTTGTTTACGTAAGGCGCTTTATCAAATGTGTCATAATGTATATCTATGGTTGCTTGAATAAATTTGATTTATGACTATAAATTTTAGTAATATCTAAGGATAAATATGGAAACCGAGTTTATATTAGTTATATGTTTTATATGAATAGCAATAAAAAATAAAATAATAAATATTCAGAACATTTTACACAACGTCTTCTGGTCCCAAAGTAAGCTATATTTCTATGCTTGTATTATACGGGTTATATGGGTACCAGGTACGGATAGACTACATAAACTACTTTTTTTTTGTAAATACATAGAAAACACCCAGACGCAGTACAAACATTTGTATGACATTTATGGATATCACACTAAATGATTGTCCCAAAGCAAAAAA
Organism: Orgyia antiqua; assembly: GCA_916999025.1. Classification (NCBI taxonomy): domain Eukaryota; kingdom Metazoa; phylum Arthropoda; class Insecta; order Lepidoptera; family Erebidae; genus Orgyia; species Orgyia antiqua. Next base: position 26,291,314 of record OU779869.1, read on the forward strand.
AAATGCAATGAAGAAATATGAAGCAATGAAGTAGCAAAGCAAAACTTAGAAAGACGAAATTTTAATACTATACAGTTCTATGCTATGTTCATGTATAAATTGTAATCTATGTAATTATGCCAACATATTTTACAAATTAACGTCAATTAACGTAAATTTTTTACAAAATTCGCCTTTATTGCTATCCCGAAAAAGATTATTTACGATAAATTATAATTTTTTTTTGTTTTACAAGTTGTTAACTCAATAGTGTTCTTAGTTCAGTCCCCCGGTGTTTATTAAAATGGAGAAATCAAACAATAAAACACTAATAAATGTTATGTGACAATTTATGTTCAATTTTTACAGCTAAACCTAATACATACATAAGCAATGGCAAGTAATAGTCGATTCTTAAAAAACTTCAATGTACAATTTTAATATTAACTTAAAATAAAGCGCTTGAAATAAATAACTAAATATCTAATTAATAACATGTCATGATATAGTACTTAGAATACCTAAATAAACTAATAGAGAAGGTTTTTAAATTTTATTTTAAAAGATAAATTAGAGATATAAAAAATAAATCAGTAAAAAATATACAAGGTCTTATAATTTATTCGGTGGAAAGTCTAAAGTCGTGTAGGGGGGTCTCGTTCGAGGTACAGGCGGGCGACGAGGCCTCGGATGAGTCTTACCACTCTCCACCACAACTGCAGAGCTGCCTGTACTCATAACGCTTTCAGCTTCTTCTGGTAAGTAAGGGGTTCTTGGACTAAGCACCAACGCCTTATACGACGAATGCGAATCAGCAATACTTCTACCATCACCTTCATCTCTTCTAGAAAGTTCTGAAAATGGTGATACTGATCGTTTTTCAATACCACTCGGACCTGGTGTTTCTTCTTTGGGTTTTAGTTCATACGCATTCTCCTCTTTTCTCTTAGGTTCCACGTCTTTCTTAAACTTAGTTTGACGTTCTATGATTTCAGCTGTCGTTAAATCAGACCCTTGTACATCTGTTTCCAGAGGCAGCGCCGACAACCAAGGTCTGGAAGAATTAGGAGTGCACCAACGTTCCTCAGTCTCACTAGCATCACCAAGTAGGCCTAGTTTCTCTAAGTTTTGCAGTAAAAGGTTCTCACTTGAACTGGCTGCTCTCATTTCAGTCTTTGATTCTTCAGCTAGTAACAGTTCTGCCAACGGTGGTGCTAGACCTAAACCAATATTCCTTTCATGGTATACTTCAGAGATAGTTGGAGTAAGTTCTCCACTCATATGACGTACTTGCGCCATGGGGTCTCGACTACTCGTGCCCATTTTCGGCCTCGGTGTTCTCTTTGAAGTAGAAGGTTGAGCTATTGGTTGTTCCGTTTTTTCTTCCTCTGATCTTCTTGGTTGAGCGGATGCAAGATCGTAGAAGGCATCTAAGTATCTTGTATGGGCGTGTTCAGGTCTGCGTCTGAGTACTGTATCGTGTCCTGAACTTTCCCAGTCGGAGTCATCTGAAGGCGGTCTTCTCGTGTATAATGTTCGTATCTTGGTTTGGTGTGCCAGCGCTAGGGATACATCTCTTTGTGGTGCACTTGTCTGTGGTGGTGGTGCTGCAGGTGGTGAGGGTGTGAACGCTGCGTCACTCTCCCCGCGGTACCTGGGGGGAGGAGGCGCTGGTGGTGGTGCGGTGCGACCGTCTGGTTCTCCTCGACCTACTTCACTTGATGACGTTGATCCTCGTACGTACATTGTGAAGGCTCCTCCACAAGAACCCAATGGTAGTGGTGGTGGTGGAACTGATGATACACTCTCTTCTGTTGATAAACAAAAAGTATTGTTAGCGTTTCGTGCAGCACACAATTGTCTGAATATTGCATATTCCAGTGATAATATAGTTACCAAATCAAGTTATCGATAAAGAAGTTTAATGAAAGATAAAAATATTATAAAAATAAATAAAATGGTTATATAACCTCTCTTATATATTTGATGCAAGAAAGCGTATACTTACGTCGATGCTGCCTCGGTGGTGGTTCACCATCGGAGTGAGGTTCCAAATCACCATCTTCTATAGAGGCCAGTGATTCTACACTAGAGCTAGATCCTAGACTCAAACTTCTTGGAGCTTCTTGAGTATCTGTTGGCGAAATATATTTATTAAAGCATCAGAAACATCCAGATTATATTTCATTTATCCGGCAATAGTAACCAGAGAGTTTCAAATAGAAAATTCCAAGATAAAATCTTACCAAAGAGAGCGAGTAACGCTTGTAGTACAAATTGTATGTGTCTTCTATTTGCAGTTTTCCCAGTACGGAGAGTAACCTCATCTTGACCCACTTCTGCTAAGTCAAATCCTAGTGATGCCAATAGCTCGTGGCAGCCATTGACTCGCCAAAGCCTTGAATAATTATATTATAATTAGGTACAAAGATGGATTACAAATTCACCTGTCATCAGCCCATTTCTTCCCGCTGTAAGAACCAGCTAGTGGATATAGGTAGATAGCATATTTTGAGAGAGATGGATAACTTAAATAAACCCTCTAACAATACAATAAGTCATCGTGGCATAAGTAGACCAGATATCTTTCCAAAGTAGAGGAGGCCTGTGCCCAACAGCAGTAGTGGTATTCAGTAAGAAAAAGAGAAGGGAGTTTTCGGTGAATCTTGATCACATGACAGCGCTCCTCTATTTTTATTGGAGGAGCGCTGGCACGTGATCAAGGTTCACCGAAAATTCACTTCACTTTTTCCTACTGAATACCACTTCTGGACGTCAATGAGTTGTGAAGGAAAATTCAACATTATAAACATAGAGTAATATGTCTGGGCTGATTGTTTACACGCCTGTGGAATTGTGAAAGTATGAGATACTACACACTACACGTCGCTATATAAAATATTTATGGCGGTTAAAAATCTAGTCGCTTGCCGTTGCATAGTCACCCCGTCGGCACGTCGCTAAGTGCGATATCGGCTTAAAACTGAAACAAGTTATTTAACCAAGAAATGTAATTTATACACCATCCAAGGGTTGACTGGTAGTGAATGACTTAGGCCTTAAGTGGGCCTATGTAAATATGTATATATATAAAGTATGAGCATGAAGTTTAAAGTAAATAAAAAAAATTACTGTATACCTGACATTAACAGCAACTTCAATGGTGTCCGTATCAGAGTTCTTGACTGAGAATTGTGAGATGACGGAGCGTATAACGCCTATGATGTCATCAGCCACGTCACCGTTTGAAATGAGCTTCGATAATGCTTGCAGAGTAGTTGAGGTCAGACCTGGCATCAAATAATAACATTTTTCTGAAATCTACTACAACTAGATATTTATAAGAAAAGTTAATGGCCGCAATGTCCGGTCGAATGTACGTGACAACTTAAAAACTACTGAGTAGCTTATTATGCTGTCTTTGATAGCTGATATAAATAAGAAAGGTATTTTTACGATTTTCTTTAATTTGTTAGCACAGATTACTCCCAATAGATAGGTACCGGGTTACGAGATTTTTATAAACGACTAAACGCATGAGAAGTGTGTGGTGTGACTTTGAAAGATAGATTAAGAAATGAAGTTATATGAGAACGTTGCGGTCTGAAAGAGGATGTAGTGACTAAGGTGGAGAAAAATATGCTTAGGTGGTTTGGTCATGTGGAGAGGATGGATGAGAGACGCTTATCGAAAGGCATATACACGGCGGAGGTAAGTGGAAATGCTGGGAGAGGACGCCCGTGAAAAATATACTCCCATGTCATCGCCGACATACACCAAAAGGGGCAAGTGCGTTGCACTTACAACCGTCGGGCATGTATGAGTGTGGATGAAGCCAAGGAAGTACGTATGGATCGTAGCAGATGGCGCTCTATAGTCTCTGCTTACCCCCATGGAAAAGAGGCGTGATGTTATGATGATGATGATGATGATGATGATGATGACTAAACGCACCAACGTTGGAGGAAGGCATGTCTCGAGTCAACGAGTTCTCATTCATTAGCTATGTGAGAATAGCGCATACGTTCGGTGTACGTTGATTGCTATAAGTGCGAAATCTATTGGGTGTATCTGTGGTTATTAAAAATATGACAATCATTGTAGAAGTTGATTAAAATTTATTAAATAAAAAAAACTTTATGAAGCTAAACAGATAATTACAGTTTACTTACCAAGTAAAGCTTGTAAGCTCGCCGAACACTGCGTTAGTCTCTCTTCAGGATCACTTTGAGGAAAGAACACGCTTGAAGGAATACCATTAGCAGCTGGCTCGAATCTGAGGACATAAAACTCATATTAGCTGTAATTACAAAGTAATTTTTTTTTAAGTCTTTTTTACAAGCATTTTTAGAAGGCTTTTCTAAAAGTGAAGGGATAGTGCAAGCTGTTAACATATATACTGCGAGAGACCGGTAAAGTGAAACTGTGTGGTTTTGTGTGTATGTGTGTGTGAGAAAAATTGTAACATCTAAGCTTAATCTTTTCAGAAACAAACATGTAATGTAAAGCAACAATATAATTACCTAAAGCCAACACTCATAAGTAGCTCCCTCCATCCAGTAGCGCTCCCAGCTTTATTCTCAATACTCTTCTGTGTGGTGTACATCGCATTCTTCTGTCCACGGACTATTCTCTGTAGTGACTTCTCAACTAGGTGCAGACAAACGCGTAGTGCATCTCTGTAATACAATTTTAGAAGATATTTCACTCTGGAAGATTTATATTACTTACAATGGTGACCAATTTTGAAAGAAATAATGCCATTACAAGTTAAATTGATGCGTATTTGTGGAAAGAAAGTTTTTCTTGGATAAGGTACTGTTTAGTCTAGGTTAGCGGCAGGAGGCATTTTAAAAAGGTTTTAACATTTCGGACAAATAAGTCCTTCTCTTCTTTTTCTCCCAGAGTATTAACGTCTATTAAGTTTTCTTTTTGTATAATTTGTTAAGGTATGTTTTCTAAATTCCACGCGTATGAAGTTGTGGGCCATAGCTAGTTAAAGATGAATACAAAATACTGTTAAGAGGATACCAAAATAGCTTCGTGCATTTTTCTACGTACGAAGTTTCCATTGTTTCTTTAGATTGAATGGCTAGAGCTCTAATTTTTAAGTATATGTTTTTTCAATATATGATCTAGGATCGCATAAACTCAGAAACGCGATTGAAAAAAGTTTTCTCGATAGAAAATCTTAGCGAAACAACCTCTCTAATTTTTTACTTTTTTCATTTGTCGGTCTATTATCGCGTATTAACTAATGAAATAACTTTAAAAACATAAGTAACTATTATATATAGAAACACGTAAATCAGAATTAAAATATATTTAGTAGATTTTGAGTAAATAGGAAAAGTATCCCTAATTCTTCATTTTCTGTGCCTACTGGCTGTGTTAATATGTACGTGTCGGCGATGATATTGAATAATATTGATGTAGGCCCTTAACATAATATTCTCTAACACCTGCGCAACTCATTTGTTTAATAAAACTACTTTTTACGGAAACAGACGCGTGTATTTGTTTTAAATTTTGGCCCGACGTTATACATAATATATACTGCTAACATACCTGCATTTATCTGGTGCAGCTAATAGTTCACAGAGAGCCTGTCCCATCAAGGCAACCTTATTACTGAGACGTACGTTAGCTCCGACCAGAACTAGACCGGACCAATGAGCTGGATGTGCGAAGTGTTTTGTATGACGTACTGTTTGCATTGCGTCTCCCAGAGCCCTGTTATATAAAATGTTTTATTACCATTACAGAACATTACAAAGACGTAAATGTAAAAGACAGTAACGATGTAAAGTTTAATAAAGATAATCTATACTTATATAAAGCTGAAGAGTTTGCTTGTTTGAACGCGCTAATCTCAGGAACTACTAGACCGATTTGTGAAATTCTTTTTGTTTTGGATAGTATATTTGTCGCGGAAGGCTTAAGGCTTTATAGCATCACGACCAATAGGAGCGAAGCATCAGTGAAAAATGTTGCAAAAACGGGAACAAGTTTTTAAATTACACGCGTACGAAGCCGCGGGCAATAGCTAGTCAGGTAAAATATTTCTAGAATTTTCTTGGAATATTTCTTTCAATAAATCAGATCTGTTGCGAGTATAAAATTGACGAGTTCTGTGGTGCAGTTGTTACCTAGCAACCTTTGGGTTTATATTGTTTTCTATTTATTTATTATTTAAATTCTATTGCTTTTTAAAATGCAATGTAGCATGTGTTCAACGAAGATAATGTACACGACGGAGAAGACGGAGAAGACGCAAGAATTTTAAAATTGGTTCAATAGTTTCAGTGCCTATACATTTCAAACCAACAAACAAACTAACTATCAAATCTTTTCTCTTCATAATATTAGCATAGACTATTAAAGCTGTTAAATAAAAATTCTAAGCAGACTTACTTGGCAACCCTGCTGCCTTGTAAAAGAGCAGAATACAGCGCTCTATACAATATCTTGGTGGCAGTATCTTGCGGGGCTGGCCACATGGTTAGAAGTATGGAGTGTGCTCCTGCAGCAAGTAATGCTCGACATAGACGAGAAACGCCGTCTCCAGCTACACTCACGTCTTCACACTCCTCAGTACCTTGTAATGCGCTGCTTGATGGTGCACAGGATATAACAACCTAAAGAAAAAAAGCATTTTTTATTTTTAAGAATATTTTACACAACTTCTTCTAGTCCCAAATAAAGTCATCTATGTTTTGTAGCTACCAGACCCAGTACAAAAATATATTAGTATTTAAGAAATATATCACAGCAATGATTGCTCTGTACGGGGATCGAACCGACTTTTACCATACGTATGAACTGATTGTTTAAGTTTCAAAACTGTTGGATTGTGCTAGCTATTTCGAAATTATTAATTTTCGAGTGTAATAATCTTTTTATTGTTAGTTAGTCAAAGTCTTTTCAATCACCGTAGTCAGAGCTAATACCTGGTACTTTGGAAAAGCTCAATTAAAACGCGAAAATATCCTAAAAAGTATTTTATAAATGTTTTGAAGTATTTACCAATCTAGCAGATATTTTCAAGTTCATAATTTCTGATGCTGTCAACATAAACTCTGAGGCTGGTGGCAATTCTTCGTTGCTAGCTGGTAGTTCCGAATCTGGAAATAAAATAATAGGCATGGAACTTTAATTTAACTTGTAAAAAATATTATAAAGCGTAAGAGTTTGTTTGTTTGTTTAAACGCGCTAATCTCAGGAACCACTGGGCCGATTTCAAAAATTCTTTCATTGTTAGATAGGGCATTTATCGAGGAAGGCTTTATAACATCACGCTACGACATTTTGAGTCAGAGAATGGCTTTAACCAGAGAATCGAAATATGAAAGAAAACCCTGATCCCTGGATAATTTACTTAGTATTATGAGTGGATGGGTTTTTCATGAATGGCTGCATTTCCGGGTTTTCTGTAATAGCCTCTCAAGTCTAGATAGCGCAACGAGACTGTTGAGTGCGCTTGATATTTTATTTAAACAGTTATACATTGTTATTGTGGCACGACTTAGTATAGGTCTATGTCCAATAGTAGAAAAAGAAATTGATTTAATCAAAAGCTCTGCTAAGTTTCTTTTTTTTTAAAATAAATATGGACATTTCACACAACGTCCTCTGGTCCCAAACTTAGCTTATTATGCTTGTGTTATGGGTGTTATGGGTGAATACGGATAGAATACAGATACTACTTTTCTTTTGTAAATACATACTTATAATTGATATATATATATATTTACATCCCAGAATCATTTTGGCGTCATGCACAAAGCCCATCAGTACGACGTCCCCGGGTTCCCCTTACTTTTTCTAACATGTTTCGATGAATATTGCTTAGTTTTTTTATTTCTAGCTGCGTGGGGTACATCATTTTTTGATATTTAAATTTTTCGAGATATTCGTCATGCAGTTATGCCCAGACATTTTTGAACCCCGAACCATAATGATACATTACAGGCATCCAGGATATATAGGTGGTACTTCAGCCATGGCGTCGATTATGTAACGTCCTGACAGGATGGTAGGTACTTTGGGGAATGCGACGTTGCCAGATTTACTTTTATCATCTCTTTAGATACCTACCGCTTGCTTGTATCACACAATTTCAACATTTCTTGGATTTAAACATTTGTTAGTTTTATATCTATAATCTATATGCGGATGCCGGATGCCCCACGTGTAATAACATACGACTACTTGCCTACCTTATAATTATCCTATTATCATATTTATTATTCATTATTCATTTATTTCTCTTATAAATTACATTTTTAAATATAAAATAAAATAATAATAATACACTTAATGTTGAATTAATCAATATTACTTTCTTTTTATTAATTATTATTATTTTGGATATAACACTGCCTCGCCTCGAAAGGCGGCAGGACGAACTCCGACGGGGTCCGCAACAATCAGCCGGAGTGGTGGAGCCTAATGGGAAAGAAACCGACGAACTATACGGGCATTGTCAAGCAAGACCGCTTTCTGCATCGGTCACCGACTTGCTTTTGACGCCGAGCCTCTCGAGATTTTGTGAGAGGCTCTTTGGGACTAAACCGTTCACCGATACAACTATCGGGATTATTTCTGTTGATACCATCCTCATAACTATTAAACACATAATTAACACATAACTATTAACAATAATTAACACATATTAATTATTATTATCAATTAATGGATTGAATGGTCAATGAATGTCTTATGCCCATCTTTCACGCAACACCTATTGAAGAACTCTAATGAAATTTGGTAAATTTTGTAATTTCATATTTATTATGATTAAAAAACTAAGAAATACTGGGAACCATGCTTTCTGCTTACAGTTGGTAGCTTACAGTCACATAGTACCGTATATCTTCAATCGTGATCATAATTGCTATTGAACGTCCGTATTCTGCAATTGAACGTCCGTATACAGCTATTGGGCGTCTGTATATTGCAATAGGACGTCCGTATTATGCGTACGTACATAGCACAAAGCTTTGCGTCAGTTTGACGATACTAAATAACAAATACTAATAGGTACCAATGTACTGGGCGTAACAGAAAGGTGTAGTCATTTAAAACCAATAATCTATCATCGAAACTGGACAAATTTACCATAAAACATGAGATAGATCCCAAAAACCAAATGTTGGTCTCCTATTCAAAAATTTCGATCAGCTGATCAATTTATTATAGGAGTCCAAACATTTGTTTTCGAATTTCAACCTATGTGTCTTGGAGAAAGTTCTTTTTTGTGTTTCATGAGATAATTTACGTCCTGAAAATTGACCAAACCTATCTGTTTCCCCTGTACAATGGGTAGAACGGTTATGCAAACTTCCACCTTTTTTAATTTCCTTATCAAATATAATACAAATCGATATAGCAGGTATAGATTCCCTATGCACACTTCTATTCTCCTTTTACCCCTTAGGAGATGATTTCAGAGATAAAAGTATTCAAAGTTCTTTCCCGAGTCACAAACTAACTTCATATTTTATAAATCAAGTATTTAATGTATCAAATGTGCTGGACAGCATGCTTTAATGAATTGCGAACATAAAGTAAGGTCTGACCAAGTAAAATGTGTTCCCTGGAAAGGAACCACCCGGCAAATTATAAAGTATGCTCGGTTTTCCAAGAACTACTTAAAGATAAATACCTATTTATTTAAATATGTGTTAGGTTTACATACCTATCTACTAAAAACGTTAGTGAAATTTGGTAGATATTGTAATTTTTTAATAACAATTAAAAAAAATTAAAATATACTGAGAACCGTGCTTTCTGTTTATAGTTGGTAGCTTACAGTCATATAGTACCGTCTATCTTCAATCATGATCATAATTGCAATTGAACGTCCGTATTCTGCTATTGAACGTCCGTATACAGCTATTGGGCGTCTGTATATTGCAATAGGACGTCCGTATTATGTGTACGTACATAGCACAAAGCTTTGCGTCAGTTTGACGATACTAAATAACAAATACTGATAGGTACCAATGTACTGGGCGTAACAGAAAGGTGTAGTCATTTAAAACCAATAATCTATCAACGAAACTGGACAAATTTACCATAAAACATGAGATAGATCCCAAAAACCAAATGTTGGTCTCCTATTCAAAAATTTCGATCAGCTGATCAACTTATTATAGGAGTTCACACATTTGTTTTCGAATTTCAACCTATGTGTCTTGGAGAAAGTTCTTTGTTGTGTTTCTTGAGATAACTTACGTCCTGAAAATTGACCAAACCTATCTGTTTCCCCTGTACAATGGGTAGAACGGTTATGCAAACTTCCACCTTTTTTATTTCCTTATCAAATATAATACAAATCGATATAGCAGGAATAGATTCCCTATACACACTTCTATTCTACTTTTACCCCTTAGGAGGTGATTTCAGAGATAAAAGTATTCAAAGTTCTTTCCCGAGTCTCAAACTATCTTCATATTTTATAAATCAAGTATTTAATGTATCAAATGTGCTGAACAGCATGCTTTAATGAATTGCGAACATAAAGTAAGGTCTGACCAAGTAAAATGTGTTCCCTGGAAAGGAACCGCCCGGCAAATTATAAAGGATGCTCAGTTTTCCAAGAACTACTTAAAGATAAATACCCATTTATTTAAATATGTGTCAGGTTTACATACCTATCTACTAAAACTTTAGTGAAATTTGGTAGATTTTGTAATTTAATAAATACAATTTAAAAAAATGAAAATATACTGAGAATCGTGCTTTCTGCTTACAGTTGGTAGCTTATAGTCATATAGTACCGTCTATCTTCAATCGTGATCATAATTGCAATTGAACGTCTGTATTCTGCTATTGAACGTCCGTATACAGCTATTGAGCGTCCGTATACAGCTATTGAACGTCCGTATATAGCCATTGGGCGTCTGTATATTGCAATAGGACGTCCGTATTATGTGTACATACATTGCACAAAGCTTTGCGTCAGTTTGATGATACCAAATAACAAATACCGATAGGTATTAATGTACTGGGCGTAACAGAAAGGTGTAGTCATTTTAGACGGTGTATCTATCAACGAAACGTTCGTCTCCTATTCAAAAATTTCGATCAGATGATCAATTTATTATAGGAGTCCAAAATATTATGCAAACTTCCATCCTTTTCTATTTCCTTATCAGATATAATACTAATCGATACAGCAGGTAGATATTTCCTATACAAGCTTTAATTCTTCTTTTACCCCTTAGGAGATGATTTCAGAGGTAAAAGTATTCAAAGTTCTTCCCCGAGTCTCAAACTATCTTCATATTTCATTAAACAAGTATTTAATGTATAAAATGTGCTGGACAGCATGCTTTAATGAATTGCGAACATAAAGTAAGGTGTGACCAAGTAAAATGTTCCCTGCGAAGGAAACCGCTCGGAAAATTATAAATGATATATTATTATGATGCAATCATGATCACAATTGCAATTGAACGTCCGTATTCTGCAATTGGACGTCCGTATACAGCTATTGTGCGTCTGTATATTGCAATAGGACGTCCGTATTATGTGTACGTACATTGCACAAAACTTTGCGTCAGTTTGATGATACCAAATAACAAATACCGATAGGTATTAATGTACTGGGCGTAACAGAAAGGTGTAGTCATTTTAGACGCTGTATCTATCAACGAAACGTTCGTCTTCTATTCAAAAATTTCGATCAGATGATCAATTTATTATAAGAGTCCAAAATATTATGCAAACTTCCATCCTTTTCTATTTCCTTATCAGATATAATACAAATCGCTACAGCAGGTATAGATTTCTTATACAAACTTTTATTCTTCTTTTACCCCTTAGGAGATGATTTCAGAGGTAAAAGTATTCAAAGTTCTTCCCTGAGTCTCAAACTATCTTCATATTTCATTAAACAAGTATTTAATGTATCAAATGTGCTGGACAGCATGCTTTAATGAATTGTAAATATAAAGTAAGGTGTGACCAAGTAAAATGTATTCTCTGCGAAGGAAATCTCTCGGAAAATTATAAATGATGATATATATGATGAAATCACAATTGCAATTGAACGTCCGTATTATGCAATTGGACGTCCGTATACAGCTATTGGGCGTCTGTATATTGCAATAGTACGTCCGTATTATGTGTACGTACATAGCACAAAGCTTTGCGTCAGTTTAACGATACTAAATAACAAATACCGATAGGTAGGTACCAATGTACCTACTGGGCGTAACAGAAAGGTGTAGTCATTCTAGACGGTGTATCTATCTACGAAACGTTCGTCTCCTATTCAAAAATTTCGATCAGCTGATCAATTTATTATAGGAGTCGATACATTTTTGTTTACGAATTTCAACCTATGTGTCTTGCAGAAAGTTCTTTTTTGTGTTTCATAAGTTAATTTACGTCCTAAAAATTGACCAAACCTTTCTGTTTCCCCTATACAATCGGTAGAACGGTTATGCAAACTTTTCTATTACCTTATCAGATATAATACAATTCGATATAGCAGGTGTAGATTCCCTATACTAACTTCTATTCTCCTTTTACCCCATAGATGATTTCAGAGATAAAAGTATTCAAAGTTCTTTTCCGAGTCTCAAACTATCTTCATATTTTATAAAAAAGTAATTAATGTAACAAATGAAATATTATTTAATTAACTTAGTTCATTGAATAATAAGTGATGTCATAACACGAGGGGCGCCGAATAGAACGCAAAACCTATGTGTTCGAAGACTTTGTATATTGTATTGACTGTAGTAGATATTGTTTGAGTTATAGTCATAATGTTATGGCTGAGCTGGCAACGTCGCAAATACGGACGCCAAATAACCGAGTCCGTAGCTAGAAATTCGCTTGGATATACGCGTGTGGATATACGCGCTGCAGCAGCGCCTCACCCGCGCTGAGATTTTTTCGGGAACTTATTAATATTTTTTTGCAGCCATTTCAACGATTTTTTTACTTCCGTCGATATTTGTACTACGGCTAGCTGGGACCAATAGCGTCTCAGAGCAACCGCTCAAAAAAGTGGCGTCCGGTATACGGACGCTCAATGCTGGTGGACGCCCGTTTAAATGCACTTTTTCCTTCAGAGGACGGCCAATCGTTTGCAGGATAAATATATATATATATATATTGATATATATATATGATACATACTTATAATATATTATAATTATAATACTTTTGACGGGCCTCGTGGTGGAGTGGTTTATATAACGGTCTGCCGATCATGGGGTCTCGGGTTCGATTCCCGGTCAGGACAATCATTTGTGTGATCTTTTTAACTGTCATACATATGTTTGTACTGCGTCTGGGTGTTTACTATGTATTATAAGTATGTATTTACAAAAGAAAAAGTAGTTTATGTATTCTATCCGTATTCTGGTACCCATAACACAAGCATATAAGCTTAGCTTGGGACCAGAGGACGTTGTGTGAAATGTCCATGAATATTTATTTATTTTTATTTATAATACATTGAAACACCCAGACGCAGTACAAACATTTGCATGACAATTAGAAAAAGCACACAAATGATTGTCCCGAGCGGGAATCGAACCCGCGACCTCTTGATCGGCAGTCCGGTACATGAACCACTCAACCACGAGGCTCGTGCCTTCTTACGCCGGTTCTTCTCAGCAGATTGCGTCTTGAACCGGTGGTAGGGAAAAAATTATGTCTACATGCTTAAATGATTTTCATTTCATTTCAAAAATACTGCAATAGGGTGACATGGTGAGGTGTATCCAGCTTGTGAGATCTATATATGAGTAAAGAATATATGAGACTTACTTTCATCTTCATTTTCGGTGGATGTATCAGCAGCGCCGCTGCCTACACTTGTGTTCAGTAAACGTTTAGCTTGTGAGTCAACCTGTGAAAACAACAATTAGGTAACTTTTTACATACAATAATAACAAAAACATGCGTAAATTTTAATTGAGCCTGGAAATCCGGAACTTATTTTAAAATTATTACGTTTTATTTTTTATACGACAAGGGTGATAAACATTATTACCTACATTGCCATCCGTCTTTAAGTATGCAAAAATTTAAATCAATCGGACTATTGCGTGAAAACCTTCTTCAAAGATTCCATTACATAGGTAGATATGAACTTATGTTGCTGACATAGCCTTGTTAGGACTAAAAGCTTCTAAATAAATAAAGAGAATAAAAAAAACAGGTAGATACGAACGAAGCTAAAATAACTTTTTTGTGAATTTGTTTACCATGTTTAAATATCAGATAAAAATGAATAAAATGAACGAATAGTTTACCACTTCTCCAGGACTAAGAACGATAGCCGGTGTCTTCCAACAGATGTGTGTAGCGAAGTGTATACATTCAGCTTGTGGTAATTGTGATAACACTGCTTCTTTGGATGCCTAGAAAAAAATATTTATTTTTTTATACGATTATCTCGAATTACGTTTTAGACGTTAATGTAACCCAAGAGTAACAAGTGTTCATATAAAAAAATTGATCAAGTGCGAGTCGGACTCGCGCACGAAGGGTTCCGTACCATTATCTATGCAACATAAGGCAACGTTATTAGTATCGAGCAAGAAACGTTAGAAAAATCATGTTTGTTGTATGGGAGCCCCCCTTAAATATTTATTTTATTTAATTTTTAGTATTAGTTGTTATAGCGGCAATAGAAATACATCATCTGTGAAAATTTCAACTGTCTAGCTATCACCGTTCTTGAGATACAGCCTGGTGACAGACGGACGGACGGACGGACAGCGAAGTCTCAGTAATAGGGTCCCGTTTTTACCGTTTGGGTACGGAACCCTAAAAATGGTGGGATTTGCATTTTTTATTGCTATCGTTTCGATAATATAAAAAATATTAACCAAACGATAGCGATCGGGAGCATATGTGACTTAAGCAAATTGAAATGGAGGTGGCACTATATAGTTTCAGCCTACGCAATGAGAAAAAGGCGACACGGTATACTGATGATGATGGATTGGAGATTATAAAATGTAGTTAGTCACATGTTGAAATTTGATAAAGAATAATAAATCAGTTTTATTTCGATGTATTATTTGTTAGAGACTGATTAATATTTAAATTAAAACCCACTATCATCATAACACACTTTCTTCCTTGACTTTCTTGGCTTTATTACATCTGTAGTACTTCACACGTGACCCTTTTGAAAAGTTATTGAATAAATAAAAAGTTGTTTATTACCTGATAGTCAGTGAGTGGTGTAACCCTCAACATGTCGGCAACAAGTTCAGCTTCTTTAAGTTGTGCATGAGCAGCTCCCCAACGTGATCCTCCTACACGCGGCGCTCCCACCACCAAGCAGCGCATACCTGCTTCTGTGTTGTTACCACTATTTGTAGATGCTCCTGTGATTAGGAGAACGGAGAGTTATTAACCTTATGTTAGATCTTCTTTGGAAATTATTACATTTTTATAATTCAAGTAGTTTTGTAGTATACTTTACTGAAATACCACGCATATATATTTGTACTTTGATATAGTTAGTAATTTAGATTCATAATATTTATATGTAAAAAATAGACACAAATAAATTTAACTACACGCGGGGGTCTAGCGTAAGTTAAAGTTAATAAAGTTCAAGTTTTTGCTTATTCGTGTTTCAATTTTGGTTGTTAAGGATTAAAATAATAATAATAAATAAATAAATAAATATTCATGGACCAGAGGACACAACGTCCTCTGGTCCCACGCTAAGCTTATATGCTTGTGTTATGGGTACCAGAATACGGATATAATACATATACTACTTTTCTTTTGTAAATACATACTTATAATACCTAGAAACACCCAGACGCAGTACAAACATTTGTATGACATTTATGGATATCACACAAATGATTGTCCCAACCGGGAATCGAACCCGCGACCTCGTGATCGGCAGTCCATTACATAAACCACTCCACCACGAAGCCCGTCAAAAATATGTTCTAAGTGATTTCATTTTGGACTCTCAAACAAAAAAACTATATTTAGAGCAGAAAATCTACAAACAGAGCTATACAACAACCATTATAATTAATTTTGCCAGAAGATAGCTTTAGTTAAAAACCTTACGTATACATATATGATCCTTTGAAATTTTTCTAACCTAGTCACTATTGCAGAGTATATCGCAAAAATAATAAAAGTTCCTCGATTCGGGCATAATAGTACACTACATACCATGATCATGATGTGGTTTAGTTTTCAAATGTCGATGATGTCTCAAAGGTCTCAATGCAGGTGCGGCTAGGAGAGCATATCTTTCACATAGCGGTTCATCAGTCGCACTACTAGCAGTACTGTTGATTGTTGACAGAGTGCCCGCAGCAGGGGTCGCACTACGTAGGGCTCCCCAAGGGCAAGCGTAAAGGGCTCCTTCAACTACGACTATTAGTTCTCTACGACCACCACATCCGCGACGGCCGTGGGTTGCTGAAAAATGTTATTAATGGTAAAGAATCCTTGTTACTCTACTCCTTCAAAGAGCTGGCCGGATAAACTCAGCGCAGGGCCTGTAGCGAACTATGAAAAGCTCCTTGATAAAATCTCTCCATTTATCACAATGTACTACCCTGCATCATCTACATGCTCCTTTTCGTTGTAAAATATAAATGGAATTGAAAATAAAACCATGAAAAAAAAAATATCCATGGAGTTTCTTGTATGATCTTCTCCATAGGATTCACTTTTGGAACAGTAATAATAAAAATAGGCAAGATAAACATGCTCCGTTAAAAAGTCAGTACCTAGGACTTTTTAACAGAGCATGTTTATCTTGCCTATTTAAAATAAAAATATTTGATAAAAATACGTATGAAACCGCACGCATTAGCTGGTACCTAATATGTAGGAGGTCATAGTATAGTAATAGAAACTATGCGGTATAAATAGACAAAAAAAAAAATTAAAAATATAAAATTTTACATGTTTCTTACCATGGTTATTATTACAGGAAGCGGGTAGTAGATCTTCGAAAGGTGCGAGTAACATTTGATAAAGTGTGGTGAGACATGGTGGACCTTGCCATGACTGTTGCTTCTTGCGTGGACCGTGAACACTCGACCTAATACGATTAAAAAAAATGAGTATCTTAACTTATAACGTATCTTATCTATAAAAAATATTCTGTGCTTTTGTAGGTGAGGTATCATATATTTAATAATAAATAATAATAATACTACTCACGGACATTTCACACAACGTCCTCTGGTCCCAAGCTAAGCTTATATGCTTGTGTTATGGGTACCAGAATACGGATATAATACATAAACTACTTTTCTTTTGTAAATACATACATATAATACATAGAAACACCCAGACAATATAATTTGTAAAATTAATAAAATAAATATTCAAACAACGAATATTAATTAAACCACTTTTTATAGATTTAGACGGATGTATTTTGTCTATCGTGCAAGAGAATATTTATTTCATAACCATTCAGTACTCCCTATTACAGTTGCGTATTTCGAAAATTGACCCAAAGGTAAAATTGCCTTTGACTTATTGTCTATGCTTGAGCTGATAGCTAGTTTTATAGGCTGTAGACAAATTTGCTATTTATGAGTTGTCTTTCTAAAATGTTTCTAAAATGATGTCATTTTAACTTTTTTTCCCATAATTATACCTTGTAGATCCTTGTAGACTGGCAACAGACCCGGCAACTGACCCTCCAACTGAGCCAACGCTGAATAGCGAACTCAAAGAGTAATTGGAAGAGTTCAATAAATGATTGCGGCTGACCTGGAGAAAAGGTATTCATTGGTAAACAAGTTCCAAGTTGACAAAGGTGAATTAAAGACAGATATGTAAGAAGTATGATACTAAGAAAGCAAAATTATGCATAAAGTTCTGAATAATATCAATTTACGTAATTAAAGATTATATTTGCAACAACATCATTGCCCTGCTCTAATTCCATTACTTGGGATCCGCGCAAAGCATTTCACGAGTATCTTCAATCAACATTAAAAATATAAACTAAAAATAATCAGATATTTTACCATTCTGGCAAGTCCAGTACTGGGTCTGTCGTCAGGGTCCCAATGATCATCGACATCTCTTCTTTCGGGATTTGTCTTAAGCCAAGCGGACCATTCACCGATGGAACGTTCCAGTTTACCGAGACCCCCTATGAAAACAGTATAAAAAGATTGTTTAAGTATTTTCACCAATGAATCTTGTACAATGTACAATTCTTTGTGTATGTAATGTATAATTGTATGTGTACAATTCTTAGGGAAACAAAACAAGATCTCTCCTTTCCTAAACTAAAAATCGCACAGTAATATAAAGAATGCTAAGAAATGAGAAGTTCACATCGCTTGAAAAACTGATAACCGTTGAAGAAGAAAGATTCTTGAGTGGTGTTTACACGATACAACTTCACGCAAAGTGCAGTTCTAACTATCCTTACCATTACTAGTATGAAGATCATCAGGACTGATATCAGGTAAGCTGTTGTCATTATCTTCATTTTCTTCCAAAAGGGATACTTGGTGGAACCTCAGGATACCTACAAATATGATATCATTTATAGCCAAAATAATTACGTAAGTAAATTTAAGAGCTCTGGATGGATTAAGTTTTTGTTGGAATTATGGCAATCAGCAATTAATCTGACAGGGAACTCTTATGCGACTGGTGGCAATAAATTTACATTAGTCTTCTGAAAAATACGTGACTAGGATTTCTGCTTGAGCACATCTATGTTTTTTTTGTACCTTTGTGTGGTTGCAGTAACCAGGCGTAAAGTCTGCCAGCTGCCAGACTGTAGTATAGCACAGGAGCTTTTTGTTTGTTTACTACTTCCAGGACTTGTTCCACATTTGATGGACTCCAGGGTTCTGGTCGCTCCTTATTTGTGTCTTCAGTATTTCTGGGGATAAAGGGGTAAGATAAGGATAAGAGGTTTTAAGAAGAAAGTTGTATGTATTAAGAGTGGGGTGGAAATTTATGAGCATTTAATTACAGTTAAGAAAAGAACCCAAAGTTATTAACCATAAAGTGGTCAGAAAAAGGCCTAAACGGATCGAAAACTTACCTTTGAGTTGCATGCATTTCAAGGTTAGTTTGGTTGAGTGTACCAGAAGGTCTTTCACTGACTGTGTCCAATGAGCGGCAACGTCCCCTCTCAGCAACTACTAAAGCTTCAGGATGACGACCGAGCTCTGAGAAAATAAAGAACCTTTTAATGAATAGTTAAGTCGCATTAAATTCTGTCATATGCACATTTCAGTAATAATAAGGCTACATAATATATCAATTTAGCTCCTG
Source organism: Orgyia antiqua (assembly GCA_916999025.1). Lineage (NCBI taxonomy): Eukaryota > Metazoa > Arthropoda > Insecta > Lepidoptera > Erebidae > Orgyia > Orgyia antiqua. Next base: position 26,310,577 of record OU779869.1, read on the forward strand.
GTATTATAATGAATCTAAAATAACTGCTAGATTTTTAAGCAATTTCTCGGTGCTTAATTTTTCTGACTGCTAAGTCTACATACCAACGAGGACTCTCTGCAGAGCATGCTGTGTGGATGTATATAGTGCTGTAATCTTCCTGTCTCTATGTTTCTCGTTGCCAGATTCTAGTAAATTGAGAGCTGCTTGTAGTTGTTCCATTGCTTCTTCTAGTTCTCCTGATGCCCATAGTGCAAAACCAAGGCGATGTCGAACGCGAGCCTATAATAAAATAAAACGTAAATTCCCTGTTGATTATTATCGATACCGAATTAAATTAATGATAAGTAGCCAAGCAATGCTTGACCACTTTTATAATTTGAATAAAGGCACGTACCTTTTTTAAATCAACTTGAACTTTTAGCTCTGGGCACATCATAAGTATGTGTAAGTGTTTTCTCAGTCAATCAATTTTAAAAGCTTACCTCTTCATCAGCATCAGCTAGTCCTTCAGTAGCAGATAAGGATTGTCTTAGGTATGACACTGCACTACCACATGCACCCATCGCTAAATGAGCTCGTCCAAGGTCTGCTAGTGCTTGAGCTCTACCGCGGGTGTCACCTATAAATTTGATATGATAAATTTAATATCTATTCAAAATGAGGTTTAAAAGCCTTATATATATACGTATTAGTCATTTATTCTGGCAAAATTATTCAAATATCAATCCTACACTATACGTGTTTCGTTTCTGAACGGTGAATCGTCAGTATTATTAAATACCCGTAAATACAATGTATTTTCACCAAGTACTTACACTTCGCTACAAGGCTAAGGCTAATTAATCAAACAATTTTACTTAACATTAATAAATATGAGAATTTTACAAGGAACCATACCAGCAGCGGTAGCATGTCTCAGTCGTGATTCGTGCCATCTTGCAGCCTCAGCGTGGGCACCCATGGATGCATGAGCCGCACCTAGGCCACCGCAAGCTCGCGCCTGGCCGTAACAATTTGCATTAGTTTATTTTTGGATATAAATTATATTTACTAACACTCACATAACTCATAAAATGGTTTTTATGATTTCTAGCGCTTTTCATCCATGCATCAGCCTCTCTGCGTTTACTGCTGGTCATAAGTCTCCCCCATATAACGCTGCGTCGTCCGGTACGTGGACGCCTCTCTAGAACCTTCCTTCACTAACGGTCATTAGTCCTTTGAGCGATGTGGCCTGCCCATTGCCACTTCAACGGGTGTATTTATTTTGTTTTAAATCCCTAAATTTCAAAGATTTTTCATCCAGTTTGGTCACGGGTAGTAATAAACTGTAAGGTATTCTTTGTCAGTCCGGAATAACTGATCGAAGTCCGTCAATCCATAACAACTGATCGAAAACCCAATTGAATTCCCACAAATTCTAATGAAAAGTTATTCAAAAGTGCAAAAGGAAGTGTTAAAGGAACCATTTTACAAACTAAAACAAATAAGGTCATTTAATTTACATATATTACCTGCAGATGTGTAAGAGCTAGCCTATGAGCCAACTCAAGTTCAGCTCGATGATGTCTTACAGCGGCCGCGTGATCACCTAATGCATGTTGTGCTTCACCAAGCGAATGGTAAGCCTCCGCCTCCATTATCTGATTGTTTAGTTCCCTAAAAACATCAATATTATGGTAATGATTCTGCTTTGAATATTATTATGATAGTGTCTTAGAGTATGTTTTGTGTCAGAAATTTGAAAGACTTACTTGGCGATATTTTTCTGATGATCCAAGCACAGGACCGCTTGTTCCAAGTTGTTGAGCGCAATGTGAAGGGCACCAAGTTCACCGTACGCTTGTGCCTTTGCTTCCGGAGCTCCGAGTTCATGAGACACCACGAGACGTTTCTCAAGGCATACTAAAGCTTGTTGTAAGTTTCCAACCGACCTGACGACAAAAAGTTTTATATTTAAGCAATAAAATATATACTCAAGAGAAATAAAAAATATGTTTTAATAATGGAAAGTAAATTCATCTAAAGAGAATAATCTTAATTTCGCGAGGAACCTTTTATCACGTCCTAATGATGACTGCAAACTACAAGGAATTTTCCAATTCGGTGAAGGCGTTTTAGAGAAATCACGTAACATGTATAAAAACATAATTAGGCAAATTAAATATGAACCAATGTTGGACAAAATACCATTAAAAGCTCTTTTATAGATACAGTCAGCCAGTCTTGGTTTAATACTTACTTAAAACTCAATCCAAGTCCTCTGTAAGCTCGCTCCTGTTCTCTCTTGTTATCCAATTTAAGCGCTGCAGCTAGATGTTGTTCGTGGTACTTCGCTGCTTCGTCAGGGTCTCCCAACGCGTCATAGCAATCACCAAGCGAACCCAACGCTCTGGCCTTATCTAAATGGCACGTTGGAGTATTTACTCGTTCCAGGATAGCTAGTTGCTAAATATTAAACACATAACATTAAAAAAAAAGAAGAAAATTTTATCATGAATTCTCAAAATAGCGAATTTAATTTAAAAAAAAATCTAATATATATATTTGTCCAAAACTGATAGTAGTTAGCAGCTAACATATTGAGATAAATAATTCTATAGCACAGACATTTTAAATCTTTGTGTGCGTGACCTTTATGATACAAATAACTAAGACTTCTCATCACATTCTGTAACTTAACGTAACGAACTTCACTTGGTAAGTTCGTTTGATCGTCCAAACATATTAAATAGCTAATACTACATAATAATAGTAACCGACCTGTTCTAAATATCCGATAGCATCTTCATAATGTCCCATGTTAAGTTTTGCGATGCCAAGGTTCCCGTATGCCTGGGCCTCCAGTGCGCAGTCTTGTAGCTCCTGGGCTCTTTCTAATTGCTCCTGTATCGATACATTATTTGTTTACACTAGTAATCATTGAAGTGTATTATAAGTATGTATTTACAGAAGAAAAGTAGTTTATATATCCTATCCGTATTCTGGTACCCATAACACAAGCATAATAAGCTTAGCGTGGGACTAGAGGACGTTGTGTGGAATGTCCGTGAATATTTATTATTTATTTATTAAGTAAGGGTTTTTTTAACTATATGGGTAGATCTAAATAGATAATTTGTCTATATTAATAATTTATGCTGGTTTTGATTGATATTTATTGAAGTTTTAATATTTTTTCGAGATAAACTTATCTCCTATAGAAAACAAAATAAGCTGTAGTCTAGTGATTACTATCATGCATGCTTAAGCTTTCGGAAATTTCAGTCTTTAGAATTTTTAGTGACTGTAATTTTCTCTTACCCTATAACATCTAGCTGCATGTGAATAATGTCCTAGCGCCATATGAACCGCTCCAAGATGAGAATGTGCTCTTGCCTCGCCAGCCGCATCGCCGGCCTCTTGTCGCAGCGTTAATTCCTGTAAGCGAATAACAGGTTTTATTTTGTATAACACAATTTTTTTATTAAAATCAGTCCAGCTAGCAGTGTCTCCAAAAGATTTGAGGTAACACAATAAAAACAGACACATCTCAAGTAAAATTGGTAATATATTTTTGTTAAGCTATTAAGAATAATGTTAAAACGATTCGAGTATTAATTTAACCGGAGTAGGCATTGTCAGGTGACCCCCGAAGAAAAAGATACGAGAGCAATGCTCACAGTCATAGTGTATTAACAGTAGGTATCGTCTCTTAGTGTTCGTGCGTTGACTTTGCGGTGTGCGTGCGTAGCGATTAATTGAATCGCAATAAAGTATTATTGTGCGTTACCTCGGTACTCCACCGAGGCAGAATATATAACACAAGAAGCAGCGTGTGTAAACTACTCCCGTTGGTTTAGTACTGTAAGTTAAAACTAGTTATTTACCTGTGTATGGTGCCCTAAAGCAGCATCAAGTCTTCTTTGCAGTCTTCTAGCGAGACCAAGAGCACCACACGCAGCTGCTTCTAGCGATGTGTCACGAGCCTACAAACACAAATAAAGAATATTACATGAAAACATGCTTTTAGTTTTTTAATAGAAATACCTGTTTGGTTTATGTCATCGCCGGGATACTCCAAAAGGGGCAAGTGCGTAGCACTTACAACCGTCGGGCATGTATGACCAGATGTATGAGTGTGGATGAAGCCAAGGAAGTGGGCTTCAATCGTGGCAGATGGCGCTCTATAGTCTCTGCCTACCCCCATGGGAAAAAGGCGTGATATTATGATGATGATGATAATGATGTTTGGTTTATATGAGATCACGGGTAGTAGAATATTTGTGTACTATGGTATAGATAGCGTCACGAGATCATTCTCGTGCGCTCATGTGCTCATGTGCTAGCTTAACCTGTGAAGAATACATTTTAGGTCTGTCTGGTAACAGGGTTAAGGCGGGGAGGCAGGGGAGTACGCGCCGAGATTGATCTCGACACTCAGTACCTGGTTAACTTGTTTGAACTTGTTCGAGATCGTGACGTAAAAATATTTTAGTTCTATGTGAAATGACGATAATGTATGTAGTATAAAAGACATTTGTTACCTGTCTAGCAAATCCTAGTTGTCTTTGATACATTTTGACTGCTTCTTCAACGTCTCCCATCTTTATTTGAACATCTCCTATATTCCCTAATGCACGGAACTTTCCTTGTAAGTGCTGTGTCATATGAGCAATAGCCAAGAAATATTTCTGGCATTCCAGTGCCGTTTCTAAGTTGCCAAGGGCTAAGTGAGCTAAGCCAAGGTTGCAGTACGCTCGGCCCATGTTCATCTTGTCTTGGAGGTCTTTGGCTAGTGATAAATCTTGATCGTAATATCTGAAGTTAAATAATTTATTGGTTTATAGATGATGTTAACCTTTGTAGTTGTTATTATAAAGTCTATCCTATTTAAATATTCGGAAACTTCAAAAGGGCGTTAAACGGTTCCAATACGGTCGGAAAATACCTCTGGTGTTACAAACGTCCAGAGGCTACTGTAATCGCTTACCATCTGGCGAGCCGTATGCTTGTTTTTAACCCTAGTAGTATAAAAAAATAACTTAGAATGTTTTAAGCAAATATGAAAGCGAACTAGTGATGTTCCAGAATATTAGAGGAGCACTTTTGATTGTTATGATAACTGGGAAATTTTGATGTCTGTGCGAACTAGTTTCTTTAACAGAGTTTACCGCATATGTGACAGTTATAGCAAATCAGAAGTAGTGATTGAAAGAAACCATTTCGTTATTGAAAAAGAGCATAATTAACATATAACAATATAAGTACAAAAGATAACAGTTATAAATAGAGCTCCATATGAGACTCAAATAATTTAAATAGTTGTTAGTTATACAGAAAAATCTTACCGAACAGCTTCTCTATAGTTTCCTAAACAATAATGTGCATATCCCAAAAAGTGACACGCTTTAGCCTCAGCTGTGACGTCACCAAGCTCCTGTGAGAGCATCAAATGCTGTTCGTAGTACGGTACTGCTTGAGCGAATTCTCCCCGAGAAGACAAACAGTTGCCCAAGTTGAGGAGAGCACAAGCTTCACCCGCTCCATCTTTTAATTCACGAGCGATGCCTGAAAAATTTGACGATACGCCATTAGTACTTTGAACATCCACAAATTGTGGCAGTAAAAATATATTTTCAGATCGTTTAAAGAGGCTTTGTATGAACTATTAATTCACTATATGTTACATTATTACGTCGTCAGACAAAATAACGGCAGCGTTCATCCAATCCAGAAGCTCTGACGCCATGGCTGCGTATTGCCATTGTCCTATTCCCGTTGTTAGTGAGCATGCAGATTTCAATACAAAATTCATAATTTTCGTTATTTCATAAGCAAAGTTATTGGGGAAAACGGAGAGAAATATTGTAACAGAGTCATGCGTAAAGTAGATAAAAGTGGTATTACCTAAATGAGCTCTATAATGGAACAGAGCCATATCATGAGCACCCAAAGCCTGGTAGGCTACAGCCAAGTTGCCATGTGTTGATGCTTCGGAACTTCTGTCATGCACTTCCTTGGATATCGTAAGTTCTTGCTTGTGGTATTTAATAGCCTGTTCATAGAATCCTGCTGCGGAATATGCGTTCCCTATATTGCCATACGCCCGACCCATGCCAGCTTTATCCTGAAATGAAATATGTAATTAAATTAAATAGTAAAATTTAATTTAATAATGTGTAAAATCCTTGCCCGTAAGGAAAATCTCTAAGATGGCAAATGATTTCTCTGACCAATTAAATGATAAAGACGTAGATGTGACCTACGATATGGAGGCAAGATATCCTAATGCAATGTTTTTATGCGTAAAGAGCTGTATATTGTTCGGAAAGTGAGTGATCACCTGATCACGAGAACGAGTGTCTACTCAGGTATTCATTATAGGTCTGACTTTTCAGACACGTACATAAAAAGTACGTAGGTACATAAAGAATTTGGATAAAACCGAAAAAAAATATTTTTTTTATTTAAAGGCTCGTCGCTTTGCGACTATATCGCCCTAAAAAAATAAACCTAACCTAAGAATAAACGAAGCAAAGTATAGGAAGAATTTCAAAATAAAAGCAACTTATACATTTTATATCACTTTTAAAGGCTATTGAAGGACATGAAAGATTTATAAAATGTAATACAGCGTTTTTTCACTACTCCGCCGCTGCAATCCACTGATATAAATTAGGGACTTTATTTACGGCCCACTTGTCAGTAGTTAAATATGCTAGCAAGTGTATGCCAATGTTTTAATTTTCTTTTTCTATAAGGTTTATGGATGCCAGATATTTTACAAGTTTAAACTAGAAATATTTCAAAGACATGTCGTAAAATATGCAGGTAAATATACATATATATAAAAGACATTTACGTTATATTATTAGAATTTTAAAGTGCGTGCTCCTGAAAATCGCAATAATATACTAACTATCAAGGGTGTAGGTAGGGTGGGTGGAAACCTGTTAGGGGCTTAACCCCCCTGAAAAGCCTAAAATTAATCCTATAAACTTAAGCTAAATACCATATTTTCAATACACAATTAGATTCTAATCTTGAGTTGGTCTATAACGTTACCACAGAATAGATACTAACGGTATCCTCCCTTATATAAGGGGTAATGTGGTTTACTATACCTATTAACATCAAAATACTTTCACAGGTCAAAAATAGATAGACCAAGGTTGATATCACTCAGTCAATACGCCGACAAATCCTAGTGTATCTACTTATTATTAAACAAATATGTAGTATGACGGGCCTCGTGGTGGAGTGGTTCACATAACGGACTGCCGACACGAGGTCTCGGGTTCGATTCCCGGTCAGGACAATCATTTGTGTGATGTTTTTAATTGTCATACAAATGTTTGTACTGCGTCTGGGTGTTTACTATGTATTATAAGTATGTATTTACAAAAGAAAAGTAGTATATGTATTATATCCGTATTCTGGTATCCATAACACAAGCATATAAGCTAAGCTTGGGACGTTGTAAGAAATGTCGATTATTTAAAAAAAAAAAATATATAATACCTGTAATTGTCTTGCAATAGATAGATGTGCTTGATGTAGTTTCAATGCTGCGTCATGTTCTCCCAATAATTGATATACAATGCCGAGGTTTGAACAAGCTCTGCCTTCTCCAACCTGCCGTGGACGAAAGTAAATTGTACATAAAAATGCTTATTTAAAATCATTGTGATGAATTACTTGAAATCGCAATTTTAACGTAAGTTATGCCTACTACTATGCATGGGAAAAAGGCGTGATGTTATGATTATGAGTTATTAGGAAGTAATTTTTAGCTGTTTATATTTCATTTAAAGCTAAATTTTGTTTTACAAAAATGTTATAATGATTCCGGATTCCTACATCCGTAATCATTTTAACATTTTATGATTATTTAAATAAATATAGGATTAAAAATTTTATATTTTTAATCACATTTCTTAATTTCCATTAAGCATGACGTCATACACAAATAAAATACTGTTTTACTGTCCATACCTTATCTCGAGCTGCTAATGCAACATCTAGTTGTCTTTCGTGCCATTTCTTTGCCTGAGCGTAATCACCAGCGCACCTGTAAAATTGCAATTGAATGAATTGGTTTTTTCCATGTTGTTATAGATCCAGAGTGTAAAAAGAGTGACCTTGAGAATAACATAAAACACGTGTTGATTATATTTATGCAGCAACAATTCTGTCTATTTCTGTCAATGTACCACATTAGCGGTAAAAGACCTCAAGGGCCTACATCAATATTATCGTATATCATCGCCGACACGTACATATTAACACAGCCAGTAGGCACAGAAAATGAAGAATTAGGGATATTTTTTTTGTTTACTCAAAATCTACTAAATATATTTTAATTCTGATTTACGTGTTTCTATATATAATAGTTACTTATGTTTTTAAAGTTATTTCATTAGTTAATACGCAATAATAGACCGACAAATGAAAAAAATAAAAAATTAGAGAGGTTGTTTCGCTAAGATTTTCTATCGAGAAAACTTTTTTCAATCGTGTTTCTGAGTTTATGCGATCCTAGATCATATATTGAAAAAACATATACTTAAAAATTAGAGCTCTAGCCATTCAATCTAAAGAAACAATAAAAACTTCGTACGTAGAAAAATGCACGAAGCTATTTTGGTATAGTCTTAACGTTTCTGGCAAACAGTTTACAATACACATTGTGCGGCGACAATGCAGTATTAGAAGGAGAACACAGTTATCCATAAACTGAGTAATGATTTACGCAAATATTTCTTATGTTCAATAAAATACTTCAAGAATATAATGTAACTGTTATCCGCGACTTCGTACGGGTGGAATTTAGTCGAAAAATGTAGGTACTATTCAACACCGAAAATTTTTTTCAAATCGATACAGTCTTTCTTAATATTAGCGCGTTCAAACAAATATACAAACAAACTCTTACGCTTTATAATATTAGTATATACTCGTATAGCAATCTAGAAGACCGTAGCTTCCTATTAATGAAATAAAATTATAATCGGTCCACTACCTTCGGTGATTGCCCCCTACATACATACGTATTACAAACTTTAACTTTTTATCTATCTTATTCTCTCTCTCTCTCTCGCCAGCCCATTTACGTCCCACTGTTGGGCACAGGCCTCCTCCACTTTGGAGGGATTATGGTCTACTGTGTCACGCTGACCAGGCGTGTTAGCACAGGGTTTATTTTCGAGTTTTCCGTCTCTCACAGAGGATGTTATTTGTGTGCAATATCCCTTAGCTGACTTTTACAGCACCCTAGGGAGGAGATGGGGTGGTGACACTTGTATTCTTAATCCGTCACCACACGGAGATCTATTTTATTAGTATTACAATATTTAGATACGCATTATTTTATTATTCTTACCTAGCAGCATGTCCCAATCCTGCATATGCTCTAGCCTCTATAGATCTGTCTCCTAAATTCTGAGCTATTCTTAACACATTCTCGTGGTACGCTATAGCTTGAGAAAAGTTTCGTCTGTAGTGGTATGATGATCCTAGATTGGAGTAAGCTCTTGCTTCTTCAACCTACAATACAAAACACGATGGTTCTCAACATACGAGTACAATAATAATGTATCGAACATATAAAAATTTACACCTAATCACAAATATACTAGATGTGGTGTCTACGGGTACATCACTCAGTCGGCTTGAAGCCACTTACATATCTATGTGTGCGTAAAAATGTATCAATATGTGTCTAGTATATAGGCTATACATCATATGAAATGTCATTATCCTATGAAGTACGATTTAGCCAGGCTAAAGTTACTTGTCCTCAATTTTAAACGTCAACCCACCGTCTTGTTTCAAGAACAGTGTAATTCTTAGTCTTGATCTAAATAAGATTGTCTTGACTTCTGTGAATCTAAAGAAAGCTAACTAACCTGGTCTCCTAGTCTTCTAGCTAATCTTAAATGCTGGGTATGACAATCCACAGCTGATTCAAACTCTCCCATAGCCAGATAAACTGCTCCAACATTTCCAATCTCTCTAGCCTCTTGAAGACGGTCGTCCATCTGTTTAACTAACTGTACACACTGCTTATGGCTTGCTAATGCATTAGGATAGTCGCCTATGGCAGTGTAGACGTGACCTAAGGACGTCAGCGCCGCGGCTGCCGCTTGTGTTTTCTGGGAAATAATAAATAAAATTAACAGAGCTTAATCCAATATCCAACACAATCACGTGGCTTAGCTCAGCTTAGCTGCTGTATATAAAGAAAACTAAATCTATTAATTATTTAATAAATCTCTTTGGACACACATTGTGCCACTGTTTTGGATTTAATTGTTAATATTTTTAAAAATGACCTGTATACAAGATATCACACATATAATGTATATTTTAATCATTTAATCATTTTCTTATATCATTTAATAGTCACGAAATGTGATGTTATCTAAAGGTCACAGACATTAGAGAGTTTTATAATTACATCTCTATGTTGTATGATCTTGTGCAGTTATTCATAAGAATTCCTGTGTACACGTAAAAAGAAACGCATTAATTTCTGTGGAAGGATATCACAGTTCCTATGTTTGGTTTAAGCAGACTTTTAAGTAGTTGTATATCAATCTTTAAGAATATTTATATACAAATTTCATTAAAATAAAGAGTTGAAATAAAACATAAAAGATAAGAGCAAATAAAGAACTTATAGAATGCGTCGCATCCTTTTCACTGAGGAAGTGAAAAAAATAAACCAAATCCAACGACAGAGACCGCCAATAGCCTCTTAAAGAGTCTTTGTTTTTAAGTAGAGCGGGTAAAACTAATTTATCGATAAAATTAAAATATTAAATATAATTTTATAGCTATATTTCTCTATTAAAGTGGACCAAACATGTTTGTGTATGAACAGTACGCGATGGTTTGTTGTGGTGTCTTTTAGGAGATATTTATTTGATAATAGATCAAAACAAATGCTGATTATTGATTTAACTGTTAACTTACAACAACATTTTATTTGAATTTATGAAATAAGTTACGTTATTTTATGTTTTTTTTTGTGATTATACATAATTTTATTTAAAAAAACCAGAAGAGTCTCATAGTACACCTTACAGCTCAGTCCCATTCATGACCATTTTAACTGAAAAGCCTCCGAAACGTCACAATTTAAAACAATGTTTTATTAAAAAAAAATACGGGCATAAATATAAAAAGTTAACTGAAGTAACTTTTGTTTTAAATAATAATTAAATTTTAATATTTTCGAACACTTGCGCGACTCATTTGGTTAAAGGGTTAAGTGGTTTTACACTTTTTACGGATTTAGACGCGTACATAGAGTACTTTACTGTAGAATACAATAGAGTACTTACAAGTAAGTATTTGCAATTATTTTATAAAATTGAGTTAATTTTAGAAATTATATAAAGTAAATTGCAATTAAAAAGTTCATAAGAATTTTTTATCGACATGTAAACAAAGCTCAACACTATCCAATAAAATGTATCGACTTGAGACAATCTGGCTAATTAAGTATGTGCAACATGATATGATAACGCATTGATTTACATACTGACTTTATACCTTTGGTCTTTGCTCGTTATTCCTAAGTATATAGATAGAATGTGGGACGAGATTTTGTAAAATACCACTATTTTGAATTGAATATATAATATACTAGCTGACCCGGCAAACGTTGTTTAACCATACCTTCTAAAAAAAAATAAAGTTTGAATAATAGATGTTGGCCGATTCTCAGACCCACTGAATACGCATGTAAGATTACATAAAAATCGGTCAAGCCGTTTCGGGGGAGTACGGTAACTAACACTGTGACACGTGAATTTTATATATAAGATAATATAATTGACACTAAATGAATTAAAATCAAGTATTTGTAAAATTTATTGCTATTGCGCATTGCCCGAACAAGTGCGATAGAGAAAACTGCTGCTTCGATTGAAAAAACCTTTTAAAAGATCATGAAATCGACGTTTCGTAGTCCCCTGATTAAAACCTTCCCAAAACTTAATATATTTAACTAATTCTTTCATTACAAATTTAAGAAAGGCTTTGGCCGTGTTCGTAATTTTTCTTTTTTTAAATAATAATAAATGTAGTCATATTTGTTTTCTAAACATTTCACACAGCGGGAAAATCTAGCAAATTTTTCGATACACATAGGAACATGTCAATAGTAGCATTATATTTATGAAAAAAAATTTATCACTAGGGAGGAAATAGGAGAATACGTTTCTATGGAAAAACTGCCCTTGCGATTTCTTCTTAAATATAGTATTTTTAAAATGTATGTAGAAATTAACTGCAATTCATCAACAAGAAGTTATTATATGTTAACTTATATAGAAAAACAACATTTGCTTGATCAACAAGTTACATTAAATATATTAAACAGACATAACTTATCATTTAACATCAATAAGCACAAATTATAATACATAATGATAATGTTGATTCAAGAATTTCGTCTTCCATGAATATTTATGCAATGTCTTATTTATTTAAGCGGCACTTTTTTTTTAATACTTTATGGTAGTTTAGATTGAATCATATTGTCTATGTATCATTTAATATGGTAATTCTATTAAGCGTGTATGAGATAAATTGATAAGAAGCGCCGGCGCCATGTTTGTTAAAATTTCGGTCACCTAACGTTCGTGACTTCGCATGCGTAGGATTAGCTTCAAACAGACTTTCAATTGAATAACTCTAAAAGTGGTAGTTTTATACTAACTTGGAACTTGCAACTTTACTTTGGAATTAATTGCAAACCTTTACATACTGACGCTAATTGTAATGCGTCATAAATTTCACCTAACTTAAATAAAATGTTAACAACTATGGTGTATATAGATTTATTTGCTATTTCGTTGTACACATTTATATAATTAAAATAGTAAGTCAATCATACACAGTTTTTATAATAAGAAAGTACAGATAACATTGTCGAATGGTGTTATTGACACTAAATTTAACAAAATATTTCATTTTTAGTTAAATTTAGTTGTGCACGTAGATATGATATTTTGCTACTGCTAAAAATAGCGTTAGAATAGCTATTAATTAATGTTGCTAAATGTTTAAGGGGGCAATTGCACTCAGACTATAGCAAGCACCTGTCCAGACGGGTTATCCTCGGCATCCGTTAATGAAGGCGGCTAGTCCACCTCACATGTTAATGTCAAATTATTCGCGATGTACCTATGCCGACAGTAGGATTACCACTTAATAGTCAGATAACAGGATTATTCTTTATTTTTATTCTTTATTTTTAAACAATTTTACACCATTTGTGTTCGTCACTTCCATCATAATAGTCAAATAACATGATTAAATATTAATTTAATAATTTTTACAATTTACTTGCTATGCATATTTTACTTAATAAACTAAAAGTTACAGTGGAAAAAATGATAACCATAAGCGGGATCTATGTGCAGGAACCATAATAGCTCAGTCGGTAGAATGACGGAATGATTAAATATGTTATTTTTTCCTTATTTTTAGCAATTGACCAACTGTGCTAACTGCTGTGTACATAAATACTTTTTTGTAAAGATTTAATTACTCATCTCGATAATTTAAGTTAGAAATAATTCATTTAAAAGTAGGAAGTAGGTAAAAGTCTCAAATAATCCTAAATACGTATACGAAAATGGATCCGTGATGTTTTTGACGTAAATAATAACTGATTATAAAATATGTATTATTAAACAATGCCAACCTCCATACTTTGACGGATAAATGTAGATTTCTTAATAAAACAAAACTTGGAACAATTTATCAACAGAAGAAAAAAGTCAACACAGACAAAAAACTCAACTCATAGTGACAATCCTTTCAGATCATTTTAAAGGGCTATTATCCCATTAAAATATTTCAAGGAAATCGATTTCTATAAACTGGATTTCTATTTGGACTCTTTTAAAAGTATCGATGATTATTATCAACGAGAAACAATCTACGATGGCTTATCTTTTTATTAAGCTATTAGGGTTTTCTAATTTTCTCACTCGATTAAATTACTAGATGTAATCTAACCAATGGCGTGTATTAATGTTTGTAGAAAGGGAAGTACTATCGGCTTTTTCCTGTATGCTTTTTAATAATTTTTTTTGGCTTATTTTAATTTACTGGTACAGTATTTACGTCTAATTCTGAATGTTGAATTTATCTCTAATCATAGGTTCTTACATTTCAAAATATGTTACGTGTTATTTTTAATTTATTGTATGTTGGTTAGGTAAAGTAATTAGGTTTTCGTTGTTAGAAAAATTATGCAACTCGGTGTCTTGAAATATCCACCGTTACATGAATATTTATGTAGTATAACTAGTTATTAACAATACTAAAAATGCGTAGAAGCATTATACATTCCATATGTTTATGCAATCCTTTTAATTTCAGTTGCAGTAAAATTACCTTAAAAAGTTGTCCTAAAATGTCCAAACGGATGGTGTAAGTACACTTAGTACATATTCGATACATGTGATCATATGTGAAAATAAAACTTGCTTAAGTCTATTTTAAATGCACCTAATACTAAAACAGACACATGTTGCGTTGCAAGGTTTATTTTTAAAATAAAGAATTGTAGGCTTGCTCTGTCGTGAGCAATGTAAAAAAACTTCGAGATAATAAAACTACTGAGATAAAAGATGCAGATAATTTATAGTTAAGATTTATAGCTACTATAGTTACTATATAGTTGCAGTATCATTTAAGTAGGGATAGTAAGATTGTGAAGTAGTTTGTATCTGAATAAAATATTCTATCTCTGTGAGGTGACATGTTAAAAATACAATTGGCAAAAATGTTCATATTTTTTTAAAACTCGTAATTCGAAAACCATTTCGAGGAATAGAGTTTCTGATCATGATCCATTAGTTTTTTTCAGAAAATTTGCTATATTAACGATTATTTTTCCAAAAAAGCAAATGACCTCTATTTGCCCTTGAAATAATTGACTTAAAATGTTAAGTCGTTCTTAGGGATATATTACTCTGTGGTGGAGTTGAAATTGGTCTATTATATTAACTTGGCAACTTTGAAAAGATGTATTGCAATCTGTCTTAAATCTATCAGGAAAAGGCAATACAAAGATTGCGTACAACGATGACGTCACAACATTTAAAACAATATCTTGAAGTATTTAAAAAAAAATCTATATAGATTCACTATATAGATTTTTTTATTATTATTTATTTATTACAATAATATTGAAATTAGTTGCTTAAAACAGTTTATATTTTCAAAAAAAAATTAAAACAGCAGGTCAAAAATTATGAACAATCCAAATTGTTCCCGCCATATTAGCTCCTTACCTCCCCAAAGTGCAGTAGGTTAGTTAAAGTTAAGAGGTAAATTATGAACAGACATTTTCGTGAGAGAAGATAGACTCGAATACAATCCACATATCATTCTTAAATGCACTTTTAGGCATAGGCCAACTCCACTTTATAGAGGAGGCCTGTGCCCAGCATTGCAACATTTATTAGCCGAGAAGAAAAAGAGGAAACAAATTATCTAACAAAAATAGGTATATCGAAATCGGACTAGTGCTTTATCCTCAAAACGACTCTGCACCAAATATTTGAATGTGACCCTACTTTATTTTGATGTAAATCTAAATTCTGGCTACTTACACCCTTGTAAATGTTTTATAATAAATTAATAATAAATAAATGAAAGACAGACACAATATTGTGACGTAGCTGTATCTGGTTCTTTCAAAAGCTATGAATAAGGATTATTGTATAATTCCTAAGCTCAGTTCAAATGCACCTAAGAGTTATTCTTTAAAAAATCTTGTAAACACGATAATTTGTTTTGATTATAATCGTGTCTCAGACTTCATCCACTACATTTTGTCATGCAATTATTCGTCCATTCTTGGATTACTCAGAGGAATGCGAGCGTTGCCAGCATTTCGCGGTTATTTTAAATCAACTTGCGAGTTTTTGTTGTTCACCATTCGACCAGAACGTGCTAAGTAAATAATTTTTTACGACTATTTGTTCGTCAGATTGTTTCACAAGTGGACGCGATGATTGCTTGCGTACATTAAAAGAATAACAAAACTCACCAAACTTTTTGTAGTATGGATATAAACGTAAGCGTACAGATACTTACATAGATTGAAGTAGTTTATATTGTTCTACTATAGTTATCGTAATTGTTTCTAATTAGCACCTTTATTTGAGTTATGCTATGACTAATATGTCCACTACAACGTCAGGGTGTAGATTCTGGTCTTAGTTCGGCTTTTTCATTTTTGTATTGAAGAATGTAGTTTTGTCATTATACCTACCATCCTCAACGTTCAAAGGTTCCGTTACTTGTATTTTGTGGATCCAAGCAAAGCTAAGTCGAGCGTACCAAAATGGTTGACATACAAATGATTTAGACGATTTGTACACCAATTATTCCAAGAGGCTTATAATGTGTATGATGTAAATTACTAAGTAGTATGACTTAAGGCACCCCTGTAGAGATAGCGATAACAAAAAAGCAGCATTCAAATCAATGGCGAGGCGCAACTCAAGCTACAGTAAACATTCAAGATAGAACTATTCGCAAAAGAATCCTCTATACAGGTTGATTGATTGATATAATATAGCCGTTACCCGCAACTTCGTACGCGTGGAATTTTTCAAAAAATTCCCCGTTTTTGCAACCTTTTTAGGGTTTCGTACAAACCCTTATTTATAGTCTTCACTACAGTGTACGTCCGTCGAAATTTTCAACTTGAAACTCATACCAAATGTAGATCTATGCGATCCTTGCTCAAAAAAATACAATCAATATTTTTGATTAACGCGTTCAGAAGTTATAACCAAATTACGGCCATTTTGAGTATTCTCGACTTACGCTAGGGAATCAAAATCGACAGGTTACTTCCCATTGCCCTAGAGACTTAAAATTTGGCATAGGTCAAGCCTACATAGTGCTGATATAGGGAAACATCCAAAAACTTGTAATTTGTTAACACATCACACGAAAGAATTGTTTAAACTAATACCAACTTATGAAATAGCTGAAATGTAAGCGATTCCCTATATCGCAACAACAAAGTTAAGTTGGTGAGTTGCTTTAAACTTAAAAAATCAACTGTTTGTTTTTATTTAGTTATTTATGTTTTGCGGTCGTAAATGACGGAACCCTTAGTGTGCGAGTTCACCTCGCTCTTGACAGGTTTTACTGATACTTCGCTCCTATTGATCGCAGCATTGTTTATTATCCGTGTGGTGACGGATTAAGAATACAAGTGTGGTGACACTTGTACCCCAGCTCCTCCCAAGGGTACTGTAAAAGTCAGCTAAGGAATATTGCACACTGATGACACCCTCTGTGAGAGACGGAAAACTCGAAAATAAACCCTGTGCCAATACGCCTGGTCAGCGCGGTACGGTAGATCATAATCCACCCAAAGTGGAGAAGGCCCGTGCTCAACAGTGGGCTGGAGAGAGAGACAGAGATCGCAGCGTGATGTCATATAGCCTACCTTGATAAATGATAACTATCCAACACTGAAAGAATTTTTCAAATCGGACCAGTGCAGTGGTTACTGAGATTTGCGCGTTTAAACAAACGAACTCTTCAGGTTTTTAATATTAGCATAGATTATCTACCTAGGAAAACGACAAAGCTTGCTTAATAGTTAGACAAACATGCAAGGAGTCGAACGCATCGATCCAGAAAGCTAAAATTTGTAGTTAGTTGATATCAAGAAGGTTATAAATAGGGAGTAACAACTCGGGAACATAGATTTGTTCCAAGACAGGGCCGCCCTGTTTATGGTTTAAAAGTTAAATAGTAAATAGTAGCCTTGCTGTCTCTTTTACTTCCGTTCAAAAAGAAAGAGTTAGAAAGGCTACTAAATCATTTATTTTTCATAATGTGTTCAAATAAAAAAAGCAGCAGGCCGGATTCGTTGTACCGAGTGTTGAGTCTAGATCTATATCCTAAGTCTATGGTTGATATATAGAGAACTGTCTATTAGTGTCTATGTTTGAAATACATTGGTAAGGTTTTAAATAACAAATGTTATACCCGTAGGTGAAAAGGAAAGAGGTTATTCTCAGTAAGTACGCAAGTGAAACTGCTAGACACAATTAGTATTAATAGATAAGCATAACAGAGCAATCAATAAAATAGTAGTGTAATGCTACGATCAGGCTGTATATCAAGTTGTCACAACAAACTCGACCTTAGCGACTTATCAGTGTCACTGTATTTTACTGCAAATTAGCATCACTGCGTGTGCGGCAGCGGCAGACATCAAAGGATATAAAAAGATATTTTACTATTAAGGTTTTTCTTAAGTAATATGGGTGGCTACCTACGAGTAATAGCTACTAAAGTAATTCTGTCGGTCTCATCATGAATTCTCTTTAATCAATTAAAACTTTACTGTCCTTTAGTATTTGTCCTTTCAAATGTCGTATTTGTGTGTGGGTCTATAAAATCTAATGCCACAAATTTATAACTGAGAATTACTTTACTAAATTATTTTTCTCTTTATACCTGTAAGATATTTATTTTATTGAGAGGTTTCCACCTAACTCAAAAAAAATGTGCAGAGCACAGCTAGTGTTGGAATTAAATCTACTCTCGTAAATTACAAAGTAACTATAACTTACATTGTGTTAAACCAATGCAGCAGTCGCGGGAAAGTGCTACAAATGACTACCTTTCACATAATCGAAAGAATAATAATTGTAACTGAGAAGTCAAGAACATTTGTTATTTCATTTGTAAAAGGAGAAATCAAACGGTTTAGTGCTATTCTTTATGTAAATATTCCATTGTGCTTTTTGAACGGGCATTGTATTGGAACCTTGAGAACAGCGGACTCCCTCGCAGCGAGGGAACAATTTGTTTTAGTATCCTATTAGATTTATTATGATCTGAAAGACTTATTAACCTGTTCACACTTCCATAAGTAGAAATATTTCTTAATATCAGCTAGCTGTTGACCGCAACTTCATATGGAATTTGGAAACCAAACCTTATTTATACGAAAATAACCAAGCTTTTAAACCACTCTCTCTTTAAAAAATAAACGTATCAAAATCCGTTGCGTAGTTTTGAAGATATATGCTCACATAGGGACATATGTACAAAAATAACGACTTCGTTTTATATTAAGCAAAGATGATGTACATACACACACATATAAATGTACCAGAAATTTTTATGTTCCAAATGATCTGATAGATTTTTATGTTTCTGTTTTTGTTAAGGTTCTCTTTAAGCTTTTTCCTAAGTATAGGTCAGTTGATAATTATTGTTTATAGCTAAGATAGCAAAACAAACAAATTTATATGACATACAAATAGCGCAAATTGTTTTTTACTCCAGCAAATGGGTGGTTATTAAGTGTGTGGACTACTAGCTGTAAAATGCTCTATATATTTAGAAACTATTCAATTCTTTGTTCAGAATTTAATATTTTAAGCAATATCTGTAAAATGAAATGAAACAAACATCATTTGATGCTGTAGGTACAATATTTTTTTACAAAAGAAATGTATGATAATACAACTTTTCTTTTCCCTACCACCGGTTCAAGACATTCAATCCGCTGAGAAAAACCGGTGTAAGAAACTCCTATTGAGTTTCTAACACCTAGCTCGTTGACTTTATCGTTATCAAAAAATTGTCATATAATAGAAATTAAAAAAACAAAAAACACGCTTTATTTAATCGAATTATTGCATTGTCATCGGTCTTTGACAGGTGTGCAAAATTTGAATAGAATCTGACCGTTTAAAGTGGGTCAAAATAGCGTCCAAAGGAGTCGGTTACAAACATACAAACAAACATACAAACAAACATACAAACAAACATACAAGTGAAGCTAATATAAAGCGTGTAAAAATATTACTTACTTTGCATTTCATTGCCAATACAAGCTGGTATCTATGGGCTGTTAAGGCGTCTTTGTAAGACCCTTGACTGAAGAAAGCCGCGCCAAGATTGCCATGGGCGCGGCACTCCCCTGATGTATCTCCTAGTGACTTTGCTACTGCCAAATCTTGCTGCATATAGTTGATAGCAGCATCTAACTGACTTAACGCCCAATGAGCTGAAGATAAGGCGCTGAACACTGATCCACTGTAACAAAAAAGTGAATTAGGATTTTCTTTTTTCTGTTTTTTGCTTTTGTAATAAGCCCTCGTGTTGGTAGCGCCATTGTCTGATGCTATAGACCGGGTTCCATTCCCAATTAAGACAAAATGTTATAATTTGAGAGGCCTCGTGTTCTAGTGGTTCAGGTAACGGACTGCCGTTCACGAGGTCGTGGATTCGATTCCCGCTCAGGACAATCAACACAACACAACAATCGTCGTAAATGTTTGTAATGCCTCTGGCGATATAAAAAACAAAATCGTTGCGTAAGTCAGGTTACAAGTTTTTGACTTATACTTTACAAGGATCTGTTTAGCAGAAATTTTATCATTTGTTCGAAATATGACAAAACTAAGCTCGATTTTAAGATAATCGTTTAACAACTCATACTAAACGCGCTAGACCTCCGCATTACAAAATAAATGACTTAACCACTGCTTCAAGTGGCAGTAAAAAGCAAATAGGATGTTTAACCTGTCTACCTCTATAAACCAGGCATTGAAATTGAAATAAAATACCTGTTTTTTATACATATATACAGATCATCATGTCTGTACATTCTCAAAGAGATTCGCAGAAGTAAATCCTTAGTAATATTATAAATGCGAAAGTAATTGCTCTGATTGCTTTTTCAGTCCTTTCCCAAGCTTTAGACTGTCTGTATTACATAGATTGTCTAGAGCTTCAGAAAGAGAAACAAATTTCATTTAAATGTTAAGTAGATTTAAGGTGAAAAATTAAAAGACAAACTGACATTACTTTCGCATCTATCATAAGTTTAATTGAGGATTTGCCGATAAATTTTATAATGTCAAATAATAATCAATCTGATATACAGTATAATAGGAAATGATTGAAATATTTAAATAATGTTATATTGAAAAAGATGATGGCGTTCCCACAGGAGATCACGGTTGCAGCGCTTTAACATAGTGTTTAGTGATTATTAAATGTTTTTATTACCTTCTGGCAAAGTTACGTGGAATGCGAATATAAATGTCTTGTTACTTCTTCTGTCTATTTCCCGTAATCTCATGGTTATGATGGAACAAGATATGATAAATTTAAGTTAATAATATAGTTAAGAGAGCACAATCGTAAACTATGCTTCATAAAAAATATAAACTTTGTAGTCCGATATTTTCATCGTGGATATTGCCTCAAAAGCAATAAATTTTTCTCACAGTATCTAGGTCTTATATATCTATGCTTCTATTGCTGTCTTTGTTTTTTCAAAACGTGATAAATAAAAGAAATATGTCCATCCAAAAAACACGTTTTTACAATTGTTTTTAGATGAACTTGCAGCGTCTATCACACAAATTTGGTAAAGTTTAAGTAAAAAATTGGTCAAGTGCGAGTCGGACTCGCGCACGGAGGGTTCCGTACTATTATCTATGCAACATAAGGCAACGTTATTAGTATCGAGCAAGAAACGGTAAAAAAATCATGTTTGTTGTATGGGAGCCCCCCTTAAATATTTATTTTATTTTATTTTTAGTATTTGTTGTTATAGCGGCAATAGAAATACATCATCTGTGAAAATTTCAACTGTCTAGCTATCACCGTTCTTGAGATACTGCGTACGGAACCCTAAAAATCATGTTTGTTGTATGGAAGCCCCCCTTAAATGTTTATTTTATTTTATTTTTAGTAATTGTTGTTATAGCGGCAATAGAAATACATCATCTGTGAAAATTTCATCTGTCTAGCTATCACCGTTCTTGAGATACTGGGTACGGAACCCTAAAAATCATGTTTGTTGTATGGGAGCCCCCCTTAATATTTATTTTATTTTATTTTTAGTATTTGTTGTTATAGCGGCAATAGAAATACATCATCTGTGAAAATTTCAACTCTCTAGCTATCACCGTTCTTGAGATACAGCCTGGTGACAGACGGTCCGTCCGTCTGTCACCAGGCTGTATGACGGACGGACGGACGGACAGCGAAGTCTCAGTAATAGGGTCCCGTTTTTACCCTTTGGGTACGGAACCCTAAAAAAGTAATATAATCATAGACACTCTTTATCTATAATAGAGCGGAAAAGGTTTTAAATCGGTTTATTTTTAACAAAGAAAATAGCGGACTACGAAACATCTTTTTTTTCTAAGATTTTATAGGCAAAATCGTGTCATGATTCCTCTTTTATTATTATTTTTAATGATTTAATGATACCATAATTTTAGCTTTAGTCCTAATAAAAATGTAAATAGCTATAAGAGTACTTCAATTGACTTTGTGTTAACTTCGTGTTGTATTCGAATCCCCACTTTGTTGGCTCTTCGATTGCAATATCTGTCGACAATCAACAAGGAAGGGAGTGGTAGTACAAACGACAGTTCTTAGTGAGCTACCAAGTGAAGAGGTTCTTAGCAAATAAGTAGTAGTAACGTTTATTTTATGTATAAAGTAATTGTTGCAAGTACATATAAGCTCGAATAAAAGTTAATATTAAAAGGACAAAGTTGTTTCATTATAATCGAGCTGTTATATAGTTGTCCTTTTCGGTGCGGCACTTGAAAATAGGGATAGCGATACCTAACATAAATACCTAAATTGTGAATTCGCTGGGTCTATAATAGGCTCTTAAGTGGATTATTGGCATTATATAAATAAATATAAATAAATATTCATGGACATTTCACACAACGTTCTCTGGTCCCAAGCTAAGCTTATATGCTTGTGTTATGGGTACCAGAATACGGATATACTCCATATACTACTTTTCTTTTTTAAATACATACTTATAATACATAGAAAACACCCAAAACACCCAAAAACACAAATTATATATAAGTACATAGGTCTATTTTAATGAAATAGCGAATCGATACGATATGATGTATACATCGCTAAAGTTTTAAAACATTTTAATCTTTACTTATTATAAAACAAAGTCTTTATTTTTGTATGTATGTCCCTATGTGAGCTTATATCTTTAAAATTACGCGACGGATTTTGATGCGGTTTCTTTTAATAGATAGAGTAGCTTAAGAGGATGGTTGTTTTGTATAATTTCAAAACGTTTTTTTTCATTTATCAATTCCACGAAGAAAGAAGAAGAAGAACTACGAAGATGCGGGCAATAGCTAGTTTTGAAATATGCACTAAAAACAAATAAATAAATAAATATTCACGGACATTTCACACAACGTCCTCTGGTCCCAAGCTAAGCTTATATGCTTGTGTTATGGGTACCAGAATACGGATATACTACATAACATTATACTACTTTTTTTTTTGAATATATATACTTACATTACATAGAAATATCCAGACACAGAATAAACATTTATATGACACTAGCTGACCCGCAAACGTTGTTTTGCCATACTAAAAAAAAAGTTTGAAAAATAGATGTTGGCCGATTCTCAGACCTACTGAATATGTATGCAAAGTTTGAGAAGAATCGGTCAAGCCGTTTCGGAGGAGTACGGTAACTAACACTGTGACACGTGAATTTTATATATTAGAAGATTTATAAACATCACACAAATGATTGTCCAAGGCGGGAATCGAACCCGCGACCTCATGATCGGCAGTCCGTTATACCAACCAAAATATGCTGTAATTTGATGGATGAACAAAAAAAAAACATGTTACAAATACGAGTTAAAATTCGAGACTTTAACCAGTTAGCCGAGTATCGATAATATAGCTAGTAAATGTGCTTAAGAACGATGGTAATTAGTCACATAGTACAAGCATCAGTCCGAGTACCACGTCCGGTTTCGAGCTTGTTCCTTCGTAAATAGCTCGTGTGAAACCGATTAAAGTAATCCAAGATAAATATTTTAACCTGCATCGATGGTAATGTATCACATAGCACGACGTAATTTGACGTCAAAGTTTTACACCTATCTTCCAGTGTATTAATGTATTCTGATATACGTACTTACTTTGGTTAGAAAATGGTAATCAACTTTTATTTTAAATGTCACTGTGGCGCAATGTTTCTGATATTGTAAAGATCTTTGGTTCAAATGTCAGTCACGTGCTTAAGTGTTGTAATTTTTAAGTTTAGTACAGACATTGTTTGTTACTAATATATAACAAATAGGTATGTCTGAATAGTCTGAGTTTGAAATATATTATCTTTACTTATTATAAAACAAAGTCGTATTTTTGTATGTATGTCGCTATGTGAGCTTATATCTTCAAAACTATGCAACGGATTTTAATGCGGCTTTTTTCATAGATAGGGTGGTTTACGAGGATGGCCTTTTGGTATAAATTGTTATATTTGGTTCTTAAATTTCACGCGAATGAAGTTGCGGGCAACAGCTAGTAATATAATACAATACTTCTAGAATTCGCGATATACTTAGGTAGGTACGAATATGTTATATTCATCAATACTTATATTATAAAGCTGAAGAGTTTGTTTGTTTGTTTAATCGCGCTAATCTCAGGAGCTAGTGTTCCGATTTGAAAAATTCTTTCAGTGATGGATAGTACACTTATCGAGGAAGGCTATAGGCTATATAACATCACGCTGTGACTAATAGGAGCGAGGCAGCAATGAAGAATGTTGCAAAAACAGGAAAAAATTCTAAATTCCACGCGTATGAAGTCGCGGGCAACAGCTAGTACTAATATAATTTAACTGTCCTTATTCTAATAAAAATATAGGAATTTGGCGTCGGCGCAACATTGTCATTCGAGCAAAATTTTTTTTTAATGTTTTCTACTTACGAAATATTCAGCTATTTTAATTGATTCTCTAACTTTAGGGCAAATGTGAAATCATTTGCCCTAAAGTTAGAGAAACATTATTATCATAAATAAGCAAGTTACAATAGACGCTTATTACTTTAATACAAAAAATATTTAAAAAAAAATACTACTTTGTTCTACTCATCCATCACACGCAGTATGGCCTATCAGAATTATATAAAAATTTTAATTTATCAATAAAAGACGTCTGAATGTACATTATTCTACCCTTATCGATGTATAATACCAGTTTAATCTTATAATCTGTCAACAAAGATCATTTTGATAAAGATCCGAGTATAACAATCCTTATTTATATCAAGGTGCTTTCATCGTGGGGCGACAGAATAGTCCCGTATCGATACGTACTTCGATCCATCAACGTAGAGATAACATCAAGACGAGGTGTGGGTTTCAACACCACGGGACCGCATCGAACGCGATCCAGATCGTACGAGCGTTTAAAAAGCGTTACGATAAAACCCCATCGTTAGCGATTTTAAAATCATCATCCTCCTGCCCTTATCCCATTATTTGGGGTCGGCGCAACATGTCTTTTCTTCCATAGTCTTCTATTAGCCGTCATGAGCGATTTTAAAACGAGTAATTAAATATTGCTGTCATAAGATATGAATAATGATGATGAATAATATAATGAATACAATCATTGTCGATAAAAACATATCATTGTCCATCTAACGCCAAAATCTTTTCGCAAAAGATTCAGTAATTTAAGCTACAAGAGTCTCGTGTTTTGAAAACGGGCACAACAACACAGGAAAGTAGCGAGTTCGAGAAAACTTCAAAAATAGTTTTTACCTGGTTATCAGAATGGTAGAGATCTAATTTCTGCAAACTCTTAAATTAATATCTAAGTATACCTACTTGAAAATGCATTAGAACCGCTTGAGCGGTTTTTACCGCGTTTTAAAGAGCACCCGTAAGAACAAGATTGACGATTTCGGGACGGCAGGAGTTAATGCCTTCAAAATGTGTAGAGATTGAGTTTATTCAATCAATGCCATGGCAACGAAACCGGTTTATTTATATAGAACTGAAATATTACGTGCCTTTACGTTTGAAAACAGGTGCTATTTATTAGGTGTTATAATTAAAAACATCTAGTTTGAATTTTAGGTTTGTAATAGGTATTATTACTTTGATATTATTACACTGAATTTTTTGGGCAATGTGCAATGTCTCTCAAACGTGAGACCCTGTAATTGGTAAAATGTTTGTTGATCAAGTTGTTCATTCTTTATATGTTTGCTTTGGGTCTCCCATAAATAAATAAATAAATGCATATTTTGCATGATATTATTAGCTTTGAATTGAATTGAATTTTCGCTTGTGAATTGAACGTAAAATAAATAATTATAATTATTCTGGGAACATTTGAAACGGTCGTTCTCAGTTTTAATTTAAAATCTATTTTATTGTCGATATAGCTGAAATAACCATAAATGTTTTTGTTCAACATACAAATTATTGTTTCAAATGGAAAGAAAATGTAAAATAAAGTAGTTACAAAAAAAATTGTTATTTTGGTTTTAACCAGAATAACCATATAATATACAAACAAATAAGTTTAGTTTCGGTCCAGAGAACATTGAGTGAAATGTTTTTTTTTATACAAAATCATGCAATTTTGGATCAGTGCCTGCCAAACCATATCATATACACCACAAATTCGTGTAAGTATGTTGTAACTGTTGTCCGCGAATTCGTACGTGTGAATTTAGATAAATTTCTCCGTTTTTGATACTTTGCTCCCTCTTTATTGCTCTTTATTGGTCGCAGCGTGATATTATAAAACCTATAGTCTACCTTAATAAATGTACTATCCAACACTGAAAGAATTTTTCTAAACGGATCAGCGGTTCCTGAGATTAGCGCGTTCTAACTAACTAAGCTTTACAATGTTATATATAAAATTCACGTGTCACAGTGATAGTTACCGTACTCCTCCGAAACGGCTTGACCGATTTTTATGAAATTTTACATGCGTATTCAGTAGGTCTGAGAATCGGCCAACATCTATTTATTTATTTATACTTTATTGTACACCATAATACATTTAACATAGTAAATACACTGAGCACTTGAGAACATAGCACTGAGATAGTACAATGGGCGGCCTTATCGCTGACAGCGATCTCTGCTAGGCAACCTTTGGATGGAAATGAAAAAGGATTAAACGGTAGTTCCGGGTGTGCCAGAATAAATAAATTAGTTATATACAGATAGTAATATACATAATTATACAAGATAAATGAAATCATAGTCATAAACATACATATGAATAGTTACACATATAGTTATACCTATATATATATATGCCTATATAAACATACAAACACACATTACCATAAAGAGATGATAAGGGGGCGATTATTGCAATTCTAGATAATGAGCCGTAACATCTATTTATCAAACCTTTTATTTTTTTTAGTATTGCAAAACAACGTTTGTCGGGGCAGTTAGTATTAGTCTAGATAACACGACTGCCATTGTTTGACTTCTTATATTCCTTTTTGAATTCAAAAACTTAAATTTGATAGCAATATATAAGTTTGACTACATCTTCGTGTTGCAAACAGGTGATATATTTCTAAAGGATACATCTGGATGTAGATTAATGACCTCGTACCATGGTACTGGTACCATGGTACGAGGTCATTAACGGTAATTTTAATGACGTCATAAACAGCGGTCGATTCTGCCTGATAGTGTAGAGCAACCAGTGAATATATTGCAACTGATCGCTCCGTGCATCCATGTTTCCTTAACTATCTGTATAAATTTTGGAAGATTTAATTCCTTTTATAACGTACTTTTGCCCACGCTTTATTCGCTTGGGAATAATATTGTGTGTTCCAACTGAACTGACAAATACCAATTAAATAACTCTACTTGCAGTATAATATTTTCTAACACTTGTACGAATCATTTGTTTTTGATTTTGACGCGCGTATTTGTTTTAAATTTTAGCCCCACGTTTAAGATACTCTACACTGTAGTTCAGCTTGCTTACTAACTGGAAAAACAGCTAACCTTGTGTAGTATACGTAGTATAGTATACAATATACGTCAGTTAGGTCGTTAGATCTTTTTATATTTACAGATTAGGAGGTTAAATTTTAAAGGTAATGGATGATGATATTATGTGTTGAAGTATCTACTATGCGTTTCAAATAACAACGTGCAAAGCAAAGAACTCTACCTGACCAAGTCTTATCGAAATTCAGCGGAAAACACGAATAGCGAACTAATTAAAGGTTCAATAAAAATACCAAAAATATTCGAATTAAGAAACCAAACCTTAACAAATCATACAAAAAAGCCATCCTCTTGAAGCACATCTATTAAAGAAAACCGCAGCAAAATCCGTTGCGTAGTTTTAAAGGTCACACAGGGACATACATACAAAAATATCGACTTTGTTTTATAATAAGTAAAGCAAAGATTGCAATACTATAGAGCTTAGATAAATTTCGACAATATACACTGTATTTGAAAATAGTCTGACCTGTTTTTATGTTTGTTACTAAACGGAAAGTGAGATCAAAACAAGTTTGATGAGATCATCTAACAGAATCCGTTGTATACAATTCTGAAATCAAATCTTTTGAAACCATAGGCAAGATATTTTTATTGATTGATATGAGGCATCTATGGTATTTAGAGAACATTACAAATCACTAAAGGAACTTTGATGGCAATTTAGTTGTATATTATTCAGAATGTTTGCTTTAAAATCTTATAACACAGTAGGAGTTGCCGAATTGTCGAATTAGAATCTGTATACCGAATTTTACTAGAAAAAAATTCAAACCTTTCTAGTGCCTAGTAGTAATATATGTATAAAACGCCATTGCAAAATTTCAAGTTTCTGACTCCCAAAATTTAGATTCCCATCTTAATAATATATTTATTTCACGGTCCACATAAATAACACTGTTTAGCAAAAGACATTTTACAACCAATTTATTTTCACAAAAAAATATATGAGCAGTAATAAAACGCGAAAACAAATTGCAGAACTCGTTGCATACGGATAACTTATGTATCCAACGAAAATAGATGTTCTTATATGGACGATGGTATTCCTTTAATTTTTTTAAAATAAATATTGTGGACATTTCACACAACGTTCTCTGGTCCCAAACTAAGCTTATTAAGCTTGCGTTATGGGTACCAGAATACGGATATAATACATAAACTACTTTTCTTCTGCAAATACTTATAATCAAAGTCAAAGTAAAAAATTTTTATTTCAAGTTGGCATGTTTTACAAGCTCTTTTGAAACGTCAGAAACTAGAATAGATAATACTGTATAGAAAAACTCAGAGGCAGCACAAACATTTGTATGGCAATTATAAATAGCATTCAAATGATTGGGAATCGAACCTGCGACCTCGTGAACGGCAGTCTGTTATCTAAACCACTAGACCACGAGACCCGTCAACAATTAAAAGACTTGATAGTGTGCACTGTTTGTGATATTTATGAAATACTAGTTGTGTCCCACAGTTTCGTTTGACAAAATGAATCCCCTCATATATGAAATAAAAATAAACAGAACAGAGATTTAATAGATAGTGGGTACGCGTTCAATCCTGAAGACACATAACTTTAATTTTGTTAAATCTATACTAATACTAGCGGCCCGGTACGTGCTTCGCTACGTATAAGGCATAGTAATAAAAAAAAAGATTATTAAGTTCCTTTATTCAAACAAAAAAAAATATTTTAAATTTCTAGCTATTTAAAAGTCCAAATGACCCAAATGATATTGACCAGTAAAAATAAAACGGTTTCTTATGGAATGTGTAGTAAACAATATTATAAAATAAAAAAACACAGAAACATTTTTTTATAATCATTATAATAGAAAAAGTATGCCGCTGCCACTGGGCACAAAATGTGTATAAATTTTTGTAACCTTCTTCATTCATTGTATTATCTTTAATATTTCGAAGTACTTGGTGTGCTAAAATAAAGCATTGATTTTTATATATATAGATAGATGTTGAATTTGCACTTTTTTTTTAATTTTCTCTACGTACAAACCTTCCCTGGACTTCCACGAATAATTCAAGACCAAAATTAGCCAAATCGGTAAAGGCGTTGTTGAGTTATAACATTACAACGAAAAGTGGCATTGATTTTTATATATACATAGGTATAGATTATAAGCTGAAGAGTTTGTTTGTTTGTTTGAACGCGCTAATCTCAGGAACCACTGGTCCAATTGGTACGGAACGGTATTCCGAGGTCGTGGGTTCAAGTCCCGCTTGCGGCATTCACTTTTTCCACCATAGTTTGATTTATTAAGAATGAAAATAGATTTTAATTTACACTAATGACAAATTTACACTTGCCATCCTGATCTCAAGAGGCAGGGCATTCAAGAATGTACTAAGCTAGAGGTGTGAGGGGGACATGTTAGAAGACGATTGTGTGAAGAGCGTAAATCTGGGTGGAAAAGATAAGTTGAAAAAGTGATTTTAAATACAAGGGAGAGTTAGGACAATTTAAAATGGAAAACAGGGTAGTCAGAGCTCGAAGGTTATTCGTATAGATTTCTTAAAAATATAAATATCTTTCTTTCTTCAATATGAGTATTATAAATCAAAATGTCTAAATTGCACCAAAGATAACAGCTCTTTTTAGGGTTCCGTACCCAAAGGGTAAAAACGGGACCCTATTACTGAGACTTCGCTGTCCGTCCGTCCGTCCGTCCGTCCGTCTGTCACCAGGCTGTATCTCAAGAACGGTGATAGCTAGACAGTTGAAATTTTCACAGATTATGTATTTCTATTGCCGCTATAACAACAAATACTAAAAATAAAATAAAATAAATATTTAAGGGGGGCTCCCATACAACAAACATGATATTTTTACCGTTTCTTGCTCGATACTAATAACGTTGCCTTATGTTACATAGATAATGGTACGGAACCCTTCGTGCGCCAGTCCGACTCGCACTTTACCAATTTTTTAAGTAGTTATATATAAATTATACAGCTGTCAACATGATACTGATTGTGATTAAAATATTAATATAACAAGAAAGAAGGATGACTCGCCGGCCATTTGTCTTTTTCTTATTAACTCACAATCCGTGGTGTTAATGGCGTAAAATTGTTGATAAGGTTTTACAAACTAAAATATTTATAATAGCAGATAATCAGACGAGTTTCTTTAGAATGATACATTGTACATATTATTTATTTATGTATGATAAAGTTTGTATTTATTACAGTTTATATTCATTTTTACTAGGATTTACGCACCCATTTTTATAACTATATTAAAAATGGAAATAATCACTCCACCTGTTCGCACTACGGCATTGATTTCTTGGGACCAGACGTAGTGTGAAAAGAAGAAAAGAGTTAAGAAAATTGTTGGAGTATTTCTAAACTGTTTTGTTAATCACTGATTTTTAACTCAGTGATACAAAAACTACATTATTGCATACAATTACAACAGAATTCGAATTTCCAAAAATCATCTTCTACAGTATCATAGAAATTGGCTTGCAAACTTTTATATGCCAGCTTCAGTCGTTTTGGCTATGCTTGCATAAGTCAGTCAGTGAGTGTCTCAAGCTCTTTTTTTGTATATCAATTTAAACAAACACAGACTAATCATTCAAGAGATTATAGTAATGATGTTCTTAAATAAAACTATTAATTACCTACTATAAGATCAACGCATGCGAAGAGATCTGAATTGTACCTTAATGCTAATGATTTAGCAGTAAAATTTCATGACATGAGGTTAATGTTACAAGATTACACATATAAAATCGCTTGTTTGCAAGATAATTGTAAACTGTAAGAACAAACAAACTGTATGTAAACTTTCTTGTGATATTATTAATCTGCTGGAACCTTATGCGAAGGCAACATTTAGTAGTACATAAAAAATATCATATTGCATGTGATTTGCATCTTTTTGTATGTATAATCAACTATTACTTAAATCTCAAGTACCATTAACAATAGTACTTATTAATAGAAATGAAAATTTATAGGAACAGATATGAAAAATATTTTTAAAATTTAATATTCATCATTTCTATCTTATTACTACGCAACGGATTTTGAAGCGGTTTTTTTTAATAGATATAGACGAGCGACGAGCCTCGTGGTTGAGTGGTTCATGTAACGGACTGCCGATCAAGCGGTCGCGGGTTCGATTCCCGCTCGGGACAATCATTTGTGTGATATTTATAATTCATTCATACAAATGTTTGTGCTGCATTTGGGTGTTATTTATTTATTTTATTTATTTATTTATATATGCTTAGCTTGGGACCAGAGGACGTTGTGTGAAATGTCCATTAATATAGTGGTTCAATGGCATAACTTTTTTGTATAAATTGTTAAGGTTTAGTCTATATTGGAGGATGGGGGGTTCAATAACTATAAACGCGAGTGAAACTGCGGGCATTAGCTAGTAACTTAATAAAGTTACGAAACAGCAGGAGTCCATAATAATTATGTAAGAAATCTTCAAATGCCTATGAGAAATTGTCTCATACTTCTGCCCGCTGCCACAATAACGGTGAATTTCATGGGAAAATAGAACAATATACAAATTCCAATACACAAAGATTAGCAGGAAGGTGGTAAACTGAAGCTGTGTCATTATATGCGTTACGGCAACTATTTGGCCGGATTTGACTCTTAGCCAGTGCGGCATCTCGTTGTCCTTGTTTTGCGCACGGTGCGGGAGCAATTTAACTAGCTAACTGCATTAGTGCAGGCCGTAAGCGAGACTATTAAGTGTTCGATATTTTTTTAAACGAATTACTCACACTTTAGAGAAAATAGAAAATTTTTAAAAGTGTTTTTATTGTTAACGCAATCTTAGAAAAGACATCAACAGCCATGAGACTGATAGGAAAGTTAAAAGAGTGCGTACATTTTGTCAAGAATGTCAGTTTAAATTGCTATTATGATAATATGTTAATTTTGCTACCATATTTGCTGTAAATATCTGTTAATTTTTTATGTCAGAGATAATTCTTGATGCCAAAGATGTCGAGTGTAAAAGTTATTCCGTGTAATAACTACTTACCAAGTTTCATAAAATTTATATATTAGTTTATTAAATTTATTTTGTCAAATTTAAGTTCCTAATATTTTGTGATCTCATTTTCAAAATGATTCAGAAGTAATTATAATGATCAAGTACATAATTATGCAGATTTATATTACAAAATATAACTTGAATGTTGTATCTAGAACAAAAATATTTTTTAAATATCGATTATGCCTTCAGAAGTAAACCCCATCCCTAGCATTTCATCACTTCTACGCTATACGGCATATATATTGCCGTAAATGATTGATTTTGAAAAATCTTTGTATCTTTCAAAATATCACAAAGAACCCTGGGCTACTGCAGCAAGTTATATACAAGGATGTAATCTATCGATTTATTGATAAAAATCATTGATATCGGCGGTGCCCACGTCTGTATGGACCTTGAAAGCCAGGTTATGGTACGGCAAAATAGAAGCCGTAACGCATATCAGGAAATATAGATACGGCAATATGTGTCTCGTATAGCACTAGCAGAAAGTTTAGATTTAATGCTGCCGCAGTGAATGTGTTAATATTATATTGTGCTCGTGAAACCATTAGCTGTGCACTTATTGAATGTTCTAGAATATTGAAACAGTACGTCATATAATATTTAATTTTATGGAAACTGTAGTGGAGATGTGCAAAGCATAAAACTTTGTCATAATATGTCCTATTTTAAGGTCATTCATAAAATTTAAAAATGAAAAAATTGTAACACCACACATAGTATTCTAAACCTAATTCTTTAATTTGAAGGATTTAGATTTTAGATCATCATCCTCCTGCCCTTATCCCATTACTTAGGGTCGGCGCAACATGTCTTTTTCTTCCATAGTCTTCTATTAGCCGCCATGTCTGTGTCAACTCCTCTTTCTTTCATGTCCTCTTTCACACAGTCCATTCATCTTTTCTTAGGTCTTTCTCTAGACTTTTTTCTTTCCACATTTATACTCAGAACTCTCTTAACGACATTAGATTTTAGATGAAAGCAAAAATAATCACAGCCAATTATTAAGCGACTTCAAAAAAGTAGTAGGTTTATTTGAAAACAGGTGCATATAACAGCAATACTTAATTGTAAAACAGTCGTAACATATGTATTTTATATACCTACCAATAAAATTAACGATTACATGAGCTTTTACATATTAACTACAGGATTACAAAGCTCTATACATATTTACGTTTTATGATTTCCATTCCATTTTACGGTGTCTTTAAGGCAGGTAGAATTTCTTAAGTATTGATGGTGAAATATGAAATCTAGTAAGTTCTTTGATATAAAATGTAACAGCGGGCAGTACAGATGAACAAGTTCTTGAATTATACTTGTAGTGGTCGTGATAGTTATTTTATTTTAATATAACCCATAGCAAATCTATAAAAGCATGACATATGATATGAAAAATAATATATCTTAGTAAAACATTTAGGATATTTACTACTAAATAAAAAATATTTTCTACTATACTTAAATAATTACAAAATGCAGAGGTAAATAATATCCTATCTTAGGCAAACATACCTAAATATATTTGAAATAATTTACTGTCCAATTCCGAGCTCCAATGTGGAAAATTCATACATTGCATGCCATTTATCATAGTTGTAGTTATCAGCTGCGAAGACCAATTAATGTGTTGGATATCTTAGTCTAACTTACCGCAATTTTAGTGAACATGTTCCTATCCTGAGTGCAGCCTCTAATACGGTGACTGCCGCTTGGTACTGACCAGCTGCCAAAAGCTCTTGACCCACCACCTATAATAAATAAGTAGCTATAAGTTTGATATAATCCATCCAGCTCCTTAGCGTCCCACGTCCCACTGTTGGGCACGGGACTCCACTTCGGAACGGTTTTTGGTCTAGTATGCTGAGGTGACCAGGCTTAGAATTTTGTTTCTGTTTTGTCACTCAGAGTTGATGTTGTCTTATAATGTCCCTAAGCTAGCTTTTACAGCACCCTGGGGAAGAAATTGGGTGATGACACTTGCATTCTTAATCCTTCATTAAAAAGAACACTAATAAGAAGAAACATTCAGCATATATTTTCAGCACTTATTTTTAGATAAATTAAAACAGTGTGGGTCGTGAAGAATAAGCAACAACATCCGGTGACTTCTGAATCGTTTTGCCGGCGTATTGGCTAATTCGGCTTTTTTGATCTCAAATTTCATGTCATTTAGATTTTAAATTGGGCATAATAATAAACTAATGTATATGTACAAAAATGCGCATTTGAGTATCGGCGAACATAAACCCAAAAAGAGCTTCGAATTTTTATGTAGTCATTAAGCCAAATAATACTTTGACCGTAATATAACATTTAAAAATACTGATATAGACACCCAAGGAGCATTGGTTGAACCTAACATTATTTTATAGCATAATGTATCAAAATAATTAAATGGCTTTAACTGTTGTAAGAATAGTTTGTTATTTTATAACACAGTAAAATGCATTTATTATGGTTATGAACATGCTTTTATAAGATGGCTATCAATGACAAAACTGTCCTAGGCAACTACAATTATATCAGCAGGTTGATAGTAATAGGACAGAAGTTCCTGAATCTGTAAAGGCGACGAGGTTTATGGTATATATACATATATAGGTTACCTAGATAGTCCGAAAATTAGTAGTTCTCATCTAGGAAAAGATAAAATTATGAGATTTAAAATTGCCAAAATTTTGTGACAAGGATTTGGAAGTATTGATTTTGGCATTTATTTTCATATATCAAAAATGAGCTTGCATTAGGTACTAAAAAAGTGGTTATCAATGAAAAAAAAAAACTATTAAGGCACTATAAGCGACTATTACATATTTTTATTAGTTCCTTTAAAATCTTGTTACTGTTAATCAATTTTGAGTTTTGTCTGACAGTTTTCTGTCCAATTTAACTGTCGAATTCATTGATGGTCGTCAATTTTGTGGTAGTGTGCCGCCATTTCGGCCATCGCGTCTGGACTGCCGATCAACTGTCTCGCAGATTGTATGTAAATGCAAAGGGGTCGGTTGCGTATTTATGGCCCTTTGATCACTCAGCCCCATTGTTTCACAATTTAAATGCGCCGAAAAATGTCCCGATGTCTTTGGACTGATGTGGAATGTATGCAAATATACCACTTGCTCCTGTATATTCGGCTCTTAATGTTGCCTGTATCGAGTTTTAAATGTGCCATTATGTGTATAATGATACGATTGTATTTGCGACCCGATTTTCTCAGATAATCCCTTAATGTGTCACTTGACGTGTGTAATACTTTAGCTGGTAACACAACACTCATTAAAACTTTGTAAATATAATTTTATGGTTATTTTGAGATAGCCTTTTACAAAATTTATTTTTATGGTATTTTAATACCATTTTAATTGAAGTGATAAATAAAATAAGAGTTTATTTAATATAACTGATAAATACTTTTAAAATTCGAGTACTTACACATATAAACATACTGTGGAAACATCTATACAGTTTTATATAAGCGATGAAGAAGTCGTATCCCACT
Organism: Orgyia antiqua; assembly: GCA_916999025.1. Classification (NCBI taxonomy): domain Eukaryota; kingdom Metazoa; phylum Arthropoda; class Insecta; order Lepidoptera; family Erebidae; genus Orgyia; species Orgyia antiqua. The sequence goes on from OU779869.1 coordinate 26,347,008, forward strand.
AATTTTGTAAACGCAAAAGTTTGTAAGCATGGATGGACAAATACCCTGGTATATTATATTCTATAATACTCGTAATATATGTATAACAGGACGTATTGTATAGGTCGATATTTTATGTAAATCGCATCTCAGTCTCATGTTTCTGTCTCAGTTGAGGCAACCACTGACAATACGCATATTTCCGGACGGTCCCTTAATGGACTACATTATTTTGGCATCGACTCTTGGAAAGTATAAAGTTGTGTTTATTTTGTGTTTATTTAAGAAATAATGGTATTATTTTATTTAACAACCAAGTAAAATTACGTAGCAACAATGTAACCATCGTAACAAGCGTCTTTATCTTTATTTAAAAAAAAAATATTTTTCTTTATATGGTTTCGGCAGAAACTAAGTATGTAAATAACTAAAATGATTTTTTTAGACAGGATACTTATCCATTGAGACATTGATCTCTATTTCTTGCCGTGGGTGATAAAGAAACTAACTAAGGGGTAACCTAGGTATAAAATATCGAAACATTGAGTCTGCGAGAAAAACGAAAAACTCAAAATTTAATTAATTAAGTTAGCGTGGCGTGGTGCAGTAGACTGTTAGTTAGTAGTGCAGTAGACCTTCCAGTGACGAAATAGACCCGTGCCCAATAGTGGGATATTCATGGGCGGAGATAGAGAGAGTTACAAAGTTAGCCTGATTGCATGAAGACAAATAATTGTATTGACAGTAGAAGATAAAAGATCACATGCACCATCTACTCCTTGTTCTTATTTAATAGAGCAGTGAATGGATTGTGCATAAAAACTGCTTTATGAAAATCTAAAGCCATCGAAACTTGCCCTTTTAAACTGAATTCAAAACTCGACGTTTATTTGTTCTTTTTTTAAATTTTTAAAGCGAGATATAGGAAATTTCTAAATCTTTCTTGCCAAAAGAAACACTTTACTTGCTCTTAACAATTTCAATACCACACGTAAATGTATACGTGTTTGCAATAATTCTAGACTGTTGATTACTATTAAGCGTATAAACTTCTCTGTGTTAGTATTTAGTAATTGCAGGATACATAATATCCTAATAACTTTGTTGTCGTTAAGACATTTGTAGCAAGGAATGCTGTTTGCGTAACTGTTTATACAGTAGGTACACATTTAATACATAGTATAAAATGTTTGAGATTTCTGCACAAAAAAGTATTACATATTTATTTATTAAAATATAGTTATAATACATCTACATTTTTATTTTATTTTAGAGTTTAAGTAAGCAGTTACCTATATTTCAAACAAATAAAATAGATTTTCATGTATTGCATTTTAATGTAATTAAGTCTTGATTCAGTATAATATTTAGTATGGAACCCTTAGTGTGCGAGTTTCATTCACAGTTAATGTAGGAGTTCAAATAACTCGGTTTATTGGTATTTTTGACCTGCAAGCAATGCGGTTCGCCCAAACGTGACCTGTTTGCCCTCTATTGGGTTTTCAATGATAGTTTTTTGGGGCACAATACCGTATAGTTGATGTATTAAGATTATAGTTTTATAGCATATTAAATTTGATATTTAAAACATAGTTTAAAGTTGTTTATTTGATAAAATGTTTTATTGTAACTAACTGTTAAACTGCTGAATGGACTTTCATGAAATAAAGAGATAAAAAACTATTGTTGGATCGATTCAAGAAAGGTATTTCATTTATAAGTATTATGGTCTTATTCATAATGACTTATCGGAGGTTTAAACGGAGATTTTATCGGAGAGATAATAAACGTTTTAGCGTAAAAAGACTATTAAAAATAACAAGTATTGACAATTTTCGCGAACCGATTTTAGCGAACTTTTAAACCTCCGATAAATCATTATGTATAAGGCCGTTAGTGTTTACTAACGAAAGATTTCAAGTATTGATACATAGATACGAACAAAGTTAGTGAAAGGGTATTGTAATAATGTAAACTTAATTAACTTACCGATATAAGAACAAATGGTGACTGATCCAATTTCATAAATTCTAAATGTCTAAAAGTAGTTTCTAGTGTGGTTCTGAGAGGTGACTTGAGAGATGCTTCTACTAATGCAGCAAGCAGTTGCCTTGAAGAAGGCTCCACTCCCAACCCAGAACTGAAAGCAGCCAGGGCTTCACCATGACGTCCAAGGCACTGGAGTGCTACCCCTGGAATTAAAATCTGTTTGTAGAATCGACAATTTATCATTAGTGTTAAAAGTGTACCTAATTAGATTTAAGTAGTTAATAGATGATCTTGTGGTGACAGATTAAGAAGAAAGAAAGAAAGAAAACCGTTTATTAGGGTTCCGTACCCAAAGGGTAAAAACGGGACCCTATTACTGAGACTTCGCTGTCCGTCCGTCCGTCCGTCCGTCCGTCTGTCACCAGGCTGTATCTCAAGAACGGTGATAGCTAGACAGTTGAAATTTTCACAGATGATGTATTTCTATTGCCGCTATAACAACAAATACTAAAAATAAAATAAAATAAATATTTAAGGGGGGCTCCCATACAACAAACATGATTTTTTTACCGTTTCTTGCTCGATACTAATAACGTTGCCTTATGTTGCATAGATAATGGTACGGAACCCTTCGTGCGCGAGTCCGACTCGCACTTGACCAATTTTTTTTTGCTTGCGCATAAGGTTACATAGAAAATGATTGCATGCAAAGTAATAATATACAAAACAAAAACAATAACAAATGAACAAGTATGAGTAACATAACAATTTCAAATCAAACAAAATAAAATATTATGACATTAGAGTAAAATCAATAAAAACAAAAAAAATATATAAAAAAAACAAAATCTGCAAGTGAAAAGGGACCTCTGCTCAGCTATATGTTGTCAACTCACAACTCTGGGTTTCAGCAGAGTCCGATAAACATCGTGACAACCGCCACCACGCTCTGACGACGATTAGGTACGTAAATAATATATACATATATGGGTGTTTCTATGTATTATAAGTATGTATTTACAAAAGAAAAGTAGTTTATGTATTGTATCCGTATTCTGGTACCCATAACACAAGCATATAATCTTAGCTTGGGACCAGAGGGCGTTGTGTGAAATGTCCGATAATATTTATTTATTATTATTTATTATTATATCTACGTAAATAAGAACACAACTGTATCAATCCCAGTTCTTCCCTAGCGTGCAGTAAGAGCTGGAGAAAGGCTGCATTCAGTGCTGGAAGAGCTATCTGCCCACCCAGCTTAGAGATATTGTATTAAACAATTAATCATGATCATCATCATACATATACATCATACCTTTTTCCCATGTGGATAGGCATAGACTATACAGTTTACATCAATGGAAAAATTGTAACTATGCCATCATGCCTGGTTAGAGCGGCATCAAAACGTATGAAATTAACAGGATGGGAAGGAAGAGAATTATTAGGTAGCATTTATAAAGTAAATAACAGTAAATTGATATTATGTGATAATGAACTAACTGTAGCTATAAGTGAAAGTGATAGATGTATAGACAATAGAATTATAAAGTAGTACCTATATTCTTGTGCGTGATAATACAACCGTGATATGAATTTACAAAAAGTTTGTTGAATATTTGAATACAAAATATACTGAATTTAAAAGATTTAACAGATACGAAATTAGCATCTCCGCGGTAGTTTTATGATACATAATAGCAAAAACATATCTATTTACTTCATATTTTCGTAGATCTTTATTGATTATATTTCGTGATTCTTTTCGTTTCATTTTAAAAAGTTAAGAAATTTAAGTTGTAAAATATTTTTTAGTACCTACACAAAACACGCAACCTAAAGTTTCACCGTGGACAAATCTCGACAAAACGTAAAAATAAACATTTGAAAGTTTTATGAAGCTGAAATAAATTATAATTTTGAAGAATTCTATACTTTAACGTCTCTTCAACCTGATCATAAAGTAAGAATAACTTAATAAATACTTTATTTCAGTTAATCTTTTTATTAGTAATCAATGATTCTTCCGCAAACGATTTTCACGCTGAAATCACGGCGCAATATGAAGAATGCGGGTGGTTACACCCGCATTCTTCACCAATCATTATGTTAAATCATAAAAGGTTTGATATTCTCAGAAACATCAAACTTTACGTATGTGTCTGTAGCGATGTTTCCGATTCAATTTTGATATGCTAATTATTTACATCAATAGTTTAATGATAAATTTTTATTTTTTATTATATTTCACGGACATTTCAGAATACGGATATAATACATAAACTACTTTTCTTTTGTAAATACATAATTATAATACATAAATAATAACACAAAATACTTAAATTATATGAATTTGTTATTTACTACGTTATTTTTATAACAGCAAACCAAATGCGGAAACTTTAGTGAAAAAAACTTTTTAATATTTGCTCAAAGCCTAGAATGTTGTCTAATGTACGAGTATAATAACAACTAATGTAATTACCTTGTCTGTAGTAAGCTTTTGGCCAGTTAGGACAAAGCTCTCTGGCGCGCGTAGCATCTTGTAACGCCGCTGCAAATTGCCCCTGCTTTAGCCTTGCAGCTGACCTGTATCGAAAGTATTAGAATAAGTTTGATTCTGTATTCCAAAAGCTTACGAAGATTTCTAATCAAAATACGGTGTAACATCGACTGTATTTCCTCTCATACGGGTTGTAAGAGATGGCCAAATAATAGCCAACAAAAAGCTCTATTGAGTACCTAATGTACCTCAGAGTTATCAGAATATTGCTGATTTTGACTTGAAATAGCTCAAGATGATAATATAGGGTAGTAAATATTAAAATAATGCCAATTAATGGAACATTTGACACAGCAGGCAACATTAGAACCGCCTCTGTTTTGTGTCTAGTGAGTGGCGGGTCACTCGCCAAATAATAAACACAACACTAATAAACACTTTAAATAAATAAATAAATATTTTTTTTTGAATAATTCATTTTTCAAGAATATATTATTTCTTGATACTGACCTATTACTATATAGTATATGATTGGCAGGATCTAATGTTAGTGCGTCTGTGTACAACGCAACTGCTGTAGAGAAATCTCCAGCTTGACAGGCTGCATTTGATGCCCGAACTTTCTCCACGAATACAGCTCTGGATGCCGCCCCTAACGATGCCGAGCCGGTGGGCTCCACCTGAAAATAGAATACAATGTAAAGGCTTACACTTATTATGAATTGGGTAAGGTAAGGTACTGAGCTGTACTGTAAGAGCCAGCTAAGAGGCAATTTAAGAAGTAAAAAATCATTTTTGAGAGAAGGAAAGATCGAAATTAAAACCAAAGTCAAAATATTGTATTCATCCATAGGTCGTATACCAGATATTCTCTGTAAGTGGAGAAAGCCCTTGCCCAAAAGAGGATCATTTATGAGTGGAGAAGATACACTTATAATTTAATCTGAATGCTCCTTCACATTATAATCCTTTTAGTTATTTTGTATCTGCAAGAGGAGGTGAGATGGTAGCATTATATTATTTTCTATAACCAATCTAAATAACAGCAAAAATTTTTTTTAATTATTTAACGTTACGAATTTTATTTTATAAATGTAGTTAAAATATATTTGGTATAATTATTTTTATATTTATGCTGTTTATCGATCTAGAGAAGATTTACAAGCAATCTTTCCGATGAGATTTCAAATTAATCGAGTCCTTTAATGTATGTTACCGATATTAAATTCGATTTCACCTGCAACATTTGAAATGTTACAATCGATATATTATAAAGTTCTTGATATTAATTGATTTGGAGTTTAATTACTTGAAATATTTTAGATACCAGTTATGTGATTCTTGTGAATCTTCTTATTGGTATGTTTCGTATGCACGGCACTATTAATTTTATTACATGCCTTTAAATTTAAGGTGATAAGAAACGACATTTATAGATACTAAATTACCAGTACATATAAGAGCATATTTACTGTGTAGTTAAAGTTAACTTTTTTATAGTTTTCGACATAGGTGGTTAAATTTTTTTAAATATATGCGTTAAAGATAAAATGATATACAAAACGTGTGTGTGATATAATTATTGAAATAAGATGTAAATTGCTTTGAAATATCTTAGAAAAATACATTAAAAATGCTTTTAATCAATGTTATGTTGGCGTCACTTTGAAAGTTATGTTCGAGCTCACAATATGCGTTGATAATTACAAAACCGTGCTATGTTGAACATAAGCATATTCTGTATGTATTTTATATTTGGCTTTATAATGAATAAAGAAGTGATTTAATTTAAATATATTTGAAGATAAATAAATAAATATTCACGGACATTTCACACAACGTCCTCTGGTCCTTTGTTTGTGTTATGGGTACCAGAAACTACTTTTCTTTTGTAAATACATACTTATAATACATAGAAAACACCCAGACGCAGTACAAACATTTGTATGACATTTATGGATATCACACAAATGATTGTCCCAAGCGGGAATCGAACTCGTGATCGGCAGTCCATTGCATAAACCACTCCACCACGAAGCCCGTCAAGTAAGTAAGTACAAGTACGAAGATATTATTAAATACAGCTGTAATTTTGCTTTTCTGCGAGAGTTTTAACTGTTATTAATGGATATGATACTGATGTATCCCTATTAGGTTTTAGAACATATTTAAGCTTTTTTTTTGAAAAGAAGTTTTGTCATATTATTATGATACTTTTCAATTGTTGCTTTATTTAGTACTTATAAAGTATATATTAGGTCATAATTGTCGTTTTTTTTTTAATTTTCTGTTTTGCAGACTTTTATTTTGATACGGTTTTAAACTATTATTGAGTAAAAGTGATATAATTATCAATCCACCTATTCTTTTAGAGGTATAGAAGGTCGGAATTTTATGAACAAGTACCTACTAAACTACCTATATTCATAAAGTTCCGACATTCAAAGCATATAATATAAAACAATAGAATAAAGAATAGCTTATTGTTGTTCATATACGTAAATTATGTAGTTTTTAATATTCATTTCACGGCTAGAATATATTTTAAAAATGTCATAACATTTCAGTTGAGGTAGGTAAAACAAAACAAACATAACTCTATTATCAATTTCTAAGAAGCAAAGTTCTTCATAAATATTTAAAAGTCAAAATATTTGTGCATCCAACAAAAGCATAAAAGATTGGATGGTGCCGACATAATAATAGTAAAAAACTACAAATGACAAACTGCTACTGAATTCCTAATACAATTTCCTATATAGGGATATGGAAGGTATTGTTACACGTGTTCCGTACAATTTATTTATAATTTGAAGACAAAATTGCCTTCCTCGTAGTGAGCCCAATAGTTATGATCTTGATAGGCTGTTGGTAAAACGCTTTTCGGCATCTTTTATCAATTTATACTCTTACTAAGTCCTACTAGATATCTTCCTATGTGATACATGCCATGCTTAATTGTTACGAAGTTCGGGAGGCTGAGGAAGATTGGGGGCTGAGAAAAAATTGCCAATCAGCAATATATAAGTTTTGGTATAAAGTTTATGATATCGCTGAAAATAAGCTATCGTGCATATTTGGTATGTTTATTGGTTTGCAATTTTTATCAGTCTTCCCTAGTTAACTTTGTCCTTTAGGACGGTAGAGCACCACTCACAAAGTAGTTGTATGATCGTAAATTTTTCTCAACCTCTTTTAATGTACAAATAATACATGAAAGAATATGTATTTATCTTATCAATACTACAGTTAAATCATATTACTATATCATTAAAGTTAAGCTTTGAACAAAAAGCATTTAACATGAAGGTTCATAAACTCAATCACGAGACCCCTAAAAATAAAGTATTTTAAATTTGAAACGGGCGAGAAGGCGTGAGGCGCGTTCGCCACCTGCGCTATCTAGCCGACCACATCGGAAGCGAGAGTATTATTTTTTTTCTCACGAACCGCATTCTCTCGCCTCACCGTGAAGCAACCAACCATTGATCTTCCCCTCTTATACCCTATACATTACCGCGGCACGCATTCCAACACTTAACTCAAGATTAAGTTACCGAGTAATGCATATTGCATGAAAGCAAGCAGCCGGTTGAGTACAATTCCAACTGAATATTGTACAAGGAGCGCCCTTTTACCTATGCCCGCTATACCTGTATGTTCCATATGAACGAGATCTTTGTATTGTAACAATGACGGATTGACTTAAAAGAGCATTGTTTGATGATAGCTGCCATGTATGTAAATAACCATTTTTAGCAGGAAACAGTGGGAATATATCAAATTTTGGGTAATCCTCTTTTTTATGTATATACACGAAGGTTCGTTTTGACTTTAAATGTAAAAACATCTTCTATACTGTTATATGAATGCATGGTATCGTTTATCTTATCAGATTTGATTTCGAGATCAATCAAGATGTGGGAATTTGGTATCGTGAAGTTTGGTAACTCAAACTGTGTCCGTTTAATTTATTAAATGTTTGTAATAGACTTCATCTATACTGTACTAGCTGTGCTTGCATTTGGATTCCACTTCCACTTACCAGCCGGTGGACTGCAGTCATTTGCCCATAAAGAAAGAAAGCAAAAAATACAAAAATCGATACAAAAGTCATGTATTTTCGAATTGAAAATGATACGGATCAAATGTTTTTAAAACTTTAAATAATGTTCTGTTACTTGTATATTATTGATTGGATTAATTAAGGTCAGCTTTCACTATTAGTTAGTTCGCACGATATTTCAAACTGATTAGGCTAACTGCTTTTTATTTATTGTAACTTTTAATATGTGATGTTTCTAATACGATATATTTAAACAGCGATATAAAACAGCATATTTGTGACTTGGGTAAGTTGCGTATACTGTGGAAAGCTTTATGTCAATTAAAATTGAGTGAACTAAATTCATAAATATATTAATGTAACAAAAATTGCATTAATTGTAAACAAAAAAACTAAAAAACAATGTAAAAATGATTATACTAAGCTATTTAAAATACACTTGGGTGCAATGAAATCGCACCTGCGGACATTTTTTCAAAAATATCATTAAATTTTTTTTATAGGAAAAAGTATACATTTTTTTTTATTTAGGGTTAAAGGTTAGTTTATTACCTATTCAATGATACCATATAATCGGTGATTAGTTTACCTAAGTGATCGAAAATAGGCAATAACAAACCCAAAAATTGGACGCTTAGCTCGCCACAGTTTGCGTGACCAACTGCAGGTATAAAAAGGCACGTTTTAAGTAAAACGTCATCATTTGCATTTCAACACTCAACCTGTGACGACAGTTGCACTCATCACAAGATAATGTATACTACTCCGGAAAAAGTTGCTCAAGTCGTCGCTCTAATTGAAGCGGGCCAGAACCAGAGGGCTGTAGCTCGACAGCTGAATATCAGCCGATATTCAGTTCGTCGTGTATACCAGCGCTATCGGGAGACTGGTAGCTTTGAACGGCGACGAGGATCTGGTCGAGCTAGAGCTCGACAGCGCAGCGCGACGATCGATATCTCGTAACGACGACATTGCGAAATCGTCGTCTGACTGCCGTTGATCTTGCACAGAGTCTTCAAAACGTGCGTGGAGTGAGAGTCAGCCGGTGGACTGTCTGGAGAAGGCTTACTGAAGGTGGCCTGACTGCGCATAGGCCAGCATGTGGCCCTAAATTGACGCCAGCTCACCGCCAGGCTCGTCTTCGATTTGCACAAGAACATGTACATTGGACAGTCGACCAATGGAGAGCAGTCCTGTTCTCAGATGAGTCCAGGATGTGTCTTCATAGCACCGATGGACGTGGAAGGGTCTACAGAAGACGTACAGAGAGATTTGCACAGTGTTGGACCACGGAACGTGTGGCATACGGCGGTGGTTCGTGTATGTTCTAAAGAGGTATCTCATTGGAAGCTAAAACTGAGCTTGTCTTCATCGCTGGTGCCAATATTAGGGGACGAGGAAGAGAACTAATATCTCCGCGGTAATCTCCAACATGTGGCAGCATTTGGTGTTTTTCTTGCAGAAAACTTCCTCTTTATGCATGACAATGCAAGACCTCAAACTGCTGCTATAGTACGCCAATACTTGCAAGAGGTAGAAATCCCTGTTATGGAGTGGTCAGCTCGGAGCCCGGACCTTAATCCGATCAAACATTTATGGGACGAATTGAAAAGAAGGGTAAGAGGCCGAAATATTGCTGAAGCCAACAATCAGGAGCTACAAAATGCGCTCAAGGAAGAATGGGAAGCTGTGCCACAAGAGTTCATCAAACATTTTATAATTGTAATACAGGCTATAGGAGGCAACACTTCTTATTAATAAACGTAATTTCCTATGACTTTGCTTTTTTTAAAATTAATCCTTAATTTTTGAACTGTTTGGTTAAGTAAAAATCTTGTAATAAACATAAAATTGTTGTTTTTCTTTGTTTTCCACAAGGGAGTAGACTTATGTGGTATCATTGAATAGGTAATAAAATAACCTTTAACCCTACATTAAAAAAATGTATACTTTTTCTTATAAAAAAAATTAATTGATGTTTTTGAAAAAATGTCCACAGGTGCGATTTTATTGCACCCAAGTGTATGTAAAATTTTACCCGTCTCATTGAAACATAAATACATACTTACTGGCTGTACATAACCATGGTAATCAGGAACTTAACCTCACATGTATATCTAACAAATATAACACCCGCTCAGTCACAACTGGCAGGTTTGATGTACCTAAAATAACTAACTACTACGGTGACAGATCTTTGAGAAAGCGCTTGCCTTATCACCTAAATAGCTTACCTAAGAATATCAGAAATGAGGATAATGCAGGGGCTTTCAAAAGGAAAATATTTAAGTATTACCTGAACAAATGTTAAAATTGCAAGTTTATTATAAAGCTATATCTGTACGGAGACTCGATCCCACAGTCAAACCGATCACACGGTTTTGTGGGGGTATGTTTTAATTATAAACAAATGACATTGTATATTAATAATTTAATAAATAAATAAAAAGAAATGTCTCTATATTCTCTAACATTTACATTTACACAGTTTAAATTACCTGTATTGCCTGTAAGTATAAAGTAGCAAAAGAAATGATAGAAAAAAATAGTCAAATTATAATTAAGTATGTAGGAATAATTTCGTAAATGGCTGTTATAAATATTGAGTTTTAGGTATCACTTTATGCATTTTGTTTAGGGTAGTGATACTCTCTCTAAATATACATCCTTGTCCATCTGCTCTAATTCAACGGTTATTGGGAGCTCTAATTGCTGTACCTGTAACCGGTATGTCTTACCCTTAATGTTTTATTTTATAGAGTAAAGCCATGACAGGCGAAGAACTAACAACAGTTTTTTAAATATAAGCTTTTGTTAATTGTACACTGATGATTAAGAATAATCTTCATACACCTACATATTCCTTATGTTTCTTATACAATACGTTTGCATAATTATCAGTAACTTAATCTTTATAGGTTTCCATAGCGTAGTGCCTAACCAATAATGATCAGCAATTGTCTCGGCCATTTTGAATTATGAGCGACGTAATCGAATGTTATTCGCCTTTATTAAAATTTCGTTTAAAGAGGCGCCTGATAACTGCTGGCTCGAGTATTGTGTAATTATTTTTTGTTAAAACGATCTTTCATTTATCTTGTAACGTTATTTTTAAAATGTTAAGATGAAGACCGCCCAGCGACGATTGTTGTTATGCATATTGAAGATATTTTTAATATCGCTGTTGGTACCAATTCTACATCCACAACTAAACTTAACTAAAAGAATAAAACAACTATGACGTATTTTGATTAATTGACTATTTTGTTGTGCACATTTTTATTAATTAAAATCGTTAGTCTATATTATACAGATTTTCTAATAAAAATGTTTAATTAATATTGCCGAATTGTGTTATCAACAATGGTGCCGATTCTATATGGACAACTTAACTTAACTAAAAAATGAAAACAACTATTGCTGTACCTTGATTATTTGGCTATTTTGTTGTGCACATTTACCTATATCTATACTAATATTAACCTATACTAATATTATAAAGCGGAAGAATTTGTTTGTTTGTTTAAACGCGCTAATCTCAGGAATTACGGGTCCGATTTGAAAAATTCTTTTTTTGTTGGATAGTCCATTTATAGGGGAAGACTTTAGGCTATATAACATCACGTTGCGTCTAAAAGGAGCGAAGCAGTAGTGAAAAGTGTCGCAAAAACGAGGAAATGTTTAATAAATTCCACGCGTACGGAGTCGCGGGCAACAGCTAGTTAATTATAATTATTAGCCTATGGTAAAAAATTTATAACAAGAAAGTTCAGTTAACATTAAGGAATTGCGTTATTAACACTATCAATTTTCATTTTTTAGTTAAGTTTAGTTGTGCATGTAGAATTGGCGCCGTTGTTAATTAAAAGTGTATTTATATGTTTATCCTTCGATTTATCAAATTATTGCTTCACCGAGTAGATGCAATACCGAATAATGTAAATACATGGTTGCTCAGTGCGTAATGAACATTATAAATGAAAATTATATCCCTTGCATTTGCAATCTGTCGTGTTTAATGTCGTGATAGTAAATGTTTAAAATACTTCATTGGTTACCTTACATCGTTTAGTTAAATTTCTTGTCATTCATTATTAATATGCATAAAAGTTGTCCATTGGTAAGTCACGTTAAGTTGTCACATGGTATACGGTCTTATTCATAATGACTTATCGGAGGTTTAAACGGAGATTTTATCGGAGAGATAATAAACGTTTTACAGTAAAAAGACTATTATGAATAACAAGTTTTGACAATTTTACCGAACTTTTAAACCTCCGATAAGTCATTATAAATAAGACCGTTAGTATAAAACAAATTCGTTGTTATTATGTCCTTATATTTTCAAATCTACACAATGGATTTTGATGCGGTTTTTTTAATAGATTGGAATGGTCAAAGAGGACGGTGTTTTGTATAATTTCTTAAGTTTTGGTTATTTTGGAGGAGAAGGACTCAACCACTATAAACACAGGTGAAATTGGGGGCATTAGCTAGTCATATTACATTATTAGATGTGAATATTAACTACTTAATATGCATCTTATTACTTTGTACTCGTTTTTGCTTGGCCAAAATTACTCTTTTTATACTCTGTATTGGAACTACTAACATTACTATACTTACTATTGTAATTTAGGTTAAGATCATTCTGTTCAATAAAGATTATTATTATTAATAGAAAAATTGGTCAAGTGCGAGTCGGACTCGCGCACGAAGGGTTCCGTACCATTATCTATGCAACATAAGGCAACGTTATTAGTATCGAGCAAGAAACGGTAAAAAAATCATGTTTGTTGTATGGGAGCCCCCCTTAAATATTTATTTTATTTTATTTTTAGTATGTATTTGTTGTTATAGCGGCAATAGAAATACATCATCTGTGAAAATTTCAACTGTCTAGCTATCACCGTTCTTGAGATACAGCCTGGTGACAGACGGACGGACAGCGAAGTCTCAGTAATAGGGTCCCGTTTTTACCCTTTGGGTACGGAACCCTAAAAAGTGTCCACGATGTTCATTAATAGTTGCACTACCTAGGACTCAACTTTAATATTAGGAAATAGTTAGCTCTCTTAAATGTTCTACAAACGTACGAAAAATCGAAGATCAAGAGATTGCACAGTTTTATCGTACGATAATTTGGTGCGCGCTAAACAACGCACATTTGACGAACGATTCGGTTTGCAGCGATTTATCATACATTTAAAAAAAAAAGAATACCCAAATTGACCTGCACAGTTTTGTCGGCCGACTTTTCGTTTGATAAATCGTAAGGTGTGTAGGGGCCCTAATGGCCCCTACACTAGGGTTGTATAAAGTCAGCTACACGAGTCTAATTTGTACAAAAATCTATTACTCATGTGCTTATTTGATTTGGATATGTCATATTATCTCAGACTAGTCTCTGAGGCTGCTCAAATATTTAATGGGCTACTAGGCTAAAGGCAATGGAATTTTAATGCGGAGAAATGTTCCTGTTTTTGTAAATAATGAGCCTTTGTCCAATATAAGATAGGTACATGGTTGGATGACACAAGCACGAGATTCTTTCATAGCTTTTGTCTTTGAAAGCACGTAGCTTCACCGTTGTCACGTTTTTATCGTTTCTACGTGATAGAATAGTAGCCAACTGCAGGTGCCTTTGCTTTTGTTGTCAGAAAAACTTTAACAGTGTACTCCTATTCTTAATTCACTCAAGATTTGAATTGTTTTTGTAATGTCGTCTGATAGCAATTTTTTATTATTAATAATCTAGTCTTACCAGAAATGTTTATAAGCAGTGTAATCTATCCTAAATGGAAGTAACAAGTAATATGATTTCTAATTAAGCTAACTTAAAGGATTTGGCGACGTTAATACTCTTGCAATCACATTAATATTTATAAACTAGAATACATGACAGTATTTGGAAAATAACCTGCAACGATCGATCACACTACACCTTCTGTCAGGTATAAGGGTTAGAAAAAAAAGGATACGGCGTCGTCGGTCATCCTTTGTCTATCTTTCCCGCTCGTTTCCAATATGGACGGTATAATTACGAAATCTTTTACCTGTCCGAAATAAAAACAATTAAAGTGTGTTGTGCCGAGACAAATCACACAATAATTTGGTACCGGATTCCAGTAATTTTTTGATGATTTAGTTGAATGTCTTTGTGTTTGTATACACACATTCATATATTTTATGGGAATCAATCTTGGTATCAGCTTGAACGCGTTCCGCTTGTAAAGCATTCGTCGTGGCAGATACAAAAACTAATTACAAATAATGATAGGTACTGCAACACGACTTTCTATTTGTTTTAATAGAAATTGTGATGATATTTTATTTTATTTCAGCTCAAATAAATTTTAGGCGTATATGTATTTAGGCTAATACAAAAAGTTTGTATGGATCCATATCGATTACTCTACTAAACTCTGTACATAATTCGTAGCATGATAATGAATTTAGAAAAAGCGTTTTACAATCGAATTCAGCTGTTTCCTAACACAGTATCACTTTTTTATCAGTGCCTTATTCTTAGATTACTTCTAAGTAATAAAAATAACTAAAAATTATGTGTGTTATTAATGTGGTACCCGAGTTGAGTATTTAAATGCATCGTCGGTTAGCATCCCGTCCGATACTGGTTAACCATAACTTTTTTTTTAGTAAAAATGTTATATTTCAACCATTGGACTGACAGTTCATTATTGAAGAAAAAAAGAATCACATGCAATGAACTTCCGCGCATCTGTTCATTTTAGCCTGGAGGCGTGGGTCCCATCACGACTTCCATACTTATTTGTATAATCCGCCCATGAAAGGAAGTTCACTCCGTCTTATAAGGTAGTGCTGGGATCGAATGAATTTTGTATTTTATCGGATTATTGTTGCGAAATCGCATACACACTCGGCGGATTCCTGACATACCTCGACAATTACTATTTCGTGAGTGACCGCCCCGACTGTTGCTAAATGTCCGTGGAGTAGCTGCACTTATGACCTTTATCTTAAAGAGTTCTTGATTTTAATAATAAATATTAATATACACACTAACTTGTTCTATAGATATAGCAAGTGTATAACTATTATATAATCAAGCCAGCCTTTTGCCAGCTATTTCATACTCCTGAGTTTTCAAATTACTACTTAAACATAATATGTAGCTTACAACACTTTCAGTGTGGTGACGGATTAAGACGGTACGATACCAAATTATGCTCCATACAAAAGTATGGGTATCGTACTTCCGTTTTTTCTTCGCGAAAGTTAAACCGATTTTAATAGTTTTTGCGTTATATTATAGATAAAGAGTATATCTATGCTTCTATCACTTTCTTTTTTTTCAAAACATAATAACTAAAAGAAATATGACGATCCGAAAATCCCACTTTTTTCGGTTTTCTTTAGATAAAGTTGCAGCGTCTATCACACAAGTTTGGTAAAGTTTTACTACAAAAGAAAGTATAACTCCCAGCCATCCAGTTCGCTAAAACAGTCATAGATTAATATGTTTATAGTGAAGGTACAACTAAAACTTTAAATACTAACTAAAATTTTTCAACTAAATGTTTTATGTTTGCCATAATACATAATTTAGTCAGGCAGTGTACGGCCTGCTTGCAACTTGCATGATTTTTAAAAAGCTCATAATACGCCCGCAGTACCCTCTTAAGACTACAGGTGTTATCACCCCATTTCTTCCACGGGGTGCTGTAAGAGCGATCTAAGTGATAGATCGCTCTTACAGCTAGTGTTATAAACAGATAACATCTATTATGAGAGACGGAAACTCGAAACTAAACCCAACTAAGCCAAAATGTCTGGTCCGTGGGGCATAGTAGACTGTAAACACTCCCGAAGTGCAGAAGGTCCGTGTCTAACAGTAAGACGTTAACGTTAACGGGCTGGAGAGAGGGAGAGAGCACTTCCAGAGAGACTGTAACTACATGATAATAAAAGAAATGTTAAGAATCAGCCATTACTTCACTCCTACATACATATTACAAACTCTACCTATTATATACCTACTCAAAATAGACCACATATGATAGAAATACAATTAATCAGAGCAAATAAATGCAGATTTCGTATTCAAAGCTCTCGTTTATATGTATAATTAACAGGTATTAAATTCCAATGTGATTCCATCATTATTCTATTAATAAATTTTTGAATTTAGAATGTTAGGTATTAGTTTAATTTAATGTTATTTTTTATACACGCACACCTTTTTTGAATTTGATGCTGGCAAATCCAAAGAGAAGCCAGGTGCTCAAGTCCACTATTTTGGAACAATTGTCATACCGGCACAATACCGGCACGATACCGTTGCAATTGAAGTCAAATATCCGTAGTCTGCTATATGCCGTCATAACGGTCTTTCAATGGTAATAGAATTGTCGATCTCTTTTATCTATGCATTGAATTTTCGGTCTCTTTTATCTATGGATTGTGTTAGAATGGTATGTATGTGTTGCCGTTTTTAAAAAATGCGTTAGTTGAAGTGATTTTCGAAAAACTACTAATAAATTTAAACATTTAATCATGCTAGACTTCGTTTAAATATATTTGTACATACTATTTATTAGTATGAAAAGCAATGTGAAGTTTAGAAGATTAGTAAATTGCAATAAATTACAAAGAACAATTTCTAATATTTCTATCTATCTATTTTTTATTTATGGCAATCTGTCGACACAGGACAATTTAAAAATATTACTGTCAAATTCAAAATAGCAGACTACCGAAACATTTCAGTCATTGAATTGCAATTGTGAAGCAGTTGTGTACGAGACTAGCAATTTATGTCACTTTGACAATTGTAAGACAATGATGAAGTCGTTATGACGACACATTAATAGTAGACTACCAAAAACTTTACTATTGCACCATAATGGCACAATAATGGTACAGTTGTGACACCGTTGAAATACCCGACTCAGGGCCCAGGTCTCTAGTGTGGGTAAGGAATAAAAAAAAAAAAGAGTAGCTATGGGCACTCTGCATGTTTCATGTATTATGCTCAAACCATAGACTTAGTATATTATATGCTCAAACTTTGTAAATTGTAGCTGTCATGTGCTTTACTATGAATGAAGGAAATTAATAGTTAAAGTGACTGTTTTAATTCAGTGCAAGATATTGGTGTCGATTCTACGTCCACAACTAAACTTAACTTAACTAAAAAATGTAAACAACTATTGCTGTATATTGATTATTTGGTTGTTTTGTTGTGTAATTTTATATTAAATACAATCGTTAATCTATAATAAACAGATTTGCTAAGAAGAAAGAATCGTTAACATTACGGAATTGTGTTATTGACACAATAAAATTTCATTTTTTAGTTAAGTTAAATATAGTTGTGCGCGTAGAATTGGTACCATTGTAAAACACTTATATTAAAATTGTTCCTTGGCTGTAGAGTAAAAAGCCGCAATAATTTTACTACAATTAGTTTTAATAATTCCGGTTTTTTATAATTCCTAAAATAAACACGATTTAACCTAGGAAATTACTTAATAAAGTATTCAATGGTACCGATTCTACGTACACAACTAAACTTAACTAAAAAATGAAAATTGATAGTGACGTTAACACAATTCGGCAATGTTAATTGAACTTCTTTATAATTAGAAAATCTGTATATTATAGACTAGCGATTTTTATTTATAAAAATGTGCACAACGATATAGCCAAATAATCAAAATATGCCATAGTTGTTTTCATTTTTTTAGTTAAGTTTAGTTGTGTACGGAGAATTGATACCAATATTACTGTTTTAATTCTTTGCAAGATATTGTAAAACACTGAAATTAAAATTGTTCCTTGGCTGTAGAAAAAGCCGCAATAAATTTACTACAATTAATTATAATAATTCCGGTTAGCCACACGATTTAACTCAGGAAATTACTTAATAAAGTATTCAATACCATAAATACCTCTATTGTCGGCCATAGTGGTAATAACGTTGATATTTTCCATTGTATTCTGTTTTAGGGGATATTTAAATATTTCCATATTGACTCAACAGCCTTATTAATGTTCTGTGCCTATAGCCGCGAACATTCTTGTGGTTTTGTAACATAATACTAATGGTGATTTTGTGAATTATACAGTGATTAATTTAAAGATTTATTTTTAAAGGGGTTTAGGGGTTTTTAAGGGGGTTTAAAGACGTGATATTAGTCTAAAATCTCGATGGGGAAAATAGTCTACATCAGTCTTTCTCCGTCCACTGTAAAACATAGGACTCCTCTATAGAACACCACAACGCATGGTTCTGTGTCACTTGCATCCAGTAGTACCACGCTGCTGCAGGAGGTAGGTCCTGGAGCAGCATCGCGGGGTAGTTAGGTTATCTTCACAATGACTTTCTTTTAAGTACTTAGAGAGTTCAACGTTTAATGCAGCTATTAATACCTACATAATATATGGTTATATTAAATGCTGAACAATTGAAACTTTTGATTTTACTTTTTTAACAAGAACCACAGATTTACCAAATGTTTACGCGTTCACCCATAGATATTTATGTGGCTGCGGATGAGTGATGTAGCCATAGTCACGCTATCTGGTAAATATGTGGCAAGAACCATGTTTAAAAGGAAATTTAGTAAAGCACAACGCCAAAAGCATAATGCATAATTAACAAAACGGGATATATAAAACAGTTAATTTAATTTCACAGCGTTATTGGTATCTGCAATAAACGATGCAGTTACTTAGCGTGTGTTAACTCGACCGGGGAAAATTGTCAGCCATTACTGTTTCATTGCTGTTATGGACATTAATTATGATCATTGTAAATTATTACTAAATAGGATGTTAAGTGTACGAGTGTTCGTATAATATCATAGAAAAATTACTTTCGCATATGCACCAGCAGTTTTTGTGGTAGCACGCGTGCATAATAATGTGAGAGGTATGCGTTCGTTCGTGACGATCGATTTCGCGCGCAATCATCAGTCGCCATCTTGTTTCTGCTGTCAAAGTATTTGCTTCAGGCGCGTTTCGTTACACGCTACTGTCTTTAATATTAAATATTATTACTATTATTTCGATATAGTAATGATTTTGGTTATAAAGCTATGAAAACAAAACTTTAATGAATAAATTGAAAATAACCAAACCATTTATTAAACAATTTAAGAATATTCTTTTTCTTTTTTCGCTTGCGGGGAGCATAATTACGAATTGTCAGTGTTATTTTTTTTGTTTTATATGCTTGCAAACCTGCCAGCCCACCAGCCTTCATGGGCGTGGTACACAACTTGGATTAAAGGCATAACTTTTCAGATGTAGCTATAAACTTAAAAGCTTATCTAAGATATACCTACGTAGAGTCCTGCAATGTATTTAAATTTACTACATATATATTTATTTATAAAAAAAACAAACAAGCAAACAAACAGATATTCATGTATAACTAGAATAGATATCAAAATATTGTAGGTATCCAGTTTTGCTAAGAAATTAATTAACTAAGAATTAATTAATCATGTTAGTATTACGTATCTGCATATAAGCATAATAACTCGACATGTAATTGTATGTATGATAATCGTAATTTAATATTAAGAAACAAGTTGCAAAGTTAGTTTAGACTGTGCCAGGGACGGACTTTAAAATAATATTATAAATCTAATATATAAAATTCACGTGTCACAGTGTTAGTTACCGTACTCCTCCGAAACGGCTTGACCGATTCTTCTCAAATTTTACATACATATTCAGTAGGTCTGAGAATCGGCCAACATCTATTTTTCAAACTTTTTTTTAGTATTGCAAAACAACGTTTTCCGGGTCAGCTAGTAAATTATAAAATTTACATATTATCTTCTAGTAAAATTTATTACAATTTTGACAAAGCCATCAATGATATATTAATAGACTGATGGATATATCAACAGATTTCCACTCACAATATTAAGATTAAGAGTTCATATATAAAAGAATAAACAACATAGGCAGTCCAGAGCATCGATATTATAAACTGTTTAAATTTACATAATGTATCCGGTGATTTTACGGCCGTGTTATCTCTTGTTATTTTATATTTAACCATAAAATTAATGGATCTTGTCACATTTATTACAACGTAACCAAATGTATTGTCGGTCATTCTTATTTTAAGACCACCAAAGTTAGTTTGTCATTATTCTTTTAAATAATCGCCTATATGGATGTCAATTAATGAAAGCATTTAATGGGCGTTTAGTGGTTTTTAGAAAGTAATATAGATAAGAAATGCATTGGATTGAATATATTGTATCAATTAAGAGACTTGTGTACTTGTAGGTCATACATTGTGATGATAAGTTATCTTAAAGATACTATTGGCTTTATCCTTTGGGAATACGTCTCGCTATCGAAGATAGGCGGTGATAGAACAGGATCGTGTTTGTATTTTCGTAAATTAGAAACAATATACATAAACTGCTACGTAACTTTTTTTTTAATGACTGGTTGAACTCAATGTTTTTATGTGCACACACAAAAGTGATCTATTGCAAGGCGAACAACAGTGCTATTTTTAACCGACTTCAAAAAAAGGAGGAGGGACTCAATTCGTCTGTATGTTTTTTTATGTTTGTTACGTCATAACTTTTGGGTGAAGCGATTTTAATGATTCTTTTTTTATTTGAAGGCTGGTGGTTTCTCAGGATTTGATGGTTATATCCTGAGAAATCGAGAAAAACCCTCAAATTTCAAAGACAAATAAAGTCGGTTGAACTTTTAAGCTATTGCATAGCTTCTATCGAGGGCCTTGAGCGCGGGGACCGAATCCAGAAATTCCGTAACGAAAAAAAACCTCACGCTCCCCACTCTGACGGGCACGGAGGTGTGGCTTGATGGCCGTGCATTGTCTAACGTCGTTTCTTTTCGGCAGTCTTCGACACGGTGTTTGTGTGCGTTTAACTAGCCGTATTGTACGACTCTACGAAGCTCGCACGAATCGAGACGAGCTGCTCCGAAATCGGACAAATACATAAGCAGCTGATTATCAGAAAGTATTAGGGTGTATAGGTATTTATGTATTTAAGAAAAAGTAATACTGCATAAATAAAATAAATAAATAATTACAATTGCATAAGTTGATACAAAATGCTATGCAATAGCCTTACCGCGGCAGTCCCCTAGTGCCACACGTCTTTTTTTTTTAAATCCTCAATTTTATTAAACACAGATACAAAATGTATTTTTCTGCAACAGCAACACATATAAAATGATTGGCTTAACAGTTTGTATCGATTAGATCATTAATGAAAGGCTTGCATTCGAGTGGTAGCTCAATACAATATGAAACACTCTTTGTGCTGTCTTAATCAGCATTGATCTTATGTAGTGAGTAAAAATTTAATAATAAAGTCTGAATTATTATAACTAAAAACTACACCAAGTCCGTCCCATTAAAATCGTTTCTAAAGGGGGTGTGTTCTTGCTCAGTAGACGCGGTTAATTAGTTATTAGACGCACAAGAATGTAGCGTCGACTTCGAAGATGTTATCCAGAAATTAACTGAAGAACAATTTGGCTTGTTGTAAGTACAAAACGTATTACAAATTTATTTCACCGTGAAATAGAGTGAAGTAGTAGTTTAATTTTCTCTTTATTAAACTACAAGCTTATAAAAACAGCTGTCTATACAAAAGTGTTATCAGAAATTATGTCAGGTCTTTATATAATTTTTGCATGATTTTCTGTCAGTATTGATGAAATTTGATTCATAAGGAACAAACGCAGACTCAGATATACATAATAATATACTTATGGCTATTGCCTATAACTTAATACGCGTTGATTTAGCGAAATAATAAAACTTTAACCAATTATACAAAAAAAGATATCCTCTTGGACGACTCTATCTATAAAAAAGCCATTTTGAAATATATTGCTTAGTTTAGAAAAATTAAGCTTACATAGGATGGTGCCCTAACAAATTATACATAGGTAAAAACCATCCTCGTAAACTATTCTATTTAATACGTTCAGTGCGGCTAACGCTTATGCGCGTTTTTCTGATCTTCACCAAGTGCGGGCCGACGCGTATACGCGTCCATACAAAAAAAAATCTGTAGGCAAGCGGGGTGCGCCGCACCTGTGCGTTTATAGCGTGTATTCTGGGTGTCTATTGTTTCGAAGCGGTCGTAAAATGTGGAATTGTAAAGAAGACTACACACTAGTCAGGTTTCTGCTACGAATCTTGCAGGGGGGGGGGGGGGGGCGGCGGCGACGACAGCAATAACCTAATTTAGTATAATAGATTATTGAAATAATTTTATTATGACTCGCTCTTTTAACTAAACTAATAGGTAGTTTTAGTCTATTTATCCATTTATAAATAGACTAAAACTACCTATTAGTTTAGTTAAAAGAGCGAGTCTATTACGAGGCGGGCGAAAAGACGTAAATTAAAAAAAATTAAGAATAAAAGGGCTTTCGGGAGAAGGTACCTTTACTATTACTGTTTTATTAAGGTATAACTTACTATTTTAACAAAACCGAACGAAGATATATTATGGCGTAAACTTCACAAAATCTCTTACAAATAAACACTAGTGTGGAAGCACCTTTATCCATCCAACACATTTATATGACCCGTAATTGTTATATGACAGTCATAAAACTCGAAAGTTACCGAACGCACATAAGCGTCGGCCGCACTGCGGGAAGGTAAAAGACAACGCGCTATAGCGTCCAGCCGCACTACGCGAGTTTTCTATGAACGCGTATAAGCGTTCTTAGCACTACGCGAAAAATTTTTTGAACGCACATACGCGTTCTCAGCACTGGGCGAATGACTCTTTTTTTAGCATTGGCTATAAATTCGCAAATTATTCAGCATTGAACGCGTTAATGAAACAAACCCTACCAAAATTCGTTACGTAGTTTTAAAGATATAAGCTCACATAGGGACATATATACAAAAAGACTTTGTGTCATAAAAAGGAAAGATTCCTACTAACATTAAAAATGTGAAAGTTAAGTGCTGAATAAAAAAAAATGGAGATTCAGTGGACAGGTAAAAGACGGTCTTATTCATAACGACTTATCGGAGGTTTAAAAGTTCGCTAAAATCGGTTGGCGAAAATTGTCAAAACTTGTTATTCATAATAGTCTTTTTACGATAAAACGTTTATTATCTCTCCGATACATCTCCGTTTAAACCTCCGATAAGTTATTATGAATAAGACCATAAGGTTTTGAAAACAATGAACATTGTGGAACTTACTAATACAACTTCATGAGTATCTTACAAGAATTGTTACATTTTTGTACATGAGAGTAATAATGGTGTTGTGTGAAATGAGCGTGAATCGAACTTGAAACCCTTTGTCGGTACACAACCACATACACCGCAGTAATATTACTAACCGCAGAAGTATTGCTGTTATTTCACCAAATTTTATCTTGTGTTCAATAAATATGTGGTTTTAGTTTGAGAAGTTTTGTACTCAGAATCCTCACCTTTCTCACCATAAATTTAATAACATGTTGTGACTTTAGAAACTAAACTCGAAACTAAACTAAACATGTGAATATCGTGTTAGTAAGTTTTTGTAAAACTATCTGGTGTACAGCAAAGAGTAGGTACACTTGGGTGCAACGAAATCGCACCTGTGGACATTTTTTTTTAAATTTATGCCTATATTACACAAGAGAAGATAACAACAGAAATAAAGAAAACTAAAAAAATAAATGTAAAAAGGCGAGCTTAACTCAAACCTGAGTTTTCTTACAGCAAACCCTTGAGTGATAGAGATCTACGAGATGATGGATAGATTTGGTGTACAACAGCGTCTGAAGTATTATAGAAAGATATTTTAAATTGAATACGTAATAAAGATACACAAATACAATAAAATACACTTACACATAGGTATACACAATAATATAATAGTACATAAACATAAATACATAATCACAAGGATAGGAAATATTTCTTAAGTCTTTTCGTGTGTCGCGTGACGTCGCGTTCGTTCAACTGACAACACCTGTTTGTATCGTGCTACTCAGTAAATAACTAAAAAGTTTTTTCGGGCAGTAATTAGTGAACCTTTTGCAATATAACTTTGTTATTACAGTGTGTTTACTTAATGATTTAAGTTTTAAAGTGTAACTATTAATGTGAATGTGGTAAATTAAAAACTAATATTCAAAACTAGACTAAACAAATAATCAACTACCCACATTAGATATTAATAAATCAATAAGCGTTATTGTCTAACATAAAAATATTAAATTACATTTATTCATAATGGCTCAATGCCCCAATTGTGGTAAATTCTTATCGCCGAATGGCGCTGCAAGTTGCACCAGCTGCGCTGGCATATACCATAAAGAGTGTGCTGGCGTGCATAGTAATATAACTGTTGGAAAAGGATGGGTATGCCCACAGTGCCTGAAAAATAAAGGAGACGTCTTGGCCACATCTAGTGAAAATTCGGATCTCGCAGACTTGCGTCGTGAGCTAGCGCAATACATGGCGGAGCAGCGAGAATTCCGTTGTGAAATCCGCACGGCAATGTCAAAAATTGACGAGCGCATGAATGGCCTGGAAAAAAGAATCGAGGCGCTTGAAATGAATGAAACTACGCCAGCGTTCGAAGAGGCGACCGTCCTCAGGGAGTTCGTTAAGCAATTGGAACTGGACCTTAACGACAGTAATCAAGATTCACTATCAGCTGATCTTGACATAGGCCATCTACCTGAGGAGAAGGGAGAGAATGTTGTCCACTCCTTTATTTCGTTGGCGTCAAAATTGGGGGTCACCATAGAGGAAAATGATGTAGTTTTCGCTGAACGTGTCGGAGCGTTGGATGCGGGCGGCAGCGTGGCTAAGAAGCGACCTCGTCGCGTGCTGGTAAGGTTGACACGACGCACAATGCGCGACGACGTGTTGCGCGCCGCACGCGCTCCCCGCTTCCTTGCCTTGGACTCGCCCGCACCGACGCCCCGTATTTACGTGAATGAAAGACTTACCAAAATTAACCGGCTACTGTTCCGGCGGGTGCGGCAGGAGTGTCGCGTTAACCAATGGAGGTACTGCTGGACTAGAAGAGGTCGCATTTACGTACGCAAAGCTGATGGCCTTCAAGCGTACCACATACAGACAGACCAGGATATACCGCGTATACTTGGAATTAATGATGTTTGATTTTTGTTAAAAATGTAATGTAATTATATATCATAAGTAGTGTTTTTCTTTTTACTAATAAGTGATGCGCGTTCGCCATTCGGATTCGTGCACGGGAGGGTTATTTGAGCTTATGTTTATATCTCTTACACAGGTGCTTGTACTGCGTCTGGGTGTTTTCTATGCATTAAGTATAAGTATGTACAATTTATAAAAATGGTTACTGTAGCACTTTTTTTTTTTTTTTTTTACTTAGCTATATTTAGAAATGTAAAAAATTGGAAATTAATAAAAGAAATAAATGTAATGTTAATTAATTTTAAATGTACCTACTTACTGTTTTCATTCAAATAAGTACTTGTCTTTATATTTTGATATTTTTGGCTATTACTAATTTAGAAAATAATCATCTCTTTCAAATTTATTTTATGTTTTATTTTAGTTGTTTATTATTTTAATTTTTATTTTTTACTTAGTTGTTAGTTGAATCCGTGACGTCCTCCAAATACGGCCCAACGGAAGACCAGCGCTGGTTTTTAACCAGCATTATGCTGAGTTGGGTCCGTATTTGTGACTACTCATATTGTTATATTGTTATGTTAAGTGTGTTTGTGTTCTTTTTTACCTTTGTTTGTGTTATTTTTTGTCAATATTTGAGTAGTTGCAAATAAAATATTTCTTTCTTTCTTTCTTTCTTTCTTTCTTTTCCTGAAGACATCCTTAGAAGAACTGGCTCGTATAGAATGAGGAAGAGAATTCCAGAGGCGTACAGCATGAATAGTAAAAGATCCATCGTATCGGCTAGAAGTATGGCGAGGAGTACTTAGAAGAAGAGAAGAAGTAGTACGACAAGGTTTGCCTCTAGGAATGATGTACTCAAATCTTTCCCGAAGATATTCTGGAGAATTAGGGTTGTGGAGTATAGAATAGAGGAGACCCAGAACATGCGAGTCTCGGCGCAGTCGAATCGGTAACCACTCCAATCTGGCCCGGAAACCCGACACATGGTGGTACTTCCGAAGACCAAAAATGAAGCGGATACACAGATTCTGGAGACGTTCGAGCTTGTTGACGAGTTCCTCCGTAGCATCCAAGAAACAGATATCAGCGTAGTCTATTATAGGCAGACGAAGAGATTGAGCAAGTGTTACTTTCGTTTGAAATGGCAGAAACTTTTGAAGTCGTTTGTGAGACTGAAATGATCAGTAGATTTTCCTACTGACATCCATTATGTGGGCTGTCCAAGAGAGCTGACAGTCCATGATAACGCCTAGGTTTTTTTGCTTCTCTAGAGTAGGCTATAGGTATAGATTCGTACGATAATTTTGGAAGTGACTGTATATCCAGCAAGTTAGAGAAGTACCTGCCACCAATAATGATAATATTTGATTTAGCTGGGTTAACTAAAAGTTCATACGATTTAGCCCAGATACTAATATTTTTAAGGTCATTGTTGATGGCTTCAATGACATCTGGGAGCTCCTCAAGCTTCGCGTGGCGATAAAGTTTCAAGTCATCTGCATATAGGTGTAACTTCGATGTCAAAACTGTATTGATCGCATTAATAAAAACCGAGAATAAACGCGGAGAGAGGACGCCACCCTGGGGAACGCCCGCATCAAGATCACGCCAATCGGACGAGGCCTCATTCACGC
The DNA here is from genome assembly GCA_916999025.1 of Orgyia antiqua. Lineage (NCBI taxonomy): Eukaryota > Metazoa > Arthropoda > Insecta > Lepidoptera > Erebidae > Orgyia > Orgyia antiqua. The sequence goes on from OU779869.1 coordinate 26,374,337, forward strand.
GAACCGACTGAGAGCGGCCCCGAAGGTAAGAGTTGAACCAGGCGATGACAGGAGAAGATATATTGAGAGAAGAAAGAAGAGCCAAAAGTATATTTTTCAAAAAATCATTTAATTTTTTTATAGGAATAAGTATACATTTCTTTTTTTTTATGTATGATACCACATAATCGGTGATTAGTTTACATAAGTGATCGAAAAGAATAGGCAATAACAAACCCAAAAATTGCTCGCTTAGCTCGCCACAGTTTGCGTGACCAATTGCAGGTATAAAAAGGCATGTTTTAAGTAAAATAATGGAAGAGATAATGGATACTACTCCAGAAAAAGCTGCTCAAGTCGTCGCTCTATTTTACTTTACTTTTACTTAAACTAAAAGAGACTTCGTTAATTTTAAAATACTAACAAATCTTGATGCGGTTTTTTAATAAATTAGTTTCTTATCCATACCTAATTCGAACATAGTACCGTAGCACTTACAACAGTCGGGCATGTATGACAAGATGTATGAGTGTGGATGAAGCCAAGGAAGTATGTTTGGATTGTAGATGATGGCGGTCTATAGTCTCTGTTTACCCCCATGGGAAAAAGGCGTGATGTTATGATAATGATGATGACCTAATTCGTTCGATTTTGGTTTCGAAACCAGGCTTACGACGTTGCGAGTAAAAGCTAGTCTTATCTACCTATTCTATTTTTATAATGGTACAATTAAACTAAATGCATATTCTTAAACACATTACCGTATGGTATTAGTCCGTGTGGTGACGGAGTAAGAATACAAGTGTCACCACCTCATCTCCTCCTCGGGGTGCTCTAAAAGCCAGCTAAGGGATATTTTAACACAGATGACATACTCTGTGAGAGACAGAAAACTCGAAAGTAAACTCTGTGCCAATACGCCTGGTCATCGCGGCACAGTAGACACCATAATCCCTCCCAAAGTAGAAAAGGTGTGTGCCCAACAGTGGGACGTTAATGGGTTGGAGAGAGAGAAACACATTACCTATTTTTCTGTTTTGTAGTTTTCCCTTAGCTTTATGTATAAACTCGAGAGTAAACTCCTTGTCTTCCATATTTTAAGTTGCATTACTTAGTTTGGATGTCGGAAAATAATAACTGTATTAGTAATGTTAAGATCTAATAAACGTTTTTAATATAGAAATAATTGGTCAAGTGCGAGTCGGACTCGCGCACGAAGGGTTCCGTACCATTATCTATGCAACATAAGGCAACGTTATTAGTATCGAGCAAGAAACGGTAAAAAAATCATGTTTGTTGTATGGGAGCCCCCCTTAAATATTTATTTTATTTTATTTTTAGTATTTCTTGTTATAGCGGCAATAGAAATACATCATCTGTGAAAATTTCAACTCTCTAGCTATCACCGTTCTTGAGATACTGGGTACGGAACCCTAAAAATCATGTTTGTTGTATGGGAGCCCCCCTTAAATATTTATTTTATTTTATTTTTAGTATTTGTTGTTATAGCGGCAATAGAAATACATCATCTGTGAAAATTTCAACTCTCTAGCTATCACCGTTCTTGAGATACTGGGTACGGAACCCTAAAAATCATGTTTGTTGTATGGGAGCCCCCCTTAAATATTTATTTTATTTTATTTTTAGTATTTGTTGTTATAGCGGCAATAGAAATACATCATCTGTGAAAATTTCAACTCTCTAGCTATCACCGTTCTTGAGATACAGCCTGGTGACAGACGGACGGACGGACGGACGGACGGACGGACGGACAGCGAAGTCTCAGTAATAGGGTCCCGTTTTTACCCTTTGGGTACGGAACCCTAAAAAAAGTCAATAAATGGTATCATTTATCTTTTAAGAAATAAAACAAAAATGATGTTCCAATAAATGTGTTGTTGCTAAGCGAAAACCTCGAGAGTACAAAGTGCGGTTTCACATATAATTTTTTGTTTGTTATATTACTTACAGTTCGAAGAAGATTTTATGAATATGAAATTTAAAAATAAAAGTATGTAATGTAAGTAACCATCTTATATGTAATTTATACGCGAGTAAAATAAAAAGAAATTATGCTTAAGTAGAGTTAATTTTAAGTGTAAAGATACTGGTAATTTGTTCGTTTCGTTACATTGTAGAGACGCCAACACAAAGATTTTTACCAGTAAAATTATGGATAATTTTAGTTCAGGTTACCCTTGTTATACACATGAAAACGTCATTTTTTATATAGGTGTATGTAAAATTTTGACGGGCCTCGTGGTCGAGTGGTTCGGACAACGGACTGCCGTTCAAGAGGTTCGATTTCGATTTAGGTTCAGGTTCGATTCCGCTTCGGACGTTCATTTGTGTGATAAGTATGTATTTACAAAAGAAAAGTAGTATATGTATTATATCCGTATTCTGGTACCCATAACACAAGCATAATAAGCTTAGCTTGGGACCAGAGGACGATGTGTGAAATGTCCATGAATATTTATTTATTTATTATTTATTTATAATTATAAATGTTATAATTATTATAATATATTATTATAAATGTTTGTACTGCGTCTGGGTGTTCCTATGTATTATAAGTATGTATTTACAAAAGAAAAGTAGTATATGTATTCTAAATGTATTCTGGTACCCATAACACAAGCATGTAAGCTTACCTTGGGACAAGAGGACGTTGTGTGAAAATGTCCATGTATATTTTAAAAATATTTAATTTCTTATATAGGCGTATGTGAAATTTTCATAATATTTATTACTGTACTAGCTGTTGCCCGCGACTAGGAATAGGTGGAATTTAGACAATTTTCCCCGTTTTTGCAACATTTTTCACTGATGCTGATTTGGATAATTCAGAAAATATCTTTATAAATTGTAGACTTTGTGTTGTTCTGATTTATAAGCTACATTATTAGAAAGTTTCAATAAAATCCATTCAGTAGTATTTTCGTAAAAGAGTAACAAACATCCAAACTTACAAACTTATTTCTTACTATACTTCACCAATACTTCTGTGTTAATATAGTAACTATTTTTAGGGTTTCATACCAAAAAATGAAACGGGATCCTATCACAAAGACTCCGTTGTCCGTCTGTATCTCAGTCTGTATCTCTGGAACGGTGATATCTAGAGATCTCAACGTTTCACAGCTTATGTACATAATGCTACAATAACAAATACTCATTATTATCATTCTTCTTCCCTTATCTTGTTATATCGGGTCCCGTTACTTGAGGTTATTTAGGATCGGCGTAATGAATCTCTCTCTCCAGCTCATTAACGTCTCATCCACATTGGGAGGGATTATGGAGGGATTATGCCACGCTGACCAGCCGTGTTGGCACAGGGTTTACTTTCGAGGTTTCTGTCTCTCACAGAAGATGTCGCTTTACAGCACCAATGGGAGATGGGGTGGTGACGCTTGTATTATTAGTCCGTCACCACACGGACAATTGAATGGATATATTATAATAATAACGGTAAGAACCCTTTGTTTTTTCTTTACAGATAATTAACTAGTTGTTCGAACAAACTTATAATTTGAATCACTTCCACAAATTGGATGTTAAAAAAATGTTATATCTCATGGCGTCAATCATTCACACACACTCACAAATCAGAAGTTACACGGTCACCGCTGACGCGCCAATGATTATATGTAATTAAATATCTACATATGCAAATGTAATAGATAATGAGTGAGAGATCGAGCCATAATCCAGTATAATCCGACGAGACGTGACCAAACAGTAATGTTAGGAGCAACTACTAATTAATTTAAGAAACCGGTCAAGAGTAAATCGGGCCTTAATACCGATGTTCCCATAGAGCATCTGTATATTAACCAAACTCATTGACCTACTGCTATAATGAAATGCAATTATAGTAAAAGATCATTTTATAATGGAAGCCTCTGTTTGTTTAAGTTCATTTTAGATATCGGTTTCTGAAGTCACGGTAAATGTTTGCGTTGATATTTAAGTAGTTTGAAGAAAGTCGGTTAGGTCTTTGTGACAAGTATTTGTTAGTAAATATGTGGTTTATAATCTTAAACCATAATATTTAAAGTTTTGATAGCTTTTAAGCATAGTACTTGTAGATTAGAAATTTTATGCTACGTTTGTTTTTTATTTGTGTGTGTGTGTGTATCCTAATTCTTACTAAAACAGATAATATATGCTAAATTATTTGTGTTTGTTTGTCGCTCTTTTCACGCTAAGAATACTAAACTTATTTAAATGGTACACAGGTAAAGTTTGAGGACATGAGACAACATTTGAATCCGAAAAGAAGTGAATTTAAGAATAAACTCGCGGGCAACATTTGGTCAAAAATAAACATATTTTGCTATTGTCTTCGGAGAATTACTTCTCTTCCTCTGTCCTGTAACTCATTATAGTCCCACTGTTGGGCACATGTCTCCTCCACTTTTCGACGCTGACCAGGGCCTCGAGTCCGTTAAATGAATGGTGTCACAATGGCACCACAATGACACATTATAACCTCAAAAAATTAACAATAGACTACCAAACTTGATAAAATTTGCCACTAAGCAATCAGTTATTGCATTTGTTTGCAATAACTCTAAATAACTAATTGTTTAGTGGCGAATTTTATCAATTTTATCAAGACTCGAGGCCCTGGCGTGTTGGCGATGTTATCTGTATTCAATATTCCCTAATTGGCTTTCTCAGCACCCTGGGAAGAAATTGGGGTGGTGACACTTGTTATCTTAATCCGTCACCACACAGAAAAGAATTAGTTAAAATATACCTAAATATGTATTACGTTAATTTCATTCCTTTTTAAACAGTTGTCACTAAAAAGTTAGCGACGATTCTGTTACGGATGTTTATCTTTTACACAAAAATAAATTAAAATAGCTAAATTATAACAGATACCTTGTGCGGAAACATAAAAATATATTGTAGAATTAATTTCCTTAATACAAATTAAAAAAAAATTGACAAGATAATCTGCGATGTAAATTATGTTGGAAAGTTAACTGAAGTTTAATTAATTTAAAATTTGGCGTCACGTTTGACCGTTGAGAATGCGGATGCCCAGACAGTTTCCGATGAAAAACTATGTTTTATGACAATTCGTGAAAATCATATGGGTCATATACAAGCATAGACAAAAGAAAAAAAAATTTAAAAACTGAGTGTGTCTGTGTACCGTACGTTGAGCATCTAAATTGAAGTCGGATAAACGAGGCAAATATTCCGACATTTCAAAAAAGGAGGAGCTTCTCAATTCGTCTGTATGTTCTTTTTTTATTTTTCCTCATAACTTTTAAATGGGCGAAGCGATTTTAATGATTCTTTTATTATTTAAAAAGTGGTGGTTCCCGTGTGGTCTCATTGGCACCAGGTCAGGGTCTGATGGTTATCTCCTGAGAAATCGAGGAAAACCCTCAAATTTTAAAGAACATGAAGTTAGATGAACTCTTTTTTAAATTATCCATTGTGACTAAAATCAAAGCTTCATATACTAATCACAACGAAAGTTAATAGTGTAAGTATTATGCTTAATTTGGGACTAGAAAACATTGTCTGAAATATTAAAAAAAAGTATTCGAACTAAAAAAAAATTATCTCGTTAACCGTAATATTTAAACAGTCGTATTGGATTTCTTTTTAAAATTTTATGATGTTATCAGAAGAAATATCTAATGCCATCAAAATTACCTAAAACTAAAGATCATTTCTGTATGAAAACGTGTTTTCCTGCTATTGCTATTTTTACTTTATAGATCGTAAAAATTTTAGTATCAAACGGAAAATCATATACATAATGATATGATTGGAATAGGTTTAAACAAATTTCGTTTTGTTTTGTTCAGAAGTATGTAATATCAATATGTATTTATTTTCAATGTTACTCTCTAATGGGAGAACTCTCGTACCTCACCTCACCTTACCTTATTTGTTACTAACACTGGTACCAAGAAACCCACAATGAATGTAAACCTATTTAATATGTATTGTGTTAATAACAAAATAAGTTTAATTTTATTTCAATAAAATTAGAGTAAATGGTGCCTATTCTATGTGCAGAACTAAACTTAACTAAAAAATGAAAATTGATAGCGTCAATAACACAATTCGGCAATGTTAACAGAACTTTTTTAATATAAAAACTGTTTATTATAGACTAACAATTTTAATTAATATAAATGTGAGCAAAAAATAGCCAAATATTTAAGATACAGCAATAGTCGTTTTCATTTTTTAGTTTAGATAAGTTTAGTTCTGCACATAGAATAGGCACCAATATCTGCCTACATTTTAGTATAAATATAAATATATAAATATAAATATTCAGGACATTTCACACAACGTCCTCTGGTCCCAAAGTAAGCTATATTTCTATGCTTGTATTATGGGTACCAGATACGGATATAATACATAAACTACTCTTCTTTTGTAAATACATACTTATAATACATAGAAAACACCCAGACGCAGTACAAACATTTGTATGACATTTATGGATATCACACAAATGATTGTCCCAAGCGGGAATCGAACCCGCGACCTCGTGATCGGCATTACAGTCCATACAGTCCATTACATAAACCACTCCACCACGAAACCCGTCAAACCGTAATACAAACCGTCAATCAGAATTACATCGACGGTTGTTGCCCAATTAGTGGCAATATTTGTATATGTCACTAGCTGTAGCCCGCGACTTCCTACGCCTGGAATTTAGAAAAATATCCCCGTTCTTCAACATTTTTCACCGATGGTTCGCTCCTATTGGTCGCAGCGTGATGTTATATAGCTTATAATGTTTATGCCTTCTTCGATAGATGTGCTATGTAACACAGAAAGGAATTTTTCTAAGCGGAGCAGCGGTTCCTGAGATTGGCGTTCAAACAAACAAACTCTTCAGCTTTATAATATCAGTATAGATAATGGCGAGACTAGAATTTTTGTATGATATTTTGAAATATTTATTAGTGTAGAAATTTTAAAAGGAATATAGAAGATAACAGAAATAACCTATTATATATATTTTACAAAAAAAAGCGACCACCATAATGTTAATACAAGGCATAAACACAATCTTGTAATGCATATAACCCGTCTCCACAAAATATGTAACTCTTTCATGAGTCATTGTATACGATTTTATAATAAACTCCCTATTGATGCAAGAGAATTTAATAATTCGGTTCTTCTCAGCAGATTGCGTCCTGAACCGGTGGTAGGGAAAAATAAATTGGACATGTCATAAGCACATAATTTTTCTGAAAAATTGTATCTACGTGATTAAATGATTTTTCATTTCATTTCATTTCATTAAAGCCTATTTACATTATATTCGAGGACACTGACGTGGTCCCGCCATTATGACATACATCTCCAGCCCATTTTCGTCCCACTGTTGGGCTCGGGCCTCCTCCACTTTGGGAGGGATTATGGTCTACTGTGCCGCGTTGACCAGGCGTTTTGACCCAGGGTTTATTTTTAAGTTTTCCGTCTCTAACAGAAGATGTTATCTGTGTGTGATATCCCTTAGCTGACTTTTACAGCACCGTTGGGAGGAGATGGGGGACACTTGTATTCTTAATCCGTTCACCACACGGAGTATTATGACATACACAAATATTTATTTATTATTTATCTTTTATCCAAGTACTATGAAAACTAAAGTAATCCTACAACGTCATTAACCTATGTACTTAATAAAGTACAGTGCAATCGCCTCATTAAGTCTTAATATGGATTTAAAACATTCGTGAAGTGAAAGTACAAAATCAATTGCTTATATCTACGATTTCTCTTTGGCTATAAAGTAATATATTTTATACAATAATCTGCACTAGAAAAAGGAAGTAATTAAAAAATTATAGCCGAAATCTATTATGATAACAGTGTTAAATGAGTTTGACTATATACATATCTATCCAGAGCAAGATATAAAATTTATTTTTTAATTGTATGGTCCGTTTATTAGTAGATATGCTTTTTGGAGTGCTATAAGGTAATAATTTATTACCAAATATAGGAAAAATGTTACGAGTATTTTTTATCGTAGAAATCCTTGATCTACTTAGATAAATTTATTTAATATCATAATTTATTTAAGTAGCTCAATTATTTTTACGATAAAAAGCACTCTAATTTTTTAATCTTTTTCTAATTTTTGCAAATATTGATTGGATGAGGCACGAAGATATAAAAGTTATTATTAGAATTATTAATGCGAAAGTAACTCCGTCACAAATAAACTATTCAGAGAAGTCGAATGTAGGTACATTTTATTATGTAGTATAGAGTCCGAGAAGGGACATAGGTTACAATATAATGCGCAATGGTGATTCTGAAATCACGTTTATGAGGTCACAGGCAGCTAGTAAAACATATACATTAGTAACAATTCTGCCTGCACAACTAAACTTAACTTACTAAAAAATGTAATGAAAACAACTATGACGTATTTTGAATAATTGGCTATTTCGTTGTGTACATTTTAATTACTTAAAATCGTCAGTCTATAATATACAGATTATCTAATAAAAAATTTATGTTAATATTGCCGAATTGTGTTAATGGCACTATCAATTTCCACTTTTTATGTTAAGTTTAGTTGTGCATGTAGAATTGGTACCAACACCTATTGAAGTAAGCTGTTTAAATAGCTTTTTAGGTTCAACGACACAAATTCATAGCACTTATGGCGAATCAAACAAACATTCGTTAAGACAAATAACCACAGAGGCGTAATAAAATTATCAAAATCCATTTACATTTTCTTCTCGTATTACGTCTAATCTGACGTCTAATTATCTTCTCTCGGGAATTAGAGGGCGCCATTGGTCCAAGTCGGTGATAGAATTACGCACACGTAATCGTGTGACGGCTATAATACGGTACCAAGTCGAGTGATGAACTGTAATAACAAGTTACACGCAATCTAGGGAGTTCTGTTTATAGGTGTTGCCGCCATATATCGGCGCAATTATTAATCACTCTTTTTGTAGGTAGATCTATTTTCCTATCCGTTGCCCGCGCCCTCTCCCCGACCTAATTGCGTACTGACTCTCGTTCAAACCGCCGCCCGGGAGCCACGCTATGCTCTCGTGAGAAAAGAAGTCACGTACTCGCCGCGACACGAGGACTACGCTCTGTTCTCGTGGAAGAAGACTCAGAAGAAGTCGCTAACCGCACCACGGAAGACCGCTACGTCTTTCCGTGGAAGAAGAAGACGCGCCTAAGGTCATTGTCGGACCAGTGTGTGTCGCGAACCGCACGAAAGACATTGTGTCGTCGTTAATAAACCGCGAGTGTTAAATTACTAAAATCGCTGCAATATATGACGTACGTCGTGTTGCCTAAAACTCCGAATTGTGAACTATTAATGATATTCGCGAGTGCATATGTTTAGACCAAACTGTGCGCCTATAACCGCAAGAATTACCTGTCCTGCCTTACAACCAGGACTGTGGAGATCAGAATAAGAAGACGAACAAGAGAAGATTGTGGTGAGTCGCATGTCTCCATTTAATATCCTTCCTGTTTCCGTCTATAGGGCAACGTAGTTTGATCCTCCTTATCTGTATCTTCTTATAATTTAGATCCTAGTAAGACCTACCACAAACCTCTGTGGCTTTATACGGCAAGGGTCTGGATTCCGCACCGCCAAACTCTAGTTCTTCTGGACGAGTTTTGTACCCCCCGCGCACCTCTGTCTTATATAGGCAGGGGCGCTAACAACTTTGGTCCTTCGAGCCGGATCTGGTTCTTCTGGACAGGAACTTTATGTCCTGTCATTTGTTCCATAGAATCGGGTTACTAGAACCCTCATACTTCGGGTTCCCCCCCCCCGCTTTTTAATATTTTCTAAATATAAATTCATATAAAACCCCATAAATTCATATAGGTACATATTTAACTTAAACTATTTAATCAATTATATACTTTAACGTTAAAGATCCCGCTTCGTTAGTGCACCTGTTTACTAACGCATGTTCATTTCATAAAATCTATAAATAGATCGCTGTTATTACCTTTATTCATTCAAGGTTAATCATTTGTTATAACTTTGAAATAATATCGCATTCCCTGTGGTTACATTTTTATCAAGCTACCCGCATTTCAAGCCCCCGCAATTTAAATATCGCTCGCATAGATTCTAGAAACTGATTCTAGAAGTTTCTATTTTTAAATACCTTCAACTTAAGTCAATAGTTATATTACAAATACTATCCGCGTATTGCTTATGTATGTTTAGGTATAATTGCGTAGATATTACAATAAGTAAGCTGTAAATCTATCACTATTCATATTTTAGAAATAACGCATTATTTTTCTGTCTCGTTTGGTTATTATAAATTAACATGGAGACTCGCGCGACAAAGGAACGCGACCACAAAGGGCCATCTACTTTGTCAGATGAAATTAGGGATCCGCAACTATCGTTATTGGAAGCGAAGCGAAATATTCTATTTGAACGCGTACAAAGTATATACGATTGCGCTAAAACCGCAAATACTTCCGCATTTGATAAGAATTCATTTCTTAGTTCTTGTATGACAGTCGATGAGATTCGAACTAGCTTTCATAAATTATTAGACGAGTATAATATAAGGTTAATGACCCTTAATCCTACCGCAAAGCCTAATTATCAAGCATATACCTCATTTAAGGATTTGTATTGTTACATAAAGAGGGTAATGTCCACTTTTATGACAGAACCTTCATCTAAACATCGCAATGAGGTCATGACATCTAGTACTCTAAGATTACCCGCTTTAGAGTTAGTCTCATTCGATGGAGACATTCGCAACTGGCCAATATTTTATGCCAGCTTTAAAACTAACGTACACGATAATAAATCGTTAACAGACGCTGATAAGTTGTATTATTTAATGGGTAAACTGTCATTTAAAGCGCAATCGATTTTCGCAGGCATCACCGCTAATGCGCAAAATTATCCAATAATATTTCAGTCGTTAGTAGATAGATACGAAGATACGCGTACATTAGGTCGCACTTATTTAGATCAAATTATAAATCTTAAATTATCAAACACCGCTTCTATTACAAACTATCAATCCTTTGTTGATCAGTTAATTACCGCAATCGAGTCGCTGAAAAATCTACGATTAGATGATCTCGCTGATTTTATTTTACTGCATATCGCTATAAATAAATTCGATATTGACACAGTCCGTTCATTTGAAATGTCTGTACGTCATAATAAATTACCTACACTTAATAGTTTCGTGTCATTTATTAAAGATCAATGTCGAGTGTACCGCAATACTCCAACTGTATCGCTTAACAATAAAACTGTGATTAATAATAATATAAAAACTTCTAAAAATAATTACAGTCAACCTCCAAACCCGCGCGCTTATGTAGTATGTTCGGATACCGCTAATAATAATTCGCTAACTTGTTTATGTAATAATATTTTGCACAAACATTTATTTAAATGTCCCGCTTTCAATAAATTAACTCCCATGAATCGCTTTCAAATTGTTAAAAATAAAACCGCGTGTGTTAATTGCTTAAGCATTAAACACTTAACAAACAAATGCATCTCTAAAAATAGATGTCGCTTTTGTAACCGCAAACATCATTCTTCCTTACATAGAAATAATATTTCACCGCACCCGCTAATTAATAATAATATTCGCAATCCTACCGTTCCAACCGCTGAGCCTTCGCCGCCGCAGCAGCCGGTCGCATCGCACGCGACATGTACTAGTTCGAATTCTCAACGCGAGGTCTCGCTATGTTCAACATGCATTGCTCGCTCGATGCCAACCGCGCCGTATAATACCGCACAAAACGCGCCGTGTACGACGAGTATATCTACTGTCTTGCTCGCCACGGCCCAAGTAGTTATATACGATAATTACGGCAAGCCTCATGTCTGTCGATGCCTTATAGATTCCGCCTCGCAAAGTAATTTTATTACTTATGATTGTTTTAAACGCCTAGGATTATGGGATAATTTTCAAAATTCTTCCTTACTAGTTAGAGGAATAGGTGGCTCACAAAAATCGGTTAAAGGATTGGTAGATATTAAGATATATTCGTGTTTTAATAATAATATTTGTTATGATTTATCCGCATTAATAGTGGAACAAATTACAGATAACTTACCGACTGTTCAAGTAAATGTTTCCGCGCTTGAACATTTTAAATCGTTACAGTTAGCTGACCCGTCATTTTCGATACCGGGCAGCATAGACATACTACTAGGAGCTGAGCTCTTCCCGCATCTACTGTTGTCTGTCGCTGGACATAGTAGACAATTAAATATGCCAACCGCGATTGAAACAACTCTTGGTGTCATTGTTATAGGTAGGGCACCCATTTTTAATAACGTTATGCATACAGCCTCGTATTGTTCTACCGAGAGCGATATAGATGCGCTTCTCAAACGTTTTTGGGAACTTGAGGAAATCTCCGTTCCTCTCGCTATGAGTTGCGCTGACCGCGAATGTGAAGAATTCTTTCGTGAAACTACGACTCGTGAGGATCACGGACGGTACATAGTAGCCTTACCTTTCAGTGGTGATCCGTATTCTTTAGGTGACTCTTACGTCTCCACCCTACGACGTTATCACTGCTTAGAACGTAAACTCGACGCGTCTTTAAAGTTACGCAACGCTTATAACGACGTCATGCGCGATTATATAAATAAAGGATATTTAAGTCCTGTGATAAGAGACAGCGACGTTAAGCCCGCGTATTATATTCCGCACAGAGCAGTTATTCGCGACGATAAAATTACTAGTAAACTTAGAGTAGTGTTAGACGCAAGCAGCCCAACTAGTAGTGGTCTGTCGTTAAATGATATTTTACATACTGGCCCTAACTTACAGGGTGATCTATTTAATATTATACTTATTTTCCGCCTGTTTAAAGTGGCGCTCACGGCTGACTGCCGTCAAATGTTTCTCAATATAAGTGTACGTGATTCCGATCGCAGGTATCAACGTATATTATATAGATTTGATAAACACGAGCCTATTTCTGTTTATCAATTTAACCGCGTATGTTTTGGATTAACTTCCAGTCCGTACCACGCATTGCGCGTTGTACGTCAATTAATCGCCGACGAAGGTGATAAATACCCCGCTGCAGCCCTAGCGGCGTCTTCCGCGTTATATATGGATGACATCGCTTATAGTGTCATGTCCGAACCGCAGGCCATAAGCCTTTGTGAAGAGCTTATACAGCTTTTCAAGCGTGGTCAATTAGACCTCGTCAAATGGATGAGTAACTCAAAGGTGGTTCTCGAGAACATACCTATATCACATAGGGCCTCTCCTGACATTGTTTTTGGAGAATCCGTACCGCAAAAGGTCCTCGGTTTACGTTGGGACCAATCGCGTGATAGTTTCCGCTATGACGTCACATTACCAAATGACAAATGTACAAAGCGCACAATGCTTTCCCTTGTGGCTCGTTTGTGGGATCTGATGGGTTTTGTGGCCCCCACTATTTTATATGCTAAACTCTTAATAAAAGACCTTTGGCTAGCTAAATGCGATTGGGATGATACACCTCCCCACCATATCGTAGTCGCTTGGAAACAGTTTTGTGCCGAGCTTTCTACACTTAACGAAATCATTATTCCGCGTCATCTTGGATTGGTTGACGGATGTTCTATAAATTTAGTGGGTTTCGCTGATGCTAGCGAACGCGCATACGGTGGTGTCGTCTATATGGCCGTAGCGTCCAATAATAATATCTCCGTGAGATTAGTGTGTGCCAAATCGAAAGTCGCACCGGTAAAAACCGTTTCAATAGCGAGATTAGAGCTATGCGCCGCGCTCCTGTTATCACAATTACTGTGTAAGGTAAAAGACACAATTGCGTGCCGTTACCCCATTGATAAAATAATCGCGTTTACTGATTCAAAAATAACACTCGCTTGGATAAATTCATCTCTGCACCGCTGGCAAACTTTTGTAGCCAATAGAATTACAAAAATAATAGAACTTATTCCCGCTTCTTGCTTTAATCATGTCACAGGCGTAGATAACCCCGCGGATTGTTTATCGCGTGGTGTCACTCCCGCTCAACTCATAAGCCATCCGCTATGGCATCACGGTCCTACGTGGCTAACTTACCCCTATTTTCAGTGGCCGATAACTGTTTGCGACCTAGAATCGCTGAGCGCGGAGGCACCCGAACAAAAGACCGTAGCATACCCTGTGACGTCATCCGTTACACGGCCTACGATCTACGAACTCGCGCTACGTATGTCCGCGTTTCCTAAGTTGTTACGCGCCATCGTTTACGTTTATAAATTTATTAAAATTTTATCCCGCGTTTATATTCAAATTAAATTTATTCAAACCGCGTTGTTAGACGTTCACATTAGCTGTGACATTCTAAACATTAAAGATAGTATATCTCAATTGCCCGCGTTAAACAAACTTAAGACCATGCGTATGCAAAATCAAGTATTGGTCAATCCGCGACCGCTTACCGCTTTAAGTAGGTGTCCATCGAAGCTTTACGCTTTGGCTCCGCCTGCAACTCTATAAAGCCCTTATAGACAAAGCTAATTAGTTTAAGTATTTAGTTATAAGTTTCAATAATATTAAATAAACCCGCCATAAAAATTAATCACCTAGTTTAGGTACCTACCGCGTCCGCCGATGGAGTTATTCAATTAAGAATATTCCGCTTCCGCTTAATTTAATCATTAAATCGCTCCGCTTACTTAAGTTGTATTACCTATGCCGATTCGTAGTCGCATAGCCTGTTGGCTAACTATTGCTAGTATTTGTAATATGCTTAAGTTATTTTTCATATTTCTTTCTAAAGTACCCTTTAGGCCCGGGGGGATGTTGCCGCCATATATCGGCGCAATTATTAATCACTCTTTTTGTAGGTAGATCTATTTTCCTATCCGTTGCCCGCGCCCTCTCCCCGACCTAATTGCGTACTGACTCTCGTTCAAACCGCCGCCCGGGAGCCACGCTATGCTCTCGTGAGAAAAGAAGTCACGTACTCGCCGCGACACGAGGACTACGCTCTGTTCTCGTGGAAGAAGACTCAGAAGAAGTCGCTAACCGCACCACGGAAGACCGCTACGTCTTTCCGTGGAAGAAGAAGACGCGCCTAAGGTCATTGTCGGACCAGTGTGTGTCGCGAACCGCACGAAAGACATTGTGTCGTCGTTAATAAACCGCGAGTGTTAAATTACTAAAATCGCTGCAATATATGACGTACGTCGTGTTGCCTAAAACTCCGAATTGTGAACTATTAATGATATTCGCGAGTGCATATGTTTAGACCAAACTGTGCGCCTATAACCGCAAGAATTACCTGTCCTGCCTTACAACCAGGACTGTGGAGATCAGAATAAGAAGACGAACAAGAGAAGATTGTGGTGAGTCGCATGTCTCCATTTAATATCCTTCCTGTTTCCGTCTATAGGGCAACGTAGTTTGATCCTCCTTATCTGTATCTTCTTATAATTTAGATCCTAGTAAGACCTACCACAAACCTCTGTGGCTTTATACGGCAAGGGTCTGGATTCCGCACCGCCAAACTCTAGTTCTTCTGGACGAGTTTTGTACCCCCCGCGCACCTCTGTCTTATATAGGCAGGGGCGCTAACAATAGGTATAGGTTATAGTAAAGGTATAAGAGGTAGCGAGAGCTGAAGCGTTTTGAGGCTAAGGAACACTGTGTTTGCATTTTGTGACCGCTTAAAAATAGCTTTGAAGTGCTTCAAAAAATAGCTTTTGAATTAATTCAGAATATTTCTTTTTTCGATAGTAGCGCTAAATTATACCAAGACATCTTGGGATTCCTCTATTTCGGGTAGGAAATATTAGATTCTCTTTTGTACTATGAGGTCTTCAGTTTGATAATCCCTATGCTCATTCTTTACCCTATTATAGTCAATATTAGAAAAGACTTTATATCACTTCTTACAGAATTCAGTTTATTTTTTTGCAAGAAAATACTTTAAAATTTAATATTTTCTAACACCCGTGAACATGGTGACCGCAAAGTCTCCGAAACGTCGGGCCAAAATTTAAAACAAATATACGCGTCTAAATCCGTAAAAAGTAGTTTTATTTACTTTAAAATTGTTAAATATTTCATTTTGCATTTAAAAACGAATTCATCAGAAATGTTCGCATGATCTGTTAACGCTAACATGCGTTACAATGCTCTACCTCTTAAAGGATTATAATGCATTGTAGAGTATCCTTATTACCTAGTGCGGTGAAGGATAAACTCAGCGGTGTTATCTGCTACGC
This sequence comes from Orgyia antiqua, assembly GCA_916999025.1. NCBI lineage: Eukaryota > Metazoa > Arthropoda > Insecta > Lepidoptera > Erebidae > Orgyia > Orgyia antiqua. The sequence goes on from OU779869.1 coordinate 26,390,571, forward strand.
CATAGCTGTTGACTTGCTTTTATTTAAACAACAAAACAACTGTAAAAGTTCTTGCGAAGTGATGAAATCCGGCTCGTAGGCATATCTCGTTTAATGTTTTTATTAAATTTACTTCAGTAGACGTAAGTCGTTCAACAAAACCCCATTTCCTACCCAGGGTGTTGTAAAAGCCAGCTAAGAGGTATTAAACAGATAACATCCTCTGTGAGAGACGAAATCTCGAAAATAAACTCTGTGCCAACACGCATGGTCACAATCCAAACCCTTATAATCCCTCCTGAAGTGGAGGCGACCCGTGTCCAACTATGAGACGTTAATGGGCTGGAGAGAGAGAGAGAAATCGTTAATACACAAACAGTTAGTATGACTGGCCCACTCTACCAAATCTCTAGGCACTTTATCCGTATTCCTAAATATTTAATAAATTAAATTATGGTGGAAAAATGATTTTTGTTATGATGATGTTTTGATGATGTATGATATTTGTTATCTAGATAGTAGTGATACTATTACAGAAAAACATAAACCCTCTTCAAGAACAACAATTATTCCTTAGTAATTATATTAACGAAAATGAATGATTTTGATTTAATATTGACTATGAAAGCTCTGGTTTCTCTCAGTGATAACATCGCTTATTAGTTTAAGTTTCTTATAGAGTAGTATTTGACACCTTTCTTTACAAAACCCCACCATGAAGATCACATTAACAACATTAATTACGTAATTCACCGCTATATGACGTCCGCTAAATAAAAGTACAACTACAACAGGAAATCCGAGCATTTAAAGGGGTTATACTTTGATAAAAATGATTTTATCATATTGATCTATTTACGAGACATTCTGTAGACCTGTGCAGTAAGTATAAAGGGCTTGAGCTTGACATTTCATTGTGCCTTAGATTTCGTATTTGTTTTTTGCCTTTTACTGTCGATTGTTGTTGGTACAATATGTTGTAAATCAACACCTGACGAGAAGTGTACAGCTCACTAGGCTTTATATAATACTTATTTGTGACCGTGGAACAGTGTGAGAAGTATCCATTGTCGATGTTACTTCATTACGTCAGCTTTTGTGATAAGAAAACGTGGGAACTTTACTGTTATACAAATACCTATAATATGACGTATCTGTAATGTGCTTACTCGTTGATTTGATTGCATCTGTTTAATATTCTAGTATGCTGAATTTGGCACCAGTTGTCTATCAATTTAAATTATCTTTTCATTCTATTGCATACATATATCTAAAAGAATACTGAAATCTAGAACGATTCCTTGCTTTTTCCAACATTTCCACCAGAGGCGTATTTTGAAACTTCGAGCCCAAGGTCATTTAGTTTGACGCCCCGGGCCAGTTTAATTAGCCGCCCTGTAAATTAATAGGGGTAGAGCAAAATTATAAACTTGAAGGCTTTCGCCGCCCTTCTCAGGCTGGCCGTCCCGGGCCATGGTCCCAATGGCATTAGGGTAAATACGCCTCTGATTTCCACTGACATCCGCTACGTGACTTTCATTGACTGTATGTCTTTTCAAATGTTAATATAATATGTGCTTATCATCATCATAATCATCATAATAACATCACGCCTTTTTCCCATGGGGTTAGGGAGAGACTGTAGAGTGCCATCTGCCACAATCCAAACGCACTTCCCTGGCATCATCCACACTCACATAGTACTTATCTAGCCTAAAAACATCCTAAAAAGAAACGTCACAACGCTACGTGAGTAGAAATGGACAAAAAAATTTAATTGTCGTTGTGAATTTTTTGATAAATTTTTCATATTTTCGAATGTATAAATTCAATGTTTGTTTATACGTCATATTTACCTGTTTAGTTTCTAGAATACACTCTAGATTATTAGTATAGACGTGACTGTCCAGCACAACAGATGATATATCATTAGAAGAATACTCGATTTTTAACCATCGACCCTGTCTTATTACTTACCGCTTGTAATTTGACTCAAAGGAAGCTAACATAATAACTCATAAGAGTTAATAGAACATTTCCTTCTCATCCCATATCTTCCATCATCCTTACTTATTATAAAACAAAGTACAAAAGAACTATCCTCTTAACCCACTCTATCTATTAAAAAACCGCATTGAAATCCGTTACATCGTTTCGAAGATATAAGCTCACATAGGGACATACACAATAACAACTTTGTTTTGTAATTTATTTTGTTATAATCTTCAGGACATGATTCTCCAATAAAACCATATCAACAGTATTTAACTGGACAAAACCTATGCATACTTTAATACCATATTTAACTGAACTAAAATATAAAGCAAATGAGTTACTCGTTGTGAAAATATTCCACTAATGTGTCTGTATACCCCACAATTGTCAAGTAAATGCGTATCATTATACAGGAGATTAGCAAAGATTTCCTTGCTACGTTAATTATAATCTACTATGTCATTTGTCTTACTAAATTGGATGCAAAAATATGAGGTAGGTTGTCATATTGTCGAGAACTACAATTACTTTTGAAAACCTGTTAAATGTGAGACTGAATCGCATAGTTATGGTTCCTTACTCAGTTTGAAAGGCATTAAATGAAGGAGATTTCAACAATGTACACGAACCAAACTAAGCTTTTGTACTTTGGATGTCAATCTAGGTGTCTACCTTTTTTTATACCGCTAAAGTGATGAACAAGCGTACGGCCCGCCTGATGATAAGCGGTTACCATAGCCTATAGACGTATGTAACACCAGGGGTATCACTCTCGCGTCGCCGACCTGTAATTATTTTGTATTTTAATAAAGATATCAAAAAAATCTAAACGCCAAACAAATATCCATGTTCATCACACATACAATTTTCCTGTGTGGGAATCAAAACAGCAATTGCAGCTGTTCTTTTGCAGTACACCAAAATTTTGTAGAAATTATCAGATAACATATCTATTTACATATAAACTTCCTAAATACTTCTTGTGTCACGGTTTTATGGACCCTTGGTTTTAAGGAAAAAAACAACCCAAGTGAAACCGCGGGGCACAGCTAGTTTATTTATGCAAGTTAATAATTTTACATAATATGAAAGACAACCTTTATAGGTCATTAAAGTTACACTGTTAAATTATATACAACACGCAATGTTACAATGTTGCCAGCGATAAACTTTCCCGATGTGTACGAAAGGCAAATACTCTCTTATTAAACCAAATAAATCAATGAAGTAATTTGTACCTAATAGTTATGTGTTAATGTTGATTTTAACGTATCAATAAATTTGTATACAGGGTGTATTAAATGATCGAGGTGTACTTACAGCGTTGAAATATGCATACAATTTGCTCCGTAAATTGTGTTCTGAATCACCGCTGCTTACCATCATGTTTCGCGGTTTGTCGTTCATTTATAGTATGTTATTTTAACCAAGTTTAATACGTACTGGAATAATGAGTTTGAAAAACAGATTTCTTATAAATATTAGCTTCTTTTTTGGCTCAAACTATAACATTATTTGATACCACGCCGATTAGACTTAAAAGTTTGAGTTTTCCATCTTTGACAATAACTAGATTACGTATTTATTACTTTTATACATCTGCGTGATGATGGATTAAGAATAAAAGTGTCACCACTCCTTTTCCTCCCCAGGGAGCTCTATAAGCCAGAAAAGGGTAACCTAACAAACATATATAACAACCTTTTTGAGAGATGAAAAAATTCGAAAGTAAACCCTGCGCCAATACGCGTGATCAGCGTGTCACAGTGGACCGTAATACCTCCCAAAGTGGAGAAGGCTCGAGCCCAGAAGTGGGACGTTAATGGGCTGGAGACAGAGATACATCGTATCGGTATGATACGATGTATGTTCAATATCATGTGTACAATATGTTATACTCGTGCACGGGTGCCTTCTGCTGGTACTGGTCGACTTGCTCTAACAAGGCAATCTTGTCTCTAAATTAGTTATTAATTGTAGTCTAGATAGCATTAATCGGCATCATCCTCACACCCCTCCAACAATGTAAAATTATATTGAGAAAAAAGTATGAAGAGAATAGAAAAAAAAAATTCCATGGAGGTTTTTGTCTGTTCTTCTCCATAGGATTCGCGTTTGGAACCGACACCTAGTTTCTGACGTTTCAAAAGAGCTTGTAAACACGCCAACTTGAAATAAAAAAAATTGACTTTGACTTATCAGTTTCTGTGCTTGAGGTGTGTGTAACTTGCATGCAAGCGATGTTGGAAAAAATAAATCACAAGAGCTTAAATAAAACCACTTTTTACGGATTTAGACGCGTGTATTTGTTTTAAATTTTAGCCCGACGTTTCAGAGACTTTGCAGTCACCATGCTCCCCGAAACGTCGGGCTAAAATTTAAAACAAATACACGCGTCTAAATCCGTAAAAGTGGTTTTATTTAAACAAATAAGTCGCGCAAGTGTTAGAAAATATCACAAGAGCTTATCGTGCTTTTCAGCGACGCGAAAAGTTTTAGTAGGTGATTTTAAAACCACATTTTAATAAATATTCACCTTAAAACACGGATAGTCGTGTTTCCTGTCTACCGTATTGCTTAATATGAGCAAAGTAATCCATACAATTAAAATATTGAACACGCATTTGTATAAATGAATGCAATAATAGTGTTACTGAGCGGAAGGTGACTACATAATAGGCATGCTAAGTACCAGAAGTAAACGCTTTATTCTAATAAGGATAAGAATAGTTGCGAGGACAATCTGACTTTATATTGTCGGTTAGGTGGTAGACAGCGTAGCGCTGAACAAATATGTCTCTGTGGGTTGATAATTCAGATAGTGCTACCAGAATAGGTATGTGTCTTACATTGTAGCAGTGTTCTTGTCCAGTGAAATTCAATATTAATAAATAAATATATATGTAGCGTACTAATTTATTTCATTAAATTATATGCAATTTACACTCAACAAACAGACCAACAAAAAACTCAAATCTTGCATTATTTTCTATAGTGAAATTTCAACCACCTGTTGATACTACTCGCATCGACCGTGATCATACGATCTACATCAGTCAATAAATCATTATTGCACTGGACGCACGTTGCTTAAAACTAATCACGTACCACTCGTTATTTTATTCTCTCCTTCTGTAAATGTAGAGCTATCATATACACAAGCAACTACATATATTTTTGAACATTAATTTCACACAACGTAATAGTACGGGAACCGTAGTACATTTTTTTCACTTGATTACTATCAAGTTGATTTTCCGTGAGTAGCTTTATTATGACGAGACGCCCAGTAATTTTCTATTCCAAAATCTCGATTGTGGTAGCTAACAGAGGTAACAAGGATAAAATATCGTACTATTACTGGAAGAAAGCAATAAGTGATTTTTTTGAAATTTTTGTTTGATATTTTTGACGCAAGTTCACTTACGTCTTTTTTTACGGGTAGTACGATATTTTATCCTTGCTATCTCTGTTAGCTACAGCACACAGATTGCACACAGATAACACCCTCTGTGTTATCTGTGTGCAATATCCCTTAGAGATTTTTACAGCACCCTTGGGAGAAGATGGGGTGGTGACACTTGTATTCTTAATCTGCCACCACACAGAGATCGTAGATATCTACATATTTCACGGTAATTCTTTCTATTATTTGACCAATTGATGTTAACATTCAATAATGCATCCACTCTTATAAAATGTACCTCCCTACATACCAACATGTTATATTTCCGTGTATTTTCCTTTGTAAGATACACAGTTCGAATAACATTACTTTTTAACAATTTGTATGGGATGGACGTATCGTGTATGTTTCTTCAGATGTACTTGATAACATAACATTGGTTTAAATAACAAGTCTGATAAAATACCAATACAATGAGAGAGCCGAAATAAATTCAAATTGACTTTTTCTTTCTAGCTTATAACGGTCCCAGTGTTGGATACGGATCTTGGACATGGAAAGAAAGAAAGATAGACAGAAAATAAGTTTATTTGTAACGATTACATTTTACACAAGGAAACAACAAAATACATGCATAAAATAATAGGTACGTTACAAAGCGGACCCAGCTCAGCAAATTGCTGGCAAGTAGCCAGCGCTGGTTTTCCGCTGGGCACTGTTGGTGACGTATCGAGTCAATTAAAATTATTAGTGTACAGGTTCAGACTGTGAACACACAAAGTAACAGAAAAGATAAAGAAAAAATATATATGACGGAGCGACAATTAAAATAAACCAATGTGATCGTATGATTTGTTAACGTAAAGAATTGTAGACACGTCCTAACACGTGTTCTAACCCCTACCTTGTCTACTACCCCACCTCGTAGTGACTATAAAAGCGAGACAGCCACAGAGCTAACAATCAGTATCGTTTGAGACTTTAGACAGGGCGAATATCTGCCCGACTAACCACTCACTCACAGTAGTGATAAAGAATTTATACCGGTCGTAATCGCGAGTGTATAATTATAAAGTGTGTATTTGTGAGAAAGTGTAAAGTGACGATTGAGAGGTGATGTTTTGGGTGAACATCATTATTATGGTGGTAGAGGCGCAGGTTATAGGGGATTTGCTTGGAGACCTGCTGTGGAACCTTTTACGTGTGAAAGAGAATGACAGATTGATGTATGAACATCTTAAAAACAGCTTCTACAATTTGTAGACTGATTAAAACCCATAGCAATTCCATTCACTATTATGTTACCCCGACATATACGAGTATATAATACATATATATAATAATAATAAGAAATGAAATTAGATTATGATAGTCATGGGTCTCCTTCATACTAGTAACTAGAGTATACATGACATTAAATGTTTTGATTAATTAATACATAGAAAGAAAAATTTTTTATTTCCGAAAGCACTGGTAACACAATAGATAACAAAACATGCATTTAAAAAAAAATTACAAAATAAACAGCTTAATACAAATAAAAAGGTTATTTACAATAAAAAATACATAGTACATAGTTATATAGTCTAGTGGTTCACGTAACAGCCGTTCACGAGGTCGCGGGCTCGATTCCTGCACGGGACAATTATTTGTGTGATATTTATAAATGTCATACAAATATTTGTTCCGCGTCTGGGTGTTTTCTATGTTTTTACCAAAAAAAAAGGTAGTATATGTATTCTAGTTATCCGTATTCTAGTACCCATAACACAAGCATATAAGCTTACCTTGGTACCAGAAGACGCTGTGTGAAATATCCTTGAATATTTATTTATTTATTTTATTCATAACTCTTACAAGTTTCCGAGATTAGGTTTTATGTCATTCAAGAGACACAACTTAACTTCTTACATCACAGTTGTAGTAACAAAACTAAGCTTAAGCCAAGTTAAGCAGATAATCAGACGCTATGGTATTAAGTCTAGTTTCAATTTTTTCAAAAAAACATGGTTATCTTCATCTATACTTAATACTTAATATTATAAAGCTGAAGAGTTTGTTTGTTTGTTTGTTTAAACGCTCTAATCTCAGGAACTTCTCTTCCGATTTGAAAAATTCTTTCAATGTTGGATAGTCCATTTAGCAAAGAAGGCTATGGGGAATATTTTCAAAATTACATACGTACGGATTCGCAGGCAACAACTAGTATACTATAAAGAACATTGGGTGAAATTGCCGTGAACACTTTTTTAGTTTTTTTTTTTGTAATCCAAATAAAAGTAAAATAAAGGTTCCCATATAAGCTGAGAGCTAATTTGTAAATAATAAAAAGGACATTAACGCCTGGTGTCGGTGGGTACGAGCGAGGGAACGCCCACGTTATCCGACACATCTACACTTAACAGCATTTGAATTATATTAATTTGTATCAGTGCCTTATGTGTAACTTACCTCGTCATTCATTCGCTCACAAGTTATGAACTTACGAGATTTATAAAACTCAAATTACGTAGTTACTTTAAGGCTTCCCAAGTTTTAAATAGTCAGTAAAAAAATAGTTTCTTTCATTAAGTCATGACCATTTTTTTACATTTTGCAAAAGTATTAAAGTTTACTTTAATAAGTTTGTTAACTGTCGGAAACTCTTCCGCTTTAAAAAGAGTGAAAATAACCAATACCTTGTTATCAAAGTTAAACTTGTTGGCTCTCTCCGTCTCTCTCTCCGTCTCCCTCTCCGTCTCCAGCCCATTAACGTCCCACTGTTGGGCACCGGCCTCCTTATCTACCTGTGTACAATATCCCTTAGCTGGCTTTTACAGAACCCTGAGGAGGAAATGGGGTGGTGAAACTTGTATTCTTAATCCGTCACCATACGTACATGTTAGCTATTAGTTGATAGAATATAAAACAATATGATATGCTTTTTAATAAGCCAATGATCTCGTCCACTATAATGAGAGGTCCAGAAAAATTAAAAGAATCATCATAATATAATGTAAAATTCAGAAAATTGTGTTTAGTCATAAAAGGCTAGTTTTAACATTATTTACTTCATAAATTAAATTACGGTGGAGAAAGTGATTACCACAAGCGGGACTTGAACCCACGACCTCGGAATACCATTCCATAGCTCTGCCAATTGAGCTTATTGCAGTTGTGCTTTTCAGTAATCAAAGCAAAGCAATCTTGATAGATGGCGTTGCAAGTAGAAATACGATATAAACTCAATCGAGTGAGGGTTGTGGTGGCCTAATTGATTATTGAAAAGCACGACCGCAATAAGCTCAGTTGGCAGAGCTACGGAACGGTATTCCGAGGTCGTAATCACTTTGTCCACTTTAATTTAATTTGTTAAGTAAAAGCATAGCACGTCGATTGCAAAAATAATAAATTACATCATTTAGTTCATTCAATAATCGTGGTCTCTTGTAACACTGTTACTCTTGTAGTTTAAACCATACACACGATACTAGCCAGTCACGTAGCAAAGCACGTTCACACGTCTGCGCGGGCGCCGCTACGTATACGCTCGAATACCGTCGAATGGTTACTTACAATCGAACAATAACAAAATCAGATGAGTCGCTCATAACCAGTTGCTTTCACTGATCGGTAAACGACACTAAGGATAAGCTGGAAGCGATTAATCTGTAGATCTGTGGTTATTTATTAAACTCCAGCTCAATCTATTGTCTACTTAGTTCATAAGACAGTTACTTATTTAAATCCAAAGCAAAACTGTCAAGTACGAGTTGCACTCGCACTCGAAGGGTTCCGTTATTACCATAATAACTGCTGTTGCCCGCGATTTCGTATGCGTTGAATTTATTAAATTTTGCTTTTATTTCGTTTCTTTCTATCAGAACACAGAACGATAACAATAACAAGAAGGCAATTCTTGTTTTTGTTATCGATCTGTGTTCTGTTGCAAATAATTTTTTTTTCTTTCTTTAGTTCTAAATTATTTCAATTAAGAGGATACCAAAATAGCTTCGTGCATTTTTCTATGTACGAAGTTTTCATTGTTTCTTTAGATTGAATGGCTAGAGCTCTAATTTTTAAGTATATGTTTTTTCAATATATGATCTAGGATCGCATAAACTCAGATACGCGATTGAAAAAAGTTTTCTCGATAGAAAATCTTAGCGAAACAACCTCTCAAATTTTTTATTTTTTTCATTTGTCGGTCTATCATCGCGTATTAACTAATAAAATAAATTTAAAAACATAAGTAACTATTATATACAGAAACACGTAAATCAGAATTAAAATATATTTAGTAGATTTTGAGTAAATAGGAAAAGTATCCCTAATTCTTCATTTTCTGTGCCTACTGGCTGTGTTAATAATAATATGTACGTGTCGGCGATGATATACGATAATATTGATGTAGGCCCTTAACAGAAACTAGGTATATTTAATAGTCAGTGGTTGAAAATTTACACAAAAACAAAGTCGTAACCTTATGAAAACTAAAACAACAAACCTCAGAGAAGTCCCTCTGTGACATCCCGGTGTTATTATCTTCTTCTGAATCGAATCTGTGAAAGAAGATTTCATAAATAAATATAAATATTCAAAGCTTATTATTAAGAAGTTAGTTTATAATAAATCACTGTAGAAATATAATGTCAAGTCATTATTTTGGTACAATTGTGTTCTTAAAAGAACATTAAGTGATCGAGCAATCAAGTTATGCAAAAGCTCGATAGATGGCGTTGTACGGTTACATAGAATAGATGATTAAATCAAGTAAGAAGATTAATTTTCAAAGACATACTTAGTTTTTAGGAGGATACCAAAATAGCTTCGTGCATTTTTCTACGCACGAAGTTTTCATTGTTTCTTTAGATTGAATGGCTAGAGCTCTAATTTTTAAGTATATGTTTTTTCAATATATGATCTAGGATCGCATAAACTCAGAAACGCGATTGAAAAAAGTTTTCTCGATAGAAAATCTTAGCGAAACAACCTCTCTAATTTTTAATTTTTTTCATTTGTCTGTCTATTATCGCGTATTAACTAATGAAATAACTTTAAAAACATAAGTAACTATTATATATAGAAACACGTAAATCAGAATTAAAATATATTTAGTAGATTTTGAGTAAATAGGAAAAGTATCCCTAATTCTTCATTTTCTGTGCCTACTGGCTGTGTTAATATGTACGTGTCGGCGATGATATACGATAATATTGATGTAGGCCCTTAATATGTGTATTGTATAGTTTAAAAGTTGGGTAGCTATAATTAGTCTATTATTAAGTAAATCCAAATATGTAAATATAATAAATAAATAAATAATAAATATTCATGGACATTTCACACAACGTCCTCTGGTCCCAAGCTAAGCTTATATGCTTGTGTTATGGGCACCAGAATACGGATAGAATACATATACTACTTTTTTTTTGTAAATACATACTTATAATACATAGGAACACCCAGACGCAGTACAAACATTCGTATGACAATTAGAAAAATCACACAAATGATTGTATGAATTGAGCGGGAATCGAACCCGCGACCTCTTGATCGGCAGTCCGTTACATGAACCACTACACCACGAGGCCCGTCAAATATGTTTATAAAGACTGTTGTTATCCGTTAATAAATAAATAAATTACCATGTACTACGATAGCTCAGTAGGCAGAGCAACGGAACGGTATTCCAAGGTAATTCAAGTACTGCGGCCGTATTATGAGCTCTTATTCCCAGGCCGTTTACGCCGTGAATGGAACTGCCCGGCAAATTCGTAATATAAACATAACACCAGCCATCCAATTCGCTAAAACAGTCATAGATTAATATGTTAATAGAGAAGGTACAACTAAAAGTTTAAGTACCTACTAACTAAAATTTTTCAACTAAATGTTTTATGTTTACCATAATACATAATTTAGTCAAGCAGTGTACGGCTTGCCTGGAACTTGTATGATTTTTAAAAAGCTCATAATACGCCCGCAGCTCATGATAAAAAAAATTGCCACTCTAATTTGATTTATTGAGTTTTTTTTTTCTGTATTCACGGATCTTTGCGTAATTGTTGACACCTCTTTAGTCTATCTCTAGAGATTACTAAGCACAGTTAATAATTATAGTTAATATGGATATTGCAAAACGTCAGTCCTAAACGTATAAGGTATTTATTAGTAACCTACCCGTTATATTGGTGCAGATTCTATAAAAGGCCTTGATAACAGCTTTGAACATATAATTATTGCCTTCATTAATTACAAAGACAAATTAAGTTGTCTGGATAGTGGAATAAAATCTGCAAATTAGAACTAGTTTTTATTTAAATACCTAGAACATGATAAAAACTTTAAAAATAAAAATAAATTGATAAAATGGTAGATGAAACGGTATGGTTTTTGAAAAAACGGTCAAGTATAAATTTTTTTTTCACACAACGTCCTCTGGTCCCAAAGTAAGCTATATTTCTATGCTTGTGTTATGGGTACCAGAATACGAATAGACTACATATATACTACTTTTTCTTTTGTAAATACATACTTATAATACATAGAAAACACCCAGACGCAGTACAAACATTTGTATGACAATTATTTGTACTGCGTCTGGGTGTTTTCTATGTATTATAAGTATGTATTTAATTGTAAAGATCACACAAATGATTGTCCCGAGCGGGAATCGAACCCGCGACCTCGTGAACAGCAGTCCGTTACATGAACCACTCCACCACGCACGAGGCCCGTCAATAATAAATTGGACTGGCAAACAAAGGATTGCGTAAAGTTATTATCGTAAAATATTCCCGTTCATAGCTGATGTTCATGTCCATATTCCCGACCCCAAATAATGGAATAAGGGCAGGAGAATGATGATAGTGAGTATTTTTTGTTATTGCATTAATTGATATATATAAACTGAAAAACTTTTGCTTCTTTGGCTATCACCTTTCCAGTGATACAGACTGCTGACAGACGAGCGGAAGGAAAAACGGTCGAAGACTAACACAAATACAAGTCTAAGTAGTAGAGGCCCATTGTACCTTTTGGTATGGAACCTTAAACAATGATGGCATATTTATTTTGCCTATGTTTATTTTATTAATTAAAATGTGAGGTTATAATGAAATAATATTTACGAAATTATGTTAAATAATGCTTTATGAATGTTTGTCTCTATAAAAGGTAAATATACAAAATATCTTAATTTTTTAATTATAGGTGATTTTGACACTATCCATAACTTACCCGTAACTAATGACTTTATCTAAACTATTCTGAAATATATGTGTAAAAAAATATAGCTCAATTAAAAGCAGTTCTTTTTTTAAATCGTTTTAAAACTTAGAGGATCAATCCATTAGGAGTAGGCATAGTCAAGCTATCTCGCCGAAAAAATACGAGACCAAAGCTCATATTCATTGTGTAAACACAGCGTTATCTCCACTGTACGTTGTGTCCAATGGAATTATTTTTGCGGTTGTGGTCTTTACCTCGACATTACTGACCTGGTAGTACCAGTTCATTGCCTCGCCACCCCACAGACCTATTTTCAATCATCTATTTTAGGTCACATATTTATACATACCTTAGGTTTAAGTTCTATTTTACAAAAACATGTCATCATCGCCCTGCTCATATCCCTTTATTTAGGGACGGCCCGTTATGCTTTTTTACCTTTCTTCCATGCTCTTCTGTATTTAGTCCTCTTTCTTTCATAGTCTCTGGCAGTATATTTAACAAAAAAAGCCGCACGTGTATCTGCTCCTATTAGTTAAATGCTTGAAACTGACATTAAAATAGTTCACACACATAGAAATATCTATATAACATTAGAATTTATAAAATTATTAGAATTTTCGCGGTGTTTTAAAGATAAAGTTTCAATTATGACATCCGTCCCATTCAAATTAAACATGTGAGATTAGACATTATATTTAAACTTGCTTTTTTATAACAGTCGTTTGACCGTTATTTAGCTCACTTGTAACTTTGTATTGAATGCAACCAATTCGGCCAATGTCTAGTTTCAAAGCTCAGTAAGTAATTGACAGATATTAAATTTTTGTTTACGATAAGTTCTTATATTAAACGCTAGTGCGATAAGATCGCAAACCGTATCTTTCTTGATACCGATATAGCCAGAGGCGTATTTTGAAAATTAGCGCCCCGGGCCATTTGATTTTACACCCCGGACTAATTTAATTAGCCGCCCTATAAATTAATAGCGATTGAGCTAATTTTTAAACCTGAAGGCTCTTGTCGTACTTTTCAGGCTGGCCGCCCCGGGCCATGGCCCCTATGGCCCTAGGGTAAATACGCTTCCGGATATAGCACATTGATGGTATTGTATGTATTTTTATAGTAAGAGACTGCATCAATCTATATGCCTTTAGCTTTTGTTGAGACGACCGAGTATTTCTAGGAAACGGGTCAAAATTCCATTATTTAAGGGGCAATAAATGTATTAATAAGGAAATTCATACAGTTTTTACATAAACTTAGAAGCCATCAGACTGAACCCATTATTAACGTTGCACTATTAGGCATAAGAAGATATATTTAGGAGGAGGCTCTTTAAGAGAATTTTTGTTATATCTATGTCAAGCTGACCAGGCTTGTTGGTATAGGATTGAGTTTTAAGTTTTCCGTCTCTCACAGAGGATGTTATCTCCTTGCAAACAGATAACACCCCATGGCTAGCTCTTACATCACTCTGTAGGAGGAAAAGATGTGGTGACATTTGTATTCTTAATCCGTAAGCACATGACAAGCAGGAAACCTATAATTGTTACATTTCACACACACACTAATTCAATGAAATGCTCATGTCAAGCTATAAAAAGTTTTACAGCTTTATAAACAACCACACAGATGATTATCAAATAGTTTTCTAGTTAATTTAGTTACATTTTTACCTGTGTTAAATTGGTACATCTGTTTTTAAAATATTTCTGTCTTTATCATTTCCATGTGATGATGGATTAAATATAAACACGGTACAACCCCGATTGCGTAAGTGCTGTAAGAGAAAAATCTATACTACTATTATAAAGCTTAAGAGTTTGTTTGCTTGTTTGAACGCGCTATTCTCTAGAATTACTTGTCCAATTTGAAAATTACTTTTGGTGTTGGATAGTACACTTATCGAGGAAGGCTATAAGCTATATACGAGCCTCGTAGTCTAGTGGTTCATGTAACGGACTGCCGATCAAGAGGTCGCGGGTTCGATTCCCGCTCGGGACAATCATTTGTGTGATTTTTCTAATTGTCATACAAATGTTTGTACAGCGTCTGGGTGTTTCTATGTATTATAAGTATGTATTTACAAAAGAAAAGTAGTATATATATTATATCCGTATTCTGGTACCCATAACACAAGCATAAAAGCTTAGCTTGGGACCAGAGGACGTTGCGTGTAATGTCCGTGAATATTTAAAAAAAAAAAAAAAAAAAAAAAAAAAAAAGAATATTTATATAACCTCACGTTACGACCAATAGAAGCGAAGCAGTAATGACAAATGTTCTAAAATCCATGCATACTCGTAGGTAGTCGCGAGCAAATGCTATTCAATCATATAACGGAACTAATTTTGTGGAGCGGTCGGTAAACTAAATGAGCTAGGGTATAAAGCGACTAGCTTGGTGAGCATAGTAGGTAAAGTAAATAAATTTCCTAATGGGAAGGTTTATGTCCAGCAGCATTTCTTTTTTTATTTGTACACACATGTACCTATACAGTAATGCGAATAGTGAGACCTTTTATGAGTGTGTAAGCAGTAGAAAACTTACAAAGAACTGCATAGATACTTTTTCATGGCTACTGGTTAAAATTATGGATGTATCCATATAAACAGAGTTAAAGATCGGATATTTATAAAAAAGTTTATCAAATTTTAAGTATAAAACGAGTATTACGTATCTTATTGGTGATGAAATCGATGGAAAAATACGTTAAGAATTCACGCTTCATTGATGATCGGATCTCTGTCTGTATCTCGCAGTAATCGCACTGAACTGGCGTATTAAATCAGATATGTCGACAGAT
This sequence comes from Orgyia antiqua, assembly GCA_916999025.1. Classification (NCBI taxonomy): domain Eukaryota; kingdom Metazoa; phylum Arthropoda; class Insecta; order Lepidoptera; family Erebidae; genus Orgyia; species Orgyia antiqua. Next base: position 26,405,972 of record OU779869.1, read on the forward strand.
TATACACATTATGTACATGTTATATAGTTTTCCAAAAAGATCGCATAGACCGACATAGCTTAGATCAATATTAAATGAGGAAGATCAAAGATTACTTCACAAATACAGTTGTTATTTGAAATTAACCTTGATGACGGGCTACGTGGTTTAGTGGTTCATGAAATGGACTATCGTTCACAAGGTCGCGAATTCAATTCCCGCAACGTAAGTACAATTATTTGTGCGATTTTTACAAATGACATACAAATATTTGTACTGCGTCTGGATGTTTTCTATGTACCTACCGTAAGTAGGTATTCATAAAAAAAAATGTGTGTAGTATATCCGTTTCTAGTACTCATAACAAAATCATAGAAATATAGTTGACTTTGGGATCAGAGGACGTTGTATGAAATGTCTATAAATACAAATTCCAAAAAATATATAGATAAACCTTAATACACGCTGGCACTTTAAAAGCATTTATCATTATATAGAGGCCATTAACTCATTTATTATAGTTATGAGAAATAATTTTAAAACAAACAGACATATTACTAATTGTACTCGTAGATCTTATATTTCTGTGGTATAATATTTTTCCCAAATCACAGACGATAATTAAGAACTTTTCTTTTTTTGTAGTAATAAATGATAGTATGCAAAATTGTAACGATAAAACAGCCTGATTTTAGAGTCTTAATCCGTTTTTTATATTTCCTAATTTCTCTATTATTTCCAAAAAATATGTGCGTAGATTAAAACGTCACTTTAAAATATGAATATTTAATTGTCACGAAGATGCAGACGTGTAAAGGCATAAGTCTGTTATCACAAAACTCAAAAAACTTGTTACTATATAAGTACAACAATGTTTAAAATAACTCTTCAAAGTCAAAACAAAGTAAACAATTTCGCTTCATAAAAATACCATTTTCAAAGTCAAAGTAATTTTTTTTTATTTCAAGTTGGCATGTTTTACAAGCTCTTTTGAAACGTCAGAAACTAGGTGTCTGTTCCAAACGCGAATCCTATGGAGAAGAACAGACAAGAAACTCCATAGATATTTTTTTTCTCTATTCTCTTCATACTTTTTTTCTCAATATAATTTTACATTGTTGGAGGGGTGTGAGGATGATGCCGATTAATGCTATCTAGACTACAATTAATAACTAATTTAGAGATAAGATTGCCTTGTTTGTGCAAGTGAACGGGTGCCTTCTGCTGGGACAGCAGAAGGCACCCGTTCACGAGTATAACGCACAAATCAGCCCCGCACAGCTCGACCATTTTGTAGGGAACCGTGCGACCCGACGTGCAACGCTATTAGTACTATTATTACTAATATTATGGTAATAAACTGTGATGACAATACTGGCAACACTGCACCATACTATTAACGCTCGTAATTTTAACACCTGGGTATTGTCTAAAATACTAAAATTATGACACACGATATCTATAAAATTCACTCGTTAAAATCTCTTAATGTATTTTCACTTTGTGTTTTTATTGTGATTACCTTCCAATGATGGTGTGGCCTAAGTATCTGCTTTATAAGTACATATCTCTAAAACAATAAGAGGAAAAAGCAAAGAAAATTGATTATAATTTCATCTTATAGTTAAAAATGTTCACTCTTGTAGTTTAGTTACACTAATTTATTCGTTTATCTGCTTATCCCATATTTTTCACTTAAAAATACCAATCGGATTCTTACTTCCTCATTTTTAAAAGTTGGTTGTAACGCTTCAAGTTATTTATTTGAATTAAAGCTCATATCAAAGTAGTATTTCCGGAATGTAAAACATGAATACGTAATTTGATTTAATTTAGGAATAAAGGATGTTGCATGTAAACTAAAAAGAAACGTACAAACATAACATCTCTCTCTATCTCCCTCCCCAGTCTATTAACGTCCCACTGTTGGAAGGGTAATGGTCTACTGTACAGCGCTCATCACACGTATTGACACAGGGTTCATTTTTGAATTTTCCGTCTTTCACAGAGGATGTTATCTGTATCCCTTAGCTGGCTTTCACAGCACCGTAGGAAGGTAAATAGGGTGGTGAAACTTGTATTCTTAATCCGTCACCACACGGACTACCAAACATCTGTACAGAGGCGTATTTTGAAAATAAGCGCTCCGGGCCATTTGATATGACGCCCCGGGCCATCTTAATCAGCCGCCCTATAAATTAATAGAGATAGAGCAAAATTTAAAACTTGAAGGCTTTCGTCGCCCTTCTCAGGCTGGCCGCCCCGGGCCATGGTCCCTGTGGCCCTAGGGTAAATACGCCTCTACATCTACGAGTATATCTGGCTGCATATAATTGACAAATAGTTACAAAAAATATATGTATTTCTGTCATCTAGCTAATTTAATCAAATAATCGTTAGCCGCTGGCACATTTCTCTAAAACAGGTACAACTCTAATTCGAGTCATACGTTTTTTATATAAAATTTTATTCAAATTATTACACACAGTGGCTGAGTAATGAACGAAGCACGAGTTAATGCCTTCAAGCTATGACTTTTAAACAGTAGCCAGATGGCTTAAAAATCCTAACTCGGTACACGAGTTGCTATCATTATGCACACGTAAACTGGCGTGAGCAGATCAATCAGGTGTAATTTATATTGTAATACATACAATACTACAACATAATACATTTTTTAATCTGTGTACAAAAAGACATGAGGTAAATGTATATACCTAATGAAAAGAACTAGAGATTTTTTGATTCGCGTTTGGAACAGACACCTAGTTTCTGACATTTTAAAAGAGCTTGTAAAACATGCCAACTTGAAAAAAAAAATTTTGAGTTTGAGTTTGACTTTTGTGTTTTTATAAGGTGACAGATTAACAATACAAGCGTCACCATCTCATTACTTTCCCAGGGTGTTGTAAAACCGACTAAGGGATATTGTACACTGATAACATCCTTTGCCAGAGACGGAAAACTCTAAACCCTGTGCCCTAAACATGCTCGGCGCGGTACAGTAGACCATAATTTCTTCCAAATTGTAGGAGGCGTTTGCCCAACAGTGGGACGTTAAAGGGTTAAAGAGATCTTTGTTATCAATATAATATTAAGTTTTAAGTTATTACGAAGTACCAAAACATATTTTATATTAAGTTTCAACTTATTATGGCTCTTCATAATACTTCGATAGGTAATAAATTAAGTAAGAAATGCTGATATTAAATCTGTAATGTACATATTTATGTTTTCGTGAGCGATTGAATTGGGCCCGTCAAATGCAACCCTTTAGGCGGCTGACAAGTGCACGCAACTACACACGAGCATAACATTATCTTTAATATTAACTTTAATTTATTACTTTATTTTATTTCTTTCTAATAATTATGGTTTGGTTACAACTTGGAACATATCCTGCTATTCTTGTAAAGAGCGAAGGTTTGTGAAGAGATCTTTTGTTACACTTTTGCTCTTAGAGACGATCATCTCCGGGAAGGCTTTCAGTTTCAGAGAGATTTATAATACAAATACATAATTACAAATATTTTCTAACACTTGCGCGACTCATTTGTTTAAATAAAACTACTTTTTACGGATTTAGACGCGTATATTTGTTTGACGTCTCACCTGTGACCATGGTGACTGCAAAGTCTTCGAAACGTCGGGCCAAAATTTAAAACAAATACAGGCGTCTAAATCCGTAAAAGGTAGTTTTATTTAAACATAACAACTTAATTTTTTGACAAATCACAATTTTTTTTAACCTTTTGTATATTTTTTGACGTTTGATATACTCATGGTGAACCAACTAAATAAAAATACAATTAATAACGAGTTCTGAGAATGACAATCATAAAATAACCTTGTAATTTTTAACGACGAATATAACGAATATTTTTTCAGATTGAATTCAAATAATTGAATAATACAACAAAGAATTACTTGCCAAGATTTTATATTAACATTTTTTGCTCGTCACCATATTATTTTATGTAGTTAAGTACTATAAGTACCTAGTAACTGCTTGTTATTGCAGAGGTAGAGTTATTTTTTGTCTACGGAGTGTAAATTACAACCAATTACAGTGTAATGAAACCTTACTACACGTTTTTATCATGACACATTTGGTTAGTTTTTAAAGATTTCGGCCTAAATTTTAATAAAAATTTTTATACCCATAGAATAACTATGGTATTTAACTGGAATAAATTTATTGTAATATGTAATTAAAAACGCTTCTGTAATTACTGATTTTAAACAGTCAACTTATGACCACGATCAGTACAACGCAGTCGAAACGTCGGGAAAAAGGCAATGCGCCTTTATAATAAACTAGCTGGCCCGGCAAACGTTGTTTTGCCATACCAAAAAAAAAGTAAAACAAAAAAATGAACTATAAACCTCACGGAGCCCGAGACCTTTCCAACGAATGCAAAACCGTGGAAATCGGTCCGTGCGTTCTGGAGTTATAGCGTCAGGAAGGAAAACCCGACTTATTTTTATATAGTAGATTAGAAACGCGATTATAGACCCGGTATATTAAACAACTAGGCTTCTACAAGTTTTTATTGCTATTTATAATAATTTTCTTTAAAGATCTTCGGTCTTTAATAAATTCAAACAAACTAACGAAGTACCTAAAATAATTAACTACTATGGTGACAGATCTTTAAGAAAGCGCTTGCGTTATCTCTTAAATAGCTTACCCGAGAATATTAGAAATGAGGATAATGCAAGGATTTTCGATTTGAATAAATGTTAAAATTACAAGTATACCTAAATAGCTGACTCGATCCCACAGTCAAACCCATCACACGGTTTTGTGGGGCTATGTATTAATTATAAACAAATGGTATTGTATAATAATTTGATAAATAAAATAAATACAAACAAACTAAATCACTACTTAATAAATTAGCATGTCAATTGCAAAATTAATAAATTACTTTAGTAAATCACTAATTCAAAAATTGGCGTCACCGTTGACGGTTATAGGACTAGAAATAAGCAGATTCTTGAACAAAAAATAAGCAACCTTGAACAAAATTAGCCTTTGTTCGGTGTTTCCATCACCCCAGCAATCCGCGTAAACCATAATTAAGTTTTGTGCCGAAACGTCGACCACAAACTATAGAATTTGCTAATGGCAAGCAATTTTATATTATTTTAGGATACTAATGATTATAGTTTGGTGAAGCACCTTTTTGATGTTTTAATAATTGTATCTTTAAATCGAATTTCATTTGAAAAGATCTAAAAATATAGGCGATTTACTGTTTGCGTTTTAAATACCCTTATATTCATATTCATTTATTTATAACATTATAAACGTTACATGTCATATTTATATAGTAATAATAATTAATGAAATTAACATAGATATTAAAATTAACGTAACATATATTAAATTAACATAATATTTAATTACAGTGAATAAGTAAAATAAGATAAAATAAAAAATCGATAAAGAATAAAAATAACAAAAAATAATTTATAAACGCATTACATCTAATATATAAAATTCACGTGTCACAGTGTTAGTTACCGTACTCCTCCGAAACGGCTTGACCGATTTTTATGAAATTTTACATGCGTATTCAGTAGGTCTGAGAATCGGCCAACATCTATTTTTCAAACCTTTTTTTTTAGTATGGCAAAACAACGTTTGCCGGGACAGCTAGTAATTATATAATAGCACAAAATAGCATCTCACTCATCTATCCTAAAAGAACCATGGTCATATAAGGTCTGTTTAAGGAGCCACTTCTTTAATTGACGTTTGAACTTATTTCGCGTGGTGATACTTCGTATATCTACTGGTAATTTATTGTACGCAGTTGGAGCCATCGCGTGCACCAACTTCAACATTTTTGATAACTGACGCGGAATTGCTCGCAGTCTGTCAGTGCCACGCATATTGTGATTGAACCCATCCCCCATTCTTTCATACTCATCTAGATGGTCTCTAGCATACAGAGCAGCTTGGAAGTATACCAGGGAGGGAAGGGTTAATATATTCATGTCCCGGAATAGCGATTGTGCCGATACATCCTGCGACACTCGCACTATGGCTCTAACAGCTCTCTTTTGCATTCGGAAGACGCGTAACCAATCGGCCGCTCGTCCCCATTGCTCAATGCCATATAACAGAAGCGAATGCACAGATGCGAAATAGCAGCTGCGGACCATACCATACGGGAGAATAGCGGACACACGCCAGAGTGCGAAACAGGCGCGTCCTATTTTTTCACACAATTTGTTGATGTGACCTTCCCAAGTCAGAGCGCTATCGATTTGCAAGCCCAAAAAGTTGGTTATACTTGTCTGTTCAAGTTTTAAGCTGCCAACTTTTACGTTCAAAGGTCTATATGAGCGTCCTGCTAGATTGAAATGCAGGAAGTCGGTCTTGGATAGGTTTAAAATCAAGCCATTTAAGGTTAAAGAAGAATTTATTTTCTCAAAAGAACAATACAGTTCACTTATATGAGATAGGTAGTAAATTAAATTTATAGTATTACATTTCGCCTAGAGGCAAAGCATGCAAGTACACTTATATACATATTACATCATTATAAAAAACATAAATAACTAATTCGCCAGATGGGCAGTTAACAATAGTTTATACAAATCAGCTTACAAAATTCGCTAAAAATACGGACTAATAAATATTAATACATTATATTTAATTGACGGGATTATTTTATCATTTACACTCAATCTGACATGGCAAATTAAATTGAAATATTATGATATTTAGTGAGCGTAAACAGATGGCAAACAATTCCAGGTATACCCACATTACCATAAACCAGTCGTTTAGTTCGCGAGCAACTTCATTCAACTCTGTTTCGAGCTGGTCCACACTTTCCGCAGTCACAATTGCAGCCACATCGTCAGCATACATCAATACATGACCATGATGTACGTTTTCAGGTAAATCGTTCAAGAGTATGGAGAACATTATGTTAGAGAGTGACGAGCCTTCTACAGTCTGGAGTGAAGGTGACTTTATGAGGCCGCCGTGTCCCACTACCACCTGACACCGACCTCTCATGAATTCTTCCAGTAATTGGAGTGCTGATCCATAGATCCCATAGTGGTTTATTTTAGCCCTCAGAACGTTGTGGTCAGCAACGTCGAAGGCTTTTGATAAATCGCAGAAAATTATTGCAACTTGTCGTTTTTCTTCGCGACTCGACGTCGTTTTTCTTCGCGATTAGACGAATAAGTTCACGTGTCAGATCGTTAGTAGACCGTCCTTTACGATAAGCATATTGTCTTTCTGAGAGGGAGGCACTGTTTTGCAGATGCTCAGTTAACCGCGAACTTAAGCCATTCTCAAAGACTTTTGTATACATGGAATAATTCTATTATTCCATGTATAGCAATATTGGCCTATAGTTGTTTACATCCTCCGGGTTCCCCTTGCCCTTAAACAGTGGTCACACTTTAATGATTTTAAAGTAGTCCGGGTAGTGACCTTCTTTAATACACCTGTTAAATAAAGTAACAAGAGTATGGACTAATGCGGCAGAAGCAGTGTGAAGTAGTATAGTTGACATATCGTATATATCTTTCGTTGATTTATGCGCTATACCATTTGATATTATTTTTTGTACCTCAACGTCTGTGAACGATTTAAATCGAATTGATCGGTCGGACATTGGTCGCGTCGCTGCGAGTGCTTTCATGGCAGCCACTACATCAGCTACAGGATTATTACATGCGGTAATCGCACTCACGAAATGAATGTTTACGGCTGTAGCCACAATCAATTTTACTAGAGTATTCAGAGCTGTCTGCCTTCTTTATACATTCGGTATAATCAATCGCGCGACACCTTTTCGATTTACCAGTCTCGCTATTTATTATATCCCACATTGTTTTTGTAACATTATGGTATACCTTCACTAGTTTACTAAAGTACTCGCGGCGTTCATTCTGCAACAATTTTTCATAGTTCTCCTGGAACTCGCCAGCTCGTGCGATTAAATCAATGTTATTGGGAAATTTATGCGTCATTTTTTTATGTCATTTAATACCCTTATTTGACCTACATACGTAATACGTATATTGCTATCCTTGTTTTAACGGATTAATAATTCATAATACACATGTCTAAATAAAAAAAAATTAAAAAAAAAAAAAATACACATGTCACCATTACCTTCCATAGAGTATTGTTATAGATAAATAATATTGTTAATTTATTTAAAAAAAAAAGAAAGGTTATGAAGCAGGCAAGAGTCATAACTCATAGCAGTCTATGTGAACCAGACTGGGGGCCAATTTTGTTATTACAATGTTGTGACAATGATCAGTCAGTGACGCCATTATGGCGAATTTTATCAAGTTTGCTAGTCTACTCTAGTATAAATGACGCCATTATGGTGCCATAATGGCGTCATTGACTGATCATTGTGATAACATTGTAACTTAGACTTGTGCCCATATGGCGAAAGCCTATTTCACAACGGCAATGCCTTTGCTGTATGAAATCACGTTGTCTAGTTCTTAGTGCATATGTGTTGTATTGTCAAGTTTTCTGTCTCACCGTGTCTTCTTTTTCTAAGCCCACAAATGTCCCATGATTGGGCACAGACCTCCACTTAGAGAGTGTATCTGGTCTAAGTAGACGTATTTGATCTACTGTACCTACTACGTTGACCAGTTTTAGTATGGGCTATATTTTCGAGGGTTTCGAATATGTAAATTTTTTTTTCTTGTAGCTAAGGTTGGCAAATGGGTGATAAAGCCTAGTGCTGTTTTTTCATCTTTAAAAATACCTATTAACCCTAAAATATTTAATAAATGTGCTTTTGTATTTTTCCTTAGAAAAGAAACTATTTATAATCTCTAAAAGGCGGATCTCAAAGGATTATTATTGTGTAGTTGTTTTCATCCAAAAATCAATTACACGCGTGAATGCATCTGAGAACAATGTGGGTTGGTAGTTTTTATATCCCGTCTCAGTTTCAAGCCATATCGATCTTATAAAGTTTTTGTTTGGTAAAAAAAAACAAGTCGCATAATAGTTTTAAATAAAGTGGGTTGGGGGACTGCAAAAATGTTTTGAATAAGGCAAATGTTATATGCATATTATGTTCTGGTAAATTAATGCTTTGCTCATTGTTATTTCATATATGTATGTGTATTGTTTATCTACCTTTATCTTTACTTATTATAAAACAAAGTTATTATTTTTGTATGTATGTCCCTCTGTAGCTGAGCTTATATCTTAAAATCTACGCAACAGATTTTGATGCGATTTTTTGTAATAGATAGAGTAGTTTAAGAGGATGGCTTTTTTAACAATTTCTAATTCTTTTTTATAATAATAAATAAATATTCATGGACATTTCACACAACGTCCTCTGGTCCCAAGCTAAGCTTATATGCTTGTGTTATGGGTACCGGAATACGGATAGAATACATATACTACTTTTTTTTTTGTAAATACCTACTTATGATACGTAGAAACACCCCAGACGCAGTACAAACATTTGTATGACAATTAGAAAAATCACACAAATGATTGTCCCGAGCGGAAATCGAACTCGCGACCTCTTGATTGGCAGTCCGTCACATGAACCACTCAATCACGAGGCTCGTCAATGTCTATAATTTGGTTTTTAAATTCTACGCGTATAAAGCTGGGGACAACAGTTGTTTAATATATAACTAGTACCTTGTAGTATGTCTTTTGAGCCTAAACTTTTGATATGACTCCTTCTCTCCAGCCCATTTACGTCCTATTGTTGGGTACGGCACGGGCTCCACTTTTTTTTATACTACTAAGTTGTCGAACAAGCGTACGTCCCACCTGGGCCCTGAGTCCGGTAAATGAATGTTGTCACAATGGCACCACAATGACACATTATAACCTCAAAAAATTAACAATAGACTACCAAACTTGATAAAATTCGACACTAAGCAATCAGTTATTGCAATAACACTAAATAACTAATTGTTTAATTTTATCAAGTTTGGTAGTCTATTGTTAATTTTTTGAGGTTATAATGTGTCTTTTGGTGCCATTGTGACACCATTCATTTACCGGACTCGAGGCCCTGATGGGAAGGAGTTACCGTAGCCTATAAAAGTCTGCAACACCAGAGGTATCACTCGCGCAACGCCAACACTGTAGAAATCTTTTCACATCCCAGAGAAGAACCCCATACTGAAGTCCAATGGGAAAACCTCGGCAGGTAGTTCATTCCACAACTTTATTGTACGTGGTATAAAATTCCGATTGAATTGTACTATGCGCGATGGTATAGGTTCTAGATTGTGAGAATGAACTCGCCGCCGCACCGGTGACGAGAGGTGCGATGGTAAAAAGAGGATTTACTTTGGAGGGATTATGGTCTACTGTGCTGCGCTCACCAGGCGTGTCGGCACAGGGTTTATTTTCGAGTTTTCCTTCTCTCACAGAGGATGTTATCTGTGTGCAATATCCCTTAGCTGACTTTTACAGCACCCTTGGGAGAAGATGGGGTGGTGACACTTGTATTCTTAATCCGTCACCACACGGAAATGAAAAGTACGATTTAAATTGACAGAGCTGGATATTTTCAACATAGGTGGGTGAAATCACGCGTGTTTACTAGCTATTCACATACTTAATTATCTATAGCTGGACTAGGCTAAACACGAAAAAGAATCAAACAGAACGACAATGTACGAGTATTACTAAGCCATTAGTTTCCAGAATACGAAATCCTAAAATAACTTTAAATAAACAAAACTTATTTATCTATGGATAAAAGTATATACATATATTCAAACTTTATATGACGATCGTATCAAAAACATAACTTTATATTACCTTTAATTAATATTCAAGAATGCAATTAAGCCAATAACTCAATCGATAACACATACGTTACCATAAAAAAATCGAAGGAATGCGTTGATGTCTTTCATACCACGAACTTAAAATGTTATTGCACTCACTTGGCTACGCTCTCTTACGTTAAATATCCATCATAATATAATAGATAAGTTGCTACTTGCACTCTAGATAAAGTTTAAACTGTATATCTTTAGATAAAGTACTAGTATAAACATTCAAACAACTTTCTAAGTATTATATATGTAGAGTTGTGCAGGTGTTTCCTTTCAATATCACAGTAATTTAATGGTTATCTTTGTGATGTAAGTGAGTTATTTATGTATTATACGTATTTTAAGACTTATTTACCCACTGGTACCACACATAGTTCGAATAAAAAGTGTTTACTATTTTAAACTCTCTGAAATTATAATGAAACTTTACTATGAGAGTTATAACAAGCTTTACAGTAATTACAAACGTTCTAAATATTCTTAGTTGCTGCTAGGAATTAAAGAAACAGGAAAAGTCACACAACATAGCTAGTCGTGTAGTTATAGATAAACCAGAAGTTTTTAACTCTTAATAACGTACTTACCATAGTAAGCCTTGATTTAGACCAATTATAAACACATTTCTCGGATCAGAACATGGTTATTACAACACAGACAAACAAAAAATATCCATCAACCACTTTACATTATACACCAGTTCACATCACTTCCACTTTAGGTGAAACGAATTAGTATTAGGTAAGTTGTAGTCACTTTAAGTGAAATAAATGTCACTTTAGTTAAATTTAGTTACACTTTAGAAACTTTAGTTCGACTAAAGTTGTTTTAAGTGAGCTATTTCGATTGTTGAAAGAAATGCCACATTACCGGTTAAAGGCATGCGTAAGCGCAGCCTTTACGCGATGGACTGCCGATTCTGGGGCTGCCAGAGCCAACTAACCTTTTTACACCTGTCTGATAAGTTTTGGTAGAATTTAGTAGAATTTAGAAATGTTAATGTTAAATTCAATGGCACTGGGTGGGTAAAGTGAGCGGTATCCTAAGCAATATTTTACTTTGATAAAGTTATTATTACCTTTAGGTTTAGTCTTTAACATAGTCTAACGTAGTAACTGAATAAGTTATGGAAATATATCTATACATGACAAATACATAGTTTAACAACTAATAATGTTCTTGTTGAATTTATTAATAAAATCATACATTAAAACATAAACCTAACTAACTAGTGGTATAGTTAATAGTTGTGTCCCATAGTTTTGATTGTGTCCTTGAAAAGGTTCACCCGTGCCGGATTAAGACAGCGCGGGCCCTGTAACGATATCTATAAAGAGGCCCTTGGTTGCTTTATCATGAGCGTAACCATGCCAAAAATTTCTGAGCACAGGGTCCCTAAAAGTACTGGGATTAAGATTATTTTAATTATATATGTATCTATTACATAGAATGTATTTAATCTACTATTGGAAGAAATATTTTTATTACGGCAACTCGGTAATAGATCGCCATTATGTAAGAAGTGAGACAACGTATAGTTTTGTCTCACTTTAAACTTCGGAATGTGACCCGCTATCACCTTGAAGGCCGTAAGCTCTTCGCTGACTCAATGAAAATCAAAGCTTTTAAACACTTACTATGAAATAATATCGTATGAATATAAATAAATAATGAAAATGGAAAATGCCCAAGGCATTAAGCCCCATTGTACGCTGTGTGTGCATTAAGTAATAATAAATAAATAAATAATTTGAAATTACAGGCTATATAAATAAAATATGTTTAAAAATGACACCTATGAGTGCTGTAAGCGGTGATAATTACACAATGTAATTGCAGCACTTATTTATACAACACTAAGAAAATTGGTCCCATTGATTTATCCTTTATCTGAGTAAAAGATAATCTATGGAATAACATTTTCTGTAAGCTTAACAAGGATTTAGTTTCTGGGGGTTGAATTTATCAATTTCAGAAAAAAACAACAAATTTTCTATGAGAATAAAGTTAGCAAATAGACAGGTTTTTACATGTACTACGTAGTTATCTTGTTCGACTTTTTGCTGGCTTAGTTCAAATAGTGGAACGTCTATTGATTTCAGAACTTTGATTAAAGATTTTTTTTATTTACACGCCGTGCCCCGCAGTTTCACTTGCCTGTTTACTGAAAAACTTTAGGTATCATCTAGGTGTATGAAAAAAAAAGTTGATCGATTCTCCCATCTACCTGACACAAACTTTAATAAAAATCGAGGGAGCCGTTCGGAAGACTTTAGCAACTACTTCTAGCAGTTGACGTTAGCCAGGCGACCTAGGGCAAGTCCCATTACAACACGCAGACACTTTGCGCTGACGACAATAACGGGATAAGGACAAGAGAGTGATGATGATTTATTTTTTTATATCAATTAAAAGGTATTTGACGGGCCTCGTGGTCTAGTGGTTTATATAACGGACTGCCGATCACGAGGTCGCGGGTTCGATTCCCGCTCGGGACAATAATTTATTGTGTGATACATATATTTTTCATACAAATGTTTGTTCTGCGTCTGTGGTGTTTACTATCCTTACCTTGATATAAAAGTGAAAGTGAGTTTGTTTGTTTGTGATATTTCCACGCAAAATCAACTGAATGGAATTGCACGAAAATTGGTATTGAGATAATTTATAGTCCTGGAATATAATATAATATAGGCTATATATTATTTCGCTAAAACTGTACGAGATATTAACCGCAAATGTATGTGAAATATGGTATAAAATAACAGTTCAGCCATATTGTTTATTTTACAGCTGTCATTGCAACACATAGAATCCGTAGGTTTGTTTTTAATTTCGCCAAGAAGGTTTTAATCACAGACCAAAGATAAAGTAAAATAAAATAGATATAACTCACAGACTGACACATGCGCTTTACGCGGTAGCTCGGAATAAAAACTTCTTGTGTGGTACCTGCTTAGTTCCAACATTTTTAATTAAGATGATTAAAAAAGTTGGAATAGTTAAATAAGTATATTTTATATTCTGTATGTACTACGTCGACTTTTTTTTATTTTGGCAGAAAGAAGAGTTACATTATTGAATTAATATTTTCTTACAATTTTAATCGAATTGAACTTAGTATTTGTTTTGGTTGGTTTCAATTGTAGTTGTCATTTTGGTATCGTATTTAAGGTTTTAGTAGATATACATAGTATTTTGTATCGATTGTTGATTGAGGTAAATTTTGTTATGGATTTCAGTATTGATTTTAGTATCTAATTATCTATTAATTTCAGTTCAGATTTCAGTTTTTATTTTAGGTTTGATGTCAAATTCGATTCTAGATTCGCGAGCAGAAGCTAGTCTATTATAAGTATGTATTTACAAAAGAAAAATAATTTAAGTAATGGTATCGATACTACGCGCACAACTAAACTTAACTTATCTAAAAATGAATATTGATAGTGTCAATAACACAATTCAGAAATGTTAACTGAACTTTTTTATTCGAAATATATTATATTATAGGCTACCTAGCGATGTTAATTAATAAAAATGTGCACAACGAAATAGCCAATTAATCAAAATACGCCATAGTTGTTTTCATTGTTAGTTGTTAGTTGTTAAGTTTAGTTAAGTTTAGTTGTGCACGTAGAATTAGTACCATTATGTCCATACTCTGGTACCCATAACACAAGCATAATAAGCTTAGCTTGGGACTAGAGGACTTTGTGTGAAGAATCCATGAAAAGAAAGATGGGAAGGTACATGCTGTACTGCTGTAAGAATATTGCGTAAGTAAGTTTCTCAATCAAAATTATAAAAAAAATAATTTTAGAGCACCCAGTAAATAAAAACTATGTGATCAAGCAAACGGAAAACAAATCAACAATAGATAATAAAATAAAAACCACTTCCGCAATTAAATTTACAATAGAGGTAGAGATTATAAAAAGGCGCCGCATCATTTTGTTAACCACAAAATAGTCAGAAACCACTAGCAATCCTAGTCGTAATGATTTCAGGAGTAATGGAATATTATGGCGTAAGCAGGTAACCGCTTAATAATAACTATAAAAGTTTGTAACATGTATCTCGTATCGCGTAGGTACATTATAATTAATTTAATTATATCCGTGTGACGGACAAACACCCGTATTCACAAATAATATTTACACATAAGTGTTAATGCACTGTGCAAATGGTAACACTTCTCAGTGCGTTCCGTTCATCGACATGAAGGTATAGATAAAAAAATCTATACGGGCTAGGTCTTAGAAGTGAACATTTTGTTGACACTATATGGAACACAACTACTTGAAGTTTTGTCCTGGAAGAAATACAATAAAGGTTACCCTACTTAGAAAGAAAGGGTTTGACCACAGTGAGCGAGATAGCCATACATCATTTTTGCTTCAAGTAGGTATTCAGAGTCTGGACTCCATTTTTATCTATACCTTCATGTTCATCGAGCCCATATCGAGCCTTTGTATTCATAGACAAAACTTAGCTATGCGTTCAGGTGCTCAAGTCCACTATTTTGGAACAATTGTCATACCGGCACAATACCGGTACGATACCGTTGCAATTGAAGTCAAATATCCGTAGTCTGCTATATGCCGTCATAACGGTCTTTCAATGGTAATAGAATTGTCGATCTCTTTTATCTATGCATTGAATTTTCGGTCTCTTTTATCTATGGATTGTGTTAGAATGGTATGTATGTGTTGCCGTTTTTAAAAAATGCGTTAGTTGAAGTGATTTTCGAAAAACTACTAATAAATTTAAACATTTAATCATGCTAGACTTCGTTTAAATATATTTGTACATACTATTTATTAGTATAAAAAGCAATGTGAAGTTTAGGAGATTAGTAAATTGCAATAAATTACAAAGAACAATTTCTAATATTTCTATCTATCTATTTTTTATTTATGGCAATCTGTCGACACAGGACAATTTAAAAATATTACTGTCAAATTCAAAATAGCAGACTACCGAAACATTTCAGTCATTGAATTGCAATTGTGAAGCAGTTGTGTACGAGACTAGCAATTTATGTCACTTTGACAATTGTAAGACAATGATGAAGTCGTTATGACGACACATTATTAGTAGACTACCAAAAACTTTACTATTGCACCATAATGGTACAATAATGGTACAGTTGTGACACCGTTGAAATACCCGACTCAGGGCCCAGGTGCTCAAGTCCACTATTTTGGAACAATTGTCATACCGGCACAATACCGGCACGATACCGTTGCAATTGAAGTCAAATATCCGTAGTCTGCTATATGCCGTCATAACGGTCTTTCAATGGTAATAGAATTGTCGATCTCTTTTATCTATGCATTGAATTTTCGGTCTCTTTTATCTATGGATTGTGTTAGAATGGTATGTATGTGTTGCCGTTTTTAAAAAATGCGTTAGTTGAAGTGATTTTCGAAAAACTACTAATAAATTTAAACATTTAATCATGCTAGACTTCGTTTAAATATATTTGTACATACTATTTATTAGTATAAAAAGCAATGTGAAGTTTAGGAGATTAGTAAATTGCAATAAATTACAAAGAACAATTTCTAATATTTCTATCTATCTATTTTTTATTTATGGCAATCTGTCGACACAGGACAATTTAAAAATATTACTGTCAAATTCAAAATAGCAGACTACCGAAACATTTCAGTCATTGAATTGCAATTGTGAAGCAGTTGTGTACGAGACTAGCAATTTATGTCACTTTGACAATTGTAAGACAATGATGAAGTCGTTATGACGACACATTAATAGTAGACTACCAAAAACTTTACTATTGCACCATAATGGTACAATAATGGTACAGTTGTGACACCGTTGAAATACCCGACTCAGGGCCCAGTTTAACAAACGCTTTATGCCCTTCACCACTTAGATTGTTTGTGAAATGATTTTGCTACCCCTGTGCGTCCATGCCTTATATGGGACCTCACAGTAACGTTTGTGAATGCCGTATTCATTCGTAAGAATACAAGTGTCACCACTTCATTTCTTCCCCAGCTGTAAAAACCAGCTAAGGGATATTATAAGCAATTAACATCAACTGTGTGAGACGAAAAATCGTCAGCGCGGCATAGTAGGCTGTAAGCCCTCCTGAAAGTAGGAGGCCCGTGCCCAACAGTGGGATGTCAATGGACTGGATAGAGAGAGAGATATACACACAGAGGAAAAAGTCTAGGATACATATGAGTTGTCAATGCATACGATTCAGGGGGCCAAGTCTGCTATTGAATGTTGTCACAATGATAGTTCAATGACACCATTATAACCACAAAAAAATAACAGTAGACTACCAAACTTGATAAAATTAGCCACTTTGCAATCGGTTATTGCATTTGTTGATTTGCATAGTAGCGAATTTTTTCAAGTTTGGTAGTCTACTGTTAATTTTTTGTCACAAATGATTCCAATATGGCGCCATAATCATCGAACTATCAATACAATAGCAGACTTGGCCCCCCAGGCCCCCTGATCGGCGCACGATCTGCTCATCAACGAGCATTGATCGATTAGTGTGCCAAATCAATCACTGGAATCAAGTCAAACTTAACATCTGCGTATTGCACCACAAATATTCTGGTTGATACCTAAAAACTTTTAGAGAAGCATGGGTGATCGGGCTCCTCTAACCACAAAATGGAGAATTCTCTGACCAGGCTAGGTGTTCAGCACTGGCCAGGGCTTTCGCCCCACTGTTGTATGTTCAGATGTTGTAGCTATCATAACTCGTATGCAAATCATGCTTTTGCAATGTAGGATTCATTGTGACGTCACATTTTTGACATTTAACGCCATCTATCGTTATTGTGCTGTACTATGTAGTGACTGACTATTGGTCACTAGGTGTCGCTACATCACTCCCCTCCAAGACCGGAGGTCGATTGCAGTTGCGCTCTTGCCAGGATCAGTAGTGCGAATTCCAGAGAGTCGGAATTGTGTAGTTCCAGTGAGTCGGAACTGAAGTGTGGGTCCCAGTGAGTCGGAACGGAAGTGCGAGTTCCAGTGAGTCGGAACTGAAGTGCGAGCTGGCTGGCTGAGTGTTGTGAGTGATGAGGAAAGGATGTGGATCACGTCGGCACTTTATATCACGTCGGTGTCTCCACTGTGGAGGTTTGTTGAGAGGTAGTGAGGTGAAGGTGCGTGTTATAATATAACTCCACATGATATTCGTAAGACGTTTATTTTCGACCAAGACTCAAGTACGTATAAATAAAAGGAAGAATTCGCACATAAAAGTTTATTAAGCAGTTTTGTACAACCAGCAAGCGCAGCGCCTGCTATATTATTATAATCTTTGAGCGCCTGCTTGAACACTAATTTTGACAAACAGTAAATTTTGCTAACTGAATTCTGTCACAAACATGACGTGTGATTAAAACATTTAAAATTTGAATAGTTTATGGCGTTTACGTATTTTGCAAGCAAAGTAAATATCCTTTATTTGTCATAGAAGATCGTATTTGATCCAGGCAAGGCTGCTTTCCTAATTTACAACACAATTTTCGACACCCAAGGTACCTAAGTATTGAAAAAAATCAAACTTTTTTTATAACTTCCCAGTTTTTTAGTGTGCACACGCTGCTACCACATAAAATCATAAATAATAATAAAAAGTAATTCTCAGTTTTTAAAATAAAAAAAATGTTGACCAGACAAGTACTAAGTAAATAACAATTTATAATATTCGTAGGTAGGTAGGTACTTCAGATGTATGTTAAAATTTAACAAAATAGCACAACTTTTGCTGTTTTTTTTGTTTCATACGTGTTTTGTTTTTATTTTATTTTTTACTCAGATGTGGCTTAAGGGGTAAGAGGTAATAATACAAATTTTATAGATGTGGCCATTTTATCAGTGTCAATATTAATAGCTACCGTTATAAAACTTAACAGCACTTAGCAAGTTTTTAAACGTGAAGTCTATGCGTGCAATGAAATGTAATTATGGTTGCCAGGCAACCAATGTAATTGAATATAGGTAACTATCATGAAGTTAGAGATAAAAAAAAGGAGGCCATACTTGGAACATCGGTTTGAGGCAAATACCTACGTATCTCTATCTCACTCTCTGTGGTCTGACCTCTCTTTTTAGTGTGGCCTTAGTACTGCTATCTCCTTATTAAAATCTCCTAGTAAATTCTTAAAAAGAGTCACCACACATATCAAATCACAAGTTAAACACTGTCATTTGATAGTGTTTAATCGTAACTATAAATAACTAGTTGAAATACGATGAATGAAATTAAAAATAATAAAATAGTAGATCACGGATGCTTTTCATGGTTGACGAATCAGTGAATTATTTTCCCCATTTCCTAAGGATTTCGTAATTTGGCAACATTGGTCACCATATGTCAAGTTGTCGACAAAATTGTGCCAATATGTCGGTTGTTTACTTTACGGTTCACAGCTTCGTTTCAAATTTTCGACTCTAATTATTTTTATAATTAAAGAAATGGTGCAAACTTGTGTAGTGCGTGGTTGCGGTAGTACGTGGTGTCCAGGAGGTGATATACAATTTCACGCGTAAGTGTTTAGATCGTGATTTCTGGCATTGAATAACTGCAAACATATTTCTTTGTATTTTCAATTAAATACTTCATAAAATGATTAAACAATGTTTTCAGCATACTTCTAACTAACTATACTGATAACGATGTAAAGATCTAATAGTCTTACATTGAATTTCATGGACTTAGTGCAATTTTTTCTTTCTTGTTTACAAGAAGTAATTTTGAAATAGTATGACCATACTGAGGACATATCTAGGACTTTCTGTGGGACCTGAACTAAATTATACATGTTTGCTTAGTCATTTAATTTTTATTTCACATTATTTACAACATTAATATACTTACCTACAATATTATTTTTTTAGATTTCCTAAAAATAGTACCCAGAGGAAATTATGGTTATCCATTGTACCATTGAAAATGAAATTTTATGAAAGTGCAAGGATTTTTTAAAACAAACAGCAGTTCCTACTATAATTACAAATCAAGAAGCAGTATCACCTTGCAAGGTAAAATTTCAAGTATCTATTTACAAACTCCTTTAATTGTCTCACATGTTATACAATGTTAAATATTTGAATGTATATGGAATATAAAAACTAGTATGAAAAAAAATACCCCACCAGTATCAGGAACATTTTCCAAACTACCGGCGCTCAAGGCTCCAGAGATAATTGCTGCTTTCTGAACCAGCCCCCCCCCCCGATCCGACTGCCTAATGAGAGCCTTACATTATTATTATGTTTCAGAAATGTAGTAGTTCGAATATATGGCAAAAGGCTATATTTTGTAAAATATATTATAATTTTTAGATAGACAGTTCATTACAGGAAGAGTCTATGGGGCAAGTAGCTACTCTGGGTGTACCAAATCCTAGCTCTGGCATTTATGAAAGTAATCCTTCCTGATGGGCCAACTCAGAGAAAACAATATAGAAAACAAATTAATTAATGTTGTATCACAATATTTTACTCCTCTGTTGCAAGAAATGTTTAAGCATCCCATCACGGACTCAATTTATTGCAATGATTTGCATGAAAGCGTATTAATTAAGAAAATTGCAAATTCATTTTTTAACACTTAAAGAGTCATACAGAAAATATACTTAGTGATTTACGTGGTAAGAGACAGAAATTACACAAAACAATAATATTTAGTCATGTATAAAAGAAAAGTTATTAAATGATTTTAATTTGGAAAGTGCTGTTGTTTCTTTTTTGCCCTTTTTTTGTAACTTTATTATCGTTCCTATTATAGCCCCCTATGATATATGTCACAGTCAAAACTTATAACCACTCAATAGACTGTAAGCGCTCGACAGTAGTACTTTTGACTGAAATTATTCAAAACTAATTTTACCCAATATAGCTGTTTAAATGTAATTTTAACTGACTTGCCTAGCGCCAAGTAGTGGAACACAAGGCACAGGGAGCCAAGGGCAACCCGACAAGGGTGGGTTAGGTTTTTAGCTCCCGTCATGCCATTCATGATAGGTTCCTTTAAACGCTGTAGACAGAAATATACGTAAAAATTGATTTTGACTGATTCTCCGTTCTTCCGTCAGCCACTTTTAACCACATTCATATTGTCAGTTAAAATGACTATTAACTACAGATTTTCCGACAAACTAATTTTAATCAACGTAACGTTTTTTTTTTTTTCAGAAGTATTATTGACCGAATTTGCCCTTTAACTGACATTAATAAATAGAAATACATTGGCTAACCCAGAAATCTAGGAAAAACTATTGTCCAGTATGTATTCATAATGTTTAATTAATCTGCAAAATTAATGAAACATATATCTTTTGCGATTTCATGGTTGGTCCCTTAATAACAGTACATGTTTAAAAATATGAGTACAATAACCCTTTTTCGTTTTTACGCTACCTACACAAAAAGTTATGTTTCCACTTAGGTATGCCAAATAGATTTTATTGTGTAACTTGTTTTGTTTACTAAGAAATTACTAACACCTTGTTATTTTTAACCGGCTTCAAAAAAGGAGGTTCTCAATTCGTTGGAATCATTTTTCTGTATCTTTGTAACATGTATTTAGGTCTGAAATAAAGGTAAATTATTATTATTTTATCTCAAGCAGATCTCACAATCATTCATTAATTTCGTATTGCCGTAGGAACTACACCTTTGTTCTAGTAATTATCTATTTCCCACCAATATTCTATAGGTACATCGTACATACTAACTAGGAAATTTTACGTGTTTAAAAATGTAAAAAGAATAATAAATTTAACAATCGAACCTCCAGTTACTGTTAAAAAACTAGAATTATCCAAACTTTCACGCGATAACAAACAGTTTGTTTTTTGAGTATTTTTTTTACGCACAGTACATAAAGTATCTCGACATATAAAATCTATACGGGCTAGGTCTTAGAAGTGAACATTTTGTTGACACTATATGGAACACAACTACTTGAAGTTTTGTCCTGGAAGAAATACAATAAAGGTTACCCTACTTAGAAAGAAAGGGTTTGACCACAGTGAGCGAGATAGCCATACATCATTTTTGCTTCAAGTAGGTATTCAGAGTCTGAACTCCATTTTTATCTATACCTTCATGGTAACTATGCATTCTTTCTGTCACTGTCACTTTGACATCTTCTTGTTTACAATTTTTGCTGTTCTGCTGTTCAAACGTTTTTTATTTGAAATAGCGTGTGGACTTGCAATAAAGAATAAGTTAAGGAAGTAAATTGAATTGAACGTAATCTGTCTGACCTCACTATATGCCAATTATGGGTCGTTCTGGCACCCACGCGAGTAAAATGCAAGAGACATGTAATTGAGTTGAATCATTACCACATTACCAAGGAGATTCCATTTGCGTTCAGTCGACCAACGACTTCAGTGAGTTTGTGTTTATTGATTTCACCTGGTGACTCATTTAAAAGCCTTTGTTATTTACCCAGAAAGGTTAGTTACCTTGTGTTATTTATATTATATCTAGTTTCTCTGAGTACCTACCTATCTATTTAATAACTTTGCTGTCGTAGTCCTTGGCAGTTTCACTACAGTTTATAATAAAAACGTATATTGTTTCGAAGTAATTTTAAAACAGCAAATTTTTTTGCCGTTGTATGTAGATAAAATATAGTATGTATAAGATTGAATAATACTCCGTTTTTCTTCTTCATTTAGTATGCTACCCTGTTACAGGCAGTTGTCGAAATTGTATAATATAAAAGCCATAATTTAAAATTAAAAATAAAAAGCAGATAAAATATAGAATATATTTTTTACTAGCCTATTTTTTTATTACTGAGACTTCGCTGTCCGTCCGTCCGTCCGTCCGTCCGTCCGTCCGTCCGTCCGTCCGTCCGTCTGTCACCAGGCTGTATCTCAAGAACGGTGATAGCTAGAGAGTTGAAATTTTCACAGATGATGTATTTCTATTGCCGCTATAACAACAAATACTAAAAATAAAATAAAATAAATATTTAAGGGGGGCTCCCATACAACAAACATGATTTTTAGGGTTCCGTACCCAGTATCTCAAGAACGGTGATAGCTAGACAGTTGAAATTTTCACAGATGATGTATTTCTATTGCCGCTATAACAACAAATACTAAAAATAAAATAAAATAAATATTTAAGGGGGGCTCCCATACAACAAACATGATTTTTTTACCGTTTCTTGCTCGATACTAATAACGTTGCCTTATGTTGCATAGATAATGGTACGGAACCCTTCGTGCGCGAGTCCGACTCGCACTTGACCAATTATTTCAGAAAATGTCTCGGCCGCGTCCTCAATGGCAACTCCAAGCTATATCCGCTCAACGTCGTGACAATGAGATGAGGCGAGCTCAAGAGTTGCAGAAAATTGCAAATTATTTTGAAAGCAGCACTAATAAATCACGACATCATGAAAATTGGACTACTAAAGGCTATTATGAAAAGGCTAATAAAGAAGCTGAACAGTTAAGCCAGAAGAAAATTAGAACTGCGTATGTGACTTAATCATGCTTATTTTAAGAACTAGTGCTTGAATAACTCCAAAACTTTTGGAAAAAATATCTAACTGGCTACACTAGGCCTATCGAGTAATTAATATGTTCCTTATTCAAATTTCCAGGCAGTTGGAGGACCGTCGGAAAAAATTGGAACTAATGTTGTTCCAGGAAAATATGATGTATCAACAGGAACTGAAGAGTCTTGCTGCTAAACCTAAATTGTACAAGAATGGGTCAGTAGTATATGTTATATTATATCAATAAATAACCACAGATTCACCATATTGTGTGTCAATGGCTTACGTAGCCATTGACACACAATATGGTGAATCTGTGGTCACCCGGCTTGAAGCCACATAAATATCTATGAGTGTGTGAAAAACATTCTATGTGTGTCTTTAATGTACTCTCTCTCTCCAGCCCATTAACGTCCCACTGTTGGGCACGGGCCTCCTCCGCTTTGGGAGGGATATGGTCTACTGTGTCGCACTGACCAGGCGTGTTGGCACAGGGTTTATTTTCGAGTTTTCGTCTCTCACAGAGGGTGTTATCTGTGTGCAATATCCCTTAGCTGACTTTTACAGCACCCTCGAGAGGAAATGGGGTGGTGACAATTGTATTCTTAATCCGTCACCACAAGGACAAGTAGTTTAATACACACCACAAGTTAATTGAACCTTAAACCATTGATAAAACAGTTATTTTCTTCCCAATGACATACTTGTTTTATTGCTTGTAAAAGTGACGTTTCTAGTATGCAAAAACTATTATGTTACCTACTTCAATTAAGAATATCATAGTTCATAGTTCTTATAACATAGAAACATTACGTGTCATTTATAGGTAGTACATAATTATATACAATGCAATACATACAATAATAAATATAAGACATAATCATTTAAAAATTAATAACAGTTAAAATTTACAATTAAAGATTAATACCAATTAAAATTTAATAACAATTAGAAATTAATATGAATTAACATTACAATAATCAAACCATAACATTTCATTTGTTTATTCGAAATAAATCATAATTATAATAGTCATAATATCATATCTTATTAGACCATGAATTATGATTTAGCCAAGCTAATAAGTATAAGACAATTGTCTGTGTGGTGACAGATTAAGAATATGAATGTCACCACCCTATCTCCTCCCCAGGGTGCTATAAAAGCCAGCTAAGGGATATTTTACATAGATGACATCCTCTGTGAGAGATGGAAAACTCGGAATGTAAATACAGTGCCAACACGCCTGGTCAGCGCGGCACAGTAGACCATAATCCCTCCAAAAGTGGAGGAGTACCGTGCCCAACAATGGGACGTTAACGGGCTGGAGAGAGAGAATAATCTACTTATTTTGAAAACTAAAAAACATGCTTGAAAATCCTGAATATTTTTTTTTAATAATTACATTGTTACGATCATCGAGTCACTATTCTAGTTATATATTAATTCTATGCTGCCCACAAAAAAGTTGACAGTTTGTGTTGTCAGAGACATATTCAGTTTCTGTTGTCACAACAATGTCACAATCGTAGTAAACAATTAAGATATTTTTATCTGATTCTATAAATAAAGCATTTTTATGTGATATTATCTGATTGTATATGAAAGGCATACATGGCAACACAATAATCTTGGTGAGTCTACTCATATACAATTAAACTATTACATGTATAATTAAATATAAAAGTGTGGTCATAGTGATACTTCAACATGCTATTCTAGTAAATCTGAACAAGGAAATGGGATTATTCTTTTAAATTATTGCATTGTCATCCGTCCTTGTTAGGTGTACGAAATTTCAGATCAATCCTACTACTGCACGTGCCTGAAAATCGCTTTCAAAGATTCCGTTACATAGATTAATACATTGATAGATACATACCAAACTTATAAAAGCGTGTTAACAAGTACAAAAAGTATGTAAAAGGTAAACTCAAACACTTTATCATATTCCAGTTCATATCTAAATAATGTATCTACATCCACTCTTCAAGAGATAAACCAGGGTATTATAGAGAAAGAGGAGCAGTTGCGTCGTCATGAAGCGGAATTGAGGTTGCACCACACGTGGAGACTTCGTCAGCCTGAACTGAGGGCGGCTACTTCTTATGTTAATAGTGGAAAACTGAAATGTGCTTGGTAAAGTTCATAATAATTTGTTTAGTCCAAAAACTGAAAAACACACATGACAATCTATACCTACTTACCTAATATGTTGATGTTGCTGAAGAGTTTGTTTGTTTGAATGCGCTAATCTCAAGAACTACTGGTCCGATTTGAAAAATTCTTTCAGTGTTGGATTGTACATTTATCGAGGAAGGCTAAAGGCTATATAACATCACGCTGCGACGAATAGGAGCTAAGCATCAGTGAAAAATGTTGCGAATACGGGAAAAAATTTCTAATTTCCACGCGTACGAAGTCGCGGGCAACAGCTAGTTCTGAATACTTTTACTAACTATTGCATTATTATCGGTCCATAATGTGTATGCAAAATTTCAGATCAATCCAACTACTGTAAGTAGCTAGAAATCTTTTTCAAATATTTCGTTACATATTTATGGTCTTATTCATAATGACTTATCGGAGGTTTAAAAGTTCGCTAAAATAGGATCGCGAAAATTGTCAATACTTGTTATTCATATTATAGTCTAAGATCCCACTGCAGGATTGCTACGTTCATCGAGTATTTGTTTCAAACCAAATTTTTATGTTTTTTTTACAATTAGGAGAATATATATTTACTAGGTTGCCTATTAAAATTTGGCCGCAATCATTTTTAATGAAATTATTTTTAATTCGTTTTTTGTAAACCATTTCGTTCATTTGTTATTGAAATAAAATAACGTCTACATCACGATAATTAATATGAAGATTCTAAAAAATCAGGGTTGCCGTTGCGGAGGTGGCCGCATCTCTTTGCAGCCAGGTGTAAACAGGTATGATTTCGATATATTTATACGTTCATAACGTATGTTTATTAATTATATGTCAAATTGAAGCTAATTTTTTTCTATTAATTATCATATATGGTTGCCTAATTAAATCTGGTGCTCAAGTCCACTATTTTGGAACAATTGTCATACCGGCACAATACCGGCACGATACCGTTGCAATTGAAGTCAAATATCCGTAGTCTGCTATATGCCGTCATAACGGTCGTTCAATGGTAATAGAATTGTCGATCTCTTTTATCTATGCATTGAATTTTCGGTCTCTTTTATCTATGGATTGTGTTAGAATGGTATGTATGTGTTGCCGTTTTTAAAAAATGCGTTAGTTGACGTGATTTTCGAAAAACTACTAATAAATTTAAACATTTAATCATGCTAGACTTCGTTTAGATATATTTATACATACTATTTATTAGTATAAAAAGCAATGTGAAGTTTAGGAGATTAGTAAATTGCAATAAATTACAAAGAGTTGACGAGATTGAAGAGATGGGACAGTTATCCATCTTGAGCTTACGCTAAAAGTAAACAAAGTTACTCGGTATACTAAAAGAAGAACCTATACAAAAACGAACTTAGAAACATTTAAATCAAATATTAGTGAAATAAATTGGCTCACAACATTATCACCAGACAAAAATGTAAACCAAAACTACCAAACATTCCACAGTATCTTAACAAAAAACTTAGACGAATGCATACCTTTTCGAAAACTACTATTAAAACAGCACTTAAAAAAATATTGGCTAACTGTCGGTATTAGGACATCATGTAAAAACAAAAGACTTCTTAAATTACTATCTCTTAAATCTAAACACCCGCTAATAACTAAATATTATAAAAATTATGAAAAAATATTAAAGAAGGCCGTTACAACTGCAAAAAAATTACATTATAAAAACAAAATAACGAAATCAAATAATAAAATAAAAACGATGTGGAACATTATAAATGAACGTACAAACAAACTAAAGGAGAAAAAATATCAAAATATAATATTACACGTAAATAATGACGTCATTGCTAAACCAAAGGAAATTGCGAATTATTTTAATGACTTTTTTGCTTCTATCGGCAATACTCATTCAACCGCTAAAAATCCCAAAAAAATTTCTAACCCCACAGAAAATACAATATTTATCTGTCCAGTTGAACCACACGAAGTAAACACGCTGCTGAAAAATTTAAAAAATAAAAAAAGCCACGGCTTTGACGAGTTTCCACCTTTTTTGTTTAAATTTTGCGCAAACGAACTAACTCTACCACTACATATTTTGATAAACCAGTCTTTCGAAGAGGGTGTCTTTCCTGATCTATTAAAACGCGCAGTCATAAAGCCAATACACAAAAAACAATGTAAGACAGACGCGAGCAACTACCGACCCATAGCTTTACTGCCCACAGCTTCAAAAATCTTTGAGGGGGCCATGTGTAATCGAATATACAGTTTTTGTGAGAAGTTTTCAGTGTTCGACGATTGCCAGAATGGTTTCCGTAAAAATAAATCTACAACTCTAGCAGTATATAAATATATTCAGGAAGCTCTTGACATATTGAATAATAAACAGTACGCTATTGGTATATTGATTGACATGACCAAAGCCTACGATAAAGTTCAATTTAAAATATTATTAGATAAACTATACGGCATCGGTGTGCGTGGAATAGCCCACAATTGGCTCGCATCATACTTAACGAATAGACAACAACTGGTAGAGATCGAATACCACAACAAAGCCACAAACGAAATAGAAAAAATCCATTCCGACAATATACCCATAAACGCATCAATCCCTCAGGGTAGCGTAATAGGATGCTTATTGTTTCTCATCTACATTAATGACCTGCCAAAAACTATAAAAGAACCATGTGTTTTATTTGCTGATGATATTTCCTTACTTGTTTCATGTAAAAATAATGAAAATCTAATTGAAAACCTAAATGCAACATTGACTAATACTGTGGACTGGATGAGTAATCATAACTTAGAAGTAAATTTCTCAAAAACTAAAATAATACCTTTTTACCCTTATCAAAAGTCTCCAATAAATATAAACTTCAATTTCCAAGGTCTCAAATTGGAAGTCGTAAATGAAACTAAATTACTCGGGCTTACTTTGGACACCCACATAAATTGGAAAGCACATGTAAGAAATGTAAGAGCCAAGCTATCCAAATTTTCATACGCTCTCCGTGAGGTCAAGAAAACCACAGACCTAGCAACCGCTCTAATAACATACTACGCGTATGCATTTTCTTGTCTGAGCTACGGCGTAATCCTATGGGGCAACAGCACTGACGCACCCACTATCTTCACACAACAAAAAAAATTGATCCGTGTATTGGTTAATGTTGCACAGACAGACTCATGTAAACCACATTTTCGGAACCTCAAGATTTTAACTTTACCAAGTATTTATATTTTAGAAGTCTGCAAATTCGTTCGTAAATACTCCGAACACTACACTACGCGAGAACGTCTAAACAGCAAATTCACATTAAGACACAAAGATCGCTTAAACCTACCATCCTCCAGATTAGCTATACATGCCTCAAGTCCTTTGGTTATGTCGATCAAAATATACAACAAGTTACCAGAACCTATAAAAAATGAAAAGAGATTTACACATTTTATAAAACAATTAAAATCATTATTAATAAAAAAAAGTTACTATCATTTAAAAGAATACTTTGACGATAAATTTGACTAAACTATAACATGACATGATAAAAGAATGATTGTGTGTGTGTATGTGGGAGTGTGAGTGCGTGTGTGTGTCCGCGTGTATGTAAAATGAATGCGTATATTATTACCTAAATACTTAAATATAATTAAAAAATAAATAAACAAAGACTATGAAACAGGGATTAAACAAGATTTTAAACAATTCTTTGAATACATTTTTGAATAATATATTTAAAAATTTTTTTTCTCTCTTTTTTTTTTCAGATTTATTTTTAAAGATGGTTATAGACAATATTTTTAAAAATTTTTATATAAATTAAAAAAAAGAAAATAACTCAAGAAAGTGTAAAATAACACATAGTAAATTTAATTAGTGTAAATATACATATTTCTTAACAACCCTCCCTCTCTACTATTCCTCCTATGCTGTGCCCGACAGGGTCCATAATTGTATCTGTACCTAAAATATAAGATCTATGTAACATTATGGAACGCAATAAATTGAATTGAATTGAATTGAAAAAAGAACAATTTCTAATATTTCTATCTATCTATTTTTTATTTATGGCAATCTGTCGACACAGGACAATTTAAAAATATTACTGTCAAATTCAAAATAGCAGACTACCGAAACATTTCAGTCATTGAATTGCAATTGTGAAGCAGTTGTGTACGAGACTAGCAAATTTATGTCACTTTGACAATTGTAAGTCAATGATGAAGTCGTTATGACGACACAATAATAGTAGACTACCAAAAACTTTACTATTGCACCATAATGGTACAATAATGGTACAGTTGTGACACCGTTGAAATACGCGACTCAGGGCCCTGGCCGCAAATAAGGGTTGCCGGCTGTTAAAGATGATAAATATTTATGGTAGAGTGAAAGAGAGTTAGCGCGTAACATCATTTGTCAGACGAGGACAACGATTGCCGCTGTGCGACGCTTTTAAGCCATTGCGCATGAGTCGAATGTTACTGTTCTCTATCACCGGGGAGTAGGTAATAGAGACGACTTATAATTTAATACTCCAAAAAATATGTTTTTTTCAAAATGACTAATTTAAGAATTGCAACAAATTATATTGATTTGATATATTATATAAACATATATATTATATATATTATTTATTATATATTATTTATATATATAATTACATTTATATATATATTTATATATATTATTTATATATTATATTTGATATATTATATTAATTAAACATTTGAGCAAATTAAAAATTTTACTTTAATTAATATAATAATTTTTTGATGCACAAATAAAACAACAATGTAAATATATAAAACGATGTTTATTACAAACTCCAAAACAGCGTGATTTTTATGTTAGTATGAAAAGTTCAGTTGAGTACACTAACATTCGACGCATGCGCAATGGCTTAAAAGCGTCGCACAGCCGGCAATCGTTATCCTCGTCTGACAAATGATGTTACGCGCTAACTCTTTTTCACTCTACCTTAAATATTTATCATCTTTAACAGCTGGCAACCCTTACTTGCGGCCAGATTTAATTAGGCAACCATATATGATAATTAATTGAAAAAAATTAGCTTCAATTTGACATATAATTAATAAACATACGTTATGAACGCATAAATATATCGAAATCATACCTGTTTACACCTGGCTGCAAAGAGATGCGGCCACCTCGGCAACGGCAACCCTGATTTTTTAGAATCTTCATATTAATTACCGTGATGTAGACGTTATTTTATTTCAATAACAAATGAACGAAATGGTTTACCAAAAATGAATTAAAAATTATTTCATTAAAAATAATTGCGGCCAAATTTTAATAGGCAACCTAGT
Source organism: Orgyia antiqua (assembly GCA_916999025.1). Lineage (NCBI taxonomy): Eukaryota > Metazoa > Arthropoda > Insecta > Lepidoptera > Erebidae > Orgyia > Orgyia antiqua. The sequence continues at coordinate 26,436,780 of OU779869.1, forward strand.
AAATATATATTCTCCTAATTGTAAATAAACATATAAATTTGGTTTGAAACAAATACTCGATGAACGTAGCAATCCTGCAGTGGGATCTCGTACTATTAGTCTTTTTACGCTAATAAGTTTAATATCTCTCCGGTAAAATCTCCGTTTAAACCTCCGATAAATAAGTCATTATAAATAAGACCGTTATTATTTAGTTTACCTATACTAATATGTGAGCTGTGTGTAAGCTGAATAGTGTTTGTTTCTTTGAACGCGCTAAACTCAGAAACCGCTAGTGCGATTTGAAAAATTATTTTAGTGTTGTAACATCACGCTGCGACCAATAGGAGCGAAGCAGTTGTGAAAAACGTTGCAAAAACGGGAAAAAAATTCTAAATTCTAAAAGTTATTTTATAGGTACCTACTAGCTGACCCGGCAAACGTTGTTTTGACATTTAAATGTCAAGAGTAGACAACCCTTATCACTTAGGGTTATGAGAAATAGATAGTAGCCGATTCTCAGACCTACTGAATATGAATATTGATTTTAAGCTTACGCGATTTCATCTCATAATTTTGAAATGAAATGAAATGAAATGAAAAATCATTTAATCAAGCAGATGTAATTTTTTTTGAAAAATATTTCAAATTTTTTTTCCCTATCACCGGTTCAGGACGCAATCTACTGAGAAGAACCGGCGTAAGAAAAATTTGTTAATATTACCGGGACTATAATCACGTTAATAACTGTTAAAAAGGCACAATACCTCTGCTTCCGACGTTTCGAGTTTCGACCGAATTGCATCGATCGTGGTTACGGGTCGACTGGAGTTTAGCTAGCGACGTCTCCGGGAGGCGCGGGTTTCGCGAACTACCCTCGCCTGGTCTTGCAAGTCTACTGAATATGCATATAAAATTTCATAAGGATCGGTCAAGCCGTTTCGGAGAAGTATGGGAACGAACATTGTGACACGAGAATTTTATTTAATAGATAATATATGTATTAGTTATTTGGGATCGGGAATATGACGATTATGTTATGATAATATCAATAACGGTATAGAACCGTTCGTGTGCAAGTTCGACTCGTACTTGACCATTTTTTTGTTTTTGTAACAGGATGGAACAAATTGTTGAGAAAGAAATGCAAAAGAAACAAGAAGAAGAAGAGACCCGTAAGGTTCTAAAAGAAAGAGATGAAATGTTAAGAAAACAAATAGAAATTGAAGAAGCGAGGCTTAGAGAGAAGGAGCATCAAGTTAAAGTAATGTTACTTTAAAAAAAAATTACAAATTACTAGCTGTCCCGACAAACGTTGTTTTACCATACTAAAAAAAAAGGTTTGAAAAATAGATGTTGGCCGATTCTCAGATCTACTGAATATGCATGTAAAATTTCATAAAAATCGGTCAAGCAGTTTCGGAGGCACGATAATTTTATATATGTATAAGATATATTTCTATAGCCCATGTCCCACTGTTGGGCACGGACCTCCTCGACCTTCGGAAGGATTATGGTCTACTATACCGCGCTGACCAGGTGTGTTGGCATAGGCTTTGGTTTCGAATTTTCCGTCTCTTACAGAGAATGTTATCTGTGTATCCCTTAACTGGGTTTTACAGCATCCTGGGATGGAAATGGAGTGATGATATTTGTATTCTTAATTAACACACACAGATAGTGTACAAATTGTATTGTTTATTTATAGGGGTCCCATCCGTCCGGGATTTCTTAGAGTTGTCCTAGTTTTAAGGGCGTCCTAGGGCCGACCGGTAGTGATTTGTAAAAAGTATACATGTATATTTTTGCAGCAAAATATATTCCGTTGAAAACACCATATTTCGCTAAATTTTAGCGTCCTACCTTCATTAGTGAATAGTTCTTTACAAATTACAGGAGCTTCGTGAAAGCCTCGAAGGTCAAATAGCAGAGTTAAGTGAAAAGGAGTCTATTGTGAAACAGCTTCGTAAACAAGAAGAAAGAGAGAGGAATATTCTAGAAGAGTTACAATTTATATCGTGTGAGAGGGAGAGAGAACATATAAGACTTGTGGCTGAGAGAGACGCGAATATTATCAACATGGGCTTACATAAATATAAGTTAAAAAGAAAAGTGATTGGTGTGATCAAAGAAATAGAATTGGATTTAGAAATGCTTGATAGATTAAGAAGAGCTGTACTAAAGGTAATGGAATAATACTTACATTAATTACACTATCACACTTGCACACTAAGTTACTACTATCGTGTGATTAGTGCAATACTTAGTGATAATACTGCATATTATCACTAAGTATTGCACTAATAACACGATCGCACTAATCACAATCACACTAATCACATTAAACAAAATCCATTTTTAGGGTTCCGTACCCAAAGGGTAAAAACGGGACCCTATTACTGAGACTTCGCTGTCCGTCCGTCCGTCCGTCTGTCACCAGGCTGTATCTCAAGAGCGGTGATAGCTAGACAGTTGAAATTTTCACAGATGATGTATTTCTATTGCTGCTATACTACACAAAAAATACTAAAAATAAATATTTAAGGGGGGCTCCCATACAACAAACATGATTTTTTTACCGTTTCTTGCTTGATACTAATAACGTTGCCTTATGTTGCATAGATAATGGTACGGAACCCTTCGTGCGCGAGTCCGACTCGCACTTGACCAATTTTTTTGTATGATAAAGTATTTTTTTTGTAGGATCATCAAACAAAACAAGAATCAAGCACATATTATAGACGTTTGTTAGACAAAACTCTCGGCGAGTTAGAAGAGTACAGGGAACGTGAACGACAACGACAGAGAAACATAGAAGTTATGTACGATGGTGAAGCGAGACAGATAAATGACAAACAAGATAAGGTAATAAGACGACCATTTTTGAATTTCGAGTGTATTTAAAATAAGAAAAATTAAAAAAGTAAAACGACATTCGTTTTTAAAAATTAATGATCTATTCTTTATCGATCTGTTTCTAAGTCTAGGCAAACAATTTTATTTTTTTAAAGAAAGAGGTTTAATATAAAATTCATCTAGGTACAAGTTGAATCCACTCAGGAAGGTTTGCTGTGTCCTCCAGTTTTATAAACTAGTATTATAAAACGGGTGATTGCACTAAGCAATAGATATATAAAATATCTTTGTTACTTTGTTTCATTAATTTATTAATTAACCGACTTCAATAAAAGGAGGAGGTTCTCAATTCGTCTGCATTTTTTTTGCAATTGACTAGCTGCTCCATAATAAATCAAATTATAGTGGAAATAATTATCACCATGAGCGGGACTTAAACTCACGACCTCGGAATAACGTTCCGTCGCTCTTCCAACTACGCTACCATAGAATCTTCACATGATAAACCAAATTTTCCACTACAATGTTTCTCAATGTGAGTTAAACATCGCTCGATGTTTTTTGTACACCGCCATCTACCGAGCGGTTTGCACCATCTCGATCGACCAAGTTTTTTTCAGTTATGGGCCAAAGAACGGGAAGCCCGAGAGTTTTTGATGAACGAAGTGATGTCCACATTAAAGAAACAGATTGAAGAGAAGTTAGAAGCGAACAGACAGATACAGAAAGAGAACGTGTTGGAAAGAGAGAAGATATTGGAGCAGATGGAGAGCTACCACAATGAGGTTAAAACTAAAGAGATGGAGGCACAGGTAATGAAATATTTTAGACTAGCCTTCTGTTAGTGTAACTTGATAGAAAGAAAGAAAGAAAGATTTTATTATTTTCCATAGGAAGAAACATATATAATAATATGTAAACATTTAAATAATTATTACAAACACTACAAATAAATAAACTAGTGTGACCCACTCGTGAAAAATAATAGGACTTTACTCAGCATTATGTATCATGTTTGCCATAAGAAGGTTGCCTGTAAGAGATGGCATCTAGTGATAAGGCCGCCTTTTGTAAATGTACAAAGGGCTGTTAATTTAATATTGCTCTTTAACAGAAATGGTATATTTATTGATGTACAAATGTCTCTCACATAAGATGTTATCTGTGTGCAATATCCCTTAGCTGACTTTTACAGCACCCTTGGGAGGAGTAGGGGTGGTGACACTTGTATTCTTAATCCGTCACCACAAGGAGAATTGAATATGATGTTAAACAATAGTAATATAGGTATTCTTCGTAAATTCGTACATACTCACACTCGTACTTAGGAGGTTTTTTTTCTATTATAGCTGAGAGACTCAAAATATTCAACTGTAACAGCATTACAATCACAGTTAAACAGTCTTCATTTACAACAACAACAACTTGAAGACGCGTGCAGTCGGGAAGCAGAGCTTAGAGAAGCAGCGGTCAATGAAAGGAAACTTAGAAGTGAAATAGCGCGCATACATAGAGAGGGCAGCACTCAAGCTTGGACGTAAACGATGTTGAAAATTTGCCAAAAAAAAATTCTCAAACTGTCCGACAAATATTGGTGAACCTCGTGGTCGAGTGGTTCATGTAACGGACTGCCTTTCACGAGGTCGCGGGTACGATCCTGCATATTAAAAGTATTTGTGTGTTATTGGTATTATTCGCATAAATGTTTGTACTGCGTCTGGCTGTTTTCAGAAGTAATGTTAGAAATCTTTATATATATAAATCTCCTGTTACGATGTTTGTCCGTGATGGACTCCTAAACTACTGACCCGATTTTAAATTTGACCCAACTTGAAAGATAGGATAGCTTACATTTAAATTTATAGTCGCAATATTATTTTATTGCGAATTATTTGTCTACCCCTAAGATTTGTATGGCAAAACAACGTTTGCCGGGTCAGCTAGTTAGTCCATATATTTTCAAAACAAAATTATATAATTTAGATCCCTATTCTTGTATCCATAACACAAGCAAATGAGCTTAGCTCTGGACCAGAGAATGATGTGTGTAATATCGATAAATAATTATTATTATATTTTGTCTTTTTGTCCAGAGTGTGAGATCAGAGGACGTTAAAAATATAAACAAAATTTATTAAACAATAAGATAATCATAGTATTAAATCTATTTTTGCCCATAAATGCATTTAAGACTGATATAATTAACTAAAGCAATATAGTGATAAATGAAATTTTGGCTTATTTTTATACAACAAATAGCTTTAAGAATACTTTGCCACAAGCAAATTAGATGTGTTTATTTTATTTTCTTTAATGGTATTATGAAGTAGGTATGTGTTTAAACCGACTGTCTATAAAAGTAGTATTCTTATAAAATTAAAAACTATTCTACATAATATAATTGTTTGTGAAGTTGCTATGTTTTCTGTGTGTTCTTTTCTTTTACCGTGAGTTTGAATTGTGATGAAAAAGTGTTGTGCGAAAATAAATTATTATTAATATTCTGGTCATTTTATTTTATGCCTATTACCATGAATGAATTATATACCGATAATCTTTGCTATTACCTTAGAAATTGTCGGAAATGTGTAATTTATACACAATTTATTTATAAATCAAAATATTAATCTGTTCTTTTTTTTACAAAATTAATTAAACTTGCGAAATTGCTCTTGCGTTGTAAAATAAAAATGTAAATTGCCATCTTGTATTATTACTTTCAACTACGTGCTACTAGATCAAGTTGCAGCTCATAGCAGCGCTAATGTAGTTGCTAGATGGCGTTACAAGTGCTATTGCCACAATGGTTAAAAAGCGACATTTTGTATCATTATTTTGAACTATAACTATACGAACTTGGCGTACAAGTTACAAATCATAATAGTGGTAATGTAATTATTAGATGGCGTTATTAATTGTCACTGCATTAATAACAAAAAGGCGCCATCTAGTTTTATTACTTTAAACTACGAAATTAGTTGATAAGTTGAAATTCATAGTAGTTCCAGAGTGTTGGTTAGATGGCGTTAAAGTACCATTTAATTCCAATAGATGTCACTGACGTACCACGATCACGGAATGTGAAGAATTTAAAAACGTACTAGATGAAACAAAGGGTAGCTGGAAAAAGTTCGTGAGACCCATGTGTTATGGAGACGATAGGAGTATTCCAGTCCGTGAACAAAATATTAGTTATCTAAATCTGTGATTATCAAATTAGAACAAGGCGATCACGATCAGCGCAATCTAAACGTCGGGAGTGTAAAGAAGGTACTGTGACTTTATAATTTTATTCAATAAGATTATAGTTCTATTTAAATGCATAAGTTATAATTTCAATCAAATTAAGTCGGTTTAAAATTATTGGTACCAACTCTCCATGCACAACTAAACCTAACAAAAAAATTAAAACAACTAGATAATATTATTATAATATAATAATATTATCTAGTTGTTTTAATTTTTTTAAAAATTAAATAAATTGTTTTAATTTGTTTATGTTTTATGTTTTATAATGTTTTAATTTTTTTAAAAATTAAATTATTAAAAATTTGTAATAATTTATATCATTAATCTATAATTTACAGATTTTCTGCTAATAATAAGTTCATTGCCGGGTTATGTTATTGACACTGGTACCAATTCTACACGCAAAACTAAACTTATCTATAAATAAAATAAAATATGTTTAGTTCAAAAACTAATAAAAGAAACACGCTAGAAAATCCTGAATATTTTTTTAAATTATTGCATTGTCATCGGTCCTTAATATGTGTGCAAAATTTCAGGTCAATCCGATTACTGCAAGTGGGTGTAAATCACTTTCAAAGATTCCGTTACATAGATTAATACATTGATAGATACATACCGAACTTATAAAAGCGTGTTAATGAAAATTGATAGTATCAATAATACAATTCGGCAAAGTTAACTGAAATTTCATAATATAAAAACAGTGAAATATAGATGATAGATTTTAATTAATAAAAATGTGCACAACAAAATAGCCAAATAATCAAAATACAGCGATAGTTGTTTTGCTTTTTTTAGTTAAGTTGTGCACGTAGAATTGGCACCGGTGTCAATAACACAATTCGGCAATTTTAAAAGTTAATAATCTTTTTTTAAGAAAATTTGTATTTAATGGACTAACGATTTTAATTAATAAAAATGTGTACAACGGTACAGCCAATTAATTAAAATACGTCTTAATTGTTTTCATTTTTTAGTTATGTTTAGTTGTGCCCGTAGAATTGGTACCATTATGTGTTCACAAGACGCCAATAAAAGCATAGATTAGTCGGATTAAACATATTGCAGGAATAAAGAGGCGACAATGTGAAATGTCCATAAAAAATATAAAATACTAGACCGCAACTTAAAAAAATGTACGTATTACGGATTTAGACGCGTATATTTGTTAAAATTTTGGCCCGACGTTTCGGAGACTTTGCAGTCACCATGGTCACGGGTGAGACTGAGCTCACGAGCACCGAGCTCAGCTGAACGAATTTGTCGCGCAAGTGTTAGAAAATATTAAATAAATTTTCCGGTTTTTGCAACATTTTTTCACTGATGCTTCGCTCCTATTGATGGCAGCGTGATGTTATATAGCCTTCCTCGGTAAATGTACTAGCCAACATTCAAAGAATTTTTCACAACGGACCAATGCAGTGGTCCCTGAGATATTACGCGTTCAGACAAACAAACTCTTCAGCTTTAGTATATGTAGATTTACTGTGACACAGAGTCTAGTTTCAAGTTTTCTGTTTCTCACCTGGTTCTTACAGCCACCCTGGGAAGGAAATTGGGTGACGACGTGATAACACTAAACTTGTATTCATAATCTATAACACAGGAACAGTTAACACTAATTTATTAATACAAACATTAAGTATCTACCTATTTCCATAAACTATACGTGACAAATTTCTAACAAAAATTTCGTTATGGTAATTACTTATGATAATGACATCAAATTCTTAGTATTTTGGTTATATTTCTTAATGGATGTTTAAATCAAAGATTTCATAATTAATAGTTAGGTCGATGTTAACATAGATGTTAATAATAGTTACTTAAATGCACATATTATGCTCGGAGTGTATTATAAGGAAAAAATCCGCAAGGAGGTTATCCGTCAAAGAACTAAAGTAGTCAACATAGCTCACAGGGCTAACACGCTAAGGTGGCAGTGGGCTGGCCACGTTTATATACAAGAATTAATGGCTGCTGAACCAGACAAGTTCTGGATTGGACTGCGAGATTGGACCGCGACTTGGCAAGAGTACGGTAGGACGCCCCCTTGTTAGATGGACCGACGTGCAACGACCTGAAGAAAGTCGCGGGGTGAGACTGAATGCGAAAGGCGAAGGACCGTGTATTATGGCTCGAATTCGGAGAGGCCTACGTTCTGCAATGACTGTACGGTTGATTGATTAATTTTATATAAGCACATTGGTCGTCTCTCGGTTCAATCCTCGCTCAGGACAATTGTTTCTGTATGCTATAGTAGTAGCTGAACAAGTAACACCACTTTTAAATTATGTTATGACAGTAAAATATAAATAAATTGATAAATAAATACCTAAAGGAAAATCAAAAGTTATTTTCCTTTTTTATTTGAAAATGACTAGGTTTGCAAATGGGTGCAATGGGAAAACTACTTTCAAAGCCTCCGTTAGGTGAAGACTTAAATTAATCATAGATAGATACATGGGACCATGGGAAATAGATGAGCAAAAGGATACAAAATAAAGAATTCAACAAAGGTATGTGTTATTATATGCGATAGACAAGCAAGAAAGAAAATCTTAAAAAATACAGACAAATTAAGAACTTCGTCCTTTTTAAAGTTGGTTAAAATAATCTGCTTAGTTTAAAAACTAAAAAACATGCTTGAAAATCCTAAATATTTTTTTAATGATTGCATTGTCATCAATGATTAATATGTGTTTGAGAGTTTGCAGCCGCTTCAATAAATTGTCAAAGGACTATGACTTTGACCTGTTTAATACGTCTACCACTTCCATTAGATCTTCCATGAGCAATAGCTTTTTTACATAATCTGTCGGCAGGGGTAACACCCGCTTGTGCATTTGCTTTGTGCAGCTTTTATTTATTGTAGTTGTTTTTCGCTTTTGTTATTTATAATTAATTAGGTATCAATATCTACTATACTCCGCCACTGATGTAATTTTTGTTTCTTACCTATTATTGTTTCTATTGGCGAGAACCTATAATTAGCTTTCTGTTGCTATATAGTTTCTAAGTTACTATTGTAAAGCTGTTGGTTCTTTATAATAAATAAATAAATAAATAAAATAAATAAAAAATAAATGTGTGCAAAATTTCAGATCAATCCGACATTGATAGATACCTACCGAACTAATATTCATTTGTTCCTATTTAAAATATTAGTACCTAGAGACATCTCTCTGCAGCCAATTAACGTCCCAGTGCTCCTGCGCTTAAGGAGGGGTTATGGTCTACTGTGGCGCGGTGACCAGGCTTGCTGACCAGGCTGCAACAAGCCTGGTCAGAAAGCCTGTCAACAAGCACAGGTTTTATTTTCGAGTATTCCGTCCCTCACAGAGAATGTTAACAATATTCCTAGGCTGGCTTTTACAGCACTCTGAGAAGTAAAAGGGGTGGTGACACTTGTATACTTAATGCGTCACTACACGGACAAGACATAATATACTAGATTGTAAACTATACTATAAACATATAATAAACTAATATTAGCTACTAAATACCTATTCCTGGGCTTACCTACCTATTAAATAGAAAATTTAAAAACATTGGCAACGCTGTACCGTAACATTTCAAAAGTACATAAATAATTTTATTTCGAAATTTTTTTTACAAAGTGTACTTATATCCATAAGTTGGCTTTTAAAAATTGTAGTAGCGATGAAGTCACGCTTTCAATTGTAATACTATGACTGTTTCGTCTTTATCGGGCCTCGAGGTCTAGTGGTTCAGGTAACGGACTGCTGTTCACGAGGTGGCGGGTGCGATTCCCGCTCGGGACAATCATTAGGGTGATATTAAAAATTGTTATACAAATGTTTGTCCCTACGTCTGGGTGTTTACTATGTATTATAAGTATGTATTTACAAAAGAAAAGTAGTTTATGTATTATATCCGTATTCTGGTACCCATAACACAAGCATATAAGCTTAGCTTGGGATTAGAGGACGCTGTGTGAAATTTCCATGAATATTATTATTTATCTTTACTTATGATAAAACAGTCGTTATTTTTGTATGTATGTCCTTATGTGAGCTTTTATCTACAAAAATATGCAACGGATTTAGATGCAGTTTTTTTATACATACAATGGTTTAAGACAATGGCTTTTTTGTGTAATTTGTTAAGTTTAGGTTTCCAAATTACACGCGAACGAAGTTGTGGGCAACAATTAGTCGTAAATATTGAATTCATTGAAGGTGTAGGTACAAAAGATTGTAGGAGTTTTTATTTTACGGATAATTCCAATCTTTACTCCTTCTCCAGCCTATTTACGTCCCACTGTTGGGCACGGGCCTCCTCCACTTTGGGAGGGATTATGGTCTACTGTGCCGCGCTGACCAGGCGTGTTGGCACAGGGTTTATTTTCGAGTTTTGCGTCTCTCACAGAAGATGTTATCTGTGTCAATATTTATCATATCAATCTTTACTCATTATAAAACAAAGTCGTTATTTGCATGTTCTTATGTAAGCTTTTATCTTCTAAATTACGCAACGGATTTGGATGCGGTATTTTTCAGTAGATAGAGTGGTTTAAGAGGATTGTTTTTTTATACAATTTATTAAGGTTTGGTGTATATTGTGGGCTCAATAACTATAAATGCGGGTGAAATCGCGGGCATTAGCTAGTAACTCATAAATGTAAAGGAAACAAGACCTTGAAATAACTAGCTTATAACCGCAGTTTCAACTGCTTTTATATTTGCGGGTTCGATTCCCGCTCGGAACAATCATTTGTGTGATGCCTATAAATGTCATACAAATGTTTGTTCTGCGTCTGGGTGTTTCTATGTATTATAAGTATGTACATATTTACAAAAGAAAAGTAGTAGGTATAGGTATGTATTCTATCCGTATTCTGGTACCCATAACACAAGCATATAAGCTTAGCTTGGGACCAGAGGACGCTGTGTGAAATGTCCATGAATATTTATTTATTTATTTATTTATTATTATTATTTATTGTTACTTGGCTTTTGCTACGCACTTGGCCCTTTTTTAGCCTCTTTTTATATATTACTATCAATGAAATGAATATAACGAGGAATGAAAATAACCTGTAATATCTGATCGTAGAGGACATTTTACAGCTCAGTCCCATCCGTGACCATAGTGACTGTAAATTCTCCGAAACGTCGGGCTAAAATTTTAAAAACATACGCGTGTAAATTCGTTAAAATTGGTTTTATTTAGAGGACTGACAATGTAAAATAATTTATTAAAATCAAGGTCAAGAATATATTTGAGTATTTTAAAAAATAGTCAAGTTAACTTCATGTGCCTTTGAAATTTGAGGGATTTCCTTGATTTCTCAGGACATAACTATCAGATTCTGACCTGGTGTCAATGGGACCACACGGGAACCATCAGCTTTCAAATAAAAACATTATCATTAAAATTGCTTCGCCCAGTTAAAAGCTATGAGGTACCTAACAAACATAAAAAACAAACATACAGACGTATGGAGAACCTCCTCCTTTTTTGAAGTCAGTAACTAAATTATAATAATTATCGTTTGAATCTTGTTTTTTCATGTTATGTTATGTTTATGCAATGGTAGTTTTACTTATGTTTTTTTTTCCAATTAGCCACAGATTTAACTTTTTGTTTTAGTAAGAACTTTTTGTTTGTTATTATATTGTTTTATTTTTTTATTTCTATCTAGGACTTTTACATGTGTAATTGATTAATTATTACATAGATAATTTCGACCATCTGAGAATTATTCTCATTTATATTTCTTAAAATGCTATATAATTGAAAATTGATTATATCTGCATTAAATTTAACTTTATCTGATGTAGTATGTTGTTAGAATACTATAACCACTCTATATACTATACTATACTATACTATACTATACTATACTATACTATACATAATTAGAATTGTTCAATGTGCGTGGTGTGTACGTACTAAAAAAACTACATTATGTAATAAAATTAAATTATTTATTAAATGAAATTATGACGTGTAAAACATTTTATCAATAAATGAGTATTTGATATAACATTTAAAATAAATGTAAAAATATTCACAATAGTTATACAGATACCTACCTAGCATTAAATACCTAATACTTAAATGTGGATAACATGTTAATGAGATATTTTACGATATACGATACTCTGATCAATTAAACGTACCTAAACTTCTCGTAGTTCCGAGAATGAAATAAAATAACAAATTCAATTAAGACTCTAACTTCTGTAAATGTCTCTACAAATATTTTTTTATATTTTATTGATTAAATCTATGCAATACAAATTGAAAGAAATATTAATAAACTGCATTGAGTTTACCCAAAATCATTTATGATGAAATTTCATTAGTTTTGATGTAGAGTCGCGTAATAATCTAAGAAAGAGAATGTGTGGACGACCTGACGCCTACTATCAAGATACGGGCGATCAGAATATAAAAATAAAGAGTGGAAATAGAGGCGGGCGTCTCTACATAAACATCAGATCACGCCCCCAGTCAAAACATTCTTACAAACAACGATAAAACGACACTGGACGTCTAGATACGTAACCAAAAAATCCTGACTCTATAATTACGTTCGGCTACCACTCGCTCTACCGGCGAGCCAATTTAAATTTACTGCGAACACCGCACGTGTCCCACAAAATGAAATCCCACTACCACACAGAACACGCACGTTAAAAAAAACTAAAAAAATTCACCACTGGCGCCGCCCTTCCATGTTAGTGGCTGCTTACTGCAACCACGCCTGCTTCTAAACGCTACTATCCCTTTCTCTTTTTTTACTACTATGATAATATATATCTATCTCTCTCATTTGTATTTTGTGTGTGGAAAACGAGGCTTTTTTAGTCAGTACGCGTTTGATATTCGCGCGTGACGGACTGTCGGTGTGTTGTGACGCCGCGCGGTTTTCGCGGTGTGTCAGTGAAGTGCCGTGAATAGGTGCCGAAGTGGCGGGTTTCCTTACAACAGGACGGGGGGCCCATGCCCCCTTCCACCAACACCACATTGGTAAAAGTTAGTGTCTCGTGTTATTTAAACTCTTGAACTGTGAGTGATTCGATATGCCGACGTATGGAGGTTATTTTTTCTATGTTGTTTTTTTTAACCTTTTTATATCATAACTATTGGTTTGGGTTAATATTATATTTATTTTGCGAACTTTTTATTCAGCAGTTATTAAAAAAAGCAGTTAATTTACTACTAACAATATTTTTGTATGCAAATTATGTATAATCCGCAACTTAGCATGAGTCCCTAATAATAACAATAAAAAATAAAATTAAAACTATCAATAATATTTTCAACGATCTAAATAACTTCTGTACTTTATATTTCGTCTCTATATTAAAATACAAGAAAATAAAAATCTAATAGTCTTGTTAACATGAACGAGTATCTAATTATTGACACTTAACATACATAGAATATAAAAAAATATAGATTAAATACCTAGATATAACCGTTTACAATAGGCCTAAGTTCTGCAAGTTAGGCCTAATATATTTCGCGCAAAGTATTGCAAGCATCTTGCACTTTCAAATTGCAATAACATAAATAATTATTTACCAAATTAATGTTATAAATGCGAAAGTTTAGTAGTTAGTTTAGTCGCTGTATAACGCCATAACAACTGAATCAATTGAAATAATATTTGGTACACAGATATTCTAGAGACATAAAAAAAACATACGCTACTTTTTAAGGCAAAAAAGTTTCAAATACTACGCGTGCAAAGTCGAAAGCAATTATTAGTTTATTATAAATTAACTATTGCCTACAACAACGTACGCGTGGATATTTGTGACCAAATCTTAACAAATTATACAGAAAAGTCATCCCCTTGAACCACTCTATCTATTAAAACAAACTGTATCAAAATCCGTTGTGTAGTTTTGAAGATATAAGCTCACATAGGGACATACAAAAATTACGACTTTGTTATATAATAAAGATATGTAAGACATAAAAGCATTTTATTTACATTAGTTAGGTGTATAAATTTAGTAGAAAATAATTATACTAAAGTTGAATTACAGTTTCAATAAAATTAATAATTAGCATAGCTTCAAAGCTGAGTTTTGTTAATTTACAAGTGCCATTTTGAATTAGTTAATATCTTATTAAATTAAATTACGGTGGAAAAGTGATTACCGCAAGCGGGACTCGAACCCACGACCTCGGAATACCGTTCCGTAGCTCTGCCAACTGAGCTTATTGCGGTCGTGCTTTTCATTTATAACCACTATTGTTAAAAACATTAACATAATTAACATTTTTGAAGATCACCAACACTTAACAAAATGGGTTAGACTTAAAACCTCTATTTAAATTATTTAAAATGATAATAATAGCATATAGATTATATCACTTATAGAAATAGAAGCTTCCTAGTTATCAGTAAAATAAAATTAATGATCGGACCAATTCTTTTATGGCCTTATTCATAATGACTTATCGGAGGTTTAAACGGAGATTTTATCGGAGATATAATAAACGTTTTAGCGTAATAAGACTATTATTTATATTACGAGTTTTGACAATTTTCGCGAACCTGTTTTAGCGAACTTTTAAACCTCCGATAAGTCATTATGAATAAGACCGTTTTAGAGTTTACCCCCTAATAACTTCTTTACTAATATAAAATTAATTATTAATAATTAATGATTATTTTTTATTAAATCTTGATTTAAAACTTTGTCCGTGTTGTGTCCGATAAGGAATACAAGTGTCACGACTCCATTTCCCAAAGTGTTTTGTATGTTATGTAGTTAAAGGATATTTTATATAGATAACAGCCTCTGTGAGAGATGAAAAATTCGAAAATAAACTCCTGTTCAGCGCGGCACAGTAGACCATAATCACTTCCAAATTGGAGGAGGCCGGTGCCCAACAGAGGGACGAGCCTCGTGGTTGAGTGGTTTATGTAACGGACTGCCGGTCAAGAGGTCGCGGGTTCGATTCCCGCTCGGGACAATCATTTGTGTGATTTTTCTAATTGTCATACAAATGTTTGTACTGCGTCTGGGTGTTTCTATGTGTATTATAAGTATGTATTTACAAAAGAAAAGTAGTATATGTATTCTATCCGTATTCTGGTACCCATAACACAAGCATATAAGCTTAGCTTGGGACCAGAGGACGTTGCGTGAAATGTCTATGAATATTTATTTAAAAAAAAAAGAAATGAAAAAAATGAAAGTAGTAAAAAAATGACCATTTAAAACTACCAAGTAAAGCATTCAAATGATTAAAATTATTAAGGAACTAGCTGTTGCCCGCGACTCCATACGCGTGGAATTTAGAAAATTTTCACCGTTTTTGCTACATTTTTCATTACTGCTTCGCTTCTACTGGTCACAGCGTGATGTTATATAGCCTAAAGCCTTCCTAAATAAATGCCCTAACTAACACTGAAAGAATTTTTCAAATCGGCCAAGTGGTTCCTGAGATTAGCGCGTTCAAACAAACAAACAAACTCTTCCGCTTTATAATATTAGGATAGACAGAAATTTATATTTATATAATTATTAGTGCATTACTTTATAAAGGCGGCCTTTTTCATCGCTTAACAATTACTTGTTTAATGCAAATTTCTAATGCAAAAAGTTCAATTAAAAAATAAAAAAAGGTTTTAATTCGCAATCTGTTTATATTAAACTAGCTGTGCCCCGCGGTGTTACCCGCAGTAAAAAGGATATTAATAATATTTTCTATTCCATTGTCCATTGGAAAGTTTCATGAAAATCCATGCAGTAGTCTTTACGTGAAAGCACAATAAACATAAACATTGGAGTACGGATAGAAGACCGAGGAAACGTTCGCGTTGCTCAGCCAACAGTTTCAAGTATTTTATTTTATAGCACGTAATTCTTTTTTCGTCATATCTCCTAAGATATTCATTTAAATTGCATAGTGTAAAGAGCAGTTATAATCTATATTAATTGCGTAAGCTAACTAAGCTATTTAATTTGATGAAAAATATTACCATATACACATAAATAGCTTTTGAAAACACCCTATTGAATTTAATAATTTTTTAGACATTACTATGGGTACAGCGGGTACCCCTTAAAAGATAGACATATGCCCTCGCGGACTTTTTTGAAGAACTATAGGTAACAAACAATTCCTCCATACATTAGTTTGTTGTACCTCACATAGATAAGGCAGCGTTTTCATTTATAATTCGCGCGCGTCCGAGTTTCTCGGCAAATTTAATCATATTTCATTCAATATACAGCAAACCCCAACAAATTATGCAAAAAAACCCATCCTGTTGATATGCAATATGTACGTTCACACAAAATATATTTATGATGAATTATTATTTAATATTAGTTATAACTAGTCCGCGACTCTATACACATGGAATTTAAAACCAAATCTTAATAAATTATACAAAAAAATCATCCTCTTGAACCCACTCTATCTATTAAAAAAGACCGTATTAAAATGCGTTGCGCAGTTTTGAAGATATTTATTTATTTTACGCGTTTCGAGCGCAACTTTATCCCACGTACGATCAGGTTGTGGAATGAACTCCCTGCCGTGGTTTTCCCACAGGACTACAGCATGGGGCTCTTCAAAAAGGGCGCCAAAAGGTTCCTACAGGGTCGGCAACGCGCGGGTGATACCTGTGGTGTTGTAAGCGTCCATAGGCTACGGCAATCGCTTACCATCAGGCGAGCCGTATGCTTGTTTGTCACCCTAGTCGTATAAAAAAAAGAAAGAATTTTTCAATTCGAACCAGTAATACCTGAGATTAGCGCGTTCAAACAAACAAACTCTACAGCTTTATTATATTAGCATAGATTGTTTTTTTCTAAGGAATAATATTTATTTCCTTGTAGTTTATTATGCTGAACGTCAAAATAATTAGAAATAAATTAATATAATTATATGGTCATTGCACTGGTGTAATGATTATTTGTGTAACAAGTTGCATTCGCACACAAAGGGTTCAGTAGCATTATTGGCATAATCTTCTTTCAACATTATACAATGCTGCAATGTTGCGTGAGATGGAATTAGGGCAGCTACACCTCAAGACTGCTTCACTGATTAGAAACGGACTCCCAGGAACCGCTATATATACGATATATAAACGATATATGGATTATTATTGCCATAATAATCCATCATAGTCATATACGGTCACAATCATGTCGTCCAAAAATAACATCATGTTACTCTGACGTTTGTTACTTGGGAGCCCGCTATATAGCATCAATAGATACACACACAGATTTACCAGGTGTCTATGGGTACATCACTCAGTTAGCTTGAAGCCACTTACATAGTTATGTGTGCGTGAAAAAGTGTCTATGTGTGTCTATAATACAGGCTATACGTATTATTCTTTGTGTGGTATTATCTATACTTATCAAAAAACTAAAAGAAAATCAACAACTTGTGGACCTGGTGCTCACCAAAAAAGAATAAAAGCCAAATAGACTACATTTTAACTAGTATTAGAAAATCTTTTTCAAATATAGATATTATCAAACAATTTACCTTCGCTACTGATCATAGACTAATTAGAAGCACTATACATCTAACAAAAATTAGAAAAAGTAGAGCTACCTTTAACAATATAACATCAAAAATCAACACTAAAGAAAACCAACTCCAATATATAGAAGCTCTGAAAGAAAACTTAAAAGAATCTAACATTTCTGAAGAAGATCATATTGAATGTTACTATGCAAAAATCAAAACAATGATTATAAAAAGCCTAAACTCTATACAACCCACCAAAAATAAGAAAAAACACTTTATCTCATACTCCACTAAAACCATGATACTAAGAAGAAGTGAACTACAACGTAAAAAACCACTTACCATAGATGAGAAACAAGAACTAAGAAAGTTATACAAAACTATTGGCAGATAAATAAAAGTAGAATACAAAGAGTACAAACTAGAGTTAATAAAGAGACACTTGAATACTGCAAGAAGCCTAAAAAAAGTATTGAAAGAAGTTTACTCTGCAAAGAATTGGATACCATGTCTACGCAAAAACTCTAGCAAATCTTATTCAAGATCAGAAATAATAAGTATAGCAACAGAGTTTTATCGGACACTCCATGTGCAGAAAACCCTTGTACCAAATCAACACTCTTCTACTCTCACCATTCACCATCAAGACCCTGTATCATTAGAGAGATTTACAGAACGAGACATATTCTCAAAAATCGAAAAGCTTAAAACAGATAAAAGTAATGGACCAGATAGGTATACCAAATGAAGCCTTGAAGTCAGCCAAACATGTAATAATTACGTACATAACTAACCTTTTCAATAAAATACTGGACAATAAAGAAATACCTAAAGAGTGGGCACATTCTGATATAATACTTCTATAAAAAAAAGGTGATCCTGCTGACATTGGTAATAATCGTCCCGTTAGCCTCCAACCAAATATATACAAACTATTTGCCTCATGTCTCGAAAAACGTTTAGAACCCTATACTGAAAACTACCAGCTAGTTGAGCAAGCAGGTTTTAGAAAAGGCTTCTCAACAATTGACCATATACATACCCTTGAACAAGTTATTGAAAAATATGAAGAACAACAATGTTCACTCTGCCTGGCCTTCATAGACTATGCAAAAGCGTTTGACTCAATTTCTCACGAAAGTATATGGAAAGCTTTAGATGATTGTAACGTACCAAACGAAACAATAGAACTCTTAAAAGACATCTACGAAAAAAGTACAAGTAGAGTGAGACTAGAGAGAAAAGGTCCGGTAATAAAAATATGTAGAGGAGTGAAACAGGGAGATCCGCTGTCACCCAGGTTATTTATTACTGTCCTTCAATATATCATGAAGAGCCTGAAATGGGCTAAAAAAGGAATTTTCATTAATGGAAATACCTAAGCAATCTTAGATTTGCTGATGACATAAACACAAACACAACTACAAAAAATGATTAATGACCTCAACAATGCCAGTCGAACCATAGGCTTAGAGCTAAATATTACTAAAACTAAGATTATGACGAACAGAGACGAACATCCAATCACAGTTGATGGTAACCTACTAGAGTACGTACAAGAATACAACTACCTCGGCAAACAAATTTCCTTAAAAAGATCCAGACATTTAGATGAATTGAACAGACGTGTAAACTTAACATGGCAAAAATTTTGGAGTTGTAAGGAAATATTAAAGTCAAGTCTACCAGTCTGTTTAAAGTCTATTGTTTTGGATTCTAGCTTACTGCCCTGTCTATCATATGCATCCTAAACATGGATCTATAACAGAAAAACTGAGAGAAAAAACCAAACTTGCCAAAGAGCAATGGAACATAGCATTCTAAACCTAAAACGCATAGATAAACAAAAAACACATTTATAAGGAAACAAACAAAGGTAATAGATGCTCTAAACCACTGCAAAAAACTAAAGTGGAAATGGGCAGGCCATGTAGCACGTATGAAATCAGATAGATGGTCCAACAAAACAACTCGCTGGCCTGGCCCGTTTGGAAAAACAGGGTAGGCCCCCTGATAGATGGATTGACGAAATCGTGAAACACTAAAAACTATAGTAATAAGAGTTGTTTTTGTTTAGAATTCAGTAACACTAAGTTACAATTCTTCTTATAAGTTAATTTCTTCGAAAATAAACGCATTTTGTAGTACAAAGGAAACCCTCAACGGGCTTCTAGATATATTGTTATAGAAATATTCTAACAAAAAAGGTAATAAATAAGAACTTAAACAAAATTACTGGTAATAAAATTATTATGGTATTGGTACCCATTTCAGGATTAATTTAGGTTAGAACATTGTTTTGTTTGGATTAGTACAGAGAGACCATTTTTTTATTCCCCTTTTATGACTGTACTTCCTCGAAGATTTTACTATTCTAAATTTAAAATTATGTTGTGTAGTTAAAACCTTTTTATTAAATGATACGTATGCTTCTTACTAAATAACTGCAAGGTAACAAACCACAGAGTCTTTATTGCAACTGTAATAATTCTTTTTACTGTTAATTTTTACGCAAAATATCAATAAAAATATAAAGCTTGTTTATATTTGAATTTGGAATTCTTTAATTATTTACACAGGCCTAAGCACCTTATAGATCACCTTACTGTTATAAATCTTTATTTGAAAAGCCTAGATACTCGATCAAATATTTATACTTACAAAAAAACTCAGTAATAAAAAAACTGTTATGACATAGAACAAAATGTCTTTAGACGTGGTGTTAAAATGAAATCAGTAATAGGGTCCCGTTTTTACCCTTTGGGTACGGAACCCTAAAAATCTTCTGAGTGAGGACTATCCTCATTTAACCTATTCAATACATGTATTCACCAATTACTTTATTACCTACATTTAACAACAGAGAAAATTCTTAGAAACTGTTGGTTTGATAAAAGTTTTAAATTTTACATTGTACTATTGACTTCTACGGTAGTTTTGACTTTACCATTTTAGAACGTCTTATTTGTTTATTATCCTTTAGATAATTTTTAGAGATTTATAACAAAAGGAAAAACGAGACTCTATTATTGAGACTTCGCTGTCTGACCGTCTATCAGTCCGTCCGTCTTGTCACCAGACTGTATCTCTGGAACAGTGATATCTAGAGAGCTGAAAACGTTACAGTTTATGTGTATAACTCTCCTACCCTTATGTTATTTGGGTTATGACAATAATGTTACGGAACCTTTCGTTTGCGAGTACAACTCGTACTTAACCGGTTTTTTTCTGTAAGAGATTTTAGGAAGTAATGGGCTGGTGACACTTGTATTCTTAATAAGTCACCATAAGTCATCATTTTCTCTTCTATTCAGCCAATTAATCATCTGTCAGACACGGTCCTCCTCTACTAACTCTAGGTACTATGGGATAGTTTTGTTGATTATGGCTCACTGACCGAGCTTATCCGTGTGGTGACGGAGTAAGAATACAAGTGTTACAACCCCATTTCCTCCCAAGGGTGCTGTAAAAGTCAGCTAAGGCAAATTGCACATAGATAACATCCTCTGTGAGAGACGGAAGGCTCGAAAATAAACTCTCTGCGCGCACAGCGCGGCACAGTAGACCTCCCTCCAAAGTGGGGGAAGCCCATGCCCAACAGTGGGACGTAGATGGGTTGGAGAGGAGAGGCCCGAGCTTTTTAGCATAGAGGCATTGATCAAGTATAATCATCTTTGATAGAGTTCATATTTATTTATTTATTTCATTCATGTTGTTTGTTTACAAGTTGGTATATAAAAATGTTAGTTTTAGTTAAGTTGGGTTTAGTTAAGCGTAACTGAACTTAACAAAAATGAAACCAACTATGGTGTATTTTGATTGATTAACTATCAAGTTGTGCTCATTTTTAACACGCTTTTATAAGTTCGGTATGTATCTATCAATGTATTAATCTATGTAACGGAATCTTTCAACGCTATTTTCACCAACTTGCGATAGTCGGATTGATTTGAAATTTTGCATACATATCAAGAACCCATGACAATGCAATTATTTAAAAAGATATTTAGGCTTTTCAAGCGTGTTTTTTAGTTTTTGAACAAAGCAAATTTTATTAATTTAAGTCGTTAGTATAATACACAGATTGTCTAATAAAAAAGTGCGGCTAACATTGCCGAATTGTGTTATTGACAGTAGGTATCAATTATAATTTTTTAGTTAAGTTTATTTTTGCACGTAGAATCATGTAATTAGTAATTGGTACCATTAAGAGGATACCAAAATAGCTTCGTGCATTTTTCTACATACGAAGTTTTCATTTTTTCTTTAGATTGAATGGCTAGAGCTCTAATTTTTAAGTATATGTTTTTTCAATATATAATCTAGGATCGCATAAACTCAGAAACGCGATTGAAAAAAGTTTTCTCGATAGAAAATCTCTCTCATTTTTTATTTTTTTCATTTGTCGGTCTATTATCGCGTATTAACTAATGAAATAACTTTAAAAACATATGTAACTATTATATATAGAAACACGTAAGCGGGAATTAAAATATATTTAGTAGATTTTGAGTAAACAAAAAAATATCCCTAATTCTTCATTTTCTATACCTACTAGCTGTGTTAATATGTACATGTCGACAATAATATTGATGTAGGCCCTTAACTGCTTATATCATTCCTCAGCGGATTTTTTCAGCAATTTATAGGCAGTTATGCTTTATAGGCTGGACCATACGGAAGTCCTTATTATATTAGTGCTTATATTTATATGACCGCAGGTGTAGTGGTTTATTTGTCAAGCTGCCTCTGAACAGCTGCGGTAGGTTGTGGTTTGATCATCATATTATCATGTTGTTACAAATTGTTACATTTTAATGTGAAACAATTAGAATCTTTTGTTTTTGCGTTCTCTATAAAAAAAGAAACATACAATAGTTTATATTGTGCAATGTCGATCACGTAAATTAAGATAAATCTTATCTTTAACAATTAAATAATGTATTTTTGAAAAAAACTATAATTTATTAACAGTTTTTTTATGCAAAATATTGGACATTAAAAATTGAAACTGTTGCCCAAAATTTCGTCTGCTAATAATAATATAGAGTTACGAAGAATGTAGCTTTCTATAATTGTAAAGGTTTCTCTCTCTCCAGCCCATTTACGTCCCACTGTTGGGCACGGGCCTCCTCCACTTTGGGAGGGATTATGGTCTACTGTGCCGCGCTGACCAGGCGTGTTGGCACTGGGTTTGTTTCAGAGTTTTCTATCTCACAGAAGATATTATCTGTGTACAATATTCGTTAGCTAACTTTTACAGCACCCTGGGGAGGAAAGGGATGATTATACTTGTATTCTTAATCCGTCACCACACAGAACAGTAGTAGTGTAAAGTTTTAGATTCAGTAAAATTTTAGGAGGTAAAATTTCTTTTCATTATTTTTAGTTAGTATATGTGACACCAGAATTACAAAATAAAGTATGAACGACAATGTGATCTACAAGCAGAACTGTTTGTTATAGTATAGATACTTTCTTACAACGTTGCAATTCCTAGAAAGAATAATAAACTACTTACTTATAGAAATTGTTAATCATCTGTCCAATAGTTTAGCAAACGGTTTGCGGAAACTGAGAGCATTTATTAGTTTTTACAAACTGTTTGTTTGTTCGTTTGTTCGTTGTATGGTGTAAGTAATAAACCACTTAATCTCAAGTACAGTAATCCTAGTTATTCTTAGAATCGTTTTTGAATAAAATACTTTTTGTTCAACAAGTTAACTTTATGGTATGATAACTTTTCGAATTTATGTTAATATAATACCACCAAAATACACCGAAGTTTGGTTCATTTTATTTCAGTCTTGTTTAGTCCATGACGCAACAGTACTGGTGCCAATTTGGTTTCGGGAAAATTTTGTTGTTATTAACTGATTAGTTACTAGCATTTACTCAAGTTTTTCCAATTGAAAAGCCGTCTGTGTACCAAATTTTATTAAAATCGTATTAGTAATTGTGATGTGAAAGAGTGCTAAACATAATTACATAATTTTTTTATTTATTTCACGAAACAAAGCTGTTAGAATAATAAAACTGTCTACAACGACATCTGTCAGTGCGGTAAGTGAGTTTATCTATTTAGTATTATGCCCGGATCCTTACAACCATGTAGGCAAATTGATTACTAAGTAATTGATATGACATACAGTTTCAATATGTTTGTGCCATTTCAATGTACTTCCAACGTGAAGACCAAGGGATTTAATATTTGCCCTGGTCGTCTAAATATGAATGAAAAATGAATAAAGTGACTTGCCCTTATTTTAAAAAGGTACATAAATAGGACAGACACCATAATATAGAGGTTTCATGATTATGCTGAGTTGGGTCCGTATTTGTGACTACTCCTAATCTTAGTTACCTATATGTTAAGTGTTAGTGTGTGTGTGTGTGTGTTTTAATGTTTTTATTTTATATTTGTTGAGGAGATTCAAATAAAATATTTCTTACTTTCGTCAAAAAAAACATCGTGTTAAAATTAACACGATTTTTTTAGCTTCCTTTATAGTTGGCTACCTACGTATGTTTTATGGCCGTTTTTAGGGTTCCGTACCCAAAGGGTAAAAACGGGACCCTATTACTGAGACTTCGCTGTCCGTCCGTCCGTCCGTCCGTCCGTCCGTCCGTCCGTCTGTCACCAGGCTGTATCTCAAGAACGGTGATAGCTAGAGAGTTGAAATTTTCACAGATGATGTATTTCTATTGCCGCTATAACAACAAATACTAAAAATAAAATAAAATAAATATTTAAGGGGGGCTCCCATACAACAAACATGATTTTTAGGGTTCCGTACCCAGTATCTCAAGAACGGTGATAGCTAGACAGTTGAAATTTTCACAGATGATGTATTTCTATTGCCGCTATAACAACAAATACTAAAAATAAAATAAAATAAATATTTAAGGGGGGCTCCCATACAACAAACATGATTTTTTTACCGTTTCTTGCTCGATACTAATAACGTTGCCTTATGTTGCATAGATAATGGTACGGAACCCTTCGTGCGCGAGTCCGACTCGCACTTGACCAATTATTAATACTTTATCTAGGCTCTATTCTTCCTATTATAGTCTAGTTAATCTAAACTTTTGTCTATACTTGCATATCAATAAGTTATTGATAACAGAATTCTCTATAAGAAATGTTACAGAACATAGAAATATCTTTCTAAACGAGGATAACAATCTATCCGTAATCTTAGATCGGTTATTAAAAACGGCCGATAATCTACATAACCGAATGCTTGAATGTGATTTTCACCCACTTCGAAAAGTTGGATTTCAGTTGACGACAATGCAATGATTCGGAAAAGAAATCCAAGATTTTCATGTGTGTCTGTTGGAAAAGTTTAAGCTATTCAAATTATTGTATCTTTGAAGGTTTTATAGTTTAAACTGTTTGTGGTTTTTAATGATTCCTAACATTGTTTTAAACATAAAATATTGTGGATATACACATTAATTTTATTACTTTGTAGTTTGTAAATAAGGAAATGAAATGATATCGGAAATAATTTCCTATTACAATTTCCTTGTATAGTAACAATGTAAATATTATAACTATGTCTTACCATGAGGTAAGTTATAATTTTACTGTCGTATATATGGAGTAAGGGCACATTTGTAAGCTTTTTTACGTTTTTTATTACACGTAGGTCTATGCCAGAAGTTCTTGGTCCAATATAGTTTGCAATGAGTTCTAAACCTCTGTAGATGTTTACTTCTAATGTTGTCCTAGTCAACCATCTTTAGTTATTATAAAATATAAATAAATAAAAAATACATATTCATGTACATTTCACACAACGTCCTCTGGTCTCAAGCTAAGCTTAATATGCTTGTGTTACGGGTACCAGAATACGGATAGAATACATAAACTACTTTTCTATTGTAAATACATTCTTATAACACATAGTAAACACCCAGACGCAGGATAAACATTTGTATGACAATTGTAAATATTACATAAATGATTGTCCCAAGCGGGAATCGAACCCGCGGCCTCGTGAACGGTAGTCCGTTACCTTAACCACTAGACCACGAAGCCCGTCTATTATATCTATAAATAAAGTCGTTTTTCTCTGTATGTTTAAGTGAGCTTAATTTTTTAGGGTTCTGGACCAAAAGGTAAAACTGAGCCCTATTACTGAGACTTGGAATAATACTTGAATCTTTGCTGAGTTTCTTACGCCGGTTCTTCTCAGCAGATTGCGCCCTGAACCGGTGGTAGGGAAAAAAAATATGGACATGTCATAAGCACATAATTTTTCTGAAAAATTGTGTCTACTTGATTAAATGATTTTTCATTTCATTTCGCTGTGCGTCTGTCCGTCCGTCTGTCACCGGAACGAATCTCTTATTATTGAGAAAGTAACTCTACCTATATGTTTGTTTTTCATACGAAAACGTATCGATTTAATTGAAATATTGTACACAAAGAGTCTAGAGCTAGATATACACTTTATTGCCTCCTCACTCAAACCAGACCATGGTACAAGCCAAGGCCAAGAAAAGGGCCCATCAGAGATAAGACATACGCTATTTTTGTGGAGAAAAGTACATTCCATATTCCACGCATACAAAATCATGGGCAACTTCTTATCATATATCAACATATCCTATTTAAAATATATACAAGCAACTATCATCATTTACCATCATCAATCCTCATCAAGTCTACTTAATCATCAAAATATGATAACTACATTAAGAACAAGACAAGTTTAAGATTCACAAAGCGTAACTTAAATAGTTGTAGATATATAATACAAAAACGACTAGATACTAGATTTTAATATTAATGTATTTTTTTGTTATAAACTTAGTTAAGATTGCTGTAAAACATTCTGTTTATATAACGATAAAAAAAAATGTATGAATTTAATGATGTCCAGAAATAACTACAGTATGGTAAGTTTAATAAATCTTATTATTATTAAAAAAAGACGAAACTTTGTGTGTGTATGTGTATATTCTTTAAGCTTATTTGAATTCCAATGGATTTTGTTGAAATTTCGTCCTAAGATTTATGTTTTACTAGCTAATGCCCGCGACTTCACCCGCGTTTATAGTTTTTTTAAATCTCCTCCCCCAATGTACACCAAACCTTAATAAATTGTACAAAAAAGAAATCCTCTAGAACCACTCTATTTATTAAAAAAAACCGCATCACAGTCCATTTCGTAGTTTTGAAGATATAAGCGCACATATGGACATATATACAAAAATAACGACTTTAAAAATAAAGTATTTGTTTTTGTACATGTATCTTTACTCTAACTAAAATAATCAAATAACTTAATTGCTGTACTTAGAAACATCAATTAAGTTATTTGATAACATCTTAATAATATTATGTAAAACTCGTCATCAAATGGCGTTAGTGTGGAGTTTGATGACGAGTGATTTTCTCACCGTTCTTTATCCTTGATTTTTCTCAAATTTCGTTCTTTATCATTGTGGTGACGGATTGAGAGTCACGCTCCTTTTCGTCGTGCTGTAAGAGTCGTCGGAACAATAGCAAATATCGTCTTCTGCAACAGAAGAAAATATTCGAAAAGTCATACATCTTTAATGTATGACTTTTCGAATATTTTCGTCTCCTCCCTCCCAAAGTGGAAGAGGCTCCTGCTCAACTTTTAGATAATATATGTATTTTTACTGACGTATTCAGACCTGCTTAATTTACTGAAGGGCAATAAGAGTATAGCAATGAACTTGCTTAATATTAAACCTTATTTTCCATACAATAAACTCATTTACAATTAAATGGAATATTGCACTTGAAAAAGACAAAGGTTTTGGAAAATATATCCGTTTTGAAGTTTATGGTAAATAATAATTGATTATGTAAAATATAACAACTTTGAACTGTCTGTGTGGTGAGGGGTTAAGAATACAAGTGTTACCAACCCAATTCCTCTCGAGAGTGTTGTGACATGTAGCTGAGGGATATTGTTATCGGAGAACAACCTCTCTGAGAGATGGAAAACTCCAAAATAAAACCTGTGTCGATATGCCTCGTCTGTTGTATAGTAGACCATAATCCCTGCCAAAGTGGAGGTCCGCATCCAACAATGGGAGTTTAATGGGCTGGAGAGAGAGAGAGAGAGAGATGAACTTGAGGCACTGGTAATGATTTTGTAAATATTAAGGCAGTTTCAATGTAATTTTATTTTGATCGCACTTAATTGTACTTTACTGCTCAAGTGATAAGTGATATTTATTAGCATTTAAAGTTGTAAGTTCTTGATAGTTTGTACCTAATAAACATTCAATTGGCTTAGTTTGAAGTTTAAGTTAACGAAAGAGGTTTTACATAAATTTATTAATTTTTGCAATTGACCAGTTGACCAGTTTTGCACCAACCAGCGGTTTGCAGCAACTCGATCAATCATGGATTGATCGAGTTGCTGCAAACCGCTCAATAGATGGCGTTGTACAAAAACATCGCACGATGTTTAACTCACATTGAGAAGATAGTAGTGGAAGATTTGGTAAACATGTGCGGGAACCATGATAGCTCAGATGTGAGAGCAACGGAACGGTTTTCCGAGGTCGTAGGTTCAAATCCCTCTCATGGTTATCATTTTTTCCACTATAATTTAGTTTATTTAGAAAGAGATTTTAACTCTTATTTAGTTTATTTGTAAAGTGTTCATGGAATTTGCAATGTTCTGCCCCATAATAAAAAAAAATTGGTCATTGGTAATAAATAATTTTCCTGTTTAATTTAAAGTGTCGAGAAACGATCAATCTTCGGCTTAACTTACTAATGATATTACGAGTACAATATATAAATATGTAGGTAATATGTAGGTAATAAATATGTATAAAAAGGTAGGTAATAAATATGTAGGTATAAATACTATAAATTATATCTAGGCATGGTACTATCTAGGTATGTAAACCTAATTATTAACTTGCAGTAGGTATCGGTACCTAATTTAAACTTTGGTCACTTATCTTAATACTAAATCAAGTTTCTAAAAGAGATAACACTGTCAGAATAATACTAATAACAAAATCCACAGACTAAACAGCGTGACAGCGGTAAATTTTAACTGGAGAATCACACGCACCGCCGAATATCCATAACGGCTATTATACCCGTCACAGATTTCTGAACGGACTGAAATGGCGCGCGACCAATCGGACGTACAGATTTGAATATGGAATGTGATACTGGCGACCTTCATAAATTTAGCTTTAAATTTAGCCAATAAATGTCACATGTGAAAAAATATAAGTTTTTTTTAAAGGGCGCTCGCTATATTACATATTTTGTGTAATGACAATGCGATGTGTCAAAGATCTGAGACGTTTATTGTTTTTTTTATGTTAAAAACTGTTTTTAGGCATAAACATACTCGATACCTAATACCAAGTACTACTTTATTAGTATATACAATTAGGGATTTCTATCTTACCGTTCAGTGTTCTTCCGTCTGGCTGTCGTACAATTTATTTCTCTCAATAATTCTATGATATTGACACTCATAAGAAACATGTCTATGCATTGACAGATTCGTTATTGCAAAAATACAATCAACCTTCATAATCTACATGACCTACCCCAAGTATCTATTTACCTATTATAAAATAATCTAGTTCATACAATAACACTAGTTATTGATGCCAAATACGCCAATGGTACCAATTCTGTGCGCACAACTAAACTAGATTTAAAAATGAATTTTCATCGATCTCGATAACACAATGCGGCGATGTTAACTGAGCTTCCATGTAAAATAAAAACTGTTTATCAATATCAATGTGTAGACCAAAGATTATAATTAATACAAATCTACACAACAAAATAGTCAATTATTCAAAATAGACGAATTAGTTGTTATCATTTTTAGTTAAATTTATTTATTTATACTTTATTGTACACCAATTACATTAAATTTACATTAAAAATAAATATAATAAGAACCCGTACAATGGGCGCTTATCGCTTAAAGCGATTTCTTCCAGTTTAGTTGTGTACGTAGAATTGGCTTCAATATAGTTTATAAAAAATGTAGATAAAAATACACAATACAGAAAATCAACATCAAATTGAATTATAAAACATCCTATCATCGTAACCTATTATAAAGCTTATTGAAATAAAACTCTAAATGAATTTCGAAATGTCTTCAAGAAATAAGCACCTAGTAACTAATCTAGGTACCCACTACAGGTATATAGTAATAACCTATGCTAATAAAACCTTATTCAACCTAACCTTTATCGATCGTAAAACGCAATCCTATTATGTTGGTACACTGCTACCAACTTTACGATAAAATAAACTATTGAGTAAATGGTACCTATGTAATCTAGATGTTTTCTGTTTTGTACATAAACTGTATATAAGGTTTATTATGCCTGTTTTGACGTACTTGAATTTATTGCGCAAGTAAAGAAAATTGCGTGGTTAGGCCATGAATTAAGTTGAGAGACGAAGTTATTTGATTTTAAACATAATTCAATTTAAATAAAAGTTACTTTACCTTTGTTTAAATTAAATTTCGTAGCCAATTGTATTAGAAGTAAAATTAAAAATTATTAGTTACACCCACAGAAGGTTACACCTAATTTTGTTTGGTTACTTAGGATATCTGGGTTGGTTGCTAATGAAAAACCGTTAGATGTAGGACCTATCTATAAAGGGCGTCACAAGCGGCATATTAATATAGCGAGAAAGAGACAGATACATACAGAAAAAAGGCGACGCTAGGAAGAGACAGATATATCTGTCGGTGACGTAATAAATATAGATACATCTCGTTATATTAATATATATTATATTATGCCCTTTGTGTTGCTCTTAAAGTCAATGTAAATAAAAAATTGGCTTTTAATTTACTTTACCTGGCTATTTTCATTAATATGATCCATAAATAAATATTCTTTCTGTACGTTATTATTGCAAATATTTTTATATTGAATTGCTTTGCTTTTTATTTTACTTTTAATCCTTTGAGTATTAAAGAACAGGAGTAGGCATTGATTTACCCTCACTGAAAAAGCTATAAAGACATTCTTTTTCTTACAGATAGTGTCTTCTCTCTGTGAGCATACGATGTAATTGCGTTAGTGTGTTTGTATCTTAGAACATAAAATATTATTTAAACTAAAGTTTGTATGCACTACCTGGACACGGCACAGTACTTGCCAGTCAATTTGACAAAGAGAAGAGCGCGTAAGTCTATTCCTGTTGGTTTAACATTCAAAGGGTGCTTCGTTTTTATCCACTTTTTCTTATTTCTTTGATTTGTTATTAAATATGTATATTATTGGTTATTACAGGACGCGGGGAGGCAGGCGGCGCGATGGCGTGCGCCGGCTGCGAGAAGCCGATCCTTGACAAGTTCCTCCTTCACGTGCTGGAGCGAGCTTGGCATGCCACCTGCGTCCGCTGTGCCGACTGCAGAGCACCACTCGCTGATAAATGTTACTCCAGAGACAATAAGCTCTTCTGCAGGAATGATTTCTTTAGGTAAATATAAAAACTTAGTGATATGCGTGAGCGCACTGGGAAGCAATAACGGTCAGACAAAGCTGGTGAGAATTGCTTCCCAGAGTGATGTATAAGCTATCTAAGGGATATTACGCAAAAAACATCCTTTGTGAGAGACTGACAATATAAAAATCAACCCTATGCCAACACGGCTGGTCAGCGCGGTATAGTAAACAAAGTGGAGTACATAGTTTCAAAGTGGAACAGGCCTGTGTGTGCCCGTGTTAGTGACCTGGAGAGAGAGAGCGAGTGAGTCTGACGCTTATGGTAGCTAAGCGTATGTAACTACTCCAGTTAATTTAATACTCAAAGGCTTAGATTGTGGCTTTGATCGCGCTATATATTTACTACTTATCTCTATGGGATAAAAGTGTGTCAGTATATATGGATATATGTAAATACTAACCGATGGCCCGCGACTCTATAAGCGATTTTAGAAAATTTATCCCGTTTTTGTATCTTTTTTCACTAGTGCTTCGCTCCTATTCGTCGTAGCGTGGTGTTACAAGCCTCATAGCCGTTTAATGGACTAGCCAACAGAATATGAATTTTACAATTCTAAAGAGCGGTTCCTGAGATTAAATAAATAAATTAAAATAAATATTCATGGACATTTCACACAACGTTCTCTGTCAGTTCCTGAGATTACCGCGTTCAAACATATAAACTCTTTAGCTTTGTAATATTTGTATAGGTGTACAAATGATTTAATACTTATTTATAAATACTTCTAAATAACTTTGTCCCACACAGACTACAAAATAGCCGTACTTGGATTTATTTTTTCGTCACAGCCGTAATTATTACTGTACTTACAAAAATACCTAAATTATATAAGAAAGCTTAAAAAACCCATTGTAAAAACCATATAATTATTATAATTTAGGTTAAACTCTAAATTATACCTACGTTTTGGTTTATAAAAAGTAAAGATATAAAAAATGGAACAGATTACACGACAAAATCTATTGTAAAAAAAACTAAATTTGTTGAAGGTTAGGGCGGAAAACAGTTCACTTATGACTTCCGCTGACTTGATGATGTCATTTGGCACCAACCTCTTTGGGTTCCGTGTGGAAATTATCTTTTCGTAACAACTGTGCCCCCGGTTTTACTTGCGTACTTGTATGTAGAAGCCCTTTCTTATTAACAATATGTATAGAAACAGTTTATGTCCTATTCGTAGGTCTACATATTCACACAACATCATCATACTATCACACCGTAACCCCATAGGGGTAGGCCGAAACTATAAAACGCGGTAGTCTAAACACACTTCCTGAGATAATAATATTATTTATTTATTTATTATTCAGGAAAAAATAAACAGTCTCATTACAAATCAGAATAAAAGAAACAGTAATACGGATAGACTTTTAGCCATAATTAACATAACATAAATGGTAAACATAAAAGTGTCTTGTTATGTAAAAAAAAATATAAATATGAACTTAATAAATAAATTTGAACCTTAGGTTACATTAATTACATTATTATTAGTTACATTTATTATCACACAAGCACATCATTTCATAAGAATCAGTCAATTGGTTTGAGACAGGAATATTGCACACAGATAACTGATAATCTGCGAGAGATGTAAAATTTGAAAATAAACCCAACACGCCTGGTCAGCGTGGCACAGTAGACCGTAACCTCCTACTAAAGTGGAGGAGGTCCATGCCCAACAGTGGGAAGTTAATGGGCTGAAGAGAAAAGTAGAGATTTGGAACTCCCGAGTGTAAAGTCGTCGGTAATACCTACTAAACTTACAAATTTCTCTAAAGCTGAACCAATTTTCTTTATACTTTTTTTTATTTCAATAGTGTTATTAGTAGCACTTTTAAAATTCCTAGACATATAAGTGATGTCATTTCCGTTGTTGGAACACCCTGCTATTATGCCATTAGTATTGAATCAACACTCAAAAGTTTATAAATAAAGTTTGGAGTTTGAGGGCGTAATCAATTAGATTGTTTGTGTAAATCTATTTGATTATAGTATACAATTACTATATATATTATGTATTGAATCAATACTTACTTAATAATATAAAGCTGAAGAGTTTGTTTATGAACGCGCTAATCTTAAAAACCACTCACTGGTCCGGTTTGAAATTATTTCACTGTTGAATAGTACATTTTATCGAGGAAGGCTATATAACATCACGCTGTGACCAATAGGGGCGAAGTTTTAGCGAAACATTTTGCAATAATGGGGAAAGATTTCGAAATTCCACACGTAAGAAATCACTGGCAATTACTAGTACTGTATGATATCTATGTCATATTATCTACTGAATGTAGGATATAGGTCTGAATCTAGAGTACCTATGCTTATATTTAATGTTAAGTAAGATCTTCATAGAGAGTTTATACTTGGGTTCCATTTTAGTTTAATTTACCTAATTTTCGGCGTAACAGAATTGATAAATCCTACCATAATTATACTCTTTATCGCATGAGAATTTAACTAAAATGTACTACTTAAATGTACTGTGTTGCGTTAAAGAAAAAACCTGTCAAGAGCGAGGCAAACTCGCACACTTAGGGTTTCGTACATACTAGACATATAAACATAAGTAACTGCATTCAAATAATCAGTTAATTATACTCAAAACAACTCTCAAACTTAATTTTGTAGTTGTAATACAGGCAATCGCCTACATTTCAGCAACTTCATAAGTTGGTATTAGTATAAACACTTTTTTCTTGTGATGTGATGACAAATTATAAGTTTTTGGATTTTTCCCTATATCAGCACTATATAGACTTGACCTATGCCAAATTTCAAGGCTCTAGGGCAACGGAAAGTACCCTGTGAATTTTGATTCCCTAGCATAAGTCGAAAATTTTTAAATGCGTAGAGGTAAAAGGTTGATTGTATTTTTTGCAGCAAGGGACCGCGTAGATCTACATTTGGTATGAGTTTCAAGTTGATACCTTGAGCCGTTGTTGAGTAAAAAAAATTTGACTGACGGACAGACAGACAGACAGACACCGGAGTGATCCTATAAGGGTTTGTACGAAACCCTAAAAACAAAAGAACGAAAATCGAAAATCATTTTTGTATTCTAAACAATCAAGAGTTAAAATTCAAATAAAAAATATAATAAAAATAAACAAGAATGCAATCAATAGCTAACAGTCACAAAAATAATAATACTTTTACATATATATTTGCAAAAAGTGTCATCATAAATTCTTATTAAGTACACACCTTGATTATAACCTCAAAACACATGTTAAACTTCAAACTTTAGTGTTGTCATCAGTTGAAAATTTAAATCATCTTCGGTTTGTCTTAAAAATAATTTAGAAGACGAAAAAGGTTTGCCTCGAGGCCCAGGCAAACTCAACGCAGGCAAAGGTCATAAAACATTCAGTTTGACGTGGACACAATAAAAAAATGGAGTCCGATGCCCGTCAGACAGATACTGATGATTATTATAATAAAGTAGATTGTTTTACTTGAGTCTTATTATAAAAAAAAACATTACAAAAAGAATACTTAAGTAAACTTAAAAAATAAATGACAAATAAATAACAAAACAAATAACAATAACTTTAAATTTTTTTAATACTGAACATATTCCTTTTTTATGTTTTAGTTTTTAATTGTATATAAATAGAACTGATTTGTGATTTTATATGGAACTGATTTGTGAAAAAAAAACAATAACTGAAAGGATAAAAAAAGTAAACTTAATAACTAAATTAAAAAAAAAATATTCTAAAATCAATATGACGTTATTCTTAAAAAAAACTTTTAGCCGCGTTTTTACTTTAAGTCATGTGATGCTAGAAAGATTTAGTAAGTAAACATAATTAAGTTTTTTCGACAATCGTATTTGGACTTTTTGTTCTAGACGTGAGTCATGTTATGTAGCTCTGCAATATATTTATCAACTTTACAAGCTCCATAAACTGTCTATTTATGACCAGCAGATTTGTATTTCTGCTAATGAATGTTTAATAAAATTTATAAAAAATATTTTCTATAATATCAATCTAAATATTAAAAGAAACTGATTGATTGCCAAATGCATCAATGTATAACCGAAATGACAGAAATAAGGACTCTGATAAGTTTACATTCTTCGTCGGTATAAATCAGATATAAAGTTTTTAATTTTTCAGTAGTATCTTTATGTGTTAATCTATAAAATAAATAAATAATATAAACACATCGTTATTTCGGTAACATAGATCGATATGTTTACATTAAATAACAAGCAGCGAATTATTAAAAAACATGTTAAAATTCTATGAAACGCAATTTATGGATACAGATATACCGAATGGTGGGATTACGTTTAACAAGTAACTTTAGTCTGAGCCTCATTACCCTAAAAGTTCCCTTTCCCACCCATATTAATGTTCTTCTTTCTTCCTTAGACCCTTCCGTATATACTTTTCTCGCTTCTTTTATTTTAATTAATAATATTCAACTGTAATTTTAATGTATATATTTGTATGTAATAATTTAGATTTTATTGTTACACAAATTTGTTATTATTAAAGTGTACATAATATTGAAATAGATTTTTTTTATAATAATTATAAATATTTCCTTTTCTACTTTTCTGATCCGTTATGTTTTCCAAATTTACTTTCCTTTCGTTACATTATTCCTTTCCCTAATTTTTAATATGGCCAAGGTTTATAACCAGAGCCAAACAAAAATATAAAAAAAAAAACCTTAGTCTGGCTAAATCGTACTTCATAGAATAATGACGTTTCATATGACGTATAGCCTGTATCATAGATAGACATTGATATATTTTCACACACACATAGCATATGAGGCTTCAAGCCGATTGAGTGATGTAGCCATAGACAAAACATACATTTGGTACCTATATCTGTGTTTATGAAAGTAATTTTCACCCACTTGCATTAGGCGGATTACATACATAGTCTGAAATTTTGCACTCATATCAAAGACCGACGATAATGTAATGATGTAAAAAATGTAGATAATGGTGCCTATTCTATGTGCAGAACTTAACTTAACTTAACTAAAAAATGAAAACAACTATTGCTGTATCTTAAATATTTGACTATTTTTTGCACACATTTATATTAATTAAAATCGTTAGTCTATAATAAACAGTTTTATATTAAAAAAGTTCTGTTAACATTGCCGAATTGTGTTTTTAGTTAAGTTTAGTTCTGCACATAGAATAGGCACCAATGGTTTACAAACGTGTTTTTTAGTTTTTTAACTTATTAATAAATTATTTGTACGTAGAGATATGAATATCCGTGCATAGTCAGACTATGTCGCAAGTAGACATAGCTAGTTCATAATAAATACGAAGCAAATCTTTACAACCAATGAAATATGTTTTAAACGGTAAATGTTGTACCTATCAACTTAACATTGGATATTTATATATTCGGTGTTAACAACATCACCATAGATTCATCATTATATTAGTGTCCATTCAACTTGCGCAACTAAACTAAACTAAGTTAAGAGGGTACTGTACTCCTCATTTAGGTATTTGCCTTAGGTATTGCTATCCCTATTTCCGAGCGCCGCGCTGAAAGGGACAAATATAGATACAGCGGATTTTACCGATAAATTCTTTGAAAAAAGACGTTTCGTACTTCCGTTTTCTTTTCGCGAAAGTTAAACTGATTTTAATAATTTTTGCGTTATATTATAGATAAAGAGTATATCTATGCTTCTATCAATTTTTTTTGTGGTAAAACGTTACCAAATTTGTGTGATAGACGCTGCAACTTTATCTAAAGAAAAGCGAAAAAGTGGGTTTTTGGGATCGTCATATTTCTTTTAGTTATTATGTTTTGAAAAAAAGAAAGTGATAGAAGCATAGATATACTCTTTATCTATAATATAACGCAAAAATTATTAAAATCGGTTTAACTTTCGTGAAGAAAAAACGGAAGTACGATACCCATACTTTTGTATGGAGCATAATTTGGTATCGTCCCGTCTTAACCACAAATAATAGTAAAGTAAATAACACAATTCCGTACTATGAATTAGAATATCACGTTTTTACTGCGCGTAATTATTAAATAAAGTAATTATAATATATTTTTATATTAATAAGAAGTACCTTAAACCCAATTAATTAACACAATTAATACACAATACGTCATTGGTTTCATGGTTATGCTTATTTTATCTTCGTTTGTGTCTATCTATTAATATATGTAATAGAGTCCCTATACTTGATAATATTTTCTAACACTTGCGCGACTCATTTGCTTAAATAAAACTACTTTCTACGGATTTAGACGCGTATATTTGTTTTAAATTTTAGCGCGACGTTTCGGAGACTTTGCAGTCACCATGGTCACGGGTCTAGATGTAAAAAGTAGTTTTATTTAAGCCCTATACTTGATTTCAATCCTATTTCCATTAAATTATAATACACGTATTCCTATCATAACCGATGACAATCCAAATAATTAAAGAGAAATTCAGGGAATTACCGGTATTTAAGCGTATTTTTTAGTATTTAAACTAAGGAGATGTTATTTTACTTTAGTTCTTGATGTTATAAAATTGGTGTCATTATAGGCTTACTAAGTTAACGAACCGCACCTCTCACCTTTAAGTACTTGTTCACGTTGAAAGGCGCGGGCGAGGGCGCGGTGGCGGGTGCGGGCGCGGAGACGTGGCGATTTCGTGTTCACGTTGACCGCTAGGTGTTTGCGCGATTTGACATGTTGTCAGAGATTGTAAACATGAACGGCGATCTTATATTTTTAACCGAAAATTCATATTTAAAGTGGCAGATGATAAAAATTAGAATTGGTGTGCATGAATTTAATAAACAAGAGAACGGTATGGTGAATCTCATACTTTATATAGTAATTTGAGAGAACATGCTTCAAGGTTTTTTTGGATATACCAGAATGACTGTCAACTGCTTTGATTACATATTGGATTCAATAATAATATCATTATTTTTATTTATCTTATTTCGCATTCGACTAGTGTTTTGTTCATCATCGTCGCTCTCTAAATATTCAAACACCTCCAATCATTCATGACATCCATTCATCACCCATCGTTAATATGTAGCTAATACCTTTAATTCTAAATATACCGAAACAATTTATTATAAGTAACGAAGTAGCAGCTTCTATTGAACTTGTCACTTTTAGATAGCTAAAACGAGCAAACAAATGTTCGGCTGCTGGTTGAACTTACCTGACGTCGCGAGCGATTCGCGCGCGGCAGCCGGTAGCTAGCTCGCTACTTAGACCGCACGTGCGTTTTGTATGTGGACACTTGTATATGACGCTATATGTTTGATATTTCGCGAGCGCGCCCGCCACCGCGCCCGCGAGTTAACGTGTTTGAGCACTTAGAATTTCAATATGTCCTGTTTTGTTGGCAAAAGTTGAGATATGACAGCGGGCGATGGAAACTACAAACAGCCAAACAAGTTTTGATGTTTTATTCATACGGCCTCCATCGTTTATGCAAATCTATCTGGTAATAATTCAATGTGGTGATAAAATAATAAATTCTATATTGCGGAAAGTTATTTGTACTTGTCATGAACTAAAACTTAAGAAAAATGCGTCGATCTTTCGATTGGTTCATTCCTTGCAATCATTTACTGAATACAATATTAAGTGTCAATTTGTATGGAATTCAGTATAGCTACAAAAAAGTTTAAGTAGTAATATGTATAAGTAGAGCTTTTTGAAGCATACAAGACTATGTTCTTTTACACTTGCATTGCGCAACTTATCTACAAAAATTACTTTTTCCGGATTTATACGCTTATATAGCCCGTGGGTGTGCCTTGTAACTGCTGATCCCAGATGACTCTTACAACTCTGTCTCACCCGTGACTATAGTGGTAAAAAGTCTGTGAGACATCGGGCAAGATTAAAAAAAAAACATTTAGGCATACGCCTCTAAAACCATAAAAAGTGGCCATAATACATTACCAGCGGCCGTATTATGAGCTCTTATTCCCAGGCCGGTTACGCCGTGAATGGAACTGCCCGGCAAATTCGTAATATGAACATAACTCCCAGCCATCCAGTTCGCTAAAACAGTCATAGATTAATATGTTAATAGATAAGGTACAACTAAAAGTTTAAGTATTAACTAAAATTTTTCAACTAAATGTTTTATGTTTACCATAATGCATAATTTAGTCAGGCAGTGTATGGCCTGCCTGGAACTTGCATGATTTTTAAAAAGCTCATAATACGCCTGCAGGTGTTGCTTTCACGTGGAATATAGAAAAAAAATCCTTAACAAATATATTAAAACACATTCTCCTGAACCTCTCTAGTTTTTAAAATATAAGCTCATATACAAAAATTACGATTTCTTTTTGTAATAATTGAAGAAGTTTCCCTACATTAAGTGCGTATAGTGTACTTTGACGACGACGTTAGTAAATAGTGCTACGTATTTATAATGATAAAAATTGGTCAAGTGCGAGTCGGACTCGCGCACGAAGGGTTCCGTACCATTATCTATGCAACTTAAGGCAACGTTATTAGTATCGAGCAAGAAACGGTAAAAAAATCATGTTTGTTGTATGGGAGCCCCCCTTAAATATTTATTTTATTTTATTTTTAGTATTTGTTGTAATAGCGGCAATAGAAATACATCATCTGTGAAAATTTCAACTCTCTAGCTATCACCGTTCTTGAGATACAGCCTGGTGACAGACGGACGGACGGACGGACGGACAGCGAAGTCTCAGTAATAGGGTCCCGTTTTTACCCTTTGGGTACGGAACCCTAAAAAGGGCAAATAATAATATGTTTTTCTCTCTCTCTGTCACGCTTATTATCGTCTCACTGCTGCGCAGAGGCCTCTTCCACTTTGGGAGGAATTCTCGTCTACTGTAACACGCTGAGCGGGCGTGTTGGATTATGTTTATCAATATAATATTGAACAGGTCATAATCATTGATTGAAATACAAATGAACAAGTCGGAAAAAAATATTGCATAGATTCGCACCGCTAAGATTGTGAAATTTCCGGTGACTCAACTAGTTGCTCAACTGACCCCGTGATACTATGGTTATATTTCATAATTATTAATAATCATTTTATACCATAGACAGTACATAAATTTTGTTATACACTGGCTATAACTCGCCGTTTTACTTGTGTAACTTCTAATTAGGCTTGGTGTCGTTCATAGTTTTATTTCGCTAAAAAGGTCTATTAGTTCTTAAACTAACATATAAACATTTCTACCTACCCCTTTGAGGATTTACAGGCGTGATAATGTATGTCCTTTCCATCCCATTACCGTCCCACTGCTGGGAACGGGCCTCCTCGACTTTAAGAGCTATGGGCTACTGTGCGTGCCACTGGGTTTAGTTTGAAGGTTTCCGTCTCTCACAGTAGACGTTAACTGCTTATATTGTTCCTTAGTTGGTTGTAACTGGAAAAGAAATGGGGTTGTGACACTTATATTCTTAATCCGTCACCACACGGACAGATGATGTATGTAAAAGAACAATAATTTACGAGTAAGTCCGTTCATTTTACGAAAGACTGTTGTTTATGTAAATGCGGAAATATAAAAAGAAGTAAACGTCAATAAATTATTTTTTTAGAATACAAATGATGAGAAACCACGCCGCGGGACAAGTATTAACTTAAACATCTAAGTAAGG
Source organism: Orgyia antiqua (assembly GCA_916999025.1). Taxonomy (NCBI): domain Eukaryota; kingdom Metazoa; phylum Arthropoda; class Insecta; order Lepidoptera; family Erebidae; genus Orgyia; species Orgyia antiqua. Next base: position 26,477,520 of record OU779869.1, read on the forward strand.
TCCGCTGGCCCATTTGGACCAAAACAACATAAAATATGAATTAATGCCGTTCGCGAGAACTTAAATCTATCAAAAGCGATCATTTACATTCATTAGAGCGCTACCAGACACGTTCGGTTTTTTAAATATAAAAGTTCATCGCTATAAGATAAAAAACTATTAGAGTTCGGTAATAGAAAATATTGTTTGAGTTTGAAGAAGAAGTTATTAAAATCTGTGCGATTTTAGTAACTTTTTAGATTGCTGTTTGTGAATTTGTGCTAGTGTATACATATATAGTAAACTAGCTGTTGCCCACGACTTCGTCCGCCTGGAATTTGGAAAAAATTTTTTCGCAATAAAAGGTAGCCTATGTCCTTTCTCAGGGTCTAAAGATTGTCCGTGCCAAATTTCATCAAAATGTGTTAAGAGGTTTAAGCGGGAAAGCGTAACAGACAGACAGACAGGGTTACTTTCGCATTTATAATATTAGTAGGGATAAATGTCGTTCACTTAACTTACGTATATTTAATTTATAACCTACTAGCTGTTGCCCGCGACTTCGTACGCGTGAAATTTAGAAATCAGACCTTAACAAACTGAAGTTTACTACTATCACTCAATAGATGGCGTTGTATAGTTTTTTTTAAATCGCACTATGGTTTGGTTACACGCATTAACACATAAGCTCGTCTAAATTTTAGGTTTTCACTCAGCTTTTCGCATTTATAAATTAGTGAGGATGAGGATATATGTCAAAGTCAAAAATTTTTATTTCAAGTTCGCATGTTTTACAAGCTCTTTTGAAACGTCTGAAACTAGGTGTCTGTTCTCATTGATAGGAATAATAGGTTCTAGACGCGAATCCTATGGAGAAGAACAAACAAGAAACTCCATGGATTTTTTTCTCTTCCTTTCTTTTCATTGTTTTTTTTCCAATAATATTACACATTGTTGTGGGGTGTGAGAGTGATGCCGATTAGTGCGATCAAGATTAAGTAAAACTAACTTAATAATAAAATTGCCTTGTTGGAGCAAATCTAACTTATATAGGTTAAATGAACGACATTGATACCAACAATGTTAAGTAAGTTTTAGTTTACTTAAGTGTTATTATGTTTGTTATATTATGATCTTTTTCTCTTAAGATCTTGTTGCTAAACAAAAACTTTGAACCTTTTATACATGGTACCTTTGGGTCGAAAATTTGTTAGTTGTCAAAGTAATACGAACTGGATTATCAAATCTTCAATTAAAAGCTATTTAGCATATTTTTAATATATAGTATACCTACTAAATATTAAATACACAGAATATATTTTACGTTACAACAGCTCATACCTGACCGGATTTGAAGTGAGAAATATAAAATCATAATGATTTGCAAAACGTTTAAATGTAGATGATATAATATTAAAACCATTAATTGAGTGTCATTACATATGTAGACTCGATCTAAATCACACTATTATATGAATATTTGCATTGTAACATGAGTATAATTAGGATCATAAAATATTTTAATTTGGTACACTTCCGCATTTATATTCTTCTAGGGATTGAGGCGGTTGTCAATGCAAAAATCTAGAAGGTGATACTGGCTAGTTGTTATATTTAACTTTTTCTTCTCATTACTCATTAACCTCTATTTAGCCATTCCAATATTAAATACGAGCATTTTTAGGGTTCGGTACAAAAAGGTGAAATGGAACCCTGTTGCTTAGAACTCATTGTCCGTTTTTCACCAAGCTTTTTTTTTTAATAAATATACATGGACATTTCACACAACGTCCTCTAGTCCCAAGCTAAGTTTATATGCTTGTATTATGGGTACCAGAATACGGATATACTACATAAACTACTTTTATTTTGTAAATACATACATAAATAATACATAGTAAACACCCAGACGCAGTAAAAACATTTGTATAACATTTACAAATATCACATAAATGATTGTCCCAAGCGGTAATCGAACCCACGACCTCTTCATCGGCAGTCCGTGACATGAACCACTCCACCACGAAGCCCGTCATAAGCTGTATGTCAGGAAAGGCAATAGAGACAACTCTCTATTGCCTTTCCTGACATACAGCAGAAAATTTCAACAAATTTTCGGAGATGATGTATAACTGTTGATGCTAAAATAAAAAAATCCTTGATTCGATTATTCATCCATTATAATGATGGCAAGTGTATTCTGAATCTATCGGTAGTTTAATTTTTGGCGCCAACAATGTGAACCCATCCTTATTTATTGATTGATTCATTGATACATCAAAACTTATAAATTATTACATCAGAAACGAGATCGAGACTGTTATGAATATTGAAAACAAGATTTTTGAATAATTTAACATAATTTGCATTGACCCGACAGTTGAATAAGAATGAATTGTCGAAACATTTTTTTTTTTGTAATAAGATTTTAATCTTTTACTGCTGTAACAACAAAAAAAGTAAATACAGTAATTTATAAACGTAGTTTTTTGTTTTAAATAACACAAAATAGTGCCGGATAATGCACATTAGTCAAATCGGTCCGAGAGTAAGCATTACGCCGTATGCGTTAAAATTCAAATTTTGAACGAAATTTTTCCTATGTGACTGGTTCGATTTTGATGATGTTTTTCTGAGTGTTTAAGGCATAGTTAGGATTCATATTTATAAAAAATATATACTTATCATAAGCACGACGTCTGTCATACAAGTATTTTTTTATAGATTACGGGTACATTACCAGATTTTTTATACAACTAGGTGACGAACAAGTTTACGGCCCGATTAGCCGATGTACCTACAAATTACGAGTGACTCTACCTACGAGTAACAAATATAAAAATATAGAATTAGAAAATCGGTCCACAATTGACAAATCGGTGAAAACATACATAAAAAGAATATCTAGCCAAACATAGAACCTCTTTCTTTTTTTGAAGTCTGTTAAAATGGTGTTTCTTTTTCAGACGATACGGCACTAAGTGTAGTGGATGCGGTCACGGCATATCACCTTCAGACCTCGTTAGAAAAGCCCGTGAAAAGGTGTTCCATCTCAATTGCTTCACGTGTCTCGTATGTCGAAAACAGCTGTCTACTGGCGAAGAACTATACGTATTGGACGACAACAAGTTTATATGCAAAGAGGATTATCTCGCTGGGAAGGCGCCGACACAGCATTGTAAGTCTTTTTATAAGCTTTTTTTTTAATTTATGAGTTGTAACCGCTTTATAGCCTCTCGATATCTCTTAGTATTTAGTCAAATATATTTATGTTCTTAGTTTATTAGACAGATATCGTATTTAATACAATCCTGTAAATTCTCAAGAGTATAGAGGTTTGTAAGAATTTACAACAATTTTAATGCACACACATCTTTAAATTAAACACTTTTTATGTAGGTAGTACATAAAATGCTTGGTAGTGGTACTTTGACCTGGTACTAATTTATCTTCTAACAGTAAACCGAAACGGGGCTCATACTCAAGACCTATTTGTTACAATGCTTAACCATTTCGCTACGCAGTCAGTCGATAATCGATCAGAAAAATAAAAATATTTTATTAATATGTTATCTGTGCTGCCGCCGTGATTGCCAGATACGCATCTTCGGCCGCATTCATTGATGAATGACCTGCAATTAAAATGTGAAAGTTGGTAGCACTTGTTCGAATTTTAAATTAGACAAGTCCGAGCTTTACTTTGGCCGCATTCAAGACTTGAATCGGGTTGTGAAAGGAATCGGTAACTACCAAACGTGTGGCGACATCTCAGTGTTGGGTCAATGTCGCAAAAATAAAATGAAACGTCAGTTAGATTACATCGAAATTGCTCTATTCTTGTCTGTTAAATAAACTAAACATTATTTACGTAAGTTCAATCAAACATCGACACACGGCCGTCACGTTAACAATCAATACAAGTGTTGCTATAATAAAAAACTAAATGAGGTCTTTTATTGTCCTCACTCTATCTCAGACCCAGTCCATGCAAAATAATTACTTTTCTAAAACACGACCACGTCTCCTTCAATTTACGAACGTGACATGTGAGAATTGCATTCTCAATTTAAAATGCGTTTTTTATTGTTTAAGAACGTATCACGGCAACAATAAAACTCTCGGAGCACCCATTTTGAAATCGGATTTTTCGATCAATACGAACCGTAACCGAATCCAAGTGAAAAAAAGAAACAAAAAGTCGAAGGCGTTGTACAAAAAGCCAACCGCATTACACATTAGCCACGTCTCCACGCGGTAGTGCTGTAGACATCATTTTTTTTAATGTTTTTTAGTTACTGCTTTGTCGATGGCAACACCTTGACGTGAAGAAGAAAAAACTCGGATAGTAGCCAAGATGTGATCGTGAGGCTCGTATATTGTCGAGATAGTACAAATATTTTGACTGGCAACATTATAAAAGTTGTAAACAGCTGGAGGTTCAGTATACTAATCAAGTTAGCGAGTTATACTACTACTAATGCCCGCAGTTTTATCCGCGTATATAGTTATTGAGTTCCTTAACATAGAAAGAAGAAAGAAAGAAAGAAAGTTTTTATTGCTGCAGAAATAATTTACATTAGATATAGTCTTACACTAAAAAAACATAGCGATTTCTTCTTCTTCTCCAGCCCATTTACGTCCCACTGTTGGGCACGGGCCTCCTCCACTTTGGGAGGGATTATGGTCTACTGTGGCACGCTGACCAGGCGTGTTGGCACAGGGTTTATTTTCGAGTTTTCCGTCTCTCACAGAAGATGTTATCTGTGTGCAATATGCCTTAGCTGACTTTTACAGTACCCTTGGGAGGAGATGGGGTGGTGACATTTGTATTCTTAATCCGTCACCACACGGACATAGCGACTATTATAACCAAATCAATTTTGTTTGATTATTTTTGCAATAGCAGCAATAAAGCACATGTTTCAGCACATGTCAGATCTCTAAGATCTGACGCTGATTTTCAAACAGGGCCTTTTGAGTGGTGACACGGATGACCACAGGCATCACAAAAGTATAAATAAATATCGGTCACGTATATACCTATTACCAAATGTATTTATATGGTAGTTTTTAGGGTTCCGTACCCAAAGGGTAAAAACGGGACCCAATTACTGAGACTTCGCTGTCCGTCCGTCCGTCCGTCCGTCCGTCCGTCCATCTGTCACCAGGCTGTATCTCAAGAACGGTGATAGCTAGACAGTTGAAATTTTCACAGATGATGTATTTCTATTGCCGCTATAACAACAAATACTAAAAATAAAATAAAATAAATAGTTAAGGGGGGCTCCCATACAACAAACATGATTTTTTTACCGTTTCTTTCTCGATACTAATAACGTTGCCTTATGTTGCATAGATAATGGTACGGAACCCTTCGTGCGCGAGTCCGACTCGCACTTGACCAATTTTATTAAATTAAATTAGGTAGGAATAAAAATGTTTGTGTATTACAAGTAAAAAATTAAAGTTATACATCAAAATAAAGAAAAAGAAAAAATATCTCACATATTTGGTAAGGTTTTACCAAAAAAGAAAGTGATAGAAGCATAGATATACTCTTCATCTATAATATAGATTAAAAACAGTAAAAATTGGTCAAGTGCGAGTCGGACTCGCGCACGAAGGGTTCCGTACCATTATCTATGCAACATAAGGCAACGTTATTAGTATCGAGCAAGAAACGGTAAAAAAATCATGTTTGTTGTATGGGAGCCCCCCTTAAATATTTATTTTATTTTATTTTTAGTATTTGTTGTTATAGCGGCAATAGAAATACATCATCTGTAAAAATTTCAACTCTCTAGCTATCACCGTTCTTGAGATACAGCCTGGTGACAGACGGACGGACGGACGGACGGACAGCGAAGTCTCAGTAATAGGGTCCCGTTTTTACCCTTTGGGTACGGAACCCTAAAAATCAGTTTAACTTTCGCGAAGAAAAAAGGGGACTACGAAACGTCTTTTTTTCAAAGAAGGTTTGTAGGTAAAAAATCTACTTCTGCTATATTAGTCCCTTTCAGCACGGGGCTTGGGAATAGGGATAATAATACCTAAAGCAAATATGTACCTAATTTAGGAGTACAGTACCCTAGTACAGTAGGAATTATATTATTATTCAACTCTGTAAAATTTTGCCAATATTTGATTTTTTTTTAAAGTGGCAGTTAAAATTTAATATTTCGGTAAAAAATACATATTATTTATTGCACTTATAACACATTTATTAAAAGAAAGAAAAAAAGACTTAAAAAGTAAATGCATAAAATAAAACTGATTACATATTAAAAGATATTAAATTTATTTCGAGAACATAACCGTAATTAATCATAATAATTGCACAACTTGTTTAACTTAACTTTTTTACTGCTAGACGGATTTTCATAATACATAACGCGGAACAATATTTATCAGGTAATCTTAAAATCCGTCGGTTCGTGTGGTGACGGACTAAGAATACAAGTTTCACCACCGCATTTCTTCCCAAGGGTGCTGTAAAGCCAGCTAAGGGATATTGTACACAGATAACATCCTCTGTGAGAGACGGAAAACTAGAAAATAAACCCTGTGCCAACACGCCTGGTCAGCACGGCATAGTAGACCATAATGCCTCCCAAAGTGGAGGAGGCCCGTGCCCAACAGTGGGACGTAAATGGGCTGGAGAGAATCTTTAAAAATAAATATAAAAACATAAATTATAAAGTTTAATTGCATAAATAACCACAGATTTAATTTTATACTTCTTACAGACTTTTTTTGTAAAATATGTATTACTGAATTGAAATAATTATGCGATAATAGAAAAATGGTAGAATTTATAGGGAAGGACTCATTTGTAGGCATAGATATTGCTAGTTTTCCAATTGCAGAGCATAATGCGACTCAGTGCTGCACAATGCTGAACTATGCTGACGCTTAATTGGAACATGAATTAGTTTTCAAATGCACCAGCAGAGTGCGCTAAGTTCAGTGTAGAAAAAAAAAATACTAAAATAAAATTGTATTCAGATTATAAGTGTGGAATAAAAAAAAATCATTGTTTGTACCTTCATCCATACTTACATTTTTTTTTAAACACAGTTTGAATTAATTTTGATTATTTCCAGAAAACTCCGACGAAACGAAAGCCTTAAATTTTTTTAACAATTAATAATATTACTAACGATAATATATAAATAAAATTTCCATCAATGCCAATTTAAAGAAAAAATACTTGTTATTTTTCTGTCGCTGAAGTTGCACGCATCACTTTTGAGAGTGCTCGATTGTGCGATGAGTTGCTGTAGTTGGAACACTCAACGTTGAGCATTGTGCCGCATAATGCGCTCTTGTGCTGTAATTGAAAAACGGGGAATTTCGTTTAATCTTGAAAACACATAACTTATGCCTGGCTTAATCGTACTTCATAGAATAATAATGTTCCATATGACGTATAGCCTGTTTCATTGATACACACAGATACATTTTCACGCACACATACATGTATATAAGAGGCTTCTAGCCGGGTGAGTCATGTTTTACATTATTACATGTTATGAGATTGTTACACAACTTTAGAAATATATTCATATTGGTGAAAAATATATCAAGTTCAGGACACTGAGGAATCAATGAATTAACGTTATTGTTATTACTTATTATTGAGAATATTAGAAAACTCAGTTTGTCAGGAGTGAAAATATCTCTGCAGAGTCGGCGACGCGCGAGTAATACCCTAGTGTTGACCGCTTACCATCAGGCGGTCTTTATGCTTGATCATCACCTTAGTTGTATAAAAAAAAACTCACCTACACTCTGCCATAGAGTTATTAGTTATAGGTGTTATAGGTTAAGAACAATTCACGCAAAAAGCCACGGAGCGAGGTAGTAACTATAAACGCGAGTGAACCAGCGGGCATAAATAAGTTTACTATATTTTTCTATTGCTTTACTCACTAAAAACTAACCCCTCATCAAAATAAATTCTAAATACTTGATTACTTGTTTGCGTATACCGACAACATGTGATGGCCCCCGGCGTCGCTCATGTTTGTACTACGTAATTGTGTTTATACATTGTTAGAGCGGTATTATGGCCGTAAATAAACTCGAAATAGCATCGAAATTGCGGGAAATTGCGCAGGTTGAACTAAACGCTTCGATTCGGTGTGAAAGTATTACAGTTTTTGTGTACTATTTCAGTTGTAAGATTATTGTAGAGTCAATAGAAATTCATGTAATAGATGAATTTATGGTGTGGTATACTGTGATTTAAATAGCAAGAAATTAGAATTTTTGTTGCGGATGTCTACCATTTCATGCGGAAGTCTCATATTTTGATTTTGATTCGTTTTTCGGGTTCTTTAATTCGATGTATATTTCGTAGACATTTCAACTAACATCCTCTAGCCTTAAATTACGATAAATTTCTATGCATAGGTATGTCATGGACACTAGATTAACTTTGTTTTTAACCATCGTATAAATAATTGCGTTGTGCGGGGATTCGGATCCACGATTTCGCAAACAGTCTTTTACACTATCGCGCACAATAAGTAATGAAATACATACTTTCTTAATAAAACAAAATTTATTTGTTAAAATAACTATTATTTGCTGTTTTTTTTTCCCTAAGCTAGAGTCATAAAATAGGCGATATAAGTGACGATATATTTTATATGTGCATAAAAAAAATTAAAAATAATATTTAATTTCTTTTTCTTTTGTAGGATAAAAATATGAGTACGAATACCCCAGGCAATGATACAATAAACCAAACAAGGAATTGTTTCCACTATCTGAACTGATCCCCACAGAGTAGATTAGGCTGTGACTCCCTTACGAGGGGTTAAGACGCTTAGTTTATTGATACCCTGTGTGCGGAGTTGCGATTATATTCACTATTCTTTCCAACGTAATGCTATAAAGATTATATTATAATAATACTAGCTGTCCCGGCAAACGTTGTTTTGCCATACAAAAAAAAAGTTTGAAAAATAGATGTTGGCAGATTCTCAGACCTACTGAATAAGTATGTAAAATTTGAGAAGAATCGGTCAAGCCGTTTCGGAGGAGTACGGTAACTAACACTGTGACACGTGAATTTTATATATTAGATTATAGGAATAAGCCGTAAAGGATTGTCTTAAAAGGTTTATAGATATACAGATGAAAAAAAGTAGAAAAACTAAGTAACGCCCCACTGTTGGGCACGGGCCTCCTTCACTTTGCGAGGGATTATGGTCTATTGTGCCGCGCTGATCAGGCATAGGGTTTATTTTCGAGTTTTCATCTCCCACAGAGAATGTGTAATATTCGTTAGCTGGCTTTTACAGTGGAAGGAAATAGGATAGTGACACTTGTATTCTTAATCCGTCACCACACGGGCATCAAAATATTCTAATTTATACAAACCCAAAATTTATACACAATAAAAAAAATTACCAGGAAAATCTTGAATGAAACAATTAATTAAAGATAGAATTCACTGTGACGTCATAATTATGTGTCATAATTTCAAAATAAGAAGCGATTTTTTTTCTACTTTACGTACAAATTTTACTCGAGAACACTATCTTAAAAAGCTTTAATATTCCAGCCAGTAGTATTTTTTTCTTAACACGAAATAACCAGTAGACATTTCCGTTGCGCCCCCGTTGATATTTCCTGTGTACAATGCTGTATCTGTACCGAACAGAAGGGGACGATGGGGTCGAGTGGCGCGCGGCGATAACGCGTATCAATCAGACGCACGCGCGGGTCGATTGTCGTGACGTTATCGTGACGTACCGGGCTTTTTCTTATTTCTCACTACAAGTAGTTATATTGATAAATAGACTTTTTTTCCTATAACGTGTGCTTATAAATATTGTAAAGATTTTATTTCAGAAATTATTTACCACGCTGTTAGATTTTGGTATATGAAAATTTTAAATGATCTGTTTTCTGTTACTTTATTGATTATGTTTATAAGAACATGTTATTGCTAAAGTTAATGCTTTTTATGGTCAATATAATTTAAAATAAGTTGTTTTTACTCAATTGCTAATGCAGCTTCCCAATGCTGGAACAATTTACCTCCACCATTGCGCCACCTAAAAACAAGACAGACTTTTATAAAGGGTTTAAAAACTTACTATCTCACAGTACAGACACAGTCAGGGTAATAAATGTGCATTTTGCTTGTGGTATGGGAATCTCATGTAACTGCTAATTAGGGACAATTTTTATTGGTTTTGTTATTTGTAATTTTTATTATAATTTGTAATTTTTACTGTTATTCTTTATCTTTTGTTTGTTTCTGTAACCACTTTTCTTACTAACTATTTACTTATATCTCATTTATCCAATAAATACATAGTGCATATTGTGTGCAGCTGTAATAATTAATATTGTATTATCTAACCTTTGGTGTCAGTGTTCAGCCAGCCAACTCCAGCTGCCTGGTTAACACTCTCACACACGTTTTTATCTTGTCTTTTTCTTTTTTGGGGGTTGGTTGTGTACTGCTGCAATGCCTGTGCCCTTTCCATCTTCTTCAATTGTACCTATAATTTTTATATACAATTAGGTTTACTGGACTTGCAGCTTACACGGGGCTATGATATTTTGCCTACTTATTATTATTTTATTAGCTATTGTAATGACTCATTGTAACTTCCTTACCTGGTGGCATTTGAATAATACTGTATTCACATAATCAGTGTCACTTTATCCCACTAAATTAGTTGTTGCTGTGTTTTTATTTCAATACCTGTTAATTATGTACATAAGTTTGCTGTGAAAATTTTTTGAGGTCATCCGCTGAAGCCATTCTCGATTTTTTATTTTTTTTTATTTCTGTCTCTTTTTTTTGCTATTCATTTTGTCTATGGCGTGGCTTCTCGGTGTAAGTAATATTGTCATAAAGTTTTTATTTACACTTGGTTTTGTTTTCAGTGTATCTATTGTGTGTTTTGTTTTGTGTAGTTAATATTTTTTTTACGAAATAATTTATATCAACCTTCTGTTGTCGTCCGACGACGGTCCGACAGATGACAGAGTAACATATGGACGCTGCTGAAAATCAGCGTTGTGTGATGGTCACGTTTCCATCTTACAACAAAAGCTGAGCAGCGTTCCATTTTTTCCAGCAAGCTATTTTAAATAAGCTTTTTTTACTTACTAATTTTGTTTCACTTATTTTTTTGTTTTGTGTATTTATATATCGTAAACGCTGTTGGAAAAATAAAGCTTTATTTCTTTCTTTCTTTCTAATTATAGAATACATCTGAAATTGGAAATGAATAAGTAGGTACTTGAATTGTAATATCATCATATAAATGCATTAAAATTTATAGTTATGTTACGCAAGAAGGCGTTATGCGTAAAATCGCTATCAATTACGGTACACAAAATCGAAAATCCAACCCTCCTCCCTTCGCTATCAAATAAATATTTTTAAAGTTTTGTCTTAAAAAAACAAGGCAAAGATAATAACATAACTGCTTACGTTAGCAGTTGATCTGTAGGGTTGCACCCTCTAGCCGCGGGTTGTTTGCCTTGCAACCGATACGAGAGTTTGTTGTGGGTACGCTCTAGCGCTTCTGATTACCACAACACTACAAGAGTTCGATTTTTAAATTAGAAAATCGAATACTTTTAAATTTTTTTATTAAATACTTCTTTTATTTAGTTTTTAGGGTTCCGTACCCAAAGGGTAAAAACGGGACCCTATTACTGAGACTTCGCTGTCCGTCCGTCCGTCCGTCCGTCCGTCTGTCACCAGGCTGTATCTCAAGAACGGTGATAGCTAGAGAGTTGAAATTTTCACAGATGATGTATTTCTATTGCCGCTATAACAACAAATACTAAAAATAAAATAAAATAAATATTTAAGGGGGGCTCCCATACAACAAACATGATTTTTTTACCGTTTCTTGCTCGATACTAATAACGTTGCCTTATGTTGCATAGATAATGGTACGGAACCCTTCGTGCGCGAGTCCGACTCGCACTTGACCAATTTTTAACAAATGTTGCCAATGTAATAACTTTACTGTTACTATATTGTATGTATGTATCACCTTTTTCAATAAATAATATAACAAAAAGGGTCTTATAGTTTGCTTAATTTAGTATTATTTTAGCAAACACAACAAGAATATTATCATTTAAGTAAAAGTATTCACGAAGTTCAAATAACATGAATGTCAGCCGAGCGTAGCAAAAAGTAAAACGCGAAATTTCAGACGTAAACAAAACTTCTAAACCAATAATCGATGCAATAAGTTATAGGTTTTTAGACCTTAGCCTGTTGTTTTAAGAATGATTTGAGTGGTAGAGGGAAAGTTGTGTTTTAGCTATGTACAGTCACGTAGAGATACCGAATGGCGTGGAATGGAGGAAAGCGATAGAATCCCATTTGATGTCGCCTCCCCCTCCTCTCACTTCCCCTAGTAGCCGGGGGGTTGCCATTACTCCTGATTCTGCATCTGACGTCCCAATCCAGTTAATAAGACTGACAAGAGTTTATTACTTTAAAATCTTTTGAATATTCGTTTCTGGTTAACTATAGAAGGAATGCATACTAAATGGACTGAATGGAGGAATGCATTCTAAAAATTGGTGTTAAGATTTGTATATAATCCCTATTTCGTAAGAAATCTTTTAAACTATGTTGATATAATTTGAAATCCGATTTCATCTTGGTTGAGTAGAATGCAGTTTGAAGCATTATTCGTTTTGTAGCCAGTATACCTAGGTGGTAACCTAGGTCATTGCTAGTCGATGGTTAAGGGGAAGGAGGGATAAATCCATAAATCATCCATAAATCATTGAAGTTGTAGATTTAGTTTATATTGGCTTCTTCTTAAACCTCTAGGGAGGTTGCTTCTTCAATCGTAGTCAATCTTGGGGTAGCACAAATATGAGTGACGTATAGCTATGACTGACTATAGTTTATGCCCAACATGGCCATCGGATTCCGTCGTATGTCTGCCCATTAATTTTTATTTATCGTTAAAACGATCGATAGGTAGCGTGATCGTAAACTGGCAGCAGTAAACGTTTATGTTTGAGTTTTATGATGTTTTAATGTAGCGTTTTTGAAAGCTCGCAAGTCCCGAGTTTCTATTTTATATGAACTCGTGAAATAGAATTATAGGCAGTAAAACGTGCCAAGGTGTGTGATAACCATGGCTTCTATTTTATCCGTTTTGCGTTACCACTGAATGCAGAAATATTACGTGCCGATCAGATTTATATGATATTAGTTTTTATTTTGACTTCAGACTATAAGTGACATATTTATACGTCAACATAAACAGACAGACTGAATGGATCTGTTGATAATACCTAAAATCTAATGGTTTCTGTAGAGATGAAGTTAAAAAAACTAATCGATCAGCAATTTACAATATCGGGAGCGTACCCCAAGGGCAAATTATCGATAATCGACCGACTAACCAAATAGCCGGTGTCGATACAAGTTATCGACAATAATCGTTATAATCGCTAGTGCCGCGCGATTGTTGCCGGTCGCCATTACGGGACGTGCGCGGCGTTTTAATACTTAACCAAGTTTTTATGACCTCTAACATTAAGGAAAATAAAATTGTTTCGGGTTCTATCTAAACTAGTATTTCCAACAAGTTTTTGTATACGCTTATTATTTAAATTATTATTTATTAACAGTAATTGTCGGCGACGTTTCGAGGGTTAAGTTCAGCGTTTAGCGTAATTTGGTCGGTTTGGCTTTTGAGGGACTTATTAGTAATTATTAGTTGTCAAACCGCGGAGGACGTCGGGGATAATTGTTGCTTTATGAGTTAGCATCAAAATAATGTTTCCTGTCGGTAAGCAAAATGAGGCTAAATAACTGAGCCCCTCTCGCTGCCAGGTTATATCCGTGTTTAAGATCATATTACCGATTAGTTTCTTTATAATTATAACATTAAAGTTTATCTATCCGATCATAGAACATGTGGAAAGAATATCGAATAGAAAATAATTATTTTGAAAATGGAACGAAGCGAAACTGACTGGGTAACTGGACTTGTCATCTGTAAAAAATATGTAGGCTTTTGTGTCATAGACTCACATAGAAACATTTTCACCCATGATGTGATGTATACTATACATCTGGTAAATTTCTGTAGTTAGACATGTAAGACATTATACTTCTTTGTGTAACCTTCGTTTGTAAACTTTAGAATGTCAGTTTTTTATGGTGTGTAGTTTGCAAAAATTTATTGACACCATCATAATTTTTCCTCAGTGTTAACGCATTGAGTGAATGTTAAAGAAATTTTACTTAACTTCAACAAGCTGGTTTTGTGAATCTTTAGTAGGATTTATTTTTTCTGTAGGTACTTTATGGAAATTACCATAGATTAAGAACGCTGCTTTCAATTCTGTTCGAATTACCATAATTTATAATAACTGTAATGTTATCTATGTCAATTAAAGTTTTATAAATAAAATTTTCCCTCTTTATAACTTAAATTTTTCCCGGTTTAAATTCGTGACGTGTAGTACGAACGGGTTCACGCATTCTTTTTTCAAATTATTTTTCTTTTCATGCACGAGTATTGTGCGCGGGTAAATGGCGTGAAATTGACGGGTGGCCAGTGTTTGTTGGCGTGAAGCGTCGCCATTTAAATATGGAATCTGGAGTTTATACAGCCAACATACCTACTATAATAAGGCTTGTTTAACATAATGCAGCAGCGATGATGTATAATTAATATGTTATTCATAAAAAAATAAATGCTTACATATTTTTATCATAAAATTACTTACGCAGCTGTACTTGTCTTAAAATTTAACGTAATTATCGACGCATATAAATTTAATTTTAGAAAATCTATTTGTAGGGACTATTACGTAAGTAGGTACTTTGAATAATATAGGTAGGTACTTCAAAGGTCTCTATGATTAATTGGTAGTTTAAATTGGCGATTATATAAGGTTCCAAACCCGATGAAGTATATCAGTTGTGGGATATTATTACGACCCGGAACCCTTCCTATTTGACTCCAAATCTTAAATAAACATATACATATTTATTAGTGAAAAATATTTATCGAAGAAAAAATATATATAGTGAAAGTCAAAAAGTAACATAGTCATTCACAAGGTAATTCTGCTTCATGTCTAACTGGCATTTATTTACAAGCTAGATACTTAACTTAGCCAAGAGTGTGCAAAACTATAAAAAAAGCACTGGCGAAACTCGCAGTCTCTACATCATCATAATGTTAGTCTATAACTTTCGAATAGGAATAAATAACGCAGATATTAGCTTATTGAGGCACAAATACGTTAAGTGTTGCATAAATACCTACTTAATACACCATTAATAAAACTAATAATAAAACCAAAGAAAATTGCATATTGCTTTTGCCTTAAACTGTATTTAAAAAAAAGCTTTGCATATAGAATCGCTAAGGTGAGCCACCGGCCATTCCACATTATTTGAATTTAGAATAATTATTATTTTAGAAACAAATTATATTTTTTTGGCGGGAATTTGTTCACCAATAATGCTACTACCACAAACTTATAGTAGTCTTTTTTTAGTCTGTGGTCTCTACCTACTATACATAGTTGTGTCGCGTAGAGGGAGGCGACCAAAGAAATATTATTTCCTTATCTTCCCCTCGATAAGTCGTTTACCCAACCCTCTTTGACCGAAGACGGCATATTTTTGCTTTTAAAATGAATAATATATGAGTAAGCATATTTTGAAGAAATAATCTCTAGTACATAACAAACAGTTATAAGTACCTACCTACTATTGTAAATAGTCACTGGTACTGATTGTAAGTATTGTAACGAATAAACTTAGCTAAAACATTAATATTGATAGTATCAAAAATATTATTCGGCAAAAAACTTAATATAAAAACTGTGTAATATGGAAAAATTGGTCAAGTGCGAGTCGAACTCGCGCACGAAGGGTTCCGTACCATTATCTATGCAACATAAAGCAACGTTATTAGTATCGAGCAAGAAACGGTAAAAATCATGTTTGTTGTATGGAAGCCCCCCTTAAATATTTATTTTATTTTATTTTTAGTATTTGTTGTTATAGCGGCAATAGAAATACATCATCTGTGAAAATTTCAACTGTCTAGCTATCACCGTTCTTGAGATACAGCCTGGTGACAGATGGACGGACGCACGGACAGCGAAGTCTCAGTAATAGGGTCCCGTTTTTACCCTTTGGGTACGGAACCCTAAAAACGACTTTAAATTAATTTATATGACTATGTACTACGAAGTAGCCTTCAATTGGTTTCATTGTAGCTATGTTAGGTTATTTTTTTGACGCATCAGAATTCGCGAATTCCGTTTGACAAGCATAACTTTGATTTTAGCTAGCAAGTGCTTGCAAAGGGCAATGTTACTTAGAATGAAAGCACGCAAATATCAGCATCTCATTTTATCTTAAGAGTGCTGTAAACTTTCTATATTTTCATATCTTACTAATATTATAAATGCTTTAGTATGCCAAAACTACTGAACCGATTTAAGTGAAAGAAGTAAGAGCAATCCCGTCTAAATATCCACTACGAGTAAGATCCATATTTTTTTTATAGCTTGGGTTGGCAAATGATCACACTGCACCTGATGTTAAGCGAAAGTGTAATCCAGACGTGAGGACGGCTAGTACGTTGTCAGAGCACTAGCCGCCCACACCTTGCCGGCCCCCAAGATGCTTCTTCTTCTTCTATATCAATCAATAGCCCTCGTGGCTCTCACTGGAGGTGGATATTTAGATTCCAGTGGACATTAAGTTCCGAACATAAATACCCAATCTTCTTTGTTAGAAATATACAAATACTAATACAAATAACTACTACAGCTATTCTCGTTACTTTCATTTAAATCCGAGACCATATGTAGACCCCTAAGGTCATCTAGATAATTTTTGTATTTGTTGCAAAGATTTTATGCGTACAAACTCTCTGCCAGTTTCTAAGTAAAAAACCCATTCTCGACACAAAATTTACAACTGAAAATTTTAATGGTTAAAAAAATCATTAATCGTGGTTCTGATTAATATGGGCCTGTGAGGCCAGGCCGCGGCGGTACCGTAAGGACCCTTACCCTGCATGGGGTACGGGATAATTGGACCCCCCGAGTCCCTCGTGTTAAGGTACCGATGTTAGGTTATTTATTAGATGGTTGGTGATTATCGCTTGTGTTACAATACTCTCTTTTCACCTTTAAAAATAACTAGTTTTTATGTCAATAACTTATTGGTTAGATTGATTAGGATTTACATTTTGTCTTTAGTTATATTATTAATAATTTGCTCGAGCTTTATCCATTTTGTTACTTTTACCGTGCGAAATTTCAGTTTAATTTGCATGTAATTTTGATAAATCTTTAAAATTTGATCTGGTGAATTTACACACATTTTTTTTAATTACATTGCGCACGAAGTCTAATCACCATAGGTTACCATCTTAATGTATTTATTCGCCATCATGTTATGGCGCAATAATCACATAAGATACAAAAAAATGTCTTTTGTATGGGAGATCTCTTTATAGTGAGAGAGCCGGTCTAACAACGACTTATACCTCCTGATAACCAGTTGAGACCTATATCATATGAAAGCCTATTGAAGAATATACATAGTCTACGCACCTGTACTAGCTTGCCTAACAAAATGTAGTCACGCTTCCGTTTAATTTCATTTTAAAGGCTTTTAGTAAAACGTGTTAAGTGGTTAACAGGACGTGTAGGTCATTCTTAGCCGTCTCTCTTACTATGAGTATTACATTCTGGTCTGGTTTCTAGTATTTGCTATGGTAGCAGCAACAAAAATGCAAATCTTTGAAAATTTCAACTGCCTAATTATCAATGTTCAAGGGACGAACAGTGAGGTCTCACTGATAGGATTACGTTTCATATTTTGGCACGGAACCCTAAATAATTTACCCATTAAAACTTAAGCCCAGAAGCTAAGGTCTACGCCCGACTCCCGTTCATCCATAAACTAATATTCCAAGAAAGAAACCCATACAATCGCTTATGACATCCGATACTCAATCAAATGCTTGTTCAGACCAAAACGTACCATTCATAAAACATATGCTACCAAACAGCCCATACCATTATTCAACTTAACTTTAATAGCCTGAATCGGGAATCGAAGCCGCAACGCCTCATTTAATTTCGCTTCCTTATACTGTACAATGTAAAAACAACTCTAAGCAAGGAGCTTTTAAAGTTAACATTTAATTGTTATAGAAAACTTTCTTAATTGGTTACTGTAAAATGTAAACATCTTATGTTAGTTTTGTAAACAATAGACTTTGAGTTTAAAGTGTATCAAAATAGGTTTAGCTTTTTAATGTTGCTCAAGTAATGTAGTTTAAAAGACTATTAAAATTAATCAGCGAAGCTTGCACGAAGCATGGAGTTAAGGTTGTATTGTGACCTCTTTGTTGTAACTAGTTAATGCCTGCCATGTAGTGAATGATAATAATACAAGTATCACTACCTCTTTTCCTTCCCAGGGTGCTGAAGGGATATTGTACACAGATAACATTGTCTGTGAAAGACGAAATTAAAACAAACCCTGTGCAAATACGCCTGCTCACTGCGGCGTTATAATCCCTCCGAAAGTAGACAGCCCCGTGCCCAACAGTGCACAGTGGGACGTTTACACGCTGGAGACAGAAAGCCTGCAGATTCACTCTCGTTTATAGATACTGCACACTTTAGCTTTTAGCTTGATGATTTAACCCAGTGTTATTCTGATCTAATACTATGTTATACATATAAGGTTTCAGTAAAATCTATTCAGTAGTATTTGCATGAAAGAGCATCAAACATCTCCAAATCCATCCATGCATACATACATTCTGATAAAATATTACGTCTACAATATTAATAGGATTAAATTCATTGTTTTAGGTACAGCCTTTTATCAGGATAGCGAAAGTTATATGTTATACTAGATTAGATTCATAGTAACTTAAAAAAAGTATTCTTTTTAACGGTCATTTGAACTTTGATAGTTTAATTCTTGTAGTTTTTTTTCTCGAATCTGTTCTGGTGACGGATATCAGCGGACCGTGCTGGTTTCCGCGTAGAAAGCGTTTCCTGGGGTCATCCATGTTTGTTATATTACTTTTAAAACACTCTCTCTTATTTGCTAATCAATATATTATTTATTTAATTCCTTTTATCATCTGTAGTTTTATAGGTGAAAAGGATAGAACTTCCTGGAAATATATTTTATGGAGTTGCATATAAAACAAATTTGTTTTTTGCCTTTTATTCACACTTCATCATGAAAAGAAACAAGCTATGAATAATACTTATTTCGCAGACATTTATTAAGTAAATATACCAAAAATATCTAATTAGTGTTGTTAAAAGTCGCGTAAAGAGAAAACGCCCGAAAACCCCTATAACCACCACCTACCCAAAACGAAAACCTGAATATGGCATGTTAACTTACTCCATCTGCCATAAAGTTCCAAATTGGTATAACATTGACAGGCACAACAGTTCACCGAGGCTGAAATAACCTCAAGGGAGGTCGTACCGTGTCCGTCAAACGTTCTCAGGCTACCGATTCGGACCTCCTTCATTTTATTGTTTTCAAAATTTTACAACCGCACTAAATCATTATTTTCCGCGAAACAAACGATGTTATATGATTTAATGCGAACGCCTTCACTATCCTTTGATGAACTCCATTTATATTTAAATTATTCTTCTGAGAAAGACATAAAACCGCTTCATCACTTTCCCATAGAGATAGACGACCTCCTTGTTTCAAAGTTTTTAGGCGTATGTAAATAGAAACGCCGCGTCGATATTAATAATGCAGAAAAGAAAAAAAAGAAATTAAAAATCAAACGGCGGGAAACTACATCTATACAATAATGGGAAGGAACAAAGAAGTAAAAAAGCGGGAAGAAACCTGTCGACGCCATGTTGTGTGGCAGTCGGCCTTCACGCCTCGGCCGCTGAAGATTATCTTTCGAAAAAAGAACCGAACGGGAGGCTTACATAACTATAAAGGTCTTATATCTAAGTTGTGTGATTAAACTATCAACATTTAATGCTACTGAATAAAGAATACTTTTGCTTGCAACTGTTGCATCTTATGTCTTTTGTGATTGATGGAAAGAAAGTGCGTCGTCACCGTGCGCCTGCGCTGATGACCTGTCAATTGTAAGCTGGCCGAAGAGAAAAAAGTGACATTAGAGTGGCCATCTATTATTTTGACTTTATGTGGGGAGATGTAGCCGAGATTGATCGTGTTTGGCTCAGCCCTTTTAATTACACTGTATTCAACTCAATAGCTTTGTATTCGTCTACTGTTCAGTAGGTAGATGTTTATGTATTATATCTGCTTTTATGTAAAGTTTTTTATAAACTTCGTTGTAGTTTCTGCTTTTAGCCTTTTTATTGTGAAAAAGTATCGCGATAATATACGTATTCCGTGTGGTGACGGATTTTCCGTGTAGTGACGGATTAAGAATACAAGTGTCACCACCCCATCTCCTCCCAAGGGTGCTGTAAAAGTCAGCTAAGGGATATTGCACACAGATAACATCCTCTGTGAGAGATGGAAAACTCGAAACTAAAGCCTGTGCCAACACGCGTGGTCAGCGCGGCACAGTAGACCATAATCCCTTCCAAAGTGGAGGAGGCCCGTGCCCAGCAGTGGGACGTGAATGGGCTGGAAAGAGAGAGAGATACTTATACGAGTTTGTACTAAACTATTAGCGTATTTATAAGCGTATATTGTTCAGTTTAATTCAAGACTGAGTCTTATAACTAATCGTAAAGAAACAACTTTATTCAGCTGTCTAGAGCTACTAAGGTTTAAGTATATTTTGCCACGTATAAATAAATCTATTTATTTCAATTATCGTCGTTCAGAATGGAAATAAATGTATATACATAGTTATGTACGCAAGTGTGTTTGCGCGTTTAGTTTTGATCATGGCGCGTGTACCGAATCGCGTGTTTTATGATCATTGTTCTATTATGTGATTATGTCTGCCTTGCTCTACATAATGCTTGATTATTTTTTACCATTCTTTATTTCTATGTATTACTGTAATACACATTTTGTAGTATTAGATAACAAGGTTATCACGAACCCAACACTTTTGTAATTCCGTTCCTACATCATAATAATACAGCAAAACTCACTATTTGCTAATAGAAACACATCTACTGCGGAATGGTGCAAAGCGTAGGACTTTCATTATAAGAAACTCCTCAACTGTTAGAGGCCTTTATATGTCACAGTTGCTATTCACACATAGTCCCTGTTTGTAATTTTCTAATAATGACAAATACATGAATTGTAGGTACGTCACATTTCTGGTATGGTTATATTGATTTATCTAGTTGGCAACATGATGTTGGTAATTGGTATCGCCAAGGGACCTTCACTGAAAAAGACAAATATGCAATGTACAGAAAATATCTTCTCTTAGTCTCACCCCATGGATCTATCAGTTTAATTGATAGAGAAAAGAGCTTGCAAAACTACTCCTGTTGGCTTTACCCTGAAAGATTTCTCTAGACTACAAAGAGATCTTTCTATTGGCACATTCCAAACGGTATGATTGTATAACAACTAATAACATAGTTTGTTATTATATATAGACTTTGTAGTTAGGTACGTGACCGCAGATCGTGACCTCAGGAGATTGCGCCCGCGCAGTCGCGCCACCAAGCGGTGGCTTTGTTTATTTCTGTATCTGTCTCACAGACTTGAATTATACATAAGGCGAAATAGAATTTAGTAAAAATTGTAACTTTGGTACATAGAATACCACAATTAAATACTAAACTAACTCTTAAAATTAAATAATTCTATCCGAAAGATGTGATAAAGAGAGGGTCAATTGTGATATATCTTTTGTACCCTATAAGTACCAGATTGTTACAAATTTTGTGGCGTACAGTAAAAACGATTCAATATGCCTATTATATCTACGAGAGAGATCTCTCACGGTAAAGCCAGAAAGACAAGACCAGACAGAAGCTTCAAAAATTTATTTCATTCTCTTTTATTAAAATTGTGTGTCGCATCGCGTAGTTTCACTTGCGTAGTGCGTTTTGATACCAAAATAGCTTCGTGCATTTTTCTATGTATGAAGTTTTCATTGTTTCTTTAGATTGAATGACTAGAGCTCTAATTTTTAAGTATATTATTATGTATTTTCAATATATGATCTAGGATCGCATCAACTCAGAAAAGCGATTGAAAAAAGTTTTCTCGATAGAAAATCTTGGCGAAACAACCTCTCAAATTTTTTATTTTTTTCATTTGTCGGTCTATTATCGCTTATTAACTAATGAAATAACTTTAAAAACATAAGTAACTATTATATATAGAAACACGTAAATCAGAATTAAAATATATTTAGTAGATTTTGAGTAAATAGGAAAAGTATCCCTAATTCTTCATTTTCTGTGCCTACTGGCTGTGTTAATATGTACGTGTCGGCGATGATATACGATAATATTGATGTAGGCCCTTAAGGTCATAGCTCATTAGAGCCACCCGGCAACCACCCCGCACCGCCTCGTCGCAAGGCGTCCACTTGTTGTCGACAGGTGGTCCACGGGTGGACACCGTGTTATCACCAATAAACGCGTTATGACCTGGCATCGTCAACCAATTTTCGTGTAGTCATAACAATTGACACGGTCCGCTTCGGATCCGCGCGTGGCGATGCGCAGTCAGCGCAAGGCAAGCATGTGAGCAGCGAGTTGTGACCGAGTGGTCCACCCGCTGTCCGCGCGTGGAGTGCTTACGACAAAGGCGACCCGGTGACGCTACGTAGTTGATGTAGTGAGCGCATACCCATACAAATCCATATCAAGAATACTAACCGCACGAGGCGAGGCAGTGCGGAGTGGGTGCCGGGTGGCTCTAATGATCTATGACCTTTAACAACCCCTGTCCTTTTCAATTATACCCAATTTAGTATAAATACTAAAGAAAGTCTAAAAATGCTAGTCTGTTTTACGCTATTAACTCTTATTCCCACAGCTCTCTACTTATTTGCTATTTTAGATAAAACTAACCATACTAATAACGAATTTTAGATTTTAAGCACTTTTGAGTCTAATTTAGTAACAGGTTATAAATATTCTTAGTATTAGATGTTATAGCGATGGATTAACGGTATTTTTTTGCAAGGTATTTACGCAGAAGGTTCTAGAGATTGCCGCGTGTTTTATAGCAAACATGGCATAGGACATAAAACTGTAATGTTTTCTACACCTATAGATAAATATTGTCTTAGGAAATAATCTATGTCGTACTTGTTATAGGTATGTGAGAACACATACCTATTTTGTCGTGTTATAATTTGTGTCAATTGTTATTTTTTTCTTAGATGAACATTTAGTTGGATTTTCGTAATAAATGACGTCAACGTGGTGTTTATAAGGACATAAAAGAAAAGTAAACTAAATTGAAATGTTTAGGAAATGAAAAAAATCCATTACGGAAAAAAAATCCTACATTTTGAAAAAAAAAGCGTTTTTTAGATATACATATTTTACATCACAGATATGCCAGATGTAGTGTCTATGGCTACATCACTCTGAAGCCACTTAGATGTGTGCGTGAAAATGTATCTAAGTGTGTCTATGATACAGGCTATTATTTTATACGTCATATGAAACTTCATTACTCTATGAAGTACAATTTAGCCAGGCTAAGGTTACTTGTCCTCAATTTTAAATAACTGGTATTTCTGTGCTTGACATATTATTGGACATTGTCATTACCTACTATTATTTATCTAATCACAAATATTTGTGGCCATTAGTTTACTAATCAATTGCAAGAGCATTTTACTACGGACCGAATACATCATACTACTTCGGTACTTCAAAATTTAAAAAAAGAATATATTCTTTTTTTTCTTACGACAGCAGCTAACCCGCTTAATGCTACAATTTTCTTGTGTGCCAGTATTCGGACCGGTTGATTAGTTTCTAAACGATGGATTTAACTTTTTTTTATTACTCCATCATAATCTCTTGTATTCACGTTCACTTTTTTAATCAACCGTTAATTCCTACTACTGGTTTACAATACCATAGAGTAGTCATTATGAGATTTTCTCTATGGACGAGTTCCCATACTATCTATGGCCAATTAGATATTTTTGTGTTAATCTTCGTCGAATGTTTAAGAATATTACAATTAGCTTCTGTGTGGGATTACGTTTGTATAGTTACATTTTTATTTGTTATGTAATATTGTTTTAGAGCATTAAACCTGTTGCAAACAAAAGCTTAAAAGTGTAATTATACAACTTTTCAAAAGTTCTAGAAAGAAGAATACAACAATTGAATTTACAAGTGCAAAACAGGAACCAATTCTATTTTTAGGACTATAATAATATGCTGAGAAAATAAGCGGTGTAAAAAATAATATTTAACTTTTCTTAATTTTTGTTCGAATTTCAAATTGCTAGAGCGAATAAAAAGAAAGCTTTTTAGGGTTCCGTACCCAAAGGGTAAAAACGGGACCCTATTACTGAGACTTCGCTGTCCGTCCGTCCGTCCGTCCGTCCGTCCGTCTGTCACCAGGCTGTATCTCAAGAACGGTGATAGCTAGAGAGTTGAAATTTTCACAGATGATGTATTTCTATTGCCGCTATAACAACAAATAAATATAAAAATAATAATAAAATAAAATTAAAATAAAATAAATATTTAAGGGGGGCTCCCATACAACAAACATTTTTTTACCGTTTCTTGCTCGATACTAATAACGTTGCCTTATGTTGCATAGATAATGGTACGGAACCCTTCGTGCGCGAGTCCGACTCGCACTGGACCAATTTTTTTATTCACTAGGGTAGCAAGCAAAGCCCACCCAACGGTAAAGTAGCGCGCCGTTTTCAAATACCGAAACAATAAATATATTACTTTAGTAGAATAGTTACACTACCATCATTCATGTCAGTTATGGTGGTTGTATCTAAAACCAAATACCAAGTACGTAATCAGCAATACTTAGAGAGTTCTTACTAGTTTTACGATTTCTGTCTTTGACCATGTCTAATGAGTTCTAAAATATTATGACACTATGAGTTCCGTCTCATAAAAACTCAGATACTGGACATGAGCTGGACTTAAGATTTATGACTCTTTAGCTTATTAGAGCTCTTTTACAATAACTGCACTTACTCGAACACGAAGTAGCGAATAATTTTGTTACTAAGGATTTTTTTGGTACCAATTCTAAGTGCAACTTAACTAAAAAATTAATTTTGATAGTGTCAATAACACAATTCGTCAATGTTCACTGAATTTTCTTATTATAAAAACTATTTATGTATTATAGAATAACAAATGTGCACAACAAAATAGCTAAATAATCAAAATACAGCAATAGTTGTTTTTATTTTTAGTTAAGTTAAGTTTAATTTTACACGTAGAATTGGCACCATTATCTAATATTTTTAAGTTTAATATTCCTCGTTTGCAGCTTTATGGCGCCTTTACCATTTCAATAGCATTTAGGTAGATACACCGCCGTGTCCACGTAATACTGCACGATCTTATAAAATACCTAGGTTTTGTATGTTATTGTATAACACAACATTATGTACCTAGACCCAATCTAATTGTTAGCTTGTACTATGAACAGAGAATACTGGTCGTTAGCTTTTTGTAATTTTTTTTTTATTTTCAATAAAAAGTATAACGAGATTTAAAGTACCTACCTAATAAGTAGAATCAAATTATTTTCGGAAAAGTAAGACTCAAGTATAATATTTGTAATTAGTCTATGTAATAGGAGAATTCATAGGAGAGCCGGTGGGAGGTCGTTAACGAAAAAGCAACCGTAAACAAACTGAGAAATTGAAATATTATTCGTCAAATACACAAATCGGGCTCGTTACGGGGTCAAAGAATTCCATTCGGTGCATAAAAAAATAATTTAACAGCAATTTTTCACAGCTATCCGTTGGATGGGCGACTAATTTGTTCGAAATTTGAATGTAGCGCCCCGACATGCGCGCGCGCATTGTGTTAGAATAGTGATTGTCAAAGTTTTATTTATGGAAAGGGATCAGGCACCTATTACAAAAATAATTAGGTTTTATTACAAAAATAATTAGCAATACACATAATAAAGGCAGCCTAGCCTAATCCAAAAACATCATCAGTGAGAATCAGAAAGTTAAAAACTAGATCATACGTCATACTCATCACACTTCTTGGTTGCAATTCTTGGTTGTTTATATTCGATTGATAGTTACAATTTGGGTACTAATATGTGAGTTGCTCATGGGTATTACATTCATTCAGAATAACGAGGGTCATTTGACGGCCTAAAATTTATATGAATAGTTAACTTCTAAAAACAATATTTTACTTTAACGTTATTGTGGTAATTTCTTACTGCCTCATTAGTTATCGGTCTATTTTTTTTTATAAGTAACAAAATAACTAAGTGAGTAAATCTTCTGCCCTCATAAACTAGAGTTAAAAGTGGATAATATGTTCAAAGTTTGAGAATCCTAGTGTTAGATCAAACATGGCGTCGTTAATGGCGCCTTGGACGCTGACATATCGCCTGTACGTGTGTTGTAACTGTTATTTATGGCGGCACCACCGAACTGCGGTACTCTATCAAATCAGATGGTATTGTGTTAGCTTGCTCATTTCTTTTGACTTTTGTCTATATGGTAATTATTATATGTGTAATGTAGCCAGTTTGAGTTCATTTGTTGCGTTTAGATAGGTAGGCACTTATTTATGTACCTATTTAGTGCTACTAATATTATAAACGCGAAAGTTTGAAAGAATGGCAAGCAGATGGATGTTTGGTGCTCTTTCACGCATAAACTACTAAACGAATTTCGAACGAATTTCACAATTACATAGCTTAAACATTAAAGTAACATACAGGCTGTGAAACATAACGCTTAAAGCAAAGGAGCGGGGTAGTAAGTACAAACAAGTGCGAAAGTGATTTAAATGTAGTTTTGAATGAATATTTTCCCATAATTTCCATCATACCTTTTCCCTAAAGAAGCCAAGGATCGTTATATAGTGAAATATAATAGGTATTGTTTCACATGCCTACTTAGCTCAAGATGCCTGTACTCCTTGCATTATACTCCAAGCTATAAGAATGCGAAAAATGTAGAGTCAGGTTGTTCATCCATATTTTATTCTACAGAGTGGGTTTCAAAGAAAATACCGCTGATACTCTAATCATTTAAGTACTTGGAATTTCAGATGTCTAGATAAACATTCATCAAAGTCTTTTGTATTTCGAATAGGCATGATTACCACACTTTTAAAAATTCAAAACTAAGCTGTCCTTTCAAAAATCGAATCTATGGAGAAGAACAGACAAGAAACTCCTGTGATTATTATTATTTCTTTTTTGTTATTCAATTATATTTTGTATTAAAGTGGTGGGTGAGGATGATGCAGATTATTAAATTGCACAAATACAAAATATAAAACTGAAAAGATTGTCCAAACTACTAGATACTTATTACGGATTTAAACGCGTATATTTGTTTACGTTTTAGCTTTATACATAGTTTTGGAGACATTTCAGTCACCATGGTCTTGGTACCTATGAAAATGCTTAATGCAAAATCTCAGAACCGTCGAGCTAAAATTTGAAACAAATATGCGCGTCCAAAACCGCCCTTCTTATCGTAAACTTGATTAAAAGGGCCTTCAGTTTCTAAGTATACAAATCTATAACATTTTCAAAAACAATTCACTACATGATTACTGCACGGCGATTTCCTGCGATGTCACAGTGGAAGCTTGAAAGCCCAATAGACGACATTTTAAAAACGACTTTGCAGCCTAACTCGTAGCTTATTTTGCTTATATTTGTATTTTGCACGCACGCTTCGCGCGCAACGTCGATAAAAGAGGGCGTGGCTGTCGCCGCCGGATCTACCAATCACATCGTTCCAATCTATGTGTGCGTAAAACACCCTTTCATGTGTGCCGCGTCACTATAGATGTATGTGTATCTCTACATCTATACACCCATGGTGTATATGGGCGTAAAAGTATATGCCGGCTACTGCCACCACAAAAGGTTTCCCATATCTTTTAAATTCTTAGATTCTTATCATGCTGTTTCTTATTTAACATTCAAGATGTCTGGAATTAACGGGCTGTACAATAAACACGCTATAACAAACTTTAATATGGCAGTAATACAATATAATCTGTGATTTTCACCGTGTTAATAGGTTGTTATAGATTCAAAGATATGCGTTCTTGTGTATTTCGGTAAAAAAATGTTCATGAATCAACTTGATTGAATTGCTAATGGCTCTAAATTGCTGATTATCGCGATGTTAGGTATTTTATTTGGCATAGGTGCAGGTATTTTATGATCTCGATAATTACTAGTAGTTATTTTAATTATAAAAAATCGGTCAAGTACGAGCTGGACTCGCACACGAAGCGTTCTGTATGATGTTGAATGTTCTGTATCATTACATCATAATATCGTTATCATACCTAATATTATCATATCGGAATAATCTCATCGTCATAAGCATTTCATCAAGATATTGTTATTTGTTGTAATATAAATGTTAACAGAAAAACATAATCCATTGATTGACATTGTTCATGAGATACAGACTGGTAACAGACAGTAGGACGGGCGGACAGTAGTCTTAGTAATATGCTCCCGTTTGTACGGAACTTTAAAAATGAATATAATAGTTATAAAATAATTTTAAGTTACCATCTGTAGGTTGCTTTTGCAGTTCAATAAAATGATTATAAATTACAAATATAGAAGCCACAATATTTTGAATTAGAATTTCGAACATCAAAGAGAACGTGTTCTATATTCGAAATTGAGCGACAATAAAATACCGTTTTCCCGCCGAAATTCGATTAGCGAGGTACAGCGGGACAAAGGAAGTCGTTTATTCGGGGGGCGGTTTTAAAATTGATTTTGGGAGCGGGGCGTAGCTCATAGGTAAAGTGGGTGCACAACCCTCGTTTTGAAGCTAGATACGTAAATACACGTGATGGAGTCAAATTGGTATTAACACGTGCAATAATTTCTGTAAATTAACTTTTGAAAGATATTTCCTAAACAAGGTCGGAAAAACACTGTTTGGAGTTTCAATTCTTCAGCAGTCCTAAACAGGAACTTTTTATGTCATGAAAGAATGTTTTACAAGTTTTTTTTAAGACAATATGGTAGTGGTACCTTTTACTAGAAATCTTGTTAGATTTTAGTGAGCTTAAAATACATTTTAAGAGTAGTAGTATAGTCTATGGGAGTGGTCACAGATTCTTATCTACTCTAATTTATATAGTAAAATAAAAATACCTATATTAATCTATGCATGTTAGTTGCCTATTTTAAATTTAGAAGAGATTGACAATCATTGCTTTTGCGTAATTTTAAAATACGTTTAACATTAAACCATTCATTCGGAAGGGGCTCATCCTATACTGTTTGTTTTAAGGGTTCCCTACTTATACAATATACAGGTATAACGTACCCTCTGTATGCGAACCTTTTACGAGAAGAGGGTAGACAAACTCTTATAGCCCGGCCCTTGATCGGTGATAAAAATATGTAGCCCATTGATCACTGGATGTTTAGTGTTTGCTCTTGTGTTCGGGGTAGCTTAGAAAAAACTTTGAGTATATTTGTGATAAAATAACAATAAAGTTGAAGTTTGAACATTATTAACATGAAATATTCACAGACATATCAGATGGTGGGTTGACGTTTAAAATTGAGGACAAGTAACTTTAGGCTGGCTAAATCCTACTTCATAGACTAATGACGTTTCGTATGACGTATAAGCTGTATTATAGACATACATAGATAACCGATTGAGTGATGTAGCCATAGACTATACATCCGGTATATCTTTGGAAATATTATAATAACAGCCAAATGATAGTAAAATTATCAACACTAAGGACTTTGTAGCAAAGTCAGCGACAGTCATGAATTCTTTGCCCTTATTATTCTAAATAGAATCTTTCGCAACGGTTATTCCTTTTGATTCTAATTATTTTTGTTACGTATGATTATTGATCAGCATTATCATTTATTTTGCCCCAAAAATGTTGCTTAAAACATCTGTAAGTCGTCTTTAACGTTTACTTTTCTATGAGTTTCAAAAATAACTATTCTCAATGTTTCTACCAATGCCGTGACCACACATGGCTGTTGTAAAATTAAATTACTTTAAAATCAGCCTACATATCTATTTTATTGCGTATTAATTTCATTAAATATACTTAATTTACATAATCATATTTATTTCGGCCATAACGTCTATAGTACCAGCCCTGCTAACGAAGAGAACTTTTAAATATTCTGTTTTTCAATTATTTTGGCTGTCTTTAAGTTATTAGTAGAATAAACTAGTAACTAAATGAACACGAAGCATTTTCAAAACAGCTTGACATTAAGTATCTACGCTCTTTCACTGACAAGCTGAGAGGCGAAACGAGTATCGAATAAATATGAATTTTTATTGCGGTATGTTGGCAGTACTGGAGATATACTCGTACAAACTTTTTTTTAAAACAATGCTTGAATCTTTTTTCAAAATTGATACTTAAGTTTATTTTATGCGCCATTTTGCGATTTACTTTATGGAATTTGACTTTAAGTTTTTTATCTCCGAAAACTATTTAAACATAAAACAAAACCCTTGTTTTTTTTCAGTAACATAAATTATAGGCTGTTAATATCTTTAATTCTGTAGGTATACGTTTCTTTTTATCATGTTTTAATTCAAAACAACTACAATTAGGACGAGCCTCTACATAACTTTTCCTCTAACTTTGAATTTGTATTCTGTAGTACATAATTTGTTTACATCACAGATTTACTAGGTAGTGTGGCTATGGCTACATTACACACTCGGCTTGAAGCCACTTATATATCTATGGGTGTCTCTGATACAGACTATACGTCATATGAAACATTATTATAGCTTATCCCAGAGTTCCAAATTTTATCTGACGTTTACTGTGTTGCTAGGTAATTACACTTTTAAAATAGTTATGTCCTCCAACCGTTATTAAACAAAAAACGATACGTAAATCTTTAGCAGATTTATATAATTTTTACGAATTCATACGACCAGTGTAACCCTGTGTATTACTTTATTTCTGAGATATACGCGTACTAACTCACTCACGGGAACAAATAACTAATAACCTTACTAGAGTTCAGCACGGTGCTATGCTCGCCAGAATTATAGAACAATGGAACGAGAATCAAATAATGACTACGCGTAAAATGGCGAATTTTTAACCTTGTTTGTTTTTGAAGATATGTTTATTTTACTTTATGTTATATTATACAAAGCAGTGATTCCCAATTCCACGCGTATGACTTCGCAGGTAATAGCTAGTACGACATTTCTGGTCTATTCGAATAATCGGTAATAACCGGGATAAAAAAATTACGGTTGACCAACACTATAGCCAAAAATGTGGCAGCATTATTTTCAAGTTTGACATTAGTGACTGTCAAATAACATTTCGAATTCTGGGATGGATTATAGTCTATGAAATATGATTTAGCCAAGTTAAATTTAGGTGTTCTTAAGATTTAATGCATACCCATTATCTGGTTTATCTGTGTTTACCATAATCTTTACTTATTATGAAACAAAGTCGTTGTTTCTGTATGTATGTCTCTATGTGAACTTAAATTTTCAAAACTAAGCAATGAATTTTATTGCGGTTTATTTTAATAGATAGGGTGGTTCAAGAGGTTGGCTTTTTTACAATTTGTTCAGGTTTCATGTATATTTAGTAAGGGGGCTCAATAAACCCAGGTAAAATATCGGGCATTAGCTAGTAGACAATATATAGAAATGTGCATATGTCCTGAAAAAATCTTACCTCAAGTTTACCTTATTCTGGTTATGGCAGACCCCTCAAATGACTTGCAAGTAGTAAAGGAAGCGCAAGTCAGTGGCGGGAAACGCTATAAGATTAATATAGCGAAGTCAAACCTCGATAATGCTGCCTCATCGTGTATATCCGCTTAATTAAGTTGGGCCCTTCAGTTGCCACGCAACGATAATTTTTTTCAAACAAAAACATAATTTTTTCCCAAAAGTATAAATAGATTTTATGTACGTTGTGAGAGACGGAAAACTTAGAACCGAATTCTTTGCCGGTACAGCGTGACATAATAGACCAAATATCTTGTCAAATCTATTCCACTGATTTATTAGATAAAATGATTTTTTAATATCGCGACTCCTACGTTACTTACTATAAATAGTCAAGAAAATATAATTTATAGTCGATAAAGTTATTTGTAGCTATACGTAGGATTAATATATATGCCTACGCCATATATTTTGGGAGACAAGCTCATCTCGGCACATGACAGATGGTATGGAGGATCGCCCTAACGTAGCCGCAGGGCCGTATAACCCCGTCCAAACCCACGTCATGGAAAAAAATAAAAAAATATTTTTCATTTTGTAAAGTTGGCACATTGCAAAGTTTTTAAATTAGTTGGTTTTGTATTGTACAACATAGAGGTAATAATTTTATTACTCTATTAGACAGATTCTTAACTTATTATAAAACATAGTCGTTATTTTAGTATTTATATCCCTATGTAAGCTGATATCTTCAAATTACGTTAATTAATTAAATTAATTATATAATTGATATCATTATAAAATTGCTAAAGATACTACCTATAACAGTTTAAATGCTTAAAACACGGATAATAATTACAATTTTTACATTTCCTATCGTTGTTATCGTAAATAGACGAGCCTCGTGGTTAAGTGGTTTCTGTAACGGACTACCGATCAAGAGGTCGCGGGTTCGATTCCCACTCGGGACAATTATTTGTGTGATTTTTCTAATTGTCATACAAATGTTTGTACTGCGTCTGGGTGTTTCTATGTATTATAAGTATGTATTTACAAAAGAAAAGTAGTAGGTATTATGTATTCTATCCGTATTCTGGTACCCATAACATAAGCATATAAGCTTACCTTGGGACCGGAGGACGTTGTGTGACGGCACGTCGGGGGACCTGCCGCGCCTAATGTGGTGTATGGCTTCTCACAGTTCTCACCTAGTGTTTCGGTGAGAGGCCATTAGCATATTATTATGCTGTAGGCAATGGGGGGCCTAAAGACCTCCCCTATTGAGTCGGGCCCCATCTGCGGGGCCACCCCTTTTGCCTGGGTCGTGGTTAATACCTGAGTAACTACCACGGCCTGGGTTTCTGGGCGCGGAGAAACACCATGGGGTTTAGTGGGTAGTCCGGCCGCCGCCGGGAGTCCCACACGAAGCCCGAAGGTTGCCCCGGTAACTGGATAGGCGAAGTGCGTCAATGCATTCCCCATGTAAAAAAAAAACATGAGAACGGAATATAAGACTTTGTTTACTTGTTTTAAACAACTAATTACAACACTTAAATAATAAAAAAATATTGCAGACTCGAGTAGTTTTAGTTCACCGAAGAGATCTAGTACAGTGCCAAGTATCCTAGTCACTCATCACTCGACCTCCCTGAGGCAAACATTCAACAACCCTCTATGTTTGCGCAGAATAAACGGTTTTTTTACCCCTACCACGTAACTTGAAATATTATATCGGTATATATGCAAATTTTAATACGAGTTTAATTCGAGTTGGCATTATCTAACGTTCAGCTAATGGAACTACTTGCCAATCAAGACATAGATATATCATAAAACCTACAAATACTTTTAGCATAATTTAGGAATAATTATTTTAGGGAGTAAACATCCTACTACTTACAAAAACTATCAATCGTGTACTCACTCATCAAAGCGTGTATTTTTATTACGATACCTATCTACCTTCATAAGTTCATCTGATGCGTACTTACTCGTAGGTTACTGTCGATCTAAGTATTAATAGCAATAAATTTATTTATGGCCATAGATTCCACGAATATAGTCATAGTTATTGATTGTACAATAAAAATTTTGAGTTATGTGACTTTAATGTAGTTGTTTGATTTGTGAAATGACACATCCTTGTTTGAAATAAATATTGAAACTTCTTATAATAAGTACTAAAATAATCATAGACCATTAATACCTTGCTCTAAAATGCATCAGACTATTTATGTGGTAACAGCTAAACCTTGAAAATATACTATTCCCATTTCTCTATTTACTTGATAGATCCTGTTTTCTAGAATAAGCGTTGTTATATTGTGTATGCATAATTTTATAAAAATGTAGCGCTTATACATGTACAAGGTCATTCCAGAGTCTGATAAGGATTGGTTAAAATAATAAGTAAATGGATAAATTAGATCTATCATCGAGAAAATAAAGAAATGGAAATAGTGTAGTACCCACTTGAACGAAAAAGTAATTGTTTTTGCGGCTAATTCTTTCTGTTCCCATTTCTTTGGGGTCCGCTCCACTTGAAATTACATTTTTATTTGGTTAAACCCGGGCAGGGTGGCGCGATTGCTTTTTGATAAGTCAATTTTATTTTAACGGGGTTTTTGAATAGTCTTGTAGACACCCTGCATCTCGAATATGAAGGCGACATTTTATGTATATATTTATAAGTTATGAGTACATCGCTCCCTTGTGTTATGCTTTTTGCAGATGATCTTTAAATGATTAAACGTCTCTGCTTCGTTTCATGTTATGCAACTTTCTATGCATTTATAGATATTTGAAAAGAGTTTTACATCTACTTGTACACAGATATTTCAAACATTTCTAACTTATGTATTTAAGATTAGATAAATATATACTAGAAAATTCTTTATATCTGTTTTATGTATTTTCTGACGTTATTTATTTTGCTTTACATTAAACTAAATGAAAACTCTTACAAAGTGTGTTTCTTTTGTCAACAGCGGAATCATTGCTAGGGTCGGGATCTGATGAGGAAGAAGACGATGAATCACGAGCAGCAAACAACTCCAGCAGTCCAGCACACGCCCCACATCCTGCATTACATTCTGAACTATCACATAATGGTGACGCTAAACCTCATGATGATTCGGAAGATCAGGTTAGTATTTGTTTTGTTCTAATAAAAGTAGTTTTAGTGTTGCGAATATTATTATGATGAAAAGCAAAAGAGCTCTTCCAAGATTTCTGGGGCTGGATAATGATGGTAATAAGTAGCTTTCACGTTATATACCGATGGTAGCGGAAAAAATGTACAAAGTTTTGTAAGAGAAAAATTGTGAATAAATAATTTTGAATTAATTTTCTTATCTCTTAAATTTAGATAATTACGCCGTTATTGGGCGTAAGGGAAATGCAATTAGTCTACCATAGAGGTTAAAATCTATTTCATAGACTTCTAGGTCACATGGGGGTCTACTCACTACGCAAACACTGCGGGGCGTAATAGTATTTATGTAAAAATTTACCATCCCGCCTGTTTAACTACACGGCGATACCACATAGTCGCATTCAGTTCTTTTTATTCTTCTCCCAGGGTTCATTGGATGGAGACCCGGAAACGAGGGACTCACAGGCGGAAAACAAATCTCCTGATGATGGGAATGGAGGTTCAAAAAGAAGAGGTCCCAGAACAACGATAAAGGCGAAACAACTAGAGATCCTCAAGTCAGCATTTTCACAAACACCGAAACCGACCAGACATATACGAGAACAGCTTGCAAAAGAAACTGGCTTACCTATGAGAGTAATACAGGTATGTAGTAAATGTAGACTTAGAATAGATACATTCTTTATTGTACGATGGAAATGATATAAACTTAAACTACTTAATATTATCTACAATAGGCGACCTTATCGTATAAAGCGATTTCTTCCAAATAACCATGGGATAGAAAGAAGATACTTATATGAATAGAAAAAAATAAAACCACTTTTTACGGATTTAGTCGTACGAGTATATAATTGTTTTAAATTTTAGCCCGACGCGACGTTTCGGAGACTTTTCAGACACCAGTATCACGGGTTCCACCCGTGATAATGGTGTCTGAAAAGTCTCTGTAAAAAGTGGATTTATATAAATAAACTAGCTGACCCGGCAAACGTTGTTTTGCCATACAAAAAGTAAAGATTTGAAAAATAGATGTTAGCCGATTCTCAGACCTACTGAATGTGCATGTAAAATTTCATAAAAATCGGTCAAGCCGTTTCGGAGGAGTACGGTAACTAACACTGTGACATGTGAATTTTATATATTAGAGATAACGCAAGTGTTACAAAATATTATTTAAAATAAGATTAAATAAACTAAATTAAAAAGGGTTCAAGTCCCGCTTATGGTTATCATTTTTTCCATTATAATTTAGTTTATTTAATATATTAATGTAAAATAAGATTATTTAAATTTTCATGAGAATTTTAAAGCGTAGTGGATTTTTTTTAAATATATTTATATATAATTAAATTACTAGCAATTATTACTAGCTTTTTCCCGCAACTCCGTCCACGTGAAATTGGGAAATTATTTATTTATTTATTCGCTATAAAAGGTAGTCTATATCCTTTCTCAGAGTCTAAAGATTGTCTGTGCCAAATTTCATCAAAATCGGTTGAGAGGTTTAAGCGGGGAAGCGTAACAGACGAAGAGTGTGTGTGAGAACGAGAGTTACTTTTGCATTTATAATATTAGTAGGGATTATTTTTGATTGATTAGCAAAACTAATTTAGAATAGACCAAACAATTTTTCTCAAGTACACGATTACAGGATTTAAATAATTCCACCGGATTACAGGAGCTATATAGGTTTCTGTGTATCTATTCATGAGAATAAACTTGAAATTTAGTTTGACATAAAGAGTTTCTCACAAACCATAAGCCCAATACTCGATTCATACTTAATTGTAATCAAATCGGGTTGCAAAAAAACGTTTCTAATATCCATTATATTATTATATCTAAAAATAACGTTATTTTTTCTTAGAATCTAAACAAATACTTATAAGTGCGCTTTACGCTACGCTTTACTGAAACTAAATTGTGTAAAATTACTTCACAAATATTCGATTAGTTCTTCTATTGCTATTGCTATTCTATTTCTAAATAGTGCAATGGAGACTGACAACAGGGGGCATACATTTGTGTCGAGAACTGCTTATACAGCTTCGCGTCACGAAATACTTCATATACCATTATATATATTTAATACGTTATCTGAACTATCAAAATACATT
Organism: Orgyia antiqua; assembly: GCA_916999025.1. Classification (NCBI taxonomy): domain Eukaryota; kingdom Metazoa; phylum Arthropoda; class Insecta; order Lepidoptera; family Erebidae; genus Orgyia; species Orgyia antiqua. The sequence goes on from OU779869.1 coordinate 26,514,650, forward strand.
CGACCTTATCGCTAAAAAATGTATATCGATTGGACCGAGTCAATGATTTAATCGATTTTTTACCGTTATGAAAATTCAATGGGATATATTTAGGATAAAAGTTCTTCCGAATCAAGTATGAAATAGTTTGTATTGTTGTATGATGGATTAGATTTTCAGAACTTGTTTATCATGCGATCAAATAATATAATGTTATTATCAAACTTGATTTGATATCTTATCTTATTAAGATGTGAAAGTCCTAATCGCGTGAATAATAGAATTTATCATAAAAACGTAGAACGATTTCTACTTTAGTCAAAATCAATGCCAAATTTTTTTATTTCAAGTTAGCATGTTTTATAAGCTCTTTTGAAACGTCAGACGCGAATCCTATGGTGAAGAACAGACAAGAAACTCCATGGATATTTTTTTTAGTAGCAACTAAATGTAAATTACCTACTTTGTAAAATCAAAATATAATAAATATTTTCCTTCTGACCCTATATTGTTGTTAACACTTCAACAGAATATAGGTAAAGGGTAGACGAGGCGTTTTTCAGAGCTGCTATTAGCTTTAAGTTTTCCCTAGTTGTCTGATCACGGCAGGAAATACCTAATCATTTCAATAATCAGATAAATATGTAAATAAATGACCGCTTGATTTTAAGTCAGTACCTATATAAAATTATAATTTTTAGCATGGAATTATACTAAAAAGCCTTCCTCTTGAATCACTCTATCGATTTGAAAGACGGCATCAAAACCTGTTGCGTAGTTTAGAAGATATATCACATAGGGACATACAAACAAAAATTACGACTTAGTAATGTAATTAATTGAGTCGTTTCTAAAAACATATTTCCAGTAAAATTCTTGCATATTCTTTTAACAAGGTATGACGATACCCGCAATCCTAATATAATCTAACACATGGAATCAAGCGATTCTCCACACCGCTAGCAACAGATGTCTGTGAACAGATCCGTCCGTCTGTCCGTCACGCTTTTTGCGTACCTTCCTCTTTGTTTCAGTTTTTGTTGCACCCGGTTTCCGAACGAAAAAACTTAACTTTTTATCGCTATCTAGCGGTCTGTTTGTAAACGTAGTACCGATCTTAAGTGAACTATCGGAGTTTTGTCATCATTGCCTTTCGATGTTGTGGTAATTATTGGAAACAAAAATAGCAAAACGTGGCTAATTTTCTTATTCGTAAAGCTAAACAATGAGCGATAAGCTTTTTGCATATACTCGTAGTTGCGAAGAATTTTCTTTGTCATTGTTTGTAGTAATTTTAAGTTTAGCATAGGTATGGTATATTACTAACGTTTCGGTATATATTATCTTTACTTATTATAAGACAAAGTTGTTATTTTTGTATGTATATATGTCTATGTGAGCTTATATCTTTAAAACTACGCAACTGATTTTGATGCGGATTTTTTAATAGAAAGAGTTTATATATAATTGAAAAGTTTATTATAACCCTCTTACCTCCCTGATACCTACAATAATTAATAGTAATTACGCTTTTGTGATAATTATTAGTAGAATTAATAGTTAGAATCTTATCACAATTTATACCGTTTGGAATTTTTCACACACAAGTCCTCTATTTTACATAACAACTTTCTCTTTCTCTCCAGCTCTTTAGTGTCCCATTGCTGGGAGTGCTGGGCACGGGCTTTCTTCATTTTAGTAGGGATTGTAGTTTTCTATTAATCTCAATAATAGAAATTAATAGAATTTCCCGTGTCTCACAGAAGACGTTATCGGTGTACAATACTCTTTAGCTGGCTTTTAAAACACCCTGGGGAGGAACACTGGGCACAGGTCTTCTTGACTTTGGAGGGATTAAGGTCTACTGTGCAGCGCTAAACAGTCGTGTTGGCTCAGGGTTTATTTCTGAGTCTACCTTGTCACAGAGGACGATATCTAGGTACGATATCCCTTAGCTGGTTTTTAATGGTTATACTGCACGCCTTGGAGGAAAACGGCTGGTGACACTTGTATTCTTAAACCATTACCACACGAAAGATACATAACCAACACGTCACAAAAACAACTTAAATATAATCGATGAAAATAAGACATCAATATAAACCACAGAGCGTAAAGTGATAAATGTCTTAACAAATATTTACAACGACAAAGAATTCCAGTAACAATATTTTCCCTACACAAAAACAATGTCAAGTATGTTAAGTGGGATCATAAACAACATTTTTTTTGTCCCCGATCGAGTCCCGCCACATCGCGCGTGGCAAATGTTTGTCGCCGCTACCACATATGCGTAACAACCATAACTAACTGTAAAACTATTTTTAGAGATCCGTATCAAAAGGTAAACCGGCTACGTATTACAGAGATTTCGCTGTCCCTCCGTCTATTACGGGGCTGTAACGGAAACAACTAGATATTTAACACTTTCCACAGGTGATGTAATAATAAATAATAATAAATATTCATGGACATTTCACACAACGTCCTCTGGTCCCAAGCTAAGCTTATATGCTTGTGTTATGGGTACCAGAATACGGATATAATACATATACTACTTTTCTTTTGTAAACACATACTTATAATACATAGAAAACACTCAGACGTAGTACAAACATTTTGTATGACATTTATGAATATCTTGCAAATGATTGTCCCAAGCGGGAATCGAACCCGCGGCCTCGTGAACGGCAGTCCGTTACATGAACCACTCCACCACGAAGCCCTTGAGGATGACGATCTATTGACCTGTTGACGAGTATAACAGCAAATACATAGTAAAAAAACCAGAATACACACAAATATTTAACAAGGCTCCTAGAAAAGTTATCAGAAAAATAATAATATGCTTAGTTTAACAACTTAAAAACACGCTAGAAAATCATGAATATTTTTTTTTATTTATTGCATTGTCATCGGTCAATATGTGTGCAAAAATTTCAGATCAATCCGATTACTGCAGGTGGGTGAAAATTACTTTTAAAGATTCCGTTACATAGATTAGTACATTGATAGATACCGAACTTATAAAAGCGTGTTAAAAAGGAGAAGAAAAAGAAAGAAAAACAAATGGACTTGTTATAAGAACATAATTTTGTTAAAAATTGTGTTGAAGGGATTAAATGACTTTCATTTCTTTTCAGTGTACGACATGATTATGACCTTGGACGATATAAATATGATCGTATGACGAGTATAGTATGCTAATAGCGAAACGGAACCCTTCGTGTTTGTGGAACCCTCGCACTTGACAGGTTTTTTACTTAAGAGGATCTATCTAGTTAACAGAACTGCGTGTGAAATTCTTTAATAACATCGACACATTTTAGAATCAATTTTCTATCGAATTTATAAGTCATTTATATTAAATTATTTTCAATATAATACAGAAATGTCTATGAAATTACACAATTTTGAAAGAAAATTGTTTAGTTTTTTTGCGTACATAAACGAGATTGGATAGTTAAACGGTTTTTGGTTCTAATATGAGAATCAAAACATTTGGGTTAAAAGTAATGAAAATTTAAAATAAATTTTCTGGTTATTTTATTAATTTAAAAGACTAATCGCCATGTCCACTTAAACTACTTACATAAAATAGCCAATAGGACCAACTCTACGTGCATAACTAAACTTAACTAAACATAACTAAACAATGAAAACAATTATGGTGTATTTTGGTTAATTGGCTATTTCGTTGTGCACATTTTACTTAATAAAATTAAAATTTATAAGCCTGTAATAATAGTTTTTACAATAAGAAAGTTCTTACTACTCTCTCTCTCTCCAGTCCATTTACGTCCCACTGTTGGGCACGGGCCTCCTTCACTTTGGGAGGGATTATGATCTACTGTGCTGCGCTGACCAGGCGTGTTGGCACAGGATTTATTTTCGAGTTTTTCGTGTCTCACAGAGGATGTTATCTGTGTCAAATATCCCTTAGCTGACTTTTACAGCACCCTTGGGAGGAGATGGGGTAGTGACACTTGAATTCTTAATCCGTCACCATACGGAGACTTACTTCTTACAACTACTTATGCTAAATTATGTTAGTGACACTACAATTTTAGTTTTTTAGTTAAGTTTAGCTGTGCACTTAGAATTGGTTCTTCATCATTTAACATCTATACGGTTACGAGTGGGACTGTCGAGTACCACCCGTCACCATGATGAATGCAAAGTTATAAACGTCGGGCTAAAATTTAAAAACAAATATACGCGTCTAATTCCCTAAAAAGTTTTTGTAAATAAGTCGCGCAAGTGTTAGAAAATACTAACAATTATTATGATAAACCAGACAGAAAGTCTCCAGGAATTAAAGAAGGGAACAACCAAAATAACACTACCGATGATAGGTAGTGTGTCATTCTACCTCGACGTCAGCGTCATCCAACCGCGAAACGAGAAAAAAAGTAAAGATATTTTAATAACTCCTTATATTGTAATTTCTTTCGTGTGACAGCCCTGTCGCCGCTCGACGCGCCCATATTGTCTCATATTTTATTTTGACAGGTCATACAGTTTGACTAACTAGGGTTGTTGGTGAAACATCAGTAAGTTTTTCTTAACATGTCTACTCTTAAGTTGAATTAACTTAACACTGTTCTTCTTATGTAATATTTTCTGGAGTAAGTACCTATACCTAATAATTTTTATACGCGTATATCTACAAAACTTCTTCTGAACTTACATTACATGAATTCGTTTCATTGCAGTCTTTATTAAAAACATTAATTACTAAAATTATAACTAAAATAAAATTCTCATAAAAGTAGTAAACGTACTTATTAATAAAAATGACAGAAAATAAAATCATTTTTATTGCATTTTCCATTCTAAAGGCGATCACACACATGGAAAACTTAAGCAAAGTACAAATACAAAGATTAATTAATGAATAATTCAACTAATTACTACACTACAATGTCATCAATGTAGTTCCACACATAACAAATTATTAACTTATTATTCAAAAAATATTCAACGCGCGCCGTAAATTAGCATTTATAATTTGTGTACTTAAATAATAATTAATCATTTTAAATGTATTATATCATTGAGATATTTTTATAACAATTAATTGCGAACATAATTAATATATCTACCTATATCATAATTTTGATTTACAAATGAGAAATACAAACATCTAGATTCTACATTTATGAGTATTAAATTTATTTTTGCGTATTTATGAATTGTATACTCGATGAATTGATTCCATTTTTAAAATAAATTCTGTTTTAGCGATTACGATTTTTGACGTAGAAAAGTGGGAAATGCTTACTCGCATTATTTATTAGTGTCATCTATTGAAGATATAAAGACACTCAAATTTATTATAGTTTAGTATGAAATGCCTTCAAAAAGTACACGTAAACAAGTCTAGAATTTAAATATGTGTTAGATTTTCTTAACACATGAGATAACTAAGAAAACGTGGATGGACTGTGAGAATAAGGATGAAATAGAATAGATACAAAGATATGACGTCTGACAAAAGACTATGAAGAAAGACTAATAATGGGATAAGCACTGGAGAATGATGATTTGTTCTATTAATCTAAAATTAACAACGACGAATAAACTTATTAATAATCTCATAATCTTGTCTAGTTGAAATGCTATTATTAGAAGACAATTATAAAGAAAGTAATTCTCACACGGAAGCTCGTGTCACAGCTTGATTGATAGCGGCCACGATAAAAACAGTTTGTCAACGAGTCGCGAACACGTTATTATGTCAACTGCGTACTGATGTGACGCGGCCTGATTAATGAACTGAAAAGCTGTGTGATAGCCTTTATTATATAGCCTATATTATAGCTACTATAATCGTTATGAACAAAACTACATCTACTATACTAATATTATAAAGAAAACGAGTTTGTTGGCGCGCTTAACTTAGAAAGTACTGGTCCGACTCCGAAAATTCTTTCAGTGTTCAATGGTTTTATCTAGGAAGGCTATATAACAGATGTGGCCAACTTTTATGCAAATAAGATCTACTTTTTGGAACGAAGTTCCTTACGGCAGGCTTGGAGGAGATAGGGTTTTGGTTAGGATTTTGCTGCGCGACCGAACTGAAAAAAATGTGATAGTAAAACCGTAAGAAAAATTCCGTGGAAAAAAGTCCATGGAATAAAACCGTTAAATGAGACGTGCGCAGGCGCGACAGTCGTATACACAAGCGAGTAGTGTATAATACCTTTCTCTTTCTTTCTTTTTTTGCAAATTGTGTCGATTCTACATTAGCCGAAGGAACTTCGTTCCTACCTGGTGTCCCACGACACCACATCTGGTTTTTTTTAAATTGAGTAGCGATCGACCTATTTCTTAGGTAAGAAGGGGGACGTCACACTTGTGAGAAGCGCAGGTGAAAAACAATATGCGCACGGGACATGCAACGGCTGCGAACGTCTCCAGCGTGACCACTATTTTCATTGCACATTCATTTCATGCACAAAATTCATTTTGCTGCGTAATGTTATTTGCTTAGAATAGCCGCGAAATCCCCAATGCCCCATGAATGAATGAACAATATCCACATGCTAAGTAAGTACCTTGATCTGTCATCATAAATTTTATTTGCCATTAAAACATTCTAAACTCTACCAAAGCCACCCTTTTAAATACTAGAAATTTTGAATCCATGCGCAATATCTACTAAAACAGTAGAAAACTACTAAAAGTGGTCACGCTGAACGTCTCCCTGCTCGAAGCATGAGCTGCTTACATGTTCATTCGTTTGGCATTGAATGCGTCCCCTCATGGAATTTGCGAGTGATCGACCAAAATTGGTCGCGCGATCGACTTGTTGGCCACTCCTGCTATATAACAAGAGTCAGCGAGCAATAAGAGCGAAGTATCAGTGAAAAATATTGCAAGTAGGGGGAAAATTTTCTAAATTCCACGCGTACGAAACCCGCAGGCAATAGCTAGTTTCAAATAAATAGAATACCTGTAATCAGAACCTTTTTTACTTATTAGAGGCCCTGGGCATATTAGAGGCCCTGAAAACTAGGATAGATACGCGCTATGACCTATATTACAATTCTGACATTTTTTTAGAAACCCATAACTTGTGAAATATTCATTATTGGTCCCAAGACTCCGTACGCGTGGCATTAAAAAAAAATCCCCGTTTTTAGGGTTCCGTACCCAAAGGGTAAAAACGGGACCCTATTACTGAGACTTCGCTGTCCGTCCGTCCGTCCGTCTGTCACCAGGCTGTATCTCAAGAACGGTGATAGCTAGACAGTTGAAATTTTCACAGATGATGTATTTCTATTGCCGCTATAACAACAAATACTAAAAATAAAATAAAATAAATATTTAAGGGGGGCTCCCATACAACAAACATGATTTTTTTACCGTTTCTTGCTCGATACTAATAACGTTGCCTTATGTTGCATAGATAATGGTACGGAACCCTTCGTGCGCGAGTCAACTCGCACTTGACCAATTTTTAAATATTTTTCACTAACGCTATTGTTTACAGCGTAATCTTATAAAGCCTACAGCCATCCTCGATAAATGTAGGGACTAGAGGACTTTAATAATTGGGAGGCCCTGGGCCCAGTGGAGGTGTCTCCTCCACTGGGTCTGCCTGAAATTCTGAAGATGTTACGATCGATTGCAACAAGCAAGATATATGCAACCAACGATACAAATGAAAAGCTCTACTTCGAAAAAAGTAGCCATGTTTTGTGCCTATTTTCTTCTGTTTTACTATTCATAACTTAGTAATATAAGGTGTAAATAATGCCCCACATAAAACATCCCATCTTTACGTGAAAGTTATTGTGGATAAAAAAGTAGAAAAAAATAATTACAGGCTTAAAAATCGTTACGTGTAAATTGAAATTCTAACTTCACAGTTAATTATATTCTTTCGCTTGTGACTAGTATAAAAGTTTCATTAAAAATCTGATTAAAGTTTACTTAAGCACCTATCGATATTAAAATATTCAAACTTTGAAAAATTACTTCGCTACAATCGTTTTTTTTTCTTTATATTGCTGGAGTCAATTATGGAAGAAAACTGAGTAAATGCGAGTGTCCAAATGAGAGTTGAATGAGCCATACATCGGCGGTCACACGGCTATATCTCAAGTTTTAATATCCGTCGGTCACTTTGAACTGGCCCAAATACTATAACTTGTGCAAGTTACGAGCAAGAAATATTTGTGACTGAGAGTTTACAACCTAACTGACCCCGTCCTTGTCGATCTTTTACGACAGATTGTTCTTTAATTGATTACTCTTTCTTTTAAGTTATCTGTTCATCATTCAATATTACATAATTATCCTTATTTTTTACTTGATTTTTAGGTGAATTTGTATTCATTTAAAATTAACACAATATACACAATTTATACTGTGTGTTTTGAATGTCCATGTAGTAACGAATTAAGAACACAAGTGTCACCACCCTATTTCCTCCGTAGAGTCTAAAAACCTGCTAAGGAGTATATTGTACACAGATAACATCATCTGTGAGAGATGGAAAAGTGAAACTATTTGTTCGTAGCTTATACAACGCCCTGGGGAAGAAATGTGGTTAGTTAGTTTATTCAATTATTCTAAAATCTATTTTTATATTCAATTTAGATATTTTTTAAAGAAACCATCTAATAATATGATTTTTATGTCTGACCCAAAAATTTAAACCAAGACATGTACTTCAGTTTTATATTATTATGACATTAAATAGAATAAATATTTAACGTATAAAAAGTACACAAAGCGTCAAAGTTGTAAAATTTTATGAGAAATATAATATTATATAGATATGGCATGTAGGTACAGCTTAATTCGACGAAAAGGCGTTTAACAAGTAAGTTGTGACCTCTGATTTTCACTTTATACGTCCATAATAAAATATAATATATGTTTCGGTATCAATAGTATTTTATCTAAATCTATATAGAGGAAATTACAAGCTGATATATCAACGTAGGGCCTAAACTTTCAGGGTAGAAACTTGAATTCACCCCTAAGAGGTTAACGGTCTTATTCATAATGACTTATCGGAGGTTTAAACGGAGATTTTACGGAGAGATAATAAACGTTTTAGCGTAAAAAGACAAGACTAACAAGTTTTGACAATTTTCTTCTTCTTCTTCAACTTTTAAACCTCCGATAAGTCATTATGAATAAGACCATAAAACGGTTGACCAAAGTCAGTATCAAGTATGATAAATTCCACACGTACGTAGTCGCGGACATGAGCTAGTTTTATCTAAATAAAAATCTAGCTAGTCTAACTAGCAATCCCACAGTAAGAACTTATGTGGTTCTAATGATGGTTAACAAAGTAAATTTAAGTTTAAAAAACTATCTGCAATGCTTTTTAAGCTCTCAAAATCTTTTTTTTTCCTTCAAATAAAACTTCGAATTAAATATCGAAAATCGATACCAAAGTAGTCGTATAGAAACCTTCATTGCACGTAAAGAAACATTAAAATAATGATCTCTTTTAGCGTTTAAAAGACAAACCGCCTCTATATTCTTACTTTTATCTAAAAACGAGGACAGTTATACTATAAAATTATAATTTTAATCATAATCATTAAAACAACGGTATTTATTAACGTAAAATAACAATAAAATGCCTATTTTACACTGTTATATCGTGTCATTCCTCGTAAAAATGTCTTTAGAATTACACGTAGCGGGATTTGCATCAAAATATGACGTTTACTTTGCTTATTGTGCATAAAAGGCGAAGATATTCTGTGGCACCATCTTGCGGCCGCGGTGTAATGGCCGATTGCGCGGGAAAACAACCCACAAATTGTTTTTTACGAAATTAAACTTCAGTGCGGCGATATTATTTATTGATTTTGTTTTAATAGTAAGTAGTAATATTTGCATTTCTGTTGGTATAATCAAACTGCGGGATACTCAATTTTTTTTTAATTCTGGGACTCCATTTCTAAAGGAAAGAACCGCTGAAAACTTCATTGCAGACACTTGAAAATGAAAAACGGCTTGTGAATGAACTATACGTAAAGTTGAATTTGGCTGATCTAATCTATAAGTGATAATAACATTAATTCACTCACACATGGTTAAAATAACTTCAGTAGAAGACGAACCAGTATTTTGCCTTAATTAAGTGATATTTGTCTATAAGATAAAAAAAAACGTTTTCTATAAGAAGCCAATGGATCAAACATCTACGAGAAAGGCATAATTAATGAGTTAAAAAACAAAATATATTGTTTGAAATTCATAACTTACATTGTTGTACAAGAAACAAAAGAGCCGATATTATGATTTATGGACAAACAGACAGAAGCACCTTACATTGTGAACCAATAGCAGGTGCGGTACAACAAAAGACTATGACGAAAGCAATAAATTATTAATTATCAAAAAGGCATTATACACTTACGTTTGCGAAAAAATATTAAAAAAAAAATTTCGAGAGCGGCGCCAAAAATCTATTGTCTATGAGACGTCCTGCAGATTCTCAATGCGGTGGTGTACAAAGAAGTAAAAGTTACCGACTCGGCGTGTGTGCTGGGACAAAGCGGCACCCCGTCTGGACAAAAAATGACATCATTTATATTATTGCCCCAAGTGAGAATGTAGCACATTAATATTGCGTAGGCCTTAATGTTCCTGATCGCCCTTGGCTATCATCATTCAGTTATAGACTATAAAATAATATTATACTAACGTTGTATAGGGAGAGGTGTAGATGTAGGAAGAACATGACTACAATTATTGCATTTAAAACTTTATGTAGGTACTTACCACATATACATATATGGAGTAGATCTGATAACTACGTTACTACTTACGTTTGCCAAATCGCGATCTCCATTCTAGAACAAGTCCATTAGCCATCGGTTTTTGGGACGTAGAGTGACCAATGTGACCATTCCACATTTACAAGATAGTTCTTTAGACGCCCACGTTCTTTGTATTTTATTTCATTAAATATAAAAAAAGATAGTTCTGAAAATCTTCAACTGCTTTTTGTGTCTTAACCGTTGATATTTTGATATAAAGACATCGTTCTTGTTTATTCCTAAAAAAACCATAACATGATATGACATTCCAACCTTTATCGGATTTAATAATAATGCGATGTTAATTACGTAAAGATTAATTGTGTCATCACACTTGGGACATAATTTTCTGATACATAAACCTTTGTATTTAGTAAATCTCCAATAAATCTAGAAAAGGAATTAAGTACAACGGCAAATGAAAGTTAAACTTACCTAAACCAAACCTGGTTGCATGTATACCTATGAGAAAAATCATGAGAGGAAGTGATAAACTGCAAAAAAAAGTTATAGTAATTCACAGACTTACGAGTATAAAATACTAATACACTTGTTTTTCAAGTATTTGAAGTTTCAATTCAGTTTAAAAATCAAGTATAATTATTGTGTAATAAGAATCAGATATATTATATTTACAATCTAGAGTCGTTTACGAACATTTGATTGTGCCGTTCTTGAATTTTTATCGTATCCGGTGTCTACGATATAAAATAATAAACGATTTAGGTTATTTCATGTTGTAAATCACTTTATTTGAAGTGTTTTATTGTGTCAATTAGAGCTTTGATTTTTTTATTAGTTGTATATCAAAAATAGGAGTTACAAATAAGGAAATTTTATCTGTTCTCTGTTATATATTTATTATTTATGTATATATGTATTTATGTGTATGTATTTATTCGTATATAATAATGGTTGTATGTATATGTGAGTTTACTGGTATTTAATGTTTAAGTATGTATTAGAGACCTATATTTTCCTTCTAATAAACTATATATTAACAATTTTTTTTGTGTCACTATCAAAGTGGTTTTATATAAACAAATGAGTCGCGCAAGTGTTAGAAAATATCATCAAAATATTTTTAGTGATGATGTCATAAAATGTGAACATTATTTTGCGACAAGTAAAAGTGTGAAATGTATTATTTCAATGCAATAAAACGAGGTTAATCGAAGTTTTTACTATCATTGACATCTTTATATCGCGCTATGGAATTCCAATAGAATACAAATAGCTTATCAATATTATTACTTATTTTATTAAATTATCATTATATTTTTGTATGTCATAGGTTACTTTTTTAAATAGTTACCTACTAAATACTTAATTTGTTTAAAAAGTTTAAAATACAGTTATTTAAGTCAAATTGATTTTACACAGTATTTTTAGTTATTTATTTGTTATTAGATGTTGCCCGTGACTTCATACGCGTGAAAGTTAGAAATCAAACCTTAAGAAACAGAAGTTTACTAAAACACTCGACAGATGGCGTTGTACCGTTTTTATAAATCGCGCTATGGTTTCGTTACACACATTAATACTTAACCTCATCAAAATAATTATTGTGTCGTCATCCGGATTCCGCATTTATAAATTAGTAAGGATAAGGATAAATCATTTTACGTAACTACCATCAAAGAAATCCATGATTACTTTTTATTGATGTTTAATTCTTTTATAGAGATAACAGTGATTCACCATCTCTGAAAATTACAATTGTCTAGCTAGATATGAATGTTCATGAGATACAGCCTGGCTGAGCCTGGTGACTGACAGACGGATGGACGGACAACGAAGTCTCAGTAATAGGGTCTATTCTATAGCTAATTCAGATTACACACACACCTCAATCCGTACAGGATATAAGCCCTCACGACAAAAACTTTAACAATTAACTAATAATTATATTCGCAAGTCAAGACGTCACTTTCTTCAAAGTTTTCGCAAGGCCAAGCAATGTTGAAGTATTTTCCTCTAGTGTCGTCGCGGTTGATCGCCTACGAGGTCATCTGTCTTCCGTGTAATGACGCCAGAGTGGTCTCGAAGCGACCTCTGTCCACTCTTCACTTCCTACAGCTGTCTACTCTGTGCACAATGCCTACCAAACCTTTGACATTGTTCAAGGGCATTCACGGTAATCTATAGCGATTATCGATAGACGCTGTAATGCCAGTTTAATGTTTTTATATCACCTGGTCCCATTTTCATTGTTTCTGTTCAAATAACTGATATAGGCGTAATTTTAATCACATACCTATAGGAAGAGTGCAACGAATAATAAGGCTAAAATGGACTAAAGTGTCACGATAGTTTTTTTTTCATGACCTAAACTTTTAGCGGTTACGACATTTTACAAAACAAAATATCTTGACTTTTTTGCCTAATTTCAAATTACGAATATCTGGACAATTTGCTTAATTGGCAACTATCATCAGTGGTTACTTCACGCGTTCTTCAGTTTTCAATATTTTACCTGTACATTTTCTGCTTGGTTTTCGTAAGCTACTTGCAAAAGAAGCGTCAGTGGCTTGCAATGTGACACAGAGTTGTAATAATTATAACAAGGTGATTACAAACAACCAATATCATGTACATTGTAAGGATTGTTAGAACAGAACTGTATAGTGACTTTTGTGTATATTTTGCAAGATAACGTGTCTTTTACAAGAAGTTATTGCGCTGAAAATCACTTAATATTCTATTATTTATTTATTACTCGCTGTTGGTCTCAACTTTGTACGCGTTGGATTTAGATAACAAACCCCATTGACAAACCCTAACAAATTATCAAAGCCATCATATTGAATCATTCTATCTATTAAAAAAATCGCATAGAAATCCGCGGTGTAGTTTGAAGCTTACATTTGTTCGCTTTGTTTTATAATAAGTAGGTAAAGATGCAGTTTATCAATAATTACTAACATATCTATTTTAATTTTTGCAATTGACTTGCTATGCTTTTACTTAATAAACTAAATTGTAGTGAAAAAAAAATCGCCATGAGCGGGACATGTAATGTACCTAAGTATCTTATTATTTAAATAAACTAATATTTTTCTTCAGCAAGTCGAAAGATTAATCAAAATCGCTACCGTGGCATAACTTTTTACGTATAAAACTCTCGATAAGGTTTTATTGTGTAACGTAACCTTATCTGAAGTCGTAATATAAAACCAACAATACTAAAACACAGATAACACCGCCATTTTGGAAACCATGACCAATGGTATGAACGTAACTTATCAGTAAAGCGCAACTGATAATAGAATGATTTATTCCTGAATGCTGATTGGTGTAACGGCATCACATTCATGTAAATTGAAATTGGAATCTTGTTTGTAAGAGAAATGGATCGTGTTTTGTTATAGAGATTTTGTTTTCTCTTTTGTACCTGGCAAGCATTAGACACTTTTTATCTTCTGTGCTCATGAACACACACGCGCTATTATAAGTATGTAAATCAGCTGTATTATTAATATAGGCTAGGTTCAAGCTTTTATCTCCCTCAGAAGATAATATTGGAGATGGAATCAAGAATCAGCACCGTTTTATTGATTTATAGCTGTTGCCCGCGACTTCGTACGCGTGGAATTTAAAAAATTTTCTCCCTTTTTGCAACATTTTTCACTAATGCTTCGCTTCTATTGGTAGCAGCGTGATGTTATATAGCTATAGCCTTTCTCAATAAATGTACTAACCAAAACTGAAAGAATTTTTTAAATCGTACCAGTGGTTCCTGAGATTAGCGCGTTCAAACAAACAAACTCTACAGTTTTATTATATTTGTATAGAAGGTAATAGAGGTAGAGTATTTGTCACATTTTCTAATAACACTACAAAGACAGTGGTAGCGATATCAGAAGTTGTACAGATTAATACCTAATGGTACCGATTCTAAGTGCATAACTAAATTTAACTTAAATAAAAAATAAATAAAACTACTTTTTACGGATTTAGACGCGTGTATTTGTTTTAAATTTTGGCCCGACCTTTCGGAGACTTTGCAGTCACCATGGTGGCTGCAAAGTCTCCAAAATTTAAAACAAATATACGCGTCTAAATCCGTAAAAAGTAGTTTTATTTAAACAAATGAGTCGCACAAGTGTTAGAAAATATTAATATTGTCAATAACACAATTCTGCAATGTTCATAAAACTTTTCTATTACAAAATCTGTATATTATAGACTAACGATTTAAATCAATAAAAAAGTATACAACGAAATAACCAATAAATCAAAATACGCCATAGTTATTTTCTCTTTTTTAGTTAAGTTTGTAAATCCTTAAACTCAGCATAACAGTTACTACTAGGTATGTCATACCTCATTCATATTAATAAGTTCATTTTAATGGTATCCACACATGCTCTCAAACTAAATTGCAATTAAAAATAGTAACATCAACTAACATACGAAAATAACTGTAGTATTTCATTTCCAGGATCTAATTAACTAAAACAAGACAAGACACAAATTAGTATTGTAGAATTGCTACCACGGTAAATTTAACATTTCGAACATTGGGAACACACTTTTTTAGTTTTTTTAAATTAAATAAATTTGTAAAAGGAAACGGGTTGGCGGGTGGCGGGAATGGTTGACATAATTATGACAGTGTTGCCATGTTGTAATGACTTTGTTTTTTTTTAATTGTGATTCCCAGCAATATTCCAAAGATAATTTTAATGTCATTGTACCTAATGTTTGGCTAAAGATCAATACAAGATTTAAAATTATTCTTTAAAAGGAGGTTTATGTAAAATACTAATGGAAAAGTAGTGTTTTCTGTTATTTTCTCAAGATGATTTTAATTTCTTCAAAAACCGTTACATTAACATCCATTTAATTATCGCAATATTTAATGAAAGTAATATATAGATAGTGTATAACCGATATAGCTTCTGTTCTTTGTGTTTATCTTTGAACAGTATTTATATTTTTTTTAATACAATGTTTACAACATTGTGTAAAAATATTTCGTCAATTTACATCTGCCATTTGTTTGAAACAAGTAAAAGTGTGTTTTGTTATTCAATTTCGCGTGGAATCAATTTACTTTTACCTCGGAGAGCGCTACGCCAATTGGTTGTAGATGGCGCATGAGGTACGCGCTCACTGTGGTCTGTCTTCAACGTAGCCGTGTTTAATGTTCCTTTTTCAAAATTTCAACGTCTACATTTGTTTTAATGCACACCATAATAAACTTCTGATATTCTTTTTTTTTCTTGTGTAATAATGGCTAACACCGCGTGGTTACTGCCAAGCGCTATACTTTACGTGTGCCTATTTTTACAAGCCGTTCTTCAACAGATCTTTTCTTAGATTTTATTAGGCAGGTCTTACAATGATAAGAATAATGTTTATCTATATTGTTAAATGGAAATTGCCAATCAGTTTTCCCGTCTTCGATCATAAAAACAGACTAGACGAGACAAAATTCTAGAAAAATATCAGTAGAATAACGGTGTCTGGAAAAGTTACAAGTAAATCCAATTAATACAGACAAATGCCTTTAATGTCCCCTATAATGAATTAACAAGAACAATATTGTATCTGTCCTCATCAATATTCTGCGACTCCTAAAGGGTGCCCAAAAATTCGCGTCTACATCCCACATGGCGCATGACACGATAAAGTTTATGGCGGAACGAAAAACGAAAACAAAAATACGGTCAGAACAACTGGTCGTGTTTTATTGTTAGTTAGATTGTGTCGCTCTCTGCAGGGAACCGACCGCCTGCTGGGTTTCTCTCAACGCTCTAAGCCCAAATTACTAGTTCACCTCAGTTGCTAGATTACACATCACCGCGTTTAAGATATTTCGTCGCATTTGCACGCAATATTGTACTTAAATCTAGCTAAGCGGGAATAAGATTAAATAACCGAAAATCCGCTAATTTCCTAGTCTTGAACCGAGATCAAATATATAATAAAAACATCAAGTAAGTGAGTGCCTATGTTATACAAATCATAAAGTAATGAAAGTTTTTCAATACAAACTAAATTAAAACATTGTCTAAACCTAAACCTTGGTTACGATTAAGGGAAATATAAGTAGAGACTTCAAATAACTAAATTATTTTATAGTATTCAAAGATTCTATTGCAGATTTAGGTAGTAAAGTTATATGTAGGCATCAAAATGAAAAGAGAAATAGTATATGGGATAAGTAGAAGGCGAAAAAACGCAATGTTTTCCTAATGTGCTAAAGAATAAATAAAAGTGACGAAAAAAGAGAGAAGAGTAAACACAGCTATCGACGTTTGACATAAAATTATGTAGCAAAATGACATGTTCCGCTGATCCCAAGTAATAGGACAAGACAATGATGATGACGAGTGAACAAAAGATATTGATGATAAACAAACAGTTTGTAATGAGGATGAATTATCGCAGTTTTCAGAAATCCAAATATCGGGTTTTGTCGACTCATTAGCGATGGGGGGCTACCTCAGGTAGACTGTTATGTACTTTTGAGGGCGAACAGAACAATGACCATTTCGAATCTTATTAATCATCTCTTTATTCATGCCGACTGGGTTATTCTGGCAGTTTTGCTTGTAATAGAAATAAGAGCTCTCAAATATAGCTGTTAGATGTCTGCAAATTTTATTTATAAAACTTGAGTCGAAAATATCAACGTATGTTGGGAAAATTTTAACTAAATTTTCCCAACATACGTTGATATTTTAAGCTAAAATAAACTAGATGTTGGCTTGAACCAAGCTATAATTTACGTAAAAACACACTTGAAATCAACCCGAAATTTTTCCATAATTTCCAAAAAATTTTAAATTGAATTCTTTACCTTATGTTATTTGTAAGACTTGTCCACGTGGTTTAAATCATATTTTAAACTTGAAAAATCTTGTGAAGTAAGATAAAAAGAAAAACATCATTGGAACTTAGGTCCACGCAACTCCATAGAAATATCGGATATAAACAGTGCATTAAAATATCCAAAATCTCAACATAATTTTAACTTACGCAAAAGCTAAAGTTCAAAAAGCTTTATATATTTA
This sequence comes from Orgyia antiqua, assembly GCA_916999025.1. Taxonomy (NCBI): domain Eukaryota; kingdom Metazoa; phylum Arthropoda; class Insecta; order Lepidoptera; family Erebidae; genus Orgyia; species Orgyia antiqua. The sequence goes on from OU779869.1 coordinate 26,532,456, forward strand.
AGCTGTTTATAGGAGGGTACTTAATACTAAGATTTTACGAGTAAGTAAAGCGCCTATAGTATAAGAGAATGGCCCCACGCTGCGGTGGATGTATGAAATATGGTGTTTAACACCAGGCTTCTTGTTCGTATGGTGTCCCGCTGAGAGAATCCAGCGATATTCTCCCACCATCGTCACTCTTACAATCATCTTTTAAACTTTAAACTTTCTAGAGAAAACTTTACTTAAAAGCAATGTCTTTCTTATCTTTACTTAGTATAAAACAAAGTTGTTATTTGTGTACGTCTCTATGTAAGTTTATATCTATCAAACTATGCAATTTTGATGCAGTTTTTTTAACACGCTAATATTAGTTCGGTAGATATCTATCAATGTATTAATCTATGTAACGGATTCTTTGAAAGTGATTTTAACACACTTACAGTAGTCGGATTGATCTGAAATTTTGCACAAATATTAAGGACCGATGACAATACAATAATTTAAAAAAATATTTAGATTTTTCAAGCGTGTTTTTTAGTTCTTGAACTATGCAGATTATTATTAAAAGATACAGCAGTTTAAGAGAATGGCTTTTATGTGTTAAGGTTTGATTTTTAATTACACGCGTTCAGATTTGTGGACAACAGAGAGCTAGTCATTTGTGTAAATAAGAAACAAAACATTTACGTCCAAGAATATTTTCTAGTTTTGAAAAAAAATCACGGCTCTTCTATGCTACGTAGATAATATAAACTTTTGTATAAGTACTTATTAGAGTCTGTTGCTTTAAGAGGGCACGATAACAAATTATGCTCCACACAAAAATATGGGTTTCGTACTCCCCATTTTTCTTTGCGAAAGTTAAACTGATTTTAATTATTTTTACGCTATATTATAGATGAAGAGTATATCTATGGTAAAGTTTTACCAAAAAAAAGTGATAGAAGCATAGATATACTCTTCATCTATAATATAGCGTGAAAACAATTAAAATCGGTTAAACTTTCGCAAAGAAAAATGGGGAGTACGAAACGTCTTTTTTTCAAAGAATTTGTTCGTAAAATCTGGTTCAGCTATATTTGTCCCTTTCAGCGCGGCGCTTGGAAATAGGGATAGCAATACCTTAGGCAAATACCTAAATTATGAGTACAGTACCCTCTTAAATGCTAGCTATTCTGAAGATCCCAGATTATTTATAGCATCGTTACATTGTCATCAGTCCTGGATAAGTACGTAAAATTTCAAAATATTATTAAAAAGGCGTAAAAATCACTTTCAAAGATTCCTTCACAAAGTTTACTAAGTTTTATAAGTCACGGAACTTTTCACAACATTAAGTCAGACAGAATTTTGTCCTTCTTAAGAAATTGTGTCATTACAATCTAAAATGACACACTTAGGTCAAAAACTAACAAGGTCGCGCATTTCGATATTCAAGACCATAACTTTTAGGATTAGATTTTGAATATTAACTAATAACCTAGAAATTTTGTCTTTATGCCTTAGATTTGTGAAGTAATATTTAAATTTTTATGACTTTTAATGCACAAGTCGTCGGTAGTGACGGTCTAAATGTCAATGGTACCAATTCTGTTGCGTCAAGAACTAAACTAAAATAAAACCAATTGGTGTACACATTTATTATTAACTCAAATACTTATTCTGTATTACAATTTTTTAAAGTTTTGTTAAAATTGATGATTGAATTGTATTACTAACAAAGTTTTAGTTAAATTTAGTTTAGTTGTGCTATCAGAATTGACATCAATAATTTAGTTAATATGTTTAATGTCGACATGTTATTTATTGTTTTCAAATGTCACGTCAAACTCGAAAAAATCAGTAGATATTTATATGAATATCCATATTCAATATACAATCAATCATGAAACGAAATATTTAAACCTAGATTAGCACTACAATGTAGTAAGATTACGATATATGACCTAGGTATATGACGACACGCTTATTTTGAGAAATACTAGCTAATTATTACGATTTTACTCGAGTTTTTAGTCACTTCTCCGCTCCTTACCTTCTAGCTAGAAATGGTAGCCTACCAGCTCATGCGGTTTCATTCACGTTTGAAGTTTCAGTCAAATCCTTAACTTAAAATTAATATTATCCAAAAGAGCCACCGTCTTTTCCACTTTATATATTACAAAACTAACAAAACAAAGATGATAATATTTTAGGATGTATGTATGAATGGATGAAGGTAAGGATATTCGTTGCTCTTTCATGCAAAACTACTAAAGGCACTATGAGTTGCTTAAACAACATCTTTATTCATAAATAATTGGTCAAGTGCGAGTCGGACTCGCGCACGAAGGGTTCCGTACCATTATCTATGCAACATAAGGCAACGTTACTAGTATCGAGCAAGAAACGGTAAAAAAATCATGTTTGTTGTATGGGAGCCCCCCTTAAATATTTTTTTTTTTTTTTTTTAGTATTTGTTGTTATAGCGGCAATAGAAATACATCATCTGTGAAAATTTCAACTGTCTAGCTATCACCGTTCTTGAGATACTGGGTACGGAACCCTAAAAATCATGTTTGTTGTATGGGAGCCCCCCTTAAATATTTATTTTATTTTATTTTTAGTATTTGTTGTTATAGCGGCAATAGAAATACATCATCTGTGAAAATTTCAACTCTCTAGCTATCACCGTTCTTGAGATACAGCCTGGTGACAGACGGACGGACGGACGGACGGACGGACGGACGGACGGACAGCGAAGTCTCAGTAATAGGGTCCCGTTTTTACCCTTTGGGTACGGAACCCTAAAAAACAAAGTCGTTTATATCGTATAAATAAAAATTAAGTTAAATTTATGCATGCCATCTCGCACAAAAAAGTTTAGTGACTCCTTTCTTTGCAACACCTCGAAGAAATGGTACTCGCTCCCTGCACACGTTTTTTCTTACTCCTACAATATGGGGTCTTTCAAGCGAGGCGTGAAGAGGCATCTTGTGGACCGGCAAGATGAGGGCGGCTAGTGCTCTGACAATGTACTAGCCGTCCTCGTGTCTGGATTACACTTTCGCTTAACATCAGGTGGAGTGTGGTCATTTGCCTACCCAAGCTATAAAAAAAACCATTTGAACTACGCAACCGATTTTGATGCAAATTGCATCGAAATCAGTAATCAGAGAGCGTTTTAATAGATAGAGTGGTTCAAATTCAAATTCCACGCGTACGAAGTTGCAGGCATCAACTAGTTAAGTTAAGTTGCAGGCATAAACGATTATAAGAACAAACCAAACCTTTCTGAATTATGAAAAGGGAGAATTTTGACTCTCTTTTCATCCAACATCATTCATGTCATTCATTCCAATCCAAAAAGAATTTTGGCCAGGAATAATTTTGGCTCCCTTTTCTTAATCCAGGATTCCACCATGCAACTTTAGACATTGACAGTTTTCAATAACCAATTTACGTTTATAAACAGTTAATTTTTCTCATTTATTAGTAAGATACTATCTACAGTTCACATTTCAATTGGAATTAAAGTATCAGTAATCTCGGGAGCTTATTGGAAAGCAATATTAAGCTGTCTTTAGTTACAACAAATGTGGATAAAGGAATACCTACCTAAGAAAAGATGGATGGACTGTATGAATGAGGATATGAAAGAAAGAGGAGTTAACACAGACATGACGTCTGACAGAAGGCTATAGAAGAAAAAGACATGTTGCGCCGTCCTTAAATAATGGAATAATGACAGGAGAATGATAAATTGTGAATAGATAACATATTTCACTAATAATGACTTGACGACAGTGCTACGATAGCTTTTAATTAATCATTAAGTAAATAAATCATTTCTTTAATTACTCTTCAAATGTACCATGAATGAATGAACGAAACAATTCAGTTAATGAGTGAATGGGACACGTGCGTGACCGATGAGTATTCGTAAACGATGAGCTGACATCAATTTAGGTAGTTGGCGACTTTGAAATGTGAATTAAAACCTATCTTCAGAAAGATCAATTTTAGATTCGATATGCTTCCAGATATTTAAATTGAACAGTATTTTCGGAGGTAGTTATATTGATAAATAGTGATACAGCACAATTTTATTATCCTTAAAGATATTGAAGTAGGTATAATCTCCATCATAATAAATCTAGGTCCTCGTCCTAACCGGGCTCTGACGTATGCCTGAGCCTGACCATAACCCGGCAAGGGGTGGGTCCATTATGTGAGGCTCAGCCAGTTTTCGTTTCTATATAAGTACATTTATTATGTCAATGTTTTTTAAATTTAATTTAACGTATATTGTCTAAATGGATAAAAGTATTTTTGTAGTATGTTACCATGACTGCTAACATAGTCTTTAACACGTTCATGATGCATAATTAAACTTGAAAGCCTATTAAACTTGAGGTTACATAGAAATGCGTTATTATATAAAAAACATTGATCACCAGAGGTCGTTACTTGGCCTTGGTACCAAAAACCGTGTTAAGAGCATGCGATATTTAGGCGTAACTTACACTTGAACGCGGATCGAATATGATAGCGTGCTTACACGACACGTAATCTGTACAATCTAGCCGTTACACAAGTTACAAATTAGTGCCGCCAGAGCACGCGACTATCGCTAACATACCGTGAACCACAAAGTTTTATTTAAGATTTTTAGTTTAGATGAAAAACTATGATAATACTTAATCGCTCATCAATTAGCCACGATACTATTGATTACTTAATCAGTAATCAGTCTGCTAAACGATCAGCTAATTACAGAAGACGTATCAATTTATTTCTTTTATTTATTACTGCCAAGATTTTAATTTGACGGTGTTTTTGATGTTATAAATCTATATAAGTTTTATATTTGCCTCCGGTTCTTATTAAGGATATTGGTTATTAACTTCGTTAAGATATAATTATTTATTGCAAAGTTATTAACAAATTGAGAAAAATAGACTATTAGACCAATTATTTTTGTTATTTTAACTGTACAAAAACCCATTTTATTACTGTAGTAGTTCTTTGTTTTTATCTTTTACAAGTAAGCAACAAAATAAGTGAATAGGACGCCAATTCCACTTGCACAACTAAACTTAATTTAACTAAAAAATGAAAACAACTATGGCGTATTTTGATTAATTGGCTTATTCGTAGTGCACATTTTTATTAATTAAAATCTAGTCTACAAAATACAGATTTTCTAATAAAAAGGTGTGATTACATTGCCGAATTGTGTTATTGACCATATCAATTTTCATTTTTAGTTAGGTTAAGTTTAGTTGTGCATGTAGAATCGGTACCTATGTCGGACATTGTACATAATTTTGTTAGTGCCAAAAGTTTTAAACAAAATAAATAAATAAAATATGAATTCGTAGCTTATTGACAAATAGCTTTATGACGGTCCTCGTGGTTGAGTGGTTCATGTAACGGACTACCGATCACGAGGTTGCGGGTTCGATTCCCGCTCGGCACAATAAAGAAAGAAAGAAAGAAAGAAAAACGTTTATTGCTGCAGTACCAGAATATACAACACAATTTCAGTACATAAATACAGATAACTAAAATAAAATAATAATACACGTATGTTTAATAGTATCGGGACAGCAGCAATGGGTGCCCATTTCAGCATATGTCAAATCCGTGGGACTTGACGCTGGTTTTCAAATGGGCCCCTTGAGTGATGTCGCAACAATCATGTGCATACAAATGTTTGTACTGCGTCTGGGTGTTTCTATGTATTATAAGTATGTATTTACAAAAGAAAAAGTAGTATAAATGTATTCCATCCGTATTCTGGTACCCATAACACAAGCATATAAGCTTAGCTTGGGAGCAGAGGACGCTGAAATCGAAGCTTTTTTGTATCTGAATTCCTGCTGAAAAGAAAACGGCCTTTCGTAAATTCGCCTATAAGTAATATCGGTATTTTGTGCTTGCAGGATAATGAATTGTGGCAAATCGTAAAAAAAATATTAAACGAATATGTACTTATAAAAAAACCACAAAACACAGTCACCATCACTAAGTAATTTAACAAACAACACTAAACCAACAGTTTTTCGCTTTTCCTAATAAATCTTTATAGTTATTTTTTATGACGTGGTTTATTTTGCCGCTTGTAAAAAGTTCCATGTAATTTTATGTTTAGTGCAAACTTCTAAGTTCAACATAAAAATAATAGTTTTAACTTTTTCAAGAAGCGTAAAGAACTACCTGACACAACATAAAATGAAAAAGTAATCAATGTTGACAGGAAAGTTAAAAATTGCTGAAGTTCTGTAATATCAGCAATAAATTGTGGTTATAATTTGTGCTTTGAGGAATTTCTAGTTCTTGTTATATAGTTTTGTCTAACGATCCTTTTTAAAGTCCGCTATTTAAACCAAAGAATAAATAAAATTATAGTGGAAAAACTGATCACCGCAAACTGGAATTGAACACACGACCTGGGAATACGGTTCCGTCTCTCTGCGATTTGAGCTATTGCGGCCGTGTTTATAGTAACCAATATCTTTATTAAGTAAAAGCATAGCAAATGAATTGCTATATTAATAAATTACTTTAAACTAAAACAATTTGAATTAAACAATCGCCAAAAGTTTTATTGAAGTGGAAACTGGCAGATGTAGTGGAAAATCTCATTCTAAGACATATTGCTACCTACTTTTAAATCTAAATTATGCTAGCCATTAAACTAGCGTTTTTCCTTAATGTTAAAGCATACCGAGTTGCTATATAATTAACCAAATTTTTTTAACAGGTTTGGTTCCAAAACAAGAGATCAAAAGAACGTCGTCTGAAGCAGTTAACATCGATGGGACGAGGTCCATTCTTCGGTTCATCTCGCAAAATGAGAGGGTTCCCTATGAATCTTTCACCTGGTGGTTTAGAGGAAGGACCACCGGGGTTTCCTTACTTCGCGACAGCAGATGGCAAGTTCGAATTTGGTTATGGCCCGCCGTTCCACCATGATGCGCCGTTCTTCCATCCGCCGCCTACAATGCCGTTTAATCAGCCAGGTTGATATGATTTTTATTACATATTTACTAATTTTTTGTTACCATATATCTTATTAGACTAATGTCTACTTTATCAGCTTATAAAGCTGCAGAGCTTGTTTGTTTGTTTTAACGCGCTAATCTCAGGAACCGCTGATCCGATTTAAAAAAGTCATTAAGGTTTTGGATATCACATTTGTTTAGGAAGGATTTAGGCTATATAACATCACTCTGCGACCAATAGAAGCGAAGCATCAGTGAAAAATGTTGCAAATACGGGGCAAATTATCTATATTCTTCTGTTGCGTTCCAAATTCCACACGTACGAAGTCACGGGCCAACAGCTAGTCCATGTGATAACTCTTCTAGCAGAAGAACAGCGGCCGTATTATGAGCTCTTATTCCCAGGCTGTTTACGCCGTGAATGGAACTGCCCGGCAAATTCGTAATATAAACATAACTCCCAGCCATCCAGTTCGCTAAAACAGTCATAGATTAATATGTTTATAGAGAAGGTACAACTAAAAGTTTAAGTACTAACTAAAATTTTTCAACTAAATGTTTTATGTTTACCATAATACATAATTTAGTCAGGCAGTGTACGGCCTGTATGGAACTTGCATGATTTTTAAAAAGCTCATAATACGCCCGCAGACATGTTTATTCATTATGTTGCGCGACTTATTTAAACAAATAACACTTTTTACGGATTTATACGCGTCTAAAGCCGTAAAAAGTGGTTTTATTTCAATCTTTATTCATTGTTTATTTTGTTCATTATTCATTCTAAATCCATTATCACACGGAAATAAAATCGGACAAAATTATACATAATACAAAGTAATCTACTTATTAGCATTCCTGTGTAATTGTTTCCACTTAACTTCTTATGTAATATAAGTACAGTGTGTTGATATAATCAACGGTAACAATATGTAACTACTTTTTAAAACTAGTCCAATGTCAGACATTGTTTAAACTTTTATTGTTAAAAATTTGCGTGCGCTTTAATTTGCATATCAGGGCCAAGTTCAAAAATAATAGACGACTTTTTAGGTAAATGTAGTATCAAACTATTATACATTTTATGATCTATTGGTATAGGTCTTATAAATCCATTAATGGAATATTTTATAAACTGAGCGTGTAGGCAAATTTTCTCACATCATATAACCATAGCGGCCATAGAATGTATTCGATAGACGGAGCATTCAAATAAATGTCAATTGCATTAAGTACGTGAGTTGTATCGACTTAAATACATCTAGCATCTGTTTCTACTTTTATTTAGATTTGTTTTAGTAATGACAGCATTTTTACAAAAAAAAAGTACATTTAGATAAAAAATATTTTGCTTTATACACATACTTACACTGCTTAAAATAAACTGTGATTTCGTTTGGCATTGCTTATCTATGAAAAATATAATAATATAACATTTGTGTTTAGTTCGTAAGTTTACCTAAATGCATAACTTGTGCATCACATGTGCCAGGCTATTAACGGGAGCAGGTCGTTTCGCAGGCGGCATGGAGACTCTTCCCGGAGGGGAGTTTCCTGAACAATTCCCTCCACCAGAGCATCTGGTACTACCTCGGCCATCATCACCGGAGTTCACCTTCGGAGATGGTCCACCACCTTTGCATCCTGAAGGTCTGGTTTGGTAGCTCAAGCCGGAGCCGCGTGACTACCACGACTGATGCGGCTCGACTGGCTTTTAAGTGGACAATTACAGTATTTAACTGTGCAAGTGATGAACACGCAGTGTTTTGTGATTTTAGTAGTTTTTTTTTATTTTAAGCTTTTTCACTTGCATTTTTTTATATTGGTAAAAACAGAATTTTGTTATGTTGGTGCTACTTTTTTAAGAACTTTGCCGTATTTTTGTCAACTTTACTTTTAAATATAAGTTCTTACGACGAAATGTACTTACAGTTTTTAATAACAGGCTGGACCGATTTAATTTTAAATTCACTGATTGTAAATTTTACACTTTTAAACTATTAAATTATTCTAAAATTAATAAATTATAATTTCTAAAAGAGGTCCAGACATTTTAGTACCGATTTATTATATTGCTTTTATTTTAATTTAACTTTAAATAAATAAACTTTAAAATAAATTACAGCACTGTGAATAACTATAATATATGTACAGATAGCTCCTATAATAGATAGGTAATTTATTAAGTTAAATAGAGAAAAACACATAATTTATTTACGATGGGTCTAATATTAGAATTTATTATAAGAATATTTTTGGTTCCTATACTAAGATAAACAGTTTGAAGCATTTTTTTTGTATATTTATTTGTCTTTATTTGTTCACTTATTTAAGTACAGCAGTTTAGGATATAAGTAGAGAGAGATGTACATAATAAAATTGTGTATATAAAAATACGTTTAAGATTAATTGTACTTATTCAGGAGTTTATTTAAGTTTCAGCTTTTGGTTTATATTAATGTTTAACTAACTAATGCACGCGGTTTCACCCGTGTTTATAGTTACTGAGCCCTCCCTCCCCCAATATGCACTAAACCTTAACAAATTATACAAAAAAGCCATTCTATTGAACCACTCTATCTATTAAAATAAGTTGTATCAAAAACCGTTGCGTAGTTTTGAAGATATAAGCCCGCAAACGGACTTACATGCATTTGTATGTAAGTCCGTTTGCGGGCGACTTTATTTTATAATAAGTAAATCACATTTGGCTTATTCAGAACTATAATACAAGTCTTCAGAATTGATTATTTTATATAACAAATGATTTATGAATAGGTAACGCTCATTAAAAACTTGTTTTTTTTTTAATGTCATTTACGACATAAAGTTAATTCATTTTAGGAATTTTTTCAGGCAAACAATAATATTTGGTTTTAATATTTAAAAATTTTAACGTATACGTTTTTATTTTGAGATTTTTGAAGATTGGTATTAAATTCCAATAGACTTCATATTGTAAATATCTTGAATATATTATGTTTTTTGCATAAATTTCCATTAATTTAAAAGAACATTGTTTTTAAGTAATAAAAGCTATTCCTATTATTTTCTTAGTCACGAATTGCGACATTGTTGCAAATATGTGGGTGTCACAATATACTTACTTAGTAAATTTACTTAAAAGTTAATTGAACTAAGTTTACACTGCGGTGTAAACTTAGTAAAGGCAGGAAAGTCTGTAAATATTCACCATTTAACATTGCGGAAGTAATTTCATTTATAACTGAAAATGTAATAACAATACTTTTAGCTTTTACATATTTCAAATTATTGTTTATAGGTTTGCGCGATAAGGGTGTTTAACACGCTTTTTATTAGCTTCCTACGTATCTATTTATTTATATTTGTTTGTATATATTAATCTATGTAACGGAATCTTTGAAAGTAATTTTCACCCACTTACAGTAGTCGGATTGATTTGAAATTTTCCACGCATATTAAACACCGATGACAAAGCAATTATTTAAAAAAAATTCAAGAATTTCAAGCGTTTTTTTTTAGTTTCTGAATTAAGCATATTATTACATTATATACAATTCGTGACTTTTAATATAATGAGAATACCAATCTAACTGAGACAGTTTGTCTGTATGTATGTACTGTACATAGTTGTAAGTGTTTATATTTGGTACCTACATACTGTTTGTTGTCTATCTATATTTAGTACATAAATAAAATTATAATGGAATTGTCTGTAAGAATAAAATCTATTCGAAAATATAATCTTTTATTTTATTGCCTTTAAAGTGAACAATTTATACCTAAATATCATGAAATTAATTGATTGAATTGATGGGCTTCGTGGTCTAGTGGCTAATGTAACAAACTGTCATTCACGAGGTCGCTGGTTCGATTCCCGCACGGGACAATCATTTGTGTGATTTTTATAATTGTTATACAAATATTAGTACTGCGTCTGGGTGTGTCTGTGCATTATAATCATGTATTTACAAAAGAAAACATCAAAACATATTACGAGTAACTAAAAGAAATATGACCATCCGAAAATCCGTTTTTTACACGCTTTATATTAGCTTCACTTGTATGTTTGTTTGTATGTTTGTTTGTATGTTTGTTTGTATGTTTGTTTGTATGTTTGTTTGTATGTTTGTAACCGACTCCTTTGGACGCTATTTTGACCCACTTTAAACGGTCAGATTCTATTCAAATTTTGCACACCTGTCAAAGACCGATGACAATACAATAATTCGATTCAATAAAGCGTGTTTTTTAGTTTTTTTAAACTATTTTTAATTATTTTCGGTTTTCTTTAGGTAAAGTTGCAGCGACTATGACACATATTTGGTAAGGTTTTACCAAAAAAGAAAGTGATAGAAGCATAGATACACTCTTCATCTAATATAGCATCTAATATATAATATAGCGTAAAAACAATTAAAATCGGTTTAACTTTCGAAAAGAAAAAAGGGGACTACGGAACGTCTTTTTTTTTCAAAGAATTTGCTAGGTAAAATCTGCTTCAGCTATATTTGTCCCTTTCAGCGCGGCGCTTGGAAATAGGGATAGCAATACCTAAGGCAAATACCTAAATTAGGAGTACAGTACCTTCTTAAGGACTAAAATATTTTCAAGAACTAAACTGACTCTCCCATGGTCTAGTCAGGGGCGTAGTTTGTTTCAGACAAATGCCCAAAAATACCAACACATCCCAAAATCAAACAATGTTACATAAATAAATATTCATGGACATTTCACACAACGTCCTCTGGTCCCAATCTAAGCTTTATATGCTTGTGTTATGGGTACCAGAATACGGATAGAATACATATACTACTTTTCTTTTGTAATTACATACTTATAATACATAGTAAACACCCAGACGCAAGACAAACAATCCCTCCCGAAACATAAGTCTTACATATTTCTTATAAATTCGTCACACTCTTTTTAGTTTCGAGATTTCCTTCTTTCAGAGATGTTTTCTGCTTATATTGACCCTTAGCTGAAGCTAAATTCCACGCATACGAAGTCGCGGGCAACGGCTAGTCAGGATATTTATGATAGAATAGATGTCAACGTTTGTATCTCTCTCCACCCCATTTACGTCCCACTGTTGGGCACGGGCCTGCTCCACTTTGGGAGGGATTATGGTCTATTGTGCCGCGCTGACCAGGCGTAATGGCACAGGGTTTATTTTGGAATTTTCCGTCTCTCACAGCGGGTGTGATCTGTGTGCAATATCCCTTAACTAACTTTTACAGCACCCTTGGGAAGAGATGTGGTGGTGACACTTGTATTCCTAATCAGTCACCACACAGAACGATGTTGACACACAATGTTTGTATAACATATACAAAATCGTATTGAATTTTGAAATATTAATTTGCCAAAGCGTAAATTAGAATACAATACCTATAAGGTTTTACTGATAATCAGAAATGTACATAAAATAATTTTGTTCATTCGGGAAAATCACGTATTAAGGTATACATAGAGAGTTCGACAATTGTACGAGATAATAGGCTCGGATCAGAACAAACAATGATTCCAATTATGAGTCGGTGGTCGGCAGTTAATTTAGTCGTGTGAACGTCCGCGTGTTCTGCCCTTTGAGTATAAAACCAACCGGAGTAGTTACTCGCTCACAAGTGGTTTCCTTTAAATTGAAATGAAAAATTTACTAACCAAGCAGACGAAAATTTTTTGAACAAAATGTGATCTTATAATGCTTCCAAATTTTTTTCCTACCACCATTTCAGGGCAATCAATCTGCTGTGAAGAACCGGCGTAAGAAACTCAGCAAAGATCGTTATTTTTGGTCATGTTTCTTTTTTTAAATAGATTTTTGACAAATATAATGCAAGGTCCGTGCATGGTCGCTGGTGCTGAGATAACTTTAAAGTAATTCCATTGGTCGCCACATACGCACCACATAATATATTTGGAACACATGCACTAAGAGACCACAACACTAAAGTTAAAGTATGTAAGTTGTGGATAAATAGGTACATCAGATAACAGAAAAAAATATAGACAATTTTTACTATGTCCTGCCATTTAGGCGTACAATTTTGGAGACTGAGTATAAGCATTGCTCTAGTACCTTTTTTCGACAGGACTTGCCTGACAATACCGACTCCTGTTGAATAAATGCTCTAAGGTTATACCGACTCCACATTTCACCCATTTCGACCCACCCTACTCAGGCAAATTCCAATTTTCCTTTATGTTGTAGAGATGTGTCGGCGCTTACTTTCGTGGTTATACCTGGAGTAATATACTCGATTGTATTGTGTGATTGTCAGATGTAAATGATAGTAGGAACAATGAAACCAAATTAGTGTACCTATGTACGAAAGATAGTTTGTTCACGTAAAATTACCTACAAGTTTTATTATAATATTATAGACAGTAAATGAAACTACTCTGTAGTATCGTATTAAAATTACACGTGACAACGACCTAGGTATATTTATATAGGTGCTGCAAGAGATCGCTGTAAATGCTATATGATATGCTAATAAAATGCTAGAGAAATGTAAGCTGAGGACATCCTTTGTGAGAAAAGGAAAACTGAAAAGTAAACCCTCTGCCAACACGCCTGGTCATTGATTATAAATATCGACCCAAGGATGTTATTTGGCTAGCCTTTCTCGATAAATGCAGTATTCAACACTGAAAGAATTTTTCAAATCGGACCAGCGGTTCCTAAGGAAGCTATATAATATCACGCTGCAACCAAAAACGGATTTTTTTTTAATTCCACGCGTACGTGCAGCAGTTAATTGATAAATTTGATATATTCTAGACTATTGTTTTTATTACGTAGTTAATTATTAAATGTTCATTTTGATCAAATGTCGATGGGTTCGACCCATACGGCGAGTGTGTGACCAATGTTGATTGATTGCACGGACGGACGGCCATAGGGAAGTAATGAAAGAGTAACTCGAGGGCTTTATCACTCCAGCTCGAAGAAATATACGTTTATATAAAATGTTTTTAGGTTTCAAGTTTTTTCCTTCTCATTGATATCAACTGACAAGGTACCTAAATATTGGTATCGATTCTACGCGCACAACTCAACTAAAAATTTAAATTGGTAGCGTCAATATCACAATTCAGCAATGCTAACATAACTTTTATTATAAAAACTGTGTATTATAGACTAACGATTTTAATTAATATAAATGTGAACAAAAAAATAGATCGTAATGGCAATTTTCATATCTTAGTTAAGTTTAGTTAGTGCACATAGAATTATAATTTGTTAATATTACCGGGACTATAATCACGTTAATAACTTAAAAAGGCACAATACCTTTGCACATAGAATTAGTACTACTGTCAGCTTTGTTACGTTAAATCTTAAGGAAACAAGAGAAAAAAGCGAAGGCCATAGTACCTACTCGAACTTAAAATAAGTCTAGCATAACTTCAACCATTAAAAAGCACGGGAGCTGTGCTCTTGCAGGCGCAGCCGTACTTAGTATAAGTACAGCCGTACTTAGTATAAGTAAATCTTTTTAGGGTAACTTATCAAATGTTAAAACAGGACCGTATTACGGATGGAGAGTTAAATTTTAATTGACTTCGCTGTCCTTACGTCCTTCGGTCATCAGGCTGTATCTCTGGAACTGTGATAACTAAGCAGCAATTTCACATTTAACATTTCACAATTTCACATTTTATTTTGGAAATATGACGGATTTATTATAATACCGGTTCGGAGCCCTTTTAAGCGAGTCCCACTGGTGCTTCACAGTTATTTTCGTTGTGATTGGCGGATCTATCGACCATAAGTTAAGTTTTCTGCTTAATCATTTAGGAGACACTAATGTCAATAATCTATGGGATGAAATAACGCTGAAATTTACCATCATTGAATATTAAAGGTTCCCGTAGTTCAATTAGTTTAGAAAACAGGTTTCTAATTTAAAATCCACAACACACCTGTTTCATTACGACATATTATTAATAATTACTTATTAAATAGTGATATAAAAATATTTATTATCATTTAATAATATGATTATTGAAATAATTAAAGTTATTCTAGATTAAATGTATGGCAATGAAATTATAGACATGTGGTGGTTTAGTTATTGAAATCATTTTCATTTATTAAGTAGGTAGGTACTTGTTTTAATATTTTAAGTCACAGATATCTAGTTTACGGCTACATCACTCAGCTGGCTTATGGTCATTGACATATCTATGTGTGCGTGAAAATGTATCTATGTGTGTCTATGATACAGGCTATACCTAGAGGCTATACAACAACAACAACAACATACAATATTTGTGTACAGAGAGGAACTGTATGTACCTACTTGTTTTAAATTTTTATTTTATTTTCTAATTTTAATTTTTGTAATATTTTTTTTGTTTCTTAATTGATAGTGTCAAATATTGAGGGGATGAACTAGCGCCTGCAACACAGTTCTAACTAGCGCGGGTGCTAGGGTATCCAAAAAATGTGATATGTATATTTTATATCAATAAAGAATTATTATTATTATTATAATAACAAATTGATGACATTACAAAAAATATACAATAAAATTTCATGATTATGTGATCTTTTTATAAACTTGCAATTAAATGTGGTCATAACTATTGTTTTGTTAGATGATCCGTGATAATTTTTATTATTTTTTATTTATTTATTCACAATATTCGTAACATATTTACAGAAAATCTAATACGATGCTAGAACTATTTTACATAATTTTAATGGTTTCTCTCTATAAACTTATGAGCATATAATGTGAATTCCGCCAAGCTGCAATGATAAATGTCAATATAAGTAGCTATTTTATTAAGAATAGTCAACGCTCGACACAAGCGGGAATACTTCAATAAAATGGTTCTTGCTGTAGGGACATCTAGTGCAGGGAAAGGACGGCGTATGCCTCGGTCTCTGTTTGGTGCACACAGTCGTAGCTCCGCTAAAACTTCTGGGTGATGAACCCAACCGCGCAATATCCTAAAGAAGTATCTAACTAAGGCTACATTTCTCCTTACTGAGAGTCTACTGTATCCAACCATACCAATAACAAATAAACTGGGATACATCAGAGGATAGAATGGATAGACTAGCTATATTATATTATGCTGGCCGTACTTGACGTTCCCAATATTTACGATATACCAATCCGGTTGGCCAAAATCCGTTACATAAAAATGTATCCAATTTACTACTTGGTATAATTACTTTAAAAGAGTTAAATACGGTCTCATAATTTTGCTTAAGGAGCTCGACACTGATACATTCCTCACCGCGTTCTTTAATGTGTTCTATTATGTCCGCCTCTGTAACACATTTTTTGGTACGAGAGACATAGATAGAACATTGTAGCTAGAGCTATACGACATACGAAACTTCATTATTATAGAAAGTAAGATTTAGCCAGGCTAAAGTTACTAGTTCTCAATTTTAATCGTCAAGCCACCATCTGGCATATCTGTATTTTAAGTTTCCAGATTTCCGTGAGAAAGAAACCATTGAAAAACTTAGTTTCATCTGTTTGTAAAGGTAGTTAACGATTTTCATCAAGTAGATTAGAACATTAGAATCAGTTAACTTTCACAATATGTTAAGATTTAGCTTTTACTGTAGCTAAAATATTTTTAACAATCTTGCAATTTGTTTTTTCATTTTTAATTTCAGTGTTGCTAGTGTTTAAATTTGCAATTAGTGTTTATTTCAATGATTCTTAGTATGATGTTTTGTTAATTATTACAAATTCCTTAATGCATAAGTAAAAAAATAAAATTTTTAATTGGATGACTTTTTATTGCTGAACAATGCCTTAGTCTTGTTTACATAGAGGGAGGCAATAAAAAACGTATTAAAATTCAGCAAATCTCTCACAAAAAGTAAAGCCTAAAATTATCTAATTATTGTTAATGTTAACAGACAAAATGATAGTAATTAACACAAGCACTAAAACAAAACAGTCTTGCAAAAAAGTTAAGCATTTAAAAAACGATAACGATTTATTTTTCAAATGTCTACTTTTTATATGCGCTAACTAACCAGTTTTCAAAATGATATTTTAATATTTCATATCCATATTACTATTGTAAAGCCAAAGAGTTTGTTTGTTTCAACGCGCCAATCTCAGGTACTACAGGTCCGATTTGAAAAATTCTTTCAGTGTTGGATAGTGCATTTATCGAGGAAGGATATAGGCTATACAAAATCACGCTGCGACTAATAGGAGCGAAGCATAAGTGAAAAATGTTGCAAAACGGTAATGTTCCAACTAGTAAATAATAATTATGAACACTTTAGGGACAGTATTCTTTGTACTATACTTTGTAATATACTGATTTCATTGTTTGCAAGTAGACGTATGTCAACAGGTCTACGAATGTATAAAGACAGTATAAGTTACAATGTATAAGTTATTATATGTATACAAATATATTTATTACAGTATGTATGGTCCTATTGTTTGCTCGTCGCCTAATTTATTATATACAAATATATTATTTATGGATCCACTATGCGTGTCAGCAGTTTTAGAAATATATAGAAACGATTGTGCTCGCCACCTATATAAGCTATTATTATATCAAATATATTGAGTCGCAAATAAACGCCATTCAAGTCCGGACGTATTTTATTTTATCCTCTAACCGACGACACACGACATTTACACCTAAAAACACTCTTCGCGGTAAAAAAATTAAAAGTTATGATACCTATGACGTTGATGACCGTGTGGTGACGGATTAGGAAAACAAGTGTCACCACTACATTTCTTTCCAATGGTTCTGTAAGAGCCAGTTCAAGAACTATACAAGCAGTTAACGTCTACTGTGAGAGATGGAAAACTCAAAACTAAACCCTATGCCAACAGGCCTGGTCAGCGCGGCACAGTGACCATAATCCCTCCTAAAGCGGAGGAGGCCTGTGCCCAACATTGGGACGTTAATGGGCTGGAGAGAGAAGCGTAGTTTTAAAGATTTAAGCTCACATAGGGACATACAAAAATATTAAAAACACCAGTCTCTGCCTACCCCCATGGGTAAAAGGCGTGATGTTAGGATGAGGTCTTGCGACAAAAATATTAAAGTTATGATATTCTATGACGTCGATGTAATTATCATTTACATTTGCTTTGTTACAACTAATTATAGTTAAAATACCGAATGAAACCGATCATTATTAATTAACAACAGACAAAATCGTCGACATTTCACAATAGTGATTAACTATTACCATTATTTGAAGCACACTTGTGTTACCCACACATCACCCTAATGTAACAACTAAACAGAAATACCAAACTGACCATTAATTAGCACAATTGTTGGGGTAGCTACACACCCTATAATTTATTTATATAGAGCAGATAACACCCCCACATACAATATCTTTACTTATTAAAAAACAAATTCGTTATTTTTAACCGACTTCAAAAAAGGAGGAGTTTCTAAATTTGTTTATGATCTTTTTATGTTTGTTACCTCATAACTTTTAACTGGGCGAAGCGAATTTATAGCTTTTTTTTATTTGAAATCTGGTGGTTTACCGATGGTCCTATTGGCACCAGGTCAGGATCTTTTTATCTGCATAGAAATCGATGAAAACCCTCAAATTTAAAAGGCACATAAAGGTGGTAGAACTTTTAAATAAAAATACACAATTATGTATGTATGTTCTTATATGAGTTTATATCTTCAAAATAACGCAAAGGACTTTGATGAGGTCTTTTTAATAGGGTGGTTGAAGAGGTTGGTATTTTTTTTAAACATTTCCGGTGTAGTTTCTACACACTAGTACTACTTACACCTCTCTCTCCAGCCCATATACGTCCCACAGTTGGGCACGGGCCTCCTCTGCTTAGCTTAATATCCCTTAGCTGACTTTTACAGCACCCTTGGGAACACCACCCTATAAACTATATAACTGACGCGGTACTACTCTGGAGCATCGATAACAAACTCCATTTTAATTCATCTAAATGCAAAGTCGTGTCATATACCCGCGCACAAAATCCCTTTCATATAGGTACAATATTATTTAGGTACGGAATCTATAGCCAGGGATTGCTCTATAAAAGATCTTGGAGAATTATTTGATTCTAAATTGACGTTTCACAAGCACATGCGAGTATTAGCAAATGAATCATATCGTAGACTTGGCTTTGTTATTCGAAATATGCGAGAATTCAGTAATCTTTCAGCTATAAAACTTGTGTACCTAGCTCTCGTCAGAAGCAAATTAGAGTCAGCCACGGTGATTTGGAATCGTTATGAAAGTTCATACATCTTACTTTTAGAAAGAATTCAGAAAGCTTTTCTTCGCTTTCTTTACAAAAAAAGTTACAGTATCTATCCTTTCCTCTTCCCTACAAAATTTCTTCTTGGAATGCTTGGTCTTAATTCCCTCGAAGTGAGACGTAATTTCTCCTTACTCACAACAGTTTGCGAGCTCTACGAGGCAATTCCGATTGTCCTGAATTGGTGTCCGAACTAGTCAATCTCTTCGTTCCTGATGTTCCCAAATATAGTTTTAGGCCGCGTAAGCATAATTTATTGGCTGTACCGCAGACACGTAGGTACTGTTTCGCATGCTAAGTCACCCCTAGTCCGCGCGCGTTTTATGCTAAACTCACTCTTAGCATCAAAACCCGAATGTGATCTGTTTGCTGCGAGATGGACGGATGTGCGTTATGAATGCCTTAGATATTGTGAACTAATGAACAGTCATTAATAGGATAATATCCTCATTATTGTATTTTGCTGTGTGTACTTATCTTTGTTTTTTGGTTTTTCATTGTTTTACAAAATATTTTGTTGTTTTTTTTGTTCCTATTTTACTAGTTTCTTTTCTGTTCGTTTATTAGATTTTACATTATGTTTTTGTATTCTTTTTTTTTTAATCCTTTTATGTATAACGCATTAGTCTTAAAACTGTAATGTTGTACATTAATTATGTGTAATAAATAAATAAATAACCTTGGCACCCTATAAACTATACTATGTATTATTTTCTTTATTTCCTCGATGACAGCTCTGGTTTTTCTTCAATGCGCGTCTTTTTAAGGTTTGGTACTAATAGGAAAAGCGGGACCCTATTATTGAGACTTCGCTGTAAATCCATCCTTCTATCACCAGACTATATCTTTGGAAAGGTAGGGGTTTGGTAGCTAAGGAGCTGAAAATTTCACAGTTTTTGTATACCAATCAATGTGACAAGCATTTGTGTGATGTTTATAAATGTCACAAATGTTTGTTCTGCGTCTGGGTGTTTCTATGTATTATAAGTATGTATTTACAAAAGAAAAGTAGTATATCCGTATTCTGGTACCCATAACACAAGCATATAAGCTTAGCTTGGGACCAGAGGACGATGTGTGGAATATCCGTGAATATTTATTTACTTATTTATCAGTTGACGCTGTCACTTTAACTTATTAAGAAAAGTATAAAAATAATTTTTCAAATCAGGACTAGTGATTCCTGAGATTAGCTTGTTCAAACAAACATACAAATTCTTCTGATTAATAATATCAGTAAATATATAAAAAACTATAACATTTTTCAATCTTCACGCTATTATAACCTAAAACTGACTCGCGAATAAATAATATTTCTACTTATAACTTTTAAACGTAATACATTAGTGTGTTTTTCATCAAATAAACATTAGCAAGTTAAATAAAACGAAGTAAGTTTTAGTCTGTAAAATCCTATAATTAGCTGAATAAGTTAGTTATTTAAGATTATTATTCGTGATAACGCGTATATATGATAGCAATTAGACTTATCATTTTAACTGGTGTCATGTTTTGCAATTTAGGATATACTGTAAAACAAGAAAAAATTATTAAATTTTTTGATTGTTTTAATATTAAACTTGTAATTCCGTAGAATAGGTACAAGTGGATTTTAATAAGGCTATTAAGAGAATTATGGTCTTATTCATAATGACTTATCGGAGAGATAATAAACGTTTTAGGGTAAAAAAACTATAATGAAGAACAATTTTTGACAATTTTCGCGAACCGATTTTAGCGAACTTTTAAACATCCGATAAATCATTATGAATAAGACCATAAGTGAATATTTTATTTGTAAATTTATTTACCTATTCTATGCTACGAGTACGTAAATATTTTATTGAGAGTGGACATTTAACACAACATTCTCCGGTTCCTAATTAAGCTATATTTCTATGTTGTGTTATGGGTACCAAAATACAGATATACTATATTTTGTAAACCTTCTTTTGGAAATACCATAAGATACAAATAGCTATTACATATATCTCTCCAATAAATGCTCTGTGCTGTGCGAGGATCGAACCCGTGACCTTGTGAATGGCTGGCTACGAGGCACAATAAGGTAATATCGAGGTTATCATATTATACTTAATACTTATTTAACTGAAAATCAAAATATTTGCGATATATTATCAGCTCTATAAATAATCGCAGCACACGTGCGTGTGGAGACATTTGCGTGTGCGCACCCCATCGCTCAACGATGCTATCGTCTGATCTCACCGGCCCAAGCCAACAACGTCACAGTAAATAGTTAAACGGTATAGAAATTATGTTGATTTTAAACACGCTTATAACTTTGTTCTTGGCTGTGTATTAGCCTATAATAGTCAGATTTATCTGAATACACATAATATCAAGGACCAATTACTGCGAAATAATTTTAAAAAAAGTATTTAAAATTTTCAAGCAACATGGTGGCAGAGGGCAATATAACCCAACTACGGTTAGTTGGGTTATATTCCTTGATATATGTGTATTCAGATCAATCTGACTATTGCAAGGGAAAGAACTTGCTAAGATTAAGTCACATGGCTACATAGGCTGCATTTTTAATATATAAGTTACATTTTAAATATACTTATAAGTACCTATATAATTGATCTATAATCTAAATGATCAGCGATCGACCAAAGAGTAAAGCTCGGTGAGGAGAGGGCCTTCGCATCAACCTATTGTGGTGCCTGTTTGGCATTGCTGTCAGCAGTTTTACATTTGCAACATCAATGGACACCTGGTCATCGTTGCTTCACTTGCTGTTGCTATATACTTTTGTTTTTGTTTGTTTTGTTTGTAATCTCAGAAAGTGATTTCATAGAAATATAGACTTTTTTAACACGCTTTTATAAGTTTGGTATGTATCTATCAATGTATTAATCTGTGTAACGGATTTTTTGAAAGCGATTATCAGCCACTTGCAGTGGACGGATTGATCTGAAATTTTGCACACCTAACAAGGACCGATGACAATGCAATAATTTAAAAGAAAAATCCCAATTCCTTGATCAGATTTACTAGAATAGCATGTTGAAGTATCACTATGACCACACATGTATTTTTAATTATACACGTAATAGTTTAATTGAATATGAGTAGACTCACCAAGATTATTGTGTTTCTACGTATGCCTTTCATATACAATCAGATAATTTCACATAAAAACGCTTTGCTTAAAGAATCAGGTAAAAATATCATAATTATTTACTTGTGTTTACTACGATTGTGACAACATGTGACAACAGAAACTTATGTCTCTGACAACATAAACTGTCAACGTTTTGTAAGTAGGTAGTGTAAAGGTTGTGATCATTGAATATAACCTATACAATGATACAGGCCACTTAAGATTTGTTTTTAAAAAAGGAATAAAAAATTTAAAATTTGAAAATAAAAAAAGAAAAGAATTGGGAGATGGAAAAAGGACATGAAGAGAGGATGTTGAAAAATGATTGTAAAATAGTTTTTCTTTATTATAAAAAATATAACAAATTTATTAAATGTGTTTTAAATTATTATTATAAATTAATGTAAAGAAGAAGCTTTACAATTATTGGTGGAGGCGCGCCGGGTATAGCGGCCCGATTGGTAAACCAGCTCCTACGCCCAGGGATGTGTTGACGAACAAAGGGTCGACACAGGATAAATATTAATTATCAGAGAAGTAGCCGTATCTTTTTATTAAATTTTTATAAATTATTTATAACTAAGATGGAACTAGCCACGATAACTTTCGGTGGTTGCGCACAAGAGTGCCTAGATGAATTCGAAGAAATGTTTTACGCTTTAATAACTTTCAAGAGATGCTCGTCTGAAGAAGAAAAATTATCACTATTGCCCTCATTTTTAAGGGGTAACGCCTTACTTTTCTTCCGGGGCATTAAAGACACGTGCAAAAGCGTGCAGGAGGTATTTGATAGACTAAGGGAAGAGTTTCAAGAAGTAAATTACCAAGAATTGTTCTATAACGAAATAATTATTTGCATAATGATGTAAATTGGTTTAGTGATTCGATTAGATTAAGGTTATATATATAGTGATAATTATAATTTACTAATATTGTTTTATTTTGGTGTGTTTCATATTGTTCGGGATCGACGAGACTTCATAATGACGTCAGCAAATTTGTACATAAGAAAGATGCAATGAAAAGGAACCACATCAAAAATTTAATTATTTTTTCATATTTATATTTTGAATGTTTAGTTAAAAATGTGAGATAAATATATTAACATAGTAATTGGATAGTGAGTATTTCGTACTAGATTATGATTATAGTATTAAGGTAGAGCGATTAATAGGTATAATAATGGGTTGTATTGAGTTATAATGTCGAAGGTAGTGGCTTGGTAGAGTTAGTTGGATGAGTCGTATCAACGGGTAATATCTTTGAATGCAACATGGTAAGGCCATAGGCTATTTGTCATGGAATCCTGTTTTGGGATATCACGCATTTTAGAGATAGAACTCATAAGATAGGATTTAGGAAAGTAGGTGCTAGAGTAAAGTATTTGTTCATTAGGAGAGAAATGTGAAAGGTTGAAAATTGAAAGAAGTTGTATTATAGTGAGAGGTTGCTGATAATATTTTTATTTTATTTATTGGGTAATAGTTAGATAATAATGATTAGCGAATAGTTTATAATTACTTAGATAATAGAATGATTGATTATTTAAAACGTTACTTGTGGTAGAAGAATGGTTGGTAAATTTATCTCACGAGAAGGAATTCTAAATGTGGAATAAATTGGTCATTCCCGAGCATTCAGGATTACTTAGTAGAAATTATACCTAAATAATTGAAAAGAAGGTTGAGTATTATCTGAGCATACTTTAAATTTTAATTTGATAATCTCTGGATTCTATCAATTATAATGGTTTCTTATGTAAATTTTTCTCATTAAGCTGGAAAGCTGTTAAATTAGCATATCTTTCGGATCTATGATGCTGACCTCATAATTGAAGCTCGATAGTTTTTATAAGAGCATTAATTGTTTGGTGATGAACATTTTTCTGATTGATTGTTGATGATATATGCTTTGTGTCTTGGTGTGATAGTTTTAAGGATGCCTTATCACTCTTGTTTATTATTGGATAAATCAATTTTAAAGATGAAGTAGTTTAATATTTTATGAAAAGAGTGATATGATATAAGGGCATCGTAGTTAGTGTGGTTCGGATAACTAAGATTAGAAAGGCAATTTTTGGTTGGTTTTTTGCTTTTCAAGTTTTTCGAAATGTATTGCTTCGAAAAGCTAGGTCCTAGCTGGATCTAATCTGGTTCATTCTAGTTTGTTATCATGCTTTCCAACCTTAGGTAGGGTGTCCAGTATCTTGTAACTTAAAAAAAAAAAAAAATTTTTTTTTTTGGAAAAAAATTTTTTTTTTATCCTCTAAGGGGGGGAGAATGTAAAGGTTGTGATCATTGAATATAACCTATACAATGATACAGGCCACTTAAGATTTGTTTTTAAAAAAGGAATAAAAAATTTAAAATTTGAAAATAAAAAAAGAAAAGAATTGGGAGATGGAAAAAGGACATGAAGAGAGGATGTTGAAAAATGATTGTAAAATAGTTTTTCTTTATTATAAAAAATATAACAAATTTATTAAATGTGTTTTAAATTATTATTATAAATTAATGTAAAGAAGAAGCTTTACAGTAGCATAGAATTGAGTATTGATGACAATGCAATCATTTAAAAAATATTCAGGATATTTAAGCGTGTTTTTTAGTTTAAAAACTACTTAGTTTAACTACTAATAATCTACTCAGTTTTAAAACGTAACGGGGACAAAATAATGTTGTCTACGTAATTTATGTCAAGTCGGAAGACATTTGCACAATTAATTTAATACTTTATCTAATTAGCACAGTAATTAACCAGACTTGTTAGTTGTTAATGTAAATAAAGTTGTATTGAGTTATTATTTATGTTGGCTGCAATACGAAATATTGTTCATGGTACGTAACACAATGCATAATATAATGATGAATGCGACCACCAGTCGTGATTCTACAGCTGTCGGCGAGATGCGCGGAATTTTTGATCCTAGTTTCTATACCGTTAATTTATGTACTGTGACAGTAATACGACCCACGAAGCTCAACGAATTGATTCAAGTGCACAGCTACGTAAATGTCATTGTACTTAGAAATTAACTAGTTTTAAAATAAAGTATTTTTGGTTATGATTTATGTAAATCTTTATGGGAATTTTGTTTTAGTAGTTCTTACCTTATTCTGTGTTCTTTAACATAATTTAAACTAATATTACAAAACTGAAGATCTTGTTTGTACCTACTTTGTTTGAAAGTGATCTTATCTACTATATAAAAATAAGTCGAGTTTTCCTTCCTGACGCTATAACTCCAGAGCGCACGAACCGATTTCCACGGTTTTGCATTCGTTGGAAAGGTCTCGGGCTCCGTGAGGTTTATAGTTCATTATTTTTAATTTTTTTTCCATTTTTTGGTATGGCAAAACAACGTTTGCCGGGCCAGCTAGCCTGTTATAAAATTTTCCAGATTTCTATACAAAAAGCTATATGGCTATTATCCGTACTTATAGCCTTCTCTCTTCGTATCCGGTATGGTCGGTCTCGATACGCTAGCGTTACGTCGCAAGTGTACTCTAATGTTACAGTACCATTTACTACTGCATAACAAAATTGATAATGCAAGTACATTATCTCGCTGTGCTCTCTCGGCACCTAACCAATACACACGGCACACGGCTGCGTTCTCGGCCGTTGTTTGCTACGCCACAGGTATGATCGTGTACCGCACAATATGCTCCCACTAATCAGGCAATAAGTCTACTCAATGCTTTGATTGCTCAGTGCCATGAGGTTGATATATTTTTCAACAATTTGAATATATTTCTTAATTTATGTAAAAATTTCATAATATGCAATGTAAAACTGTATTAAGTGTATGTAGCTTACTTCACGCGTTGGGTAACTGTAAGTGAAGTAAGCAGTTGTATATTAATAAATAAATAAATAAATAAATAAAAAAATAAATAAATAAATATATAAATAAATAAACAATTTCATTATTGTCTATGGTGACTTACTACTTTACTTCATACTAGCTGTTTCCCTTGACTTCGTACGCGTGGAATATAAAAATTTTCCCCCATTTTTGCAATATTTTTCAATAATACTTCGCTCATTATACGTCGCAGCGTGATGCTATATAGCCTATAGCCGTCCTCGATAAATGGACCATCCGACATAAAAATATTTTTTTAATTCATACCATTAGTTCCTGAGATTAGCGCGTTTAAACAAACAAAGAAACAAACTCTTCAGCTTACTAATATTAGTACGTATACTATAGATAATAACATAATGTAATATATTAGGTACAGAAAATTACATAACACGCATCGAACAAAAGCTGACAAAACCCTCTCCCATCATGATAGGATCTCATATTCTTTTGTGTCATTTTCCCGGATAAATAATAATATTATTCCTGACTGAATAAAACCAGTAAATCCGAAGATGGATGTAAGAAAAATATGGTTTAATTTATTTATTTTCTATTTATTTATTTTTTATTTATTTATTTAATTACATGCAAGCTTAAAGTACAAACCAAAACACTGATTACAATTCAAAATGTTACGTGTAGAACATAATTCGACAATTATAATAATATAGCTGTTGCCGCGACTCCATCCGCGTGGAATTTAGAGGTGTCCATGTGGTAGCGTATTAAGAATACAAGTATCACCACCCCTTTTCCTTCTCAGAGTGCTATAAAGGCCAGCTAAGGAATAATTTACACAAAGAAATTCATCATATGAAAAACGGAAAGTCGAAAATAAACCCTGTGCCATTATGCTCGGTCAGCGCAGCACAAATCCAGACCTTTATCCCTCCCTGTCCCTCCCAAATTGGAGGAGACTCATGCCCAGAAGTGAAATGGTTATGGATTGGAGAGAGAAAGAGAGAGTTAGTTCAAAACAACACAGGCTTTATTATATTATCACGTTAAGAACAAAAGAGCGTGAAGTTGCTATAAATGTGTATGAAACCGCGGCTATTTGCTAGCTAGATATTATTTTCATCATGGTTTAGTAAAATACTAAGCTTAGTTTTCCCACTGACTCCACTAGACACACAATGTCATGCATTACTCTGTTATAAAGCTTCCATTCACGAAACGCTTACCATTCGGTCTATGAATAATAAAAACATCAGAATCTATTACGTTTTGCTTTGTAAACTACAGTAAGGTCAGTGAATGGTGCCTTTAATTTTTGCGGCACGTCCCTTCAAAAAGAGGTGTCTTTATTTGTTCACTTTTTTGATAATTCGCAGTGATTACAATGTGTTAGTGCGTCTGCGTATAATGGCTTTCCATAACTTAATTTAAAAAATTAGATTTCCGATTAATTATGTTAAATTTCATACGCATCAATTCCTATTATCTTTAAGTACAAAAAATTAAGATTTTTATCTATTATATTTTCTAACACTTGCGCGACTCATCTGCTGCTCGTTGCTGACATTTTTATGGAAAACTTTGAGGAGATGGCCTTATCAACCTCACCTGTAGTCCCCCGGTTTTACAAGCGGTACGTAGATGACACTTTGACAATTTTACCATCTGACAAAGTAACAGTATTCCTTGATCATCTTAACTCTATTCATCCTAAAATTAAATTCACAAAGGAGTTAGAGTCCAACAACAGATTAGCATTTTTAGATGTCCTGGTTATAAGAAACCAAGATAACACCCTGAGTCATACTGTGTATCGTAAGAAAACTCAATTCCTACCACCTGTCAAGTGTCATATTCCCTTACAAGATGCAGGAGTATACAAGCTTGATTGTGATTGTGGTCTCTCTTACATCGAGCAAACAAAGAGATCTGTTAGAACTCGGGTCAAAGAGCACATAGCTGATGTGAAGCACCGACGCAATACAAAGTCTGCAATCTGTGAACACAGTCAGGATCGCCTTAACCACTACATCCGGTTTGATAAACATCAAATCCTCGCCAAGGAAAATCGATACCGACCCAGAATGATTCGCGAGGCTATTGAAATAAAGAAACATAAAAACTTTAATAGAGAAGACGGTTGGGATCTGGCACCTAGTTGGGATCCTGTAATTAGTTTAATAAAATCCAAAACACACTCGGTTTCAAAACAGCAAGACACCGTTAGCACATTTTGCAGACAACAAGACTTAAAATCCCCTTAACTTCACTTTAGACCGACAGCATAAAGTTAAATAATTTCTTTGACTCCCCTTGACTTTTCTTGCCAGATCTTTCTCAAGTGGGACGCGTACCGATCTGGTGGTAGTATATTAGATAAAATAATAAAAACTAAATAATTAAAATAAATACTAATTTTCTATAAATTCAAATAAAAATTATCAATTTTTCTTTTTTAATATAAACTAATTTAAATCTTAAACCAATAATTCTTTTTTAAATTTCTTGTTATTATGTAAATAATATTGTATTTAAGTATATAAACTTAGTTTTGCTTGCTATATTGTATACTACCTCTATAATAATTAAAACTACAAGGCACACTAACAGCAACAAAACAATATCGATATATTTTCAGCCCGGCACGATAAATTTTATTACTTTGTAATATGTACAATAATTTATTTTCGGAATAATACTAATACTGTGATATGCATAGGTGCTGTGCCTACATATTGCAAGTCAATTATGAAATATGTAGCTCACTTATTTTCACACTAAAATGATTTCATTAGCTGTGTTCATTAATATTTCTAAATATATATAATTATAGTTCATTAATTTTACTAGAAATCCTCCCTAGAATTGTTACAGGAAAATATATTGATTCGGTCAATTCGGAGATATTAAACAAAAAGTTCAGAATAAATTAAATAGTAAAAACCGCAATTTACTCATATGTACATGTAAATTCTTCTATCTAATGCAAATCATTTGAATAGATACAGATAAAATAAGTTAAAATACAAAAACCACAGCATAATATATCAGTCATAATTTTAATCTTAAAGCAGTTAATGTGCCTTATAATAGTATAATTATGCAGCAGCTTGCCCCAGGCATGTCCTGACGACCATAGCACTATGCTCGCCTCAGTAATTTAAATTCATAATAATATCAAGATGACGGGCAACCTGTAAAAAATAAACCATAATATTTACAACAATAATTTTGTTAGTTCGTTAAAATTAGATGAAACCGATGAATATACCGACACTTTAAATTATCAATACATAATTATGCGTTCCACTACTGTTTGGGTATATGTTACACCAGCGTCCTGATTGGCTAGTAAATATAAAAATGTCACGTCATCTCAATAATAATTTCATTACTAATATATTTCCTGCATATTTATATGGTATAATTAGAACCTAAAACCAATTTAAATTGGTTTAATAAATTTTCAGTACTTGTCTATATTTTATTTTCATAAAACAGCTAATTTTATGCAAATTCTTTGGTATACTAAAATTTTTTAAAAATGCAAAAAACCCAGTTTTGTCATTGTGAGATGACAGATGGCGTTGTTTACAAGTTTACTGTATGAATGTTGCGATTTTTACGTTCGAAAAAAGTATTAATTTCGCGTAATGTGATAAGAAATTCAAAGTTTTCGGATTTTTTCCCAATATCACCAGTATCTAGTCTAACTCTGAGCCAAATTTCAAGTCTCTAGAGTATCGGTAGAAGGCCCTGAATTTTGATTCCTGAATTAGGGCGAAAACTAGTCAAATAGCGCTAATGTGCTCTTAATTTTATTTTAAATATTTCCTCATTGCTTAGAGAAATCAGGTTGATTATATTTGTTGAAGTAAGGGACCGCGTAGATCTACATTTGGTATGAGTCTCAAGTTGATACCTTCAGCCGTTGCTAAGTAAAAAAAGTTTGACAGACGGACAGACAGACACAGACACCGGAGTGATCCTATAAGGGTTTTACGAAACCCTAAAAAGAAAAAAATACTTTTAAATACTGGCCATTACTTTTCATGAAAAAAAGTGATCATTTTATAACAGTAATCTTTTTTTTAAATTTTTTTTAATTAAAATTCGTTTTTATTAGGCGTATACAGGGTGTCCCAGAACTCAACGTCAAGCCGAAACGGGGTGACAGGATAGATCATAACCATCACGAGAAAAATCAGAAAAAAAATCTATCCCATGCAGTTTGGAAATTATGGGCATTTTAAGAAAAACCTAGAAATTTGGTCTAACTGTACCATTTTTCGGTTATTGTGGTTAATTTTTATTATTTTTGGTCATTTAAACTTTGGAACCGTAACCCTAAATAACATCTCGAGAATCACAGTCTAAAATAATGACACAATTACCCCAAGTTTCCTAGAATTTAGACTATTTGTTAAACTATGAATTTAAAATTTTCAAACTTTGTCGACTTTGAAACACCCTCCTTTAAAAAAAATGTACTAGAGTGCCTTGGCAAGTGCCATTAAGAGTTGGCGCATTTAATCAGGATTGTAAAATGGTACAATACTTGTAAGTTTCGTACTAAAAAAAACGAGTAAAAAATAAAAACCTCAAGTAACCCGATTTTTGCTAACCCATTTTACTCAGTTAAAATGTTTTTTATTCGCACAAGCCCTTGGTAGGTTCTTTATTTTACGGTAAAATGATGAGAGATATGGATAGTGGACATGTTTGCCATGAGCGAGCGAGACAGATAGTGACGCCACTTTTACCAAAGCAACAAAATACTAATAAAATAATGAAAAATGTTGACCTTGTTTTGTTTAGGTTTATTGGAATAAAAGTCAGATTTGAAAATAACATTTTTTATTAAAACAAATGTTCAAATTGTTTACCATCAGCTTCAACACACGCCCTACATCTTCTTAAAAAAGATCTACTTATTAGCCGGGCATATCCTCGAGAGTTGATGTCCTCAGCAGCTTGAGAAATTCGTTCACGCAGCTCGGCTACGCTCTCAATGGGCTTAGAATAAACTTTTTCTTTGAGAACGCCCCAATAAAAAAAATCCAGGGGATTTAAATCTGGGGAACGGGCTGGCCACGAGATAGTGCCTGAACGTCCAATCCACCTTCCCGGATATTCTTGGTCAAGGAAATCTCTTACTTGCACTGCGTAATGCGCTGGGCAGCCATCTTGTTGATACCACATGTGGCAACGATCTGTTAGTGGTACGTCCTCTAACAAACTTGGTAAATTTTCTCGTAAAAAATTTAGGTAATTCGTGCCATTCAAATTCTCAGGCAGCTCAAAAGGCCCAACTATTTTGCCGTTTAAAATTCCTGTCCACAGGTTAACTTTAAAGCGATATTGGGATCGGTCTTCTCGCATTAAATGTGGATTCTCCACATGCCACTCATGAAAATTGTGTAAGTTTATGTAGCCATCTTTTTTAAATGTAGATTCATCTGACCAGAGAATTTTTTGGATGAATTGGGGATTTTCATTATGCCTCTGTAGCATTGTTCTACAAAATGAAATCCTTTCAGGATAATCTCGAGGGAGAAGACTTTGAACTCGTTGTACGTGAAATGGATGCATTTCAGCTCTTTGTAAAATACGATGTGCTGTGCTTTTGGGTATTCCCGTTCTTTCTTCAATTCCACGAACGGAAATACTTGGGTCATCTGCGACCTCTTCCAACACTTCTTCTTCGTAAGGAAAGCGAGGTCTACCTCCAGCCCGTATTTGATTCGGGAAATGGCCGTCCTCTGTGAGTGAATGGTGCACATTAACAAACACGCGGTGATCCGGATAGCGCTCTAAATTTGGATATCTTTCACGATAAAGTCTAGCGGCGGCACTTGCGTTGCATCTGCATTCCCCATAAATGAGATGCATGTTCGCATATTCTTGTGAAGTGTAGCGCGTAGGCATAGTGATGAGAAGGATGTCAACACAAAAGTCCAATTCCAAAAGAGAGAAGCCAAAGTTGCCGGTATGTAATCAACAAGTCCAATTCACAAAAATCCAAGTCCAAAAAGAAAAGCCAAAGTTGTCAGTACTAAATTAACACAAGCGAATACGGAAAGGTGCGCAGTAGACGAATGAGCGAAATGTACTAACTGGTGTCAGACTGGCAGCGTAGCTATTTGCTTGGTATGGCGTCTGTATCTGTTTCATTCGCACTCGTTTAAACGATGCATCTCCGTCTCACTGCGTGGCGTCACTATCTGTCTCGCTCGCTCATGGCAAACATGTCCACTATCCATCTCTCTCATCATTTTGCCGTAAAATAAAGAACCTACCAAGGGCTTGTGCGAATAAAAAACATTTTTCCTGAGTAAAATGGGTTAGCAAAAATCGGGTTACTTGAGGTTTTTATTTTTTACTCGTTTTTTTTAGTACGAAACTTACAAGTATTGTACCATTTTACAATCCTGATTAAATGCGCCAACTCTTAATGGCACTTGCCAAGGCACTCTAGTACATTTTTTTTAAAGGAGGGTGTTTCAAAGTCGACAAAGTTTGAAAATTTTAAATTCATAGTTTAACAAATAGTCTAAATTCTAGGAAACTTGGGGTAATTGTGTCATTATTTTAGACTGTGATTCTCGAGATGTTATTTAGGGTTACGGTTCCAAAGTTTAAATGACCAAAAATAATAAAAATTAACCACAATAACCGAAAAATGGTACAGTTAGACCAAATTTCTAGGTTTTTCTTAAAATGCCCATAATTTTCAAACTGCATGGGATAGATTTTTTTTCTGATTTTTCTCGTGATGGTTATGATCTATCCTGTCACCCCGTTTCGGCTTGACGTTGAGTTCTGGGACACCCTGTATATTTAAATATATTTTGGAACATATACATTGTTAATCTATCAAACTTATCTTTATGTGTGTAATAAAGATAATTTAATTTAATTTGTAAATGAAATTATACGGTTATGAGGTAACTGTTCGCTTAAATAATGCAAAAAACCGTCACTTTGTGCCTAATTTTTTCTAAGTAAAAAATTTTATTGTGTTAAAATTTTATGTATAACCTACTCATCTGTTTTTATTAAAAACTATTTATTTATTTATTTTATTGCAATTTATAAACTAAACTATTAAAAAAGTAGTATTTTTAAATATACGCTTAAGGGGCATAGCATAGCACTTACAACCGTCGGGCATGTATGACCAGCGGCCGTATTATGAGCTCTTATTCCCAGGCCGTTTACGCCGTGTATGGAACTGCCCGGCAAATTCGTAATATGAACATAACTCCCGGGCATCCAGTTCGCTAAAACAGTCATAGATTAATATGTTAATAGAGAAGGTACAACTAAAAGTTTAAGCACTAACTAAAATTTTTCAACTAAATGTTTTATGTTTACTATAATACATAATTTAGTCAGGCAGTGTACGGCCTGCCTGGAACTTGCATGCTTTTTAAAAAGCTCATAATTCGCCCGCAGATGTATGAGTGTGGATGAAGCCAAGGAAGAATGTTTGGATCGTAGCAGATGGCGCTCTATAGTCTCTGCCTACCCCCATGCGAAAAAGGCGTGATGTTATGATGATGATGACGCTTAAATTATTATGGAAATACATAGGTACATGTACGTGTGTAGTCTGTGGACTCGGGCATATCGTCGGCCGTCACTGAAGGGGCTTTGCTGAAAATCATCGTTGCGGTGTAAAAACCGTAACAAAAATCTTTGCAACGTCCCTTTTCTTTTCTCCTATGGGTCACATTAACACTACTATATCAGTATATGAATATTCTTATTTTTATCTTATGCTTTCTATTGTAATTTTTTTATTTCTTTCTATTGGTATAATAATATATGCTTAGTTGTAATGATATGTATCTTGTTGTGTCCCCATGGGGGAGGAATAAATGCTTTCTTTCTTTTCTTTTCTTTCTTATTTCAACAGACAAAAACATCGATTTTTTATAATAAATAAAGATTATTGAATCTGATTTATTCAATAAATAAAGAATTTCTAACAAATAAAGCAGAACTGCGTAGCAAATCAGTTGTGTCTATTGCTGAGACTGTCTGTCTGTCTATCTAAAAATTTACTTTCATGATTGTTCCCCGAAGCGATGAAAGAAGTAAGCATCCATTCATCCATCAAATCTTCTCCGTCCGCTGCTGAACATAGGCCTACAACGCGCGGTCCTGCGCTAACTGCATCCAGTGGCCTCCAGCATATTTGACGATATCGTCAGTGATAAAAAGTAAGCATAAAACCGTGTAAAACTGTGAGCATTAGCTATTATTCTTTATTAACTATGGTCTATAGTAAAATTACATGTTATACCTAATGTAGTGTTGAGAATATCTTAAGACGATACCAAAATAGCTTCGTGCATTTTTCTATGTACGAAGTTTTCATTGTTTCTTTAGATTGAATGGCTAGAGCTCTAATTTTTAAGTATATGTTTTTTCAATATATGATCTAGGATCGCATCAACTCAGAAACGCGATTGAAAAAAGTTTTCTCGATAGAAAATCTTGGCGAAACAACCTCTTAAAATTTTTATTTTTTTCATTTGTCGGTCTATTATCGCGTATTAACTAATGAAATAACTTTAAAAACATAAGTAACTATTATATATAGAAACACGAAAATCAGAATTAAAATATATTTAGTAGATTTTGAGTAAATAGGAAAAGTATCCCTAATTCTTCATTTTCTGTGCCTACTGGCTGTGTTAATATGTACGTGGCGGCGATTATATACGATAATATTGATGTAGGCCCTTAACATTCTAGCGGCAAAATAACAAACGCACGAGAGGAATATATCAAATTTATCTTTATGTAGGCAGTTAACATAAATTAACTGTTTAAATTTGTGTGTTAATATTATTATAATGTAAAATAGGTACTCTCTCGTATTTAAATCAGGAAAATGGTCATATGCCTTTACTAGTTGTGATGGACAAAATCTTTAAAATCGGCTCTGCTAAAAGGAGTTTGGGGCTTAGAATAATGAAACTTATGTTTTATTCGACCTGGAAGGTAAATTTGAAGAGAAAAACAATAAAAAAAGATAAATCAAAAGTAAAAAAACATAATTGGCAGAAAAAATATACAAAAAAAACTTCAAGCACATGATTAAAAAAATATTGCTCTATCACAAAACGGTAACAGCATAGCATAATGCTGCTTTAAAACCAGCGTTTGTATTTCACTGGGACGCAATTAGCATCTACGTAAAGAGAATAACGAGGCAATCGTCAATTGCGTCATCAAGTCAAACACTTTTTTTGCATTAATGCATTAAGCCATCACTTTAATAACCCCAACATTTAAATTTAGAACGAAGTGTAAATTTGACGAGCTGTCATGTCATACTTGGCCATTCACATAATTATAACGTAGAATAAATAGATAGACGGCTACACGATAAAAAAAAAACAATTTTCATTTTTAAAATTAGAACAAAAAATCTCTACGCAAGTAGATTCTAAATAACTTACGTCGTGTGTTGTTTTATTAAAGTTTTACGTAACAAAATTTAAATAAAATAAAATTTGCATACAAAACTCGGACTAAATGTTAATAATTTGCATCTCGCATAAGGTAGGTACTGGTGTTAACAAACGTTTATTACTTAAAACTTCAAGCCGAGTGAGTGGTGAAGCCAAAGAAGGGTGAAGCACACTATTTTGCAAGTCTGTGGTCAAGAATATAACCTATGTCATGTCATGTCATGATTCATTAAATTCACAAGTCGCTGTGACATGACCCTGGTACCAATTCAACGTCCACAACTAAACTTAAGTAAATAATTAAAATTCATAGAGCCAATAACACAATTCAGAACTTGTTATCTGAACTTTTTTGTTTGTAATATAGACTAACGGTCTTAAATGTGTGCTACGAAATAGCTAATTTATCAAAATACACTATAGTTGTTAATATTTTAGATAGATTAAGTTTTTGACACATCAGAATTGGCGTCATTGATAATGATCAGAGGTCGGAATTAGGTAGAGTTATTCATTTTTTAGATAGAGTTATTCATTTCATACAGCGAAAGAATAAAGTGTATATGCCACAAATATTTAAAAAAAAACAGCCTTAAAACAATATAATCATGAAAGGAGTCGTGTATTGAAAAAATCTAACCTCTATTGAGACCGGTCCCTTATCAAGGAAAGAGAGATTATTGCAAATATCACATCATGGCTGGCTTTATAAAACTCTTTCCGTGTGTGGTGACGGAATAAGAATACAAGTGGCACCACCACATCTCCTCCTCTTAAGGGTGCTGTAAAAGTCAGCTAAGGGATATTGTACACAGATAATATCCTCTGTCAGAGACGGAAAACTCGGAAAATAAACCCTGTGCCAACACGTCTACCAGAGGCGTATTTTGAAAATTTGCGCCCCGGGCAATTTGATATGACGCCCCGGGCCAATTAAATTAGCCGCCCTATAGAGATAAGAGTACAATTTTAAACTTGAAGGCTTCCGCCGCCCTTCTCAGGCTGGCTGCCCTGGGCCATGGCCTCTATGGCCCTAGGGTAAATACACCTCTGAAGTCTGGTCAACGCGGTACAGAAGACCATAATAGTGGGACGTAATAGGCTGGAGAGAGAGATAGAACTCGTAGCTAGCTAGCTTTTAAAGAATAAATATAGCGCAAAAATGAATATTTAACGATTAAATTTAGTGAATAGCTTTGTGCCTTATAGTAGAAGTAAAGAAGCAGTAGACTATAGTGTACTACATCTATAGAGTTGCGCCATAGAGTAGCTATAGTTACAAACTCTATGACTACACAACACTGACATGTCTATAAATTCTCTATTTTTTTTAATATCTTAATATTGTTTTTTTATAGTTGATTTTTATTATTTATATAGATTCATTAGTTTAAGATATAATGGGACTGACATATTATGTCGTAAGCCCTCATTGATAAATAAAGAGAAAAAAAATTCTCTATTCGTCAACACAAAGGCAAACGGAAACAGCATAAGTATTTATCACAGCAATTAGCATAATAAAAAAATATACGTTGTAATTATGTTAATTACTATATCATCAGTACAGCACATACTATTTTGAATACCTCTATTCTGTACCCTAATAACCATAGAGCAGTAGAACCAACGCGAGCAGTTAAACATTTTGTTTTCTATGATAAATATACTGCCGCGTCGGTGAGGTGCCGAGGTAACGCACACAAACACTTTAACGTAATTTAATTGGTCACAACGCATAACCCGTCCAAAATCACCTCATGCACACCAAGAGAGGACAGTGTTACCAATTCTACACGGACAACTAAACTAAACTTAACTAATTAATGAAAACAACTATGGCGTATTTTGATAAATTGGCTATTTCATTATGCACGTTTTTATTAATTAAAGTCGTTTGTCTATAATATACAGATTTACTAGTAAAAAAGTTCTGTTAACATTGCCGAATTGTGTTATTAACGCAATCAATAAAATTTTTTTAGGCAAGTTAAGTTTTGTAGTCCACGTAGAATCAGTACCAGTGTCGATAACACAATTCAACAATATTAACTGAATTTTCTTATTATAAAAACTGTTTATTATAGACAAAAGATTTTAATTAATATAAATATGCACAACAAAATAGAATAAATATCAATATCAATATATATGTTAAGTTTAGTTGTGCACGTAGAATTGCCACCAGTGTCCGTACACAATGAATATGAAGATTGCTTTAGTGTCAACTCACGTTGGATTACTGCTCTAAGCAAATAACAGGTGTTCTTTCGCACTTAGTTGACATTTCCGTGTCTCACTGTCATTACCCATTAGGGGTAGTCTACTATAGAATTATAAATGCCAAAAGAATTATTATACAACCCCTATAACACCCTTAAACCTTAGAAAACAATCAACCTATACATTTACTGAATTAAACTTAATATAGTTTTTCTTATGGTTGTATTTTCATTATTTTTTATGTGTTGATAATAATTGTTGATTTATAAGTTAGTTTGATTAAGGAAGTGTTTATGTGACATGTATGATGCGCAGTTAGTTATGATAGGAAGCCTGTTCCACCGTAATACACTTTTCTTTTTTTACTTGTGCGGGAAATAGTTCACATACTTAAAAAGCTAACAGGTATTAAAAAAGGTATGATATTTAGAGATGTTATTAGTTTTATACTTTTAATTCATCTGTCCATAAATAAATATTCATGCAACTTCGTACGTTAGGAATTTAGAAAATTTTTGCCCGTTTGGGCTACATTTTCCTAATGCTTAGCTCCTATTAGTCGTAGCGTGATGTTACGAGTATATAGTCTATTGTCTTCGACAATAAATGCACTATCCAACACTGATTGAATTTTTTAAATCTGATCAGTTGTTCCTGAGATTAGTGTGTTCAAACAAACAAACAAACAAAAAATCCCTTTCACTTTATAATATTAGTATAGATTTGGGGTCGATATAACGAATATCCTTACTTTTAAATAAAAGTGAAACTGAGATTGTTCGTTTGTTTGTTTGTTTGTGACGCTTTCACGCAAAATCTACCGAATGGAATTGCACGAAAATTGGTATAGAGATAATATATAGTCCTGGAAGTAACGTATGCTATATATTATTTCGCTAAAAAGTCTGTACGAGATAATAATCGCAAATGTTTGTGAAATATGGTATAAAATAACAGTTCAGCCATATTGATAATTATAAAGTTGTCATGGCAAAACATAGAATCCGTTGACCTATAGGTATTTTTTTTTATTTCGCCAAGAAGGTTTTAATCCCAGACTAACACATGCGATTTAGGCGGTAGCTCAGAATAGAAACTCCTTGTGTGGTACCTTCTTAGTTTCAGCTTTTTTTAAATTGAGATGATTAAATAAGTTGAAATTGTTAAGTATGTGTATTCTGTACTACGTCGATTTCCTTTTTATTTTGGCAGATAGAAGAGTTACAGTATTGAATTAATATTTTCTTACGATTGAGGTAAATATTAAATATTGTTATGGATTTCAGTATTGATTTTAGTATCTATTAATTTCATTTCAGATTTCCGTTTTTATTATAGGTTTGATTTCAAATTCAATTCGGCCACTAATGCGTGCGAAGCTGCGGGTAGAAGCTTCAAGCTAGTATTATTATAATGACAGTACGACAAAACCCTTTTTTATATACTAGCCCCTATCCTTACTAATTTATAAGTGCGAAATCCGGATGATGACACAGTAATAAATTTGACGAGCATAAGTGTTAATGTGTAGAACGAAACGATAGCGCGATTTAAAAAACGTACAACGCCATCTATTGAGCAGAAGAGTAAACTTATGTTTGTTAAGGATTGATTTCTAAATTACACGCTTACGAAGTCGCGGGCAACAGCTAGTTTATAATATATAAGGTACTTGTAATTCATTATGATATAGAACCTTTCACTATCATACTTAATTTAATTTATATTTTAATTTTTTTTATATGTTTTTATGTTCATTTTAGCAGCATTTATAATATGTCACCTTTCTCTAGATTTCATATTATCATTTTAAATTAAAAAAGTAATTTGTTTTTTCTTTTTGGTTTTATTATTACTGTGTGCTGGACATTTTTTTTCAGTAGGAAACATCTAAATATTCCGAAAAACTATTCCCGAATTTTTAAATTCCGATTTAAAAAGTCCGTATTCATATTATAATACCGAAAAAATTTAATGTCATTCAGGAAATTTATTTTACCGAATTTCTTAAATCCGATTTGTTACTCTTCTGATTTTCATATAGGTATCCAAAGAGTCAAATGCTCGAAGAATTTTCGTTCCGACTAAATTCCCATTTTCAATACTTCGAATAAACTAAAAGTTAACATGTGCCACAACATTTTGTGACTGAAACGAAGCCGATAATAAAACTTTTTGTTATTTGGTCTACTGAATCTCGGTATTTTGAGAATAGTAGATAATTATAAATATTAGGACTTTTAAAATTCAGGAATGATACATCGGAGTTGTTATTTTCGGAATTTTGAACCATTCAGAATTATGAATATCGATATTTTGAAATTTGTATTTGTGACTTTCGGAATAAAGTGTGGCGTCACGCGAATGGATAAAATAAGGAATGAATATATTAGAGGAAGTCTGAAAGTGATGCCAATGACTGAAAAATTGGTTAGGAGAGTAAAATTGGGTAGGAGAGTAAATTGGTTGGAGTCTAGAGGAAGACCTAAGAAAAGATGGATGGACTGTGTGAAAGAGGACATGAAAGAAAGAGGAGTTGACACAGACATGACGGCTAATAGAAGACTGTGGAAGAAAAAGACATGTTGCGCCGACCCTAAATAATGGGATAAGGGCAGGAGGATGATGATGACTTTCGGCATAAAGTTTTACGTGTTTATGTAGTGTACCCGGTTTTTTTATATATAACTTTTTAGGTTTTGGTTCACTAATTCCGCACGGTTCAAAAATTGTACGCAACACATATATGAATATATAAGTTTATCTATTTTATTGTATTATATCAATTACATGTAGGTAGTGATGTATTGTAGTATATGTAATGATGTGTATGTTATGTATGTAAACGGTATATATGTCAATGTTTATATTTTTATGTACTACTTAGTAAGTATTATATTGTGTTATTTTTCATAAATTTACTTATTATCTACTGGTATATTTATATATATTTTTTCTTGTTATGGATATACACCTACTACCTCATCTCTCTGCACCACCCAAGGTTGACTGTAAGAAAATGTCTTAGGCATTAAGGCCGCCTGTATACAATATGTTTGTGTATGAAGTTTAAAAATAAATAAATAAATTCCACGCGTACGAAGTTGCAGGCAACAGAAGGATGTAAACTAGAGACTTATGCCCTATTCCTAAGACTCCACTTTCCATCTGATTTATTTCCTTCTAGCTTTGCAATGCGTTGTTACCCACGGTAAAAAGGGTAAAAAATCTGTTCGAATTTTATTATCGCACGAGATCATTGCATGCTTTCGGGATAAAAAGTAGTCTACATGTTATTTTGATGTGTAAGCTACATGTTATTTCCGTGAAAGAGTATTAAACATCCATAATCACAAACTTTCACATTTTTAACATTATTAGGATTAGGATATTACCAAAACAAGGACAGTGAAAAAATCAGCAGTTATGTTTATAGATCTTTATTATTACCTCAAGAACATTAAGTCCACTTAGAGTATAGTTTCATATGAATAAGTATAAATAATTTGCATTGGTTCTTTATTAGATTCAATGACTCAAGGAAGCAAATGTAGGTACAAATTGTTTTAATAATCAATTTGTTACGTTCTAAAAAATATGTAGGTGAATTTAAAAGTGAGGGTAGATTTAAAAAACTCGAACCGACTAGAGACAACACCAACATAAGGCCTATGTCACAATGACGATTAAATTATCTTAAAAATGTTTGTCGTTTTATCTTATATATAAAATTCCTGTGTCACAGTGTTAGTTACCGTACTCCTCCGAAACGGCTCGACCGATTTTCCTGAAATTTTGTGTACATATCCTCTAGGTCTGAGAATCGGCCAACATCTATTTTTCAAACCATTTTTTTTTAGTATGGCAAAACAACGTTTGCCGGGTCAGCTAGTATAAATATATATATTTATTATTATTATTTATTTTTCATTTTGTTTACTTTTATTATATTATTAATTTTAATGCTTTTATTTTATTTAACTTATTTACTGATTGCTAAAACAATGTAAATGTCTTAGTAAATATTAAAAATATTTTATCGTTTTATTATTTTTTCCTCAGGGTTAACTATTAGTTATGTAAGTTATTTTGTTATAATTTTGATTATGGTTAATTTTCTTATAATTTTGTTATTTTTTATTATATTTAATTGAATAGTATTTTATAGATTTGAAACAAAATTTATTCGTGAAGTTTGTAATTTTAAGTTTTGTTTTTTTAACTCGTAAATAAATTATCGTTACTTAGTTTGTAGTTTAATTAATATAACATGCTTATGTTTTTTCCGATATAAACACTTTTATCTTCTTTTTGAATATGGATATAGTTTTGCATTCTTTTAAATCATTAGGCAATTTGTTATAAATTTGTATGCCATCATACAGCAAGTTAACAACAGTCGGTCAAAAAATCAGTTTAATATTAAACATTTAGTTAAAAAAATACAATATAATGTTCCATCTCAACTATAATAAATAAGTACAGCTGAAAATCGCAAGTTTCATAAATTATAACAATATAAAAAAAACTTAAACAAAATCAAGTCATTAATTACAACACGATTACATTTTTAAAATTGACAGCTAATTATAAAGCTTGGTTGTCTTTATTATATATGTACTAGTTATTAGCCGTGACTGCGATTCGAAATTAACAGTTTCTAACACGATATATATCCTTTGACTATCGATCCCTATCCATTTTACCTTTCCTCTCCAAAATCCTTGAACGGCTCGTTCACAATCAAATTAATTCCTTCATCTGCGAGAACAGTCTTCTAAACCCTCTCCAATCCGGTTTCCGACCCGGTCACGGCACATCCTTAGCCCTTGTCAATATTACGATGACATAAGATTAGAGATGGAAGACGGAAAGGTTACAATACTAGCATTGCTTGATTTCAGCAATGCATTTAAAACTGTAGACTTTGACATCTTGCTTTGTTTACTTCGCTCTCTTAACATATCTCCAATAGTAATAGATTGGTTTTGTAGTTACCTGTGTGGACGCCGTCAACGTATATGTATTGAAAATAACTATTCCTCATGCTGTAGTACAAATGTCGGTGTACCCCAGGGTGGCGTTTTATCTCCTTTACTTTTCGCAGTTTTCATTAACTCTATCTCTAACAATCTCCATTCTTTCTACCACCTATACGCGGATGATCTTCAAATATACATTCAGTCTCCACTCAGCGAACTATCTACCGCTATAAAATCCCTTAACAATGATCTAGAAAAAATCAGGACATGGAGTAAATCCTACGGCTTATCTGTAAATCCATCTAAAACTAAAATTGATTTGTGGGTAGTTCTCGATTAATTTCTAAAATTGATAGATCCCAGTTACCTCAAATTTATTTTGATGGTACAGCGATCGAATTAAGCGATAAGGTGGAAAAAATTAGGAGTGTTCATTGACTATACTCTCTCGTGGGAATCGCAATTGCAAGAAGTCAGTAAAAAAATATTTGCTTCTGGAGCTGCCCTTAGAAGATTGCGAAACTTTTTGCCAACATCCACCAAAATTGCGCTGGCAAATTCTGTTCTTCTTCCTATTCTTGATTACGCAGTTGTCAGCTATCTCGATCTCACCGAATACCAATTAGATAAACTTGAGCGTCTCCAAAACTTCTGTATAAGATTCATATTTGGATTACGCAAATATGATGATGATGTCTGACTTTATCGAAAACAACTCAAGTGTTACCAATACGTTTTCATCGGAATGCTCATATACTCTCTCTTCTTTACAGTATTCTGTTTAGTCCTTCTACCCCCTCCTATCTGAATGTAAGATTTGATTACCTGCACGATTCACACGATAAGTTTTTGAGGTCATCGGAGAATTTAACACTGAAAATGCCACTGCATTCAACGTCATTCTATGACAAATCTTTTTCAGTGACAGCTGTACGCTTGTGGAATGCCTTACCACTAAACATACGTCGTGCTAAAACTTTAGCAACATTTAAAAATATGGTCAAAGATTATTATCTAAATGTAATAACTAAGTGAGTATAAGTCTGTGTATATTTTTAGTATTTATGTATGATTATATTAATATGTAGTTTATGTATTGTTATGTAAGTTTGTGTATATTATATTAAAATAGTATTTGTTCATATTTTTGTCGTGTATTTATTATCTAAGTGCACCAGAGACTACCAACTTGTCCTGAAATATTAGATTCATCCAAAGGTTGCCTGAAAGAAATCGCTTTAAGCAATAAGGCCGCCCATTGTACGGGTTCTTACAATTATATTTCTTTTATAATGTATATTGAATGTACTCGTAATTGGTGTAGGTACAATA
The DNA here is from genome assembly GCA_916999025.1 of Orgyia antiqua. NCBI lineage: Eukaryota > Metazoa > Arthropoda > Insecta > Lepidoptera > Erebidae > Orgyia > Orgyia antiqua. The sequence goes on from OU779869.1 coordinate 26,576,671, forward strand.
AAGTATAAATAAACTAGCTGCGCCGGCAAACGTTGTTTTGCCATACAATTCTGTGTAAAAAAAATTTCATCAAAATCGGTCCAGCCAATTGTGAATCTAAACCATCCTCAGACCCCCCTGAATACACACAACAAATTTCATCAAAATCGGTCCAGTCGTTTAGGAGGAGTTCAGTCACATACACACGCACACAAGAAATATATATACAGGGTGTGGCGTAAATAGTGGTCCACCGTTCAGGGTTAGGTACATCAGGTAGGTACCTACACCATACCAAAATTTTAAACCGGTCCGCCGACTGGTTACGGAAAAAAAAATATTTTTAATTTTTTTCAAGAAATTCCCATTTTCATTACGAATTTGACCACATTTTCAACAAAAAACATTATTTTTGATTTTCTATTCGTGTTTATTCATGTTAAATGTATGAGCTATCATAAAAAAATAAAGATTTGTATTGAAATTGTAGCCTTTACGAGAAAAAGTGATTTCTTCTCAATTCTTAACCTAAATTTTATCGCATCACTCATATTCAGGAGCGTTTTTTGAAAAAGAAATGTACTACACTGTTAGTGCCCATGCATTTAATAATATGCTCATGATGTACTGATTATAAAATGGTATAATAGTACCGCTTTTCAAAAATAGAAAAAAAATACTGCATTTGTAACTGAAAATAAGTAAGTCTTCCTGTTACCATTTTCGCAACATAATATTGAAACAAAAATTTCGTCTACCTTATTTATGTGCCCATTCTTACTGTAAACTTGGTCATAGTGACAACGACAATATTATTATTGTAATTGTATTGGCAAATGAGAACACAAAAGTTACTACTACAGGGTATTAAAAAAAAACAACTTTGACATCATAATTATTTATTTATTGATTAATACAATCGGTGCTCAAAATGGCCCCCATTCGCAGCTATACACGCTCTGCACCGTCGAATAAAGGAGCGTTTAAGACGTCGAGCAAACCCGCTTTCATTGATTTTTCCAGCTGCTGTCAGAATCCTGGTCCTTAATTCTTCAATATTATTTATTGGTCCCTTGTATACGTCTTCCTTTAAGCATCCCCAATAAAAGAAATCCAAAGGATTAAGGTCTGGGGAGCGTGGTGGCCATAGTATTGGGCCTAACAGCCCTATCCATCTGTTTGGATAGGCCACATTAAGGTGCTCTCGTACCCTTACTGCATAGTGAGCGGGACAGCCATCATTTTGTAGCCACATGCTGTCTCGGATCTCTGTAGGGACACTTTCTAGAAGTACGGGTAAATCTGTCTGTAAGAACCCAAGATACCTTTCTGCGGTTAAGGTTTCTGGCAGTTCTAATGGACCAATTATTTGTCCGTTAATAATGCCGACCCAAAGGTTTATTTTAAATTGGTATTGCGATCGATCTTGTCTCATGACGTGCGGATTTTCTAACTGCCAGCTGTGCAAGTTGTGTAAATTTAAATATCCATCTTTTCTGCAAGATGATTCGTCACTCCAAAGTATTTTATTAAAAAATTGCTCGTCCTCTCGTATTCTACGCAGCATTTCTCTGCAAAATCTCACTCGCGGAGGATAGTCCCTTGGTAACAGAGTCTGTACCCTTGTATAATGGTAGGGATGTAGCTCGTGTCTTTTTAAAATGCGATGTACGGTTCTGGTAGATATCCCCGTTGTGCGAGATAAGACTCGGACTGAGGTTGTAGGATCTTGTTCTGCCAAATTCAGTACCTGATCATCGGCATGTCTCCGTGGGCGTCCTTCTCTTGCACCGCCTACGCCTGAGCCGGGTATCCTCCCTTCGGTGTATGCATTGTGGACTCGCCCAAACACCCTGTGGTCTGGATGTCTGCGATCGGGATATCTCTCCCTGTAAAGCCGAGCCGCCTCTCTGCCGACTCCTCCACATTCTCCGTAAATAAAATGCATGTCAGCATATTCGCGCGGTGTATACTGAGACATTTTTGTTATCACTGCACTGCACGTTTGTCCAAATCGTTATGCAAATCAGAGTCCGGTAAACGTAAGCAAGATTATTAGATGTCACCAAAACGACAAGTCCAAATCACTTAGGCAATCAACCGGAGTCCAGGGGAATAGCAAGAAACAGCGGAGTTAAACACAAATGAAACGAAACGTATACGATGCACGGGAGCGTAGATCGTACTAATTGTTTATGTACCATTTCTTTCCGATCTCAATTGCTAGAAAGGAAAGGGACAACAACAACAAACTACATCCTTTCCTTATCACTATCCTATTGTTTAGTTACTCCAGCTACGTTACGCATTACAAGAGTGTGCGCACTTCAATAGGTCTTTTGTTATGGTTCAGGTACAGAGCGACCTTTTTTAGGGTTCCGTACCCAAAGGGTAAAAACGGGACCCTATTACTGAGACTTCGCTGTCCGTCCGTCCGTCCGTCCGTCCGTCCGTCCGTCCGTCCGTCCGTCCGTCCGTCCGTCCGTCCGTCCGTCCGTCTGTCACCAGGCTGTATCTCAAGAACGGTGATAGCTAGAGAGTTGAAATTTTCACAGATGATGTATTTCTTTTGCCGCTATAACAACAAATACTAAAAATAAAATAAAATAAATATTTAAGGGGGGCTCCCATACAACAAACATGATTTTTAGGGTTCCGTTCCCAGTATCTCAAGAACGGTGATAGCTAGACAGTTGAAATTTTCACAGATGATGTATTTCTATTGCCGCTATAACAACAAATACTAAAAATAAAATAAAATAAATATTTAAGGGGGGCTCCCATACAACAAACATGATTTTTAGGGTTCCGTGCCCAGTATCTCAAGAACGGTGATAGCTAGACAGTTGAAATTTTCACAGATGATGTATTTCTATTGCCGCTATAACAACAAATACTAAAAATAAAATAAAATAAATATTTAAGGGGGGCTCCCATACAACAAACATGATTTTTTTACCGTTTCTTGCTCGATACTAATAACGTTGCCTTATGTTGCATAGATAATGGTACGGAACCCTTCGTGCGCGAGTCCGACTCGCACTTGACCAATTATTTATAGGACACGACATGATGTAGAATTATTTGGAGACGTGGAGTCAAATATCAGTTGTAAGATTGAGACTTTGTTTTATTTAATACCATATTTAAATGGGTAAAAACAAAAAGACAACATTTTTGTTTAAATATTATGTTGCGAAAATAGTAACAGGAAGACTTATCCGTTTTTAATTACAATTGCAATAAAAAAAAATCTATTTTTGAAAAGCGGTACTATTATACGATTTTATAATCAGTACATCATGAGCATATTTTTAAATGCATGGGCACTAACAGTGTAGTACATTTTTTTTTCAAAAACCGCTCCTGAACATGACTGATGCGATAAAATTTAGGTTAAGAATTGAGAAGAAATCACTTTTTCCCGTAAAGGCTACAATTTCAATACAAATCTTTTTTATTTTATGATAGCTCATACATTCAGCATGAATAAACACGAATAAAAAATCAAAAATAATGTTTTTTGTTGAAACTGTGATCAAATTCTTAATGAAAATGGGAATTTCTTAAAAAAAATTAAAAATATTTTTTTTTCTGGAACCAGTCGGCGGACCGGTTCCAAATTTTGGTATGGTGTAGGTACCTACCTGATGTATCCAACCTTGAACGGTGGACCACTATTTACGCCACACCCTGTATATTTCTTGTGTGCGTGTGTATGTGACTGTAATTTGGCAGAACAAGATCCTACAACCTCAGTCCGAGTCTTATCTCGCACAACGGGGATATCTACCAGAACCGTACATCGCATTTTAAAAAGACACGAGCTACATCCCTACCATTATACAAGGGTACAGACTCTGTTACCAAGGGACTATCCTCCGCGAGTGAGATTTTGCAGAGAAATGCTGCGTAGAATACGAGAGGACGAGCAATTTTTTAATAAAATACTTTGGAGTGACGAATCATCTTGCAGAAAAGATGGATATTTAAATTTACACAACTTGCACAGCTGGCAGTTAGAAAATCCGCACGTCATGAGACAAGATCGATCGCAATACCAATTTAAAATAAACCTTTGGGTCGGCATTATTAACGGACAAATAATTGGTCCATTAGAACTGCCAGAAACCTTAACCGCAGAAAGGTATCTTGGGTTCTTACAGACAGATTTACCCGTACTTCTAGAAAGTGTCCCTACAGAGATCCGAGACAGCATGTGGCTACAAAATGATGGCTGTCCCGCTCACTATGCAGTAAGGGTACGAGAGCACCTTAATGTGGCCTATCCAAACAGATGGATAGGGCGGTTAGGCCCAATACTATGGCCACCACGCTCCCCAGACCTTAATCCTTTGGATTTCTTTTATTGGGGATGCTTAAAGGAAGACGTATACAAGGGACCAATAAATAATATTGAAGAATTAAGGACCAGGATTCTGACAGCAGCTGGAAAAATCAATGAAAGCGGGTTTGCTCGACGTCTTAAACGCTCCTTTATTCGACGGTGCAGAGCGTGTATAGCTGCGAATGGGGGCCATTTTGAGCACCGATTGTATTAATCAATAAATAAATAATTATGATGTCAAAGTTGTTTTTTTTTAATACCCTGTCTGTAGTAACTTTTGTGTTCTCATTTGCCAATACAATTACAATAATAATATTGTCGTTGTCACTATGACCAAGTTTACAGTAAGAATGGGCACATAAATAAGGTAGACGAAATTTTTGTTTCAATATTATGTTGCGAAAATGGTAACAGGAAGACTTACTTATTTTCAGTTACAAATGCAGTATTTTTTTTTCTATTTTTGAAAAGCGGTACTATTATACCATTTTATAATCAGTACATCATGAGCATATTTTTAAATGCATGGGCACTAACAGTGTAGTACATTTCTTTTTCAAAAAACGCTCCTGAATATGAGTGATGCGATAAAATTTAGGTTAAGAATTGAGAAGAAATCACTTTTTCTCGTAAAGGCTACAATTTCAATACAAATCTTTATTTTTTTATGATAGCTCATACATTTAACATGAATAAACACGAATAGAAAATCAAAAATAATGTTTTTTGTTGAAACTGTGGTCAAATTCGTAATGAAAATGGGAATTTCTTGAAAAAAATTAAAAATATTTTTTTTTCCGTAACCAGTCGGCGGACCGGTTTAAAATTTTGGTATGGTGTAGGTACCTACCTGATGTACCTAACCCTGAACGGTGGACCACTATTTACGCCACACCCTGTATATTAAGATAAATAGATTGAAAAACAGACGGACAGAAAGATAGCAACACGGAAAAAATATTTGTCTTTTGTATGTGCATAATGTATTGTGTGGAACTGGACAGATCATGGACATCCTAAATGGTCGAGGTATTTCGATCGAAACGTTGGGATTATACGTCTACTGCACCTTGGAATTTACACCACAAGGAAAACTCAATCCCAATAATATGTTTCCTTGTAAGGTTAATCTCTGAAAGTGATGGTTATACACTGAAACATTTTTCAATAACAGAAAGCAACATTCTTTCTGCATAGATTATTTAATAAAATCAAGAGTGATCGATGCATTTATAGCAAACCATTGTACTTAAATATGTTTGTTACTCACACAAAAACTACTGAATTTGTTTTGATAAAACTTTACAGTTTACTTTATATTTAAATAAAACTAGTTTTTTATGGATTTAGACTCGTACATTTGTTTTTATATTTTAGCTCGACGTTTCGGAGACTTTGCAGTCACCATAGTCAAGGATGGGACTTAGCTTTAGAGTGCTACGATCAGTTGTTACAAATCTTCGAAATGTTGGCCTAAAATTTTAAATCAAATATACGCGTCTAATCTAAATCCGTAAAAAGTGGTTTTATACAATTTAAACAAATGAATCGCGCAAGTGTTAAAGAAGAAGAATTATGTATTATGACGGGCCTCGTGGTCTGGTGGTTCAGGTAACGGACTGCCGTTCACGAGGTCGCGGGTTCGATTCCCGCTCGGGACAATCATTTGTTTGATATTTATAATAATCATACAAATGTTTATCCTGCATCTGGGTGTTTACTACATAATATTATAAGTATGTATTCAGAAAAGAAAAGTAGTTTATGTATTATATCCGTATTCTGGTACCCATAATACAATCATAATAAAGCTTAGCTTGGGACCAGAGGACGTTGTGTGAAATGTCCATAAATATTAATTTATTATTTATTTATAGATCAGAATAACACCCGCCTATTGAACAACCCATGTTATTTTTGTTTAACGTGTCATAAGTAGTCTGTACTTATAAAAAAATGTAACATGTCTATGTTACATTTTTTTATATGAATGTATGAATGTATTTTAATATTTATGTTTAAAAATATAAATGTTGTGTTTTATGAGGTCGGGAACCTATTCAAAATCATGTTCCTTGTAAAAATATTATGTGCTCATGGACACGATAAAATTAATATTTCATGTTAATGTGTTCGTTAACCGTTCTTACGGTTTTAGTACATGTTTTTACTTAATAAATCAAATTGTACATATTTTTACTTTATTTTTGAAAAGTCTTTTAGTATAGCACTCTTTGATAAACAAAATTCACGGAATTTTACTGTCACTGAACGCTTTACATGAGCTACATGCTACATATAATACCTATTATATGTGTATGCATAGTTTTGAATTCTATGACTTTAAAATAAAAAAAATTGTACAAAAGTAGAAGTACCTATATAAATATACTCTTCATCTGCAATAGCATTTTTTTAAATAGTCTAATTTTAACGAAAGGAGCAGTGTAGTATGATTTTCAATGATTTTCGAAGTAAAATTAGGCTGCGCCGCGCCGAAAGGGACAAATATAGTCCAGGCAGATATTACTTACAAATTGTTTAAAAAAGACGTACCTGCCCTCTGCAATTGTGAATTAGCCGGCGCTACAGTGTTAAAAACTACGCAAGGCAATGTTTTTACACTTTTTAATGACTGTGTACCCCGTGTGGTGGCCGATTAAGAATACAAGTGTCACCACCCCATATCTTTCCTAGGGTGCTGTAAGAGCCAGCTAAGAGTCAATATAAGCAATTAACGTCTACTGTGAGAGACGGAAAAGTTGAAACTAAACCCTGTGCCAACACGTCTGGTCAGCGCGGCACAGTAGACCAAAATCCCTCCCAAAGTGGAGGAGGCCCGTGGCAAGCAGTGAGACGTTATTGGGCTGAAGAGAGTGAGTGTAGACCTACCTTGACCATATACTTACAATTTCTCACATTAGCAAAAATAAAAATAGAATGACGTTTATTTTGAGCTAGTTTGCTAATTACTGGTTAATGTATCGTGACTATATTTTCTAATCATAATTAAGCAGACCTATTGTTTTATTATTCAAATTTATTATAAAACATACAGATGTATCACAGTAATAGTTCAGTTTCTCTACCTCGTTATACATATAAATACATATATGTAATTAAAAATAAATTCATATTTCACAGTGCATATATATAATTATGCAGTTGTAAGAAAAGTAGGATAATTAGCCTACTACAACAGCTTAATGATGTAGTAATTACACTAGTCTTATTTTATTACAATTAACTCCTGGATTTCGATTACGGTAACCATTATGGTGTTTAACCCCTAGCGGAAAAACAAGAGTGTTATACTTACTAACTGTTAACTTTGACACAAGTCTGTTAGTCGGTCTGTGCGAAATAAACGAATTCAAATGTAGTTTTTTGGTATTCAAGTTGCGGTGCAAGTGTTCTTATCGTCCTCGACCAAAATAAATTAAAATAACGAAGAAGGACTCTCTTAGGGCAATCTTCGACGTTTAGATAGACGTAGTTTCTGTAGCTACTCCTCTATCTATCATATCCTCTTTTACACAATTCATCCATCGTTTCTTCGGCCTTCCTCTACCTTTGATTCGCTCTACAATTATTCTCGGAACACTCTTATCAATAAGATAAAAAATTTCATTAAATATTGAAAAATCCACCCTACACAAAGACCTAAATAAAAATAATAAAAGCCAAGCGGCCCGCAACAGCTCTTATTACTCGTTCGGTACGTACGTATAATTCTATGTAACCGAATCTTGGAAGTAATTTTCACCCATTAGGAGTACCCGATTGATCTAAAATTTTGCATACCTACATATTAAGGACCGATGACAATGTAATAATCTAAAAAAATTGGTATCTTAATGCGTGTTTTTTTTAGTTTTTGAAAGTAAATTATTTTATTACCTTTTACTTTTTGAAGGGAACTACTTTTTAATTTTTTATATTTATTAATTTTTTTTCATATTTGGACATAATTAAGATTAATTAAGTATTATAGTCTAAATAAAACCACGTCTTACGGATTTATACTCATAAATTTTGTGTTAAACTAAACGGAAATTTTGAAAGTGTTTTTCACCCACTTGAAATAGTCTGATTGATATGAAATTTTGCACACCTAAACACGATGACAGGGCAATAATTAAAAAAAAATTATACAGGATTTTCATATTGGTAATTGCCTTTAAAGCATTCTGAATTGAATTAATTCAGTACCTTACTTATCCTACTAATGTATGGATGTCTGTATGATGATTTGTGTTGATGTTTGTGATAGATGATTTTACAGTTGTATAGTTTATAGTGTGGTGACGAATTAAAAACACAAATGTCACCACCCCATTTTCTACTCAGGGTGCTGTAAGAGCCAGCTAAGGGACAATATAAGCAGTTAACGTCTGCTGTGAGAGACGGAAAACTTGAAACTAAACTCTGTACCAACACGCCTGGGCCCTGAGTCCGGTAAATGAATTGTGTCACAATGGTAGATCAATGACACATTATAACCTCAAAAAATTAACAATAAGCTACCAAACTTGATAAAATTCGCGAGTAAGCAATTAGTTATTTCGTGTTATTGCAAACAAATGCAAAAAAATCATTTACCGGACTCGGGGCCCTGGTCAGCGCGACACAGTCGACCATTGTCCCTCCCAAAGTGGAGGAGGCCCATGCCCATCAGTAGGACGTTAATGGGCTGGAGAGAAGAGGAGCTTATAGATCTGAATAATACATACAAGCTATATATCAGGAAGCTCCATCTGCTAACAAACTGTTATATAGTTTGGCAGAAGTATATTTTATATTATATCTGTATTTTTTAAGCTATTGCATAGCTTCTATCGCGGGCCTTGAGCCTGGAGACCGAATCCACAAAATTCTAAATTTAAATTCAGATGGTAACGGAAATAGCGCAAAAAAACCTTACACATCGGCGCTACTGCCGTTTCGCTGTTCACCCTGGTGACTCGTGTCAGTTTTGGCGTTAGTATTTATTTTATTGACATTTGATTCACAATCGCTATTTTATCATAATTACCACAAACAATGGACAGATGTAAGCATCAGTAAATAAGGATTATTAATCTTATTTTAGTTTATGGTATTTAGATTCTTGCATAAATAAAATAAATAAATAATTATGATTGCATAAGTTGATAAAAAATACTATGCAATAGCTTTACCGCGGCAGCCCCGAGTGACATGCGTCTTTTTTTTTAATTAGGGGCGTAGTATACACAAAACAGCGTATCAATGCCGATCTTCTAAGTGATCTAAAAACTGGAATTAATTTTCTTAGTCTTGAGTTAATTGACATAAATAACTAGACCAATTCAGACAACAATCTATAGTGACTCCCAGATATCTTACAGATGTTGCACGTGTTAAAGCAATTGTTGCAATTACAGTTATTGCAATCACAGCTATGAGCGATAAGTTTGAATTTAAGTGGTGAGTGTAGATCTTCTTCTTCTCCGTCGCTTCCTCATGTCTGAGGGTCGTGACCACCATGGTCAAAACTGTGCACCAAATCCCTCCAGGCGTCGCGGCTTTCAGCGTGTCTGATAGCGGCAGGGATGCCGGTGTTCGTGGCCTGCTTGACGGTATCCGACCATCTCATCGGTGATCTGCCTCGACTCCTCTTGCCTTCCACATGACCCACGACATTTAGTTTTTCTAAATTGTCAGGATCTCGCCGAGCCACGTGTCCGAAGTACTTTTGGAGTCTCTGCATGGCGATGGTAGTATATGTAATATGTATGTATATGGATGGTAGTATATAGTTGTAGATCTATATATACCAATTTAACACAGGTAAAAATGTAACTAAATTAACTAGAAAACGATTTATATCTGTGTAGTTGATAATAATTTGTGTAGTTGTTTATAAAGCTGTAAAACTTTTTATAGCTTGACATGAGCATTTCATAGAATTAGTGTGTGTGTTTGAAATGTACCAATCATAGGTTTCCTATGTTTACTGATGCTTCAATCGTATTGGTCGCAGTGTGATTTTATATAGCCTATAGCCTTCCACGATAATTGCACTATTCAATACTTAAAGAATTTTTCGAATCGGACCGGTGGTTCTTGAGTTTAGCGCGTTCAAATAAACAAACAACAAAGTCCTCAGCTTTATAATATTAGTATAGACTCCAGAATACACAATAGACTCCAGAATTAAATGAAACCTTGAACCTAAAGACTCTACTAAAACTTAGCCTGAGTAGTACATACCGTACAAATGTAGAGTAAGCCTGTTTAAAATCGTGGCACATTTATTGATTGTGAAGATCAAGACACGCTCATTGCTACACCTGTCCAAAAAATATATTATACTCGAAAAATGCCACAGAATGATATTAATTATTACTTTTTTTACGATGCTCTCACGAGAATGTATTTGGCAGAAATTATTTGGTCTTTAGCCGCATGAGGGCGTGGCTGTGCATGATTAATATATTTCTATAGAAAAAAGATGATAATAAGTTGGCCGGCATTCCGTTGTTTTCGGTTTAGTTTTGAGAACGGTTACTTATTTCTTTTCGTTTTATGTATCTGTTGAAAGGGTTTTGTAAAGAGCTGAGAAGAAACGGAATTCTCTTTATAAATAAATAAATATTCATGGACATTTTATATAACGTCCACTGGTCTCAAGCTAAGCTTAAATGCTTCTCATATGGGTACCAGAATTCGGATAAAATACATAAACTACTTTTATTTTTTAAATACATACTTATTATATTATTATTTTTAGCATACTCATAAAGATTTTCTGTACCATCTATGCTATTAATAAAATGGTAAAGTTAGCAATATCTAATGTAGGGGTTTATCTTCGAAAGTAACGATACGATCATATTTTTTTTTTACTAATAGAAAGCTACAGTCTCTAAGAGTGCTTTTGGTTATATAAAATGTATGTGGTGAATCAAATCGAACGATGAATCGAAAAGTCAAACGACGGGCTTCGTGGTCTAGTGGTTCATATAATGGACTGCCATTCACGAGGTCGCGTGTTCAATTCCCGCCTCGGACATTCATTTTGTGTGATGTTTATAAATGTCATACAAATGTTTGTTCTGCGTCTGGGTGTTTACTATGTATAATAAGTATGTATTTACAAAAGAAAAGTAGTTTATGTATTCTATCCGTATTCTGGTACCCATAACACAAGCATACTTATTATGCTTGTGTTATGGGTACCAGAATACGGATAGACTTACTATACTATAGATAACGCTTAGCTTGGGACCAGAGGACGTTGTGTGAAATGTAGATAACTATTAAAAAAAAAAAGTCCGGGTGTAGGAACAACGCCATAAGCAACAACTTGTTTATCACATCTCTCTTCTCTTTTCAGCTCGTTAACATCCCAATTTAGGCACGGGCCTCCTCCATTTTGAGAAGGGTTTCTGGGCCGCACTAACAAAACATGAAAGCACAGAGCTTATTTTCAAGTTTTCCGTCTCTCACAGAGGATTATATTGTCTGTGCGCTACCCCTTAGCTGACTTTTACAGCAACCTAGAGAGGACATGGAGTGGTGACACTTGTATTCTAAAACCGTCACCACACGTCGATTACTTGTTACTAATTCTTAATTATTGCTTAAACATACACTTTAAAAGTAGTAATTTCTGAATGTTTTTATTACTCACTTAGGTATATGAGGTGTGATATTTTATCTATTTTACTTACTTTATGTTGAAAAAAATGTAAATGTAACTTTATCTACATAACACATCATCGGCATAAAATAAAAAAGTTTAAAGTATGCTACATAAAGCACGATCAAGATAAGTAAATAATATTCAAGTGAAATTTATGTAGTGTATATTATTGTTAAAACATTTGTTAGTTATTTTGTAAACTTAACAATAAAGATGATGTAAAAACATTATTAGGTATATACCTACCTAGTTCCCTGACACCTGTTAGGGGCTGACGCCAAGAAGGTTATAAATAGGGAGTAATAACTCGGGAGCATAGATTTGTTCCAAGGCAGGGCTGCCCTGTTTATGGTTCAAAAGTAAAATAGTAAATAGTAGCCTTGCTTTCTCTTTTACTCCCGCTTAAAAAGAAAGAGCTAGAAAGGCTACTAAATCATTTATTTTTCTTAAGGGCCTACATCAATATTATCGTATATCATCGCCGACACGTACATATTAACACAGCCAGTAGGCACAGAAAATGAAGAATTAGGGATACTTTTCCTATTTACTCAAAATCTACTAAATATATTTTAATTCTGATTTACGTGTTTCTATATATGATAGTTACTTATGTTTTTAAAGTTATTTCATTAGTTAATACGCGATAATAGACCGACAAATGAAAAAAATAAAAAATTTGTGAGGTTGTTTCGCCAAGATTTTCTATCGAGAAAACTTTTTTCAATCGCGTTTCTGAGTTTATGCGATCCTAGATAATATATTGAAAAAACATATACTTAAAAATTAGAGCTCTAGCTATTCAATATAAAGAAACAATGAAAACTTCGTACATAGAAAAATGCACGAAGCTATTTTGGTATCGTCTTAATGTGTTCAACTAAAATAAGCAGCAGGCCGGATTCGATGTACCGAGTGTTACCTCTAGATCTATATATATCCTAAGTCTATGGCTGACGCTTTACGCTTTCTGACAAAACGTCATTTAAAATCCAACTGAAATTGTCAGAACATGAAAAACGGTTTTTTGACTGGATTTCTTATGCACCCCTTTATACTCCACTGCCGGTGGTTGGTTAAACGAAGTGGACTTACAAAAAGCTCATAACTTTTTAATGACTAATATGAGTAATTCTCTTGCCAAGGTTCCAGAAAAGCGTAATTGTCACCATTTCCCCATTATTTGGGGGCTGCGCAACGTGTTTTTTTCTTCCACAGTCTTCTGGCAGATGTCATATCTGTATTAAGTCCTCTTTCTTTCATATCCTTTATTCAGACAGTCCATCCAAGAATATCAAATCATCATAATTGATTGGCACGTGTCGTAATTTCTCTTTTACTACTCTGGTAAGAGCAAGCATATGGCTCGCCTGATGGTAAGCGATCAGCATAGCCTGTACCTTATTATAATAGACTTTTGTAATACCAAAAGTGTATCTCGCGCGTCGTTGATCCTGTAATATTATATTATGTCTTTTAAAATCATATTCCTATTATGCTGAATCACGCGCAAATCTAATAAAAACGTGTAAAAAATGTCGGATGTCATTTATAAAAAAAATTTGCATAATTAGTAGATACATATTTTTCGCAAACTTTTACGGTATTTTAAATTATTATATAAATTCAATTTAATTATAATAATTCACATAGATAAGGACAAACATTAATTCCTAAGAATATAATATTAATTTAAAAAAGATAATATTAAAGTAGGTATGTGTTAACATAATGTGAAAATTACGCACGTTTTATAGGCACAATTATGAGCTCAAGTGCGGTGTGCTACTCTTCAAGCAACTGTTACAAAATTATATTCTTTATTAAAAATAAGTTTTACACGTGTAACTGAAGAGCAATAGGGTTTTACGATAATAAAACAGTAATTAGTGTAAATACCGCCGGTTTTTGTTTCTAAAATTTCAAACGAGTAAACTAAAAAAACTTTTTAAAGCAAATTGCTATCTATATTATAACCATAAAACTGGCCAATTACGATTTGGACTCTCGCCTAAAGAGTTTCGTACCATCTTTACTTATTATAAAAAAGTCGTTATTTTTGTACGTATGTCCCTATTTAAAGTATACGAGCTTCATCATCATCAAAAATACGCAACGAATTTTGACGCGGTTTTTTAATGAATAAAATGATAAAAGATATTTTTTTTTTATAATTGTTTAAGGTTTTTGTGTATATTGGTTAAGATATTGTGTATATTACTAATATTATTAAAAAGCTGAAGAGTTTACTAAAGTAATTTATTAATTTTGCAATTGACATGCTATGCTGAAGAGTTTGTTTATTTGAATGTACTAATCTGAGGAACCACTGGTCCAATTAGAAAATTATTTCAGTGTTGGATGGTAAATTCAACGACGTATGGTCTTATTCATAATGACTTATCAGAGGTTTAAAAGTTATTCATACTAGTCTTTTTACGCTAAAACGTATAAACGTTTTAGAGATAATAATATCTCTCCGATAAAATCTCCGTTTAAACGTCCGATAAGACATTATGAATAAGACCGTAAGGCTTTGGGCTATAAACATCACACTGCGAGCAAAAAAATCTAAGTTCTGCTAGCTAGCTAGTACCACGGTATCACGCCTATGGAGTGTTTTAGGTTTCCAAAGGTAATGAATGTGAATATGGATGGCCGGAAAAGGAGAGGAAGACCAAAGAAAATATGGATGGACTGTAAGAGAGACGACATGAAAGAAAAAGTAGTTGATGAGAATATGGCGGCTGATAGAAGAGGTTAGAAGCAAAAAGCATGCTGCGCCGACCATAACTAATTTGGGATAAGGGCAGAAAAAAGTAGAAGAACAATGTATTTGATTTCCAAAGGTTGTGGTTCCAAATTCTACTCGTGATTAAAACTTTGTCTGCTTTGATTTTTTAAATAGATTAAAATCAAATAGTTTCTTTTAGCCTAAAATTTTAGTGCTAGTTATGCTAAAAATAAAATTTTAATCGTTATTACATTTCCTTGCCACTGCATAATTAAATTGCCTACTTAGTAGTTTTTTTTTCTATTTAAATTACGAGTCCGGGTTCAAAACTGAAAAATTTAAATAATTCAAATTTAAATAACATTTAATAAAAAAATTTTATTCCATCTCTTATATTTTAGTAATCTCGTTTAAATATCTGTAATTATCTGTAACATAAACTGAATAAAAAAAAAAGTTAAGCTTCATGGTGTGTGTTCAGGCTACCGGCAGGTATTGTAATTTCGTAAAAACTTTTTAATCTGTTCGATTTTCGTCTTTTTAGGGTTTCGTACAAACCCTTATAGTCTCACTTCGGTGTCCGTCTGTCTGTCTGTCTGTCCGGCAAACTTTTTTTTACCCAGCAACCACTGAAGGTATCGACTTGAAACTCATACGATATGTAGATCTATGCGGTCCCTTGTTGCAAAAAATACAATCAACTTTTACATCAACGCATTTAAAAAATATAACTGAATTACGACTATTTTAAGAATGTTTGACTTATGCTAGGGAATAAAAATCTACAGGTTACTTCCCGTTGCCCTAGAGACTTGATATTTGGCATAAACCAAGTCTATATAGTGCTGATATAGGGAAAAATTCAAAAACTTGTAATTTGTCTTCACATCACAAGAAAAAAGTGTTTATACTAATACCTACTTTGAAGTAGCTGAATATAGGCGATTCCTTGTATTTCAGCTACAAAATTAAGTTGGTGAGTTGGTTTAGGTTTAATTTACCTGTTATTTGAAATTTTTTTTTTATTTAAATTTTTCGGTTTAGGTACGGAACCCTGAGTGTGCAAGTTTTACTCCCTCTTGACAGGTTTTTTCTTTATAGTTTAGTACAAAGGATCATAGTATACGTCTTCTCTCTCCAGCCCATTAACGTCCCACTGTTGGGCACGGGCCTCCTCTGCTTTGGGAGGGCTTTTGGTCTACTATGCCGCGCTGACCAGGCGTGTTGGCATAGAGTTGTTTAGAGTTTTCCGTCCCTCAAAGTTGATGTTAAGAGGTTATAATATCCCTTAGCTGACTCTTACAGCACCCTAGTGAAGAAATGGGGTGGTGACACTTGTATTCTTAATCCGTCACCACACGGAAAAGTAGACGTCTTAAATCCTTACAAATATACAAATACTAGCTGCTGTCCACAAACTTCGTACGCGTCGAATTCTAAAAACCAAATCCTTACAAATTATACAAAAAACCATCCTGTTGAACCACTCCATCTATAACTAAAACGCTTTAAAATCTGTTGCGTAGTTTCGAAGATATATAAGCAAAATTTTTTTTTTCTTTATATTTATGGACATTTCACACAACGTCGTCTGGTCCCAAAGTAAGCTATATTTCTATGATTATATTATGGGTACTAGATATGGATATCCTACATACATATATATACTTTTTTTTGTAAATACACACTTATAATACATAGAAAACACTCAGACGCAGTAGAAACATTTGTATGACATTTAAAAATAAAAATATCACACAAATAGGTAATTGTTCCGTGCGGGAATCGAACTCGAGACCACGTGAACGGCATTCCGTTGCATGAACCACTAAACCACGAGGCCCATCAAGCTAAGCTCACAGAAGGACATACATAAAAAATAAGGACATTGATACAGATTCTACTTGCTCAACTAAACTTAACTAAAAAATTAAAATTGATTGTGTCAATAACACAATTCCGTAATGTTAACGAAATTTTCTTGTTAGCAAATCTGTGACTAACGATTATCTAATATATAAAATTCACGTGTCACAGTGTTAGTTACCGTACTCCTCCAAAACGGCTTGACCGATTCTTCTCAAATTTTGCATACCTACATATTCAGTAGGTCTGAGAATCGGCCAACATCTATTTTTCAAACTTTTTTTTTTAGTATGGCAAAACAACGTTTGCCGGGTCAGCTAGTCTTATATATAAAATTCACGAGTCACAGTGTTAGTTACCGTACTCCTTCGAAACGGCTTGACCGATTTTTATGAAATCTTACATGTGTATTCAGTAGGTCTGAGAATCGGACAACATCTATTTTTCAAAACATTTTTTTAGTATGGCAAAACAACGTTTGCCGGGTCAGCTAATATAAAAGTGCACAACAGAATAGCTAAATAATCAATCTTATATATAAAATTCACGAGTCACAGTGTTAGTTACCGTACTCCTTCGAAACGGCTTGACCGATTTTTATGAAATCTTACATGTGTATTCAGTAGGTCTGAGAATCGGACAACATCTATTTTTCAAAACATTTTTTTAGTATGGCAAAACAACGTTTGCCGGGTCAGCTAATATAAAAGTGCACAACAGAATAGCTAAATAATCAAGATACAGCAATAGTTGTTTTCATTTTTTAGTTAAGTTAAGTTTAGTTGTACACGTAGAATCGGCACCATTGTTTTATAATAAGTAAAGACTAGCTTCTGCCCGCGGCTTTGCACGCATTAGTGGCCGAATCGAATTTGAAATCGAACCTAAAATAATAACAGAAATGAAACTTAACCGAACTGAACTTAACCAAAATTAACCGAACTTAACCGAAATAACCGGAACTTAACCGAAATAACCGAAATTAACCAAACTTTACCGTAACAACCGGAACTTAACCGAAAATACCTGAACTTAACCGAAATAACCGGAACTTAACCGAAATTAACCGAACTTAACCGAAATAACCGGAACTTAATTTTTAATTTATAATATTGTTATTAAAAGTGTAAGAAATTATTAATTCAATATTGAAAAAAAAACAACGTAGTACATAGGTTTAGAATATAAATACATACTTAACTATTCCAACCTCTTTAATTAAATAGCAAAGCATTTCAATAAAAAAAAGAAAATGGAACTAAGTACCAACAAGGAGTTTGTATTCCGAACAACCGCGTAAACCGCATGTGTCAGTCTGGGATCAAAACCTTCGTGGCCAAATTAAAAAAAAAATTATAAGTTGACGGCTTCTAAGAGTTGCTATGACAACACTGTAAAATAACAACATGGCTGAACTATTATTTCATTACCGTATTTCACAAATATTTGCTTTTATTATCTCGTAAAGAGTTTGTAGCGAAAAAATATATTGCCTATTACTTCCAGGACTATATAAATTATCTGTAGGTATACCAATTTTCGTGCAATTTCATTCGGTAGATTTTGCGTGAAAGCGTCACAAACGAACAAACAAACAAACAAACAAACTCACTTTCACCTTTATATATAAGTAAAGATTAAACTTCGAACTCTTTTTATTTGTCGCTTTTTCACGTATGAACTATCGAATCGTTGTTTTATCTATACTAATAATTATTATAAAGCTGAAGAGTTGTTTATTTATTTGAACGCGCTAATCTCAGGAACCACTGGTCCGATATGAAAAATTCTTTCATTGTTGGATAGTAAATTTATCGAGGAAAGCTATATGCTATATAACATCATGCTGCGACTAATAGGAGCGAAGCAGCAGTAAAATATGTTGCAAAATCGGGGAATATTTTCTAATTTCCACGTGTACGAAATCGCGGGCAAAAGCTATTAATAAGTAAAACAGTAGATGTGGAATAACATGAAAAGTTCCAAACAACTCGTATCGTAAATATTCTTTTTAATTTTATTGAACATGAACTTAAAAAAATAATATTTTAAGTTTTATTAGCAGTCAGCCATCGTACGAATGTGCCACGCCTACGGTTCGGAGATTTGAAAAGGATTTTAGCATTCAACCTAATCTATCATTGTCTGGAGTTAGTCCTAAAAATAATCATAAGAATTTCATGACACATTTGCCCGAGTTTTAGGGTTCCGCGACAAAAGGGATAATACTCTTCGTTGTCCATCTGTTTCCGTCACAAGGTTGTATCTTTCGATTCGATTCCCGCTCAGGACAATCATTTGTGTATTTTCTAATTGTCATACAAATGTTTGTACTGCGTCTGGGTGTTTCTATGTATTTTATGTATGTATTTACAAAAGAAAGTAGTATATGTATATTCTATCCGTGTTCTGGTACCCATAACACAAGCATATAAGCTTAGCTTGGGACCACGTTGTGAGAAATGCCCGTGAATATTTATTTATTTAAAATGACACCTAATAGTGGAACCGCTAATAATGGGATAAGGGCAAGAGAGTGTTGCATTTTAAAAATTAAAAAAAAAATTAAAATCTTAGAATCTGTGATACCTATATAGAGAATTTAAGTTTCCCCAGATGATGTATAACTGTTAATGCTATAACAGCAAATAAGTACCTACTAAAATATTTAAGGAAAATCCTATAAAACAAACATTTTTAGTTCAGTAAGTAACTTGATCACACCCTTACGACATGATTATGACGGTACGACGGATATATTATGAACACTTTCTCTTGAACCACTCTATATGATAAAAACCGGATTAAAATCCGCTCATAGGGACATACAGAAATAACTAGTTTGTTAGGGTTCCGTACCCAAAGGGTAAAAACGGGACCCTATTACTGAGACATCGCTGTCCGTCCGTCCGTCCGTCCGTCCGTCTGTCACCAGGCTGTATCTCAAGAACGGTGATAGCTAGAGAGTTGAAATTTTCACAGATGATGTATTTCTATTGCCGCTATAACAACAGATACTAAAAATAAAATAAAATAAATATTTAAGGGGGGCTCCCATACAACAAACATGATTTTTTTACCGTTTCTTGCCCGATACTAATAACGTTGCCTTATGTTGCATAGATAATGGTACGGAACCCTTCGTGCGCGAGTCCGACTCGCACTTGACCAATTTTTCTATTAATAATAATAATCTTTATTGAACAGAATGATCTTAACCTAAATTACAATAGTCACTTAATGTTAGTAGTTCCAATACAGAGTATAAAAAGAGTAATTTTGGCCAAGCAAAAACGAGTACAAAGTAATAAGATGCATATTAAGTAGTTAATATTCACATCTAATAATGTAATATGACTAGCTAATGCCCCCAATTTCACCTGTGTTTATAGTGGTTGAGTCCTTCTCCTCCAAAATAACCAAAACTTTTTACCGTTTCTTGCTCGATACTAATAACGTTGCCTTATGTTGCATAGATAATGGTACGGAACCCTTCGTGCGCGAGTCCGACTCGCACTTGACCAATTTTTTTTTAATAAAAAAGATACAAAATCACAAACTGCTTCCTGTAGATATTTTCCAGATTTATCATTATCATAATATCACATATATTCCCGATACAAAGGCTAAAGTTAAAGAAAAAGCAATTATTTGGCTGCTAAATCTATGCTATGAACAAACCGAAGAACTCATACCGATTATAAAGTAAACCATGACACAACACTAATACTATAAATATAACATACCTATAAAATATAAATTTATGTACTGTATCATAAACCTATTGATTAATCATTTAGAACTAATCTATTAAATTAAGGTTTTTATTTAGGTGTAAACATACTCACACAAACATTCATTCCAGCACTATCTCACACTAGAATATAGTCGTACATTCAACCTCTTTCAAACATAAATCTTTTCGGACATACTTGTACGTATCATTTTAGTTGTAAAAACAGTTTACGAGAGAGAGCCTGGAGCTCTGTAATTCAGGTCTTAGCCTAGTACAGACTCCAGACTCTCACAAGGACAATTTTACTTTACTAAACATTGTATGATAAAATACTGTAATGCTGATTTAAACCCTTGTGGGATGTCAATAAACGTTATTATATATTATTACTAGCTGTCCCGGCAAACGTTGCTTTGCCATACTAAAAAAAAAAGGTTTGAAAAATAGATGTTGTCCGATTCTCAGACCTACTGAATACGCATTTAAAATTTCATAAAAATCGGTCATGCCGTTTCGGAGGAGTACGGAACTAACACTGTGACACGTGAATTTTATATATTAGATTATATCACGCCTTTTTCCCATGGCGGTCGGCAAAGACGCAAACGCCATTTGCTACGATCCAAACACAGTTCTTTTCCAAATTATTTATGAAAATTACATCTTTACTAATATTATAAAGCGGAAGAATTTATTTGTTTGTTTGTTTAAACGCGCGAATCTCAGGGAACTCTGGTCTGACTTGAAAAATTCTTTCAGTGTTGGATAGTCCATTTAGCGAGGAAGGCTTTATGCTATAGAACAGCACGCTGCGACTAATATGACAGAAGCAAAGTGAAAAATGTTACAAAAACGGGAAACATTTTCTAAATTCTACGCGTACGAAGTCGCGGGCAACAGCTAGTATTGTCTATAATCTTTATCTAACAAGCATCTAGATGTTTTATTTGAAGCCTTTATTATATTATTATATAGTATAGGTACAGTTAATTGGTTCACTGACTACAAGCCATAAATTTTAGTCATCTGTCAGTCAAATGAGACTCAGGGACCGTTAGTGTACAGCTCCATGTGAGTGTTCAATACGATACGGTAAAACAAACCTACGAAAAAATTACACGTTTTTATTAGGGTGGTACGTAATTATTCTCCGTGTGGTGACGGAATAAGCATACAAGTGTTACCACCCCATCTCCTCCCAAGGGTACTGTAAAAGTCAGCTAAGGGATATTGCACACAGATAACATCATCTGTGAGAGACGGAAATCTCGAAAATAAACCCTGTCCTAATACGCCTGAATACTCCTGAATTGGAGGAGGCCCGTGCCCAACAGTGGGACGTAAATGAGCTGGAGAGAGGGGAGAGAGAGGGTTTATAATTATAGATATACTAACTGTTGCCACGACTTTGTACACATGAAATTTAGGAACGAAACCTTAATAAATTATACAAAAAAGCCATCATCTTGAATCACTCTATCTATTAAAGAAAAACCCCATCAGTTCCCTTGCGTCGTTTTAAAGATATAGGTACATACATACAGAACTAACAACTTTGGGTTATAATAAGTAAAGATTAATCTATGAAACGGAATCTTTGAAAGTGATTTTCACCCACTTACAGCAGCGGTATTCAGTAAGAAAAAGTGAAGTGAATTTTCGGTGAATCTTGATCACGTGACAGCACTCCTCTATTCTTATTGGAGGAGCGCTGTCACGTGATCAAGATTCACCGAAAATTCATTTCACTTTTTCTTACTGAATACCAGTGCAGTAGTCGGATTGATCTGAAGATTTGCACACATATTGAGGACTGATGATAATGATAATTAAAAAAAACAATCCCTTGAAGTAGAGATTTCATACATTGTTTTGATTCGTTGAGATTTATTAAGCTCGTAAGATGATCGTAAAGTCGGATAACGGATGTTCAAATTTAATGGAAACGAACACATGCGAAATAAAAAACACTTTTAATATTCATATAGCCGCAACGCCCGCGGCGTCTTCGCGAAATTATAACAAAATAAAAACTAGACATAACAGTGATTTTTATTGTAAAAAGGACCAAATAATCTTGAAAAAAATAAATACTACGATATTTTTGAAGATGCTTCTAATTTTGATTAAAACAATTAAGTATTTATTCAAAATTATAACTATTTTGGATTACGGCATACTGGCCTAGTACCGGTAACTTCTTTCGCAAACATTTCCTTAATCTTCTTTAAAAAAAATGTATAGTTATGTATATATACTAATATTATAAAGCTGAAGAGTTTGTTTGTTTAATTGATTTTTTGAACGCGCTAATCTCAGCAGCTTCTGCGGCCGTATTATGAGCTTTTATGTGCAGGCAGTTTACGCCGTGAATTGAACTGTCTGGCAAATTCGTATTATGAACAAAATTCTTAGTCAGTCAGTTTGCTAAACCAGTCATACATTAATATGTTTAAGGAGAAGGTACAACTAAAAGTTAAAGTACTAACAAAAAATTTTCAACTAAAAGTTTTATTTCTGCCATAATACCTAATTTAGCCATGCAGTTGACGGCCTGCCTGGAACTTGAATGATTTTAAAAAGCTCATAATACGCCGGCTGGTCCGATTTGAAAAATTCTTTCAGTGTTGGATAGTACATCTATCGAGGAAGGCGATAAATGTATCTATAACCAGAAAACAGTGTGATGGTATATAGCGGCTTATATAAGATCACGCTGCTATCAATAGAAGCGAAATGTAAGTGAAAAATTTTGCAAAAACGGGATTTTTTTTCTAATATCTACGCGTACGTAAGGCGAAGAACATCGGAAAGACTTGAGATGAGATCTAAAGTGAAGCCCAAGACCAAATGCGATGGAAAATCACCGTGGATGCCCTCTGTCCCATTTAGATGACGTAAGATATTATTATTGTACAATAGATAACACTCTTTTAACCGACTTCAAGAAAGGAGGAGGTTTTTAATTCGAAGGTATGTTTTTAATTTTTTTTTATGTTTGATAGCTCATAACTTTTAACTGGGTGAAGCGATTGTAATGATTCTTTTTTTATTTGAAAGCTAGGGGTTCCCACGTAGTTCCATTAGCACCAGGTCAGAATCTAGTGGTTGTCACCGGAGAAATCGAGAAAAACCCTCAAATTTCAAAGGCACATGAAGTTATTGAACTTTTTTTTAATAAAATAGTCAATGATTTGAAACTATATCCACGCCTATGGGTTGAAGTTAGTTTCTTTCATAGTTACCTAAGTTAGTTTCTTTTATCTTTTCATACATATATTGAAGCTACTATAAAATTAAAACTTATTTAAGTAACGAAAATCTTGCTCCAAAATGATACGAACATCCTGTGTAAAGACTCCATTATAATAATTACGATATAAAAGTACTCAATGTGGGTATATGCATATTTAATTTTTAACATTAAATACATTTTATTACCCGTGATATTATTATAACAGGAACATGGTTTTTAAACATCATAAACCAGTAATTAGCAAATAATTAAGATAATTAGTCAAAATATCACGAATATTATCACTAATTACTTATCTTAATTGTTTTTATGTCAGTTTTTTATCTCTGAATTTCTTGATCAATATTTAGCATGTCTCTGTTTGTATATATAAAGCGGAAGAGTTTGTTTGTTTGTTTGAATGCGCTAATCTCAGGTACCACTAGTCCGATATGAAAAATTCTTGCAGTGTTAGATAGTAGATTTATCGAGAAAGGTTTTAACATCATGCTGCGACCAATAACTCCAACTGGTCTGGACACTTGTGTTTTCGCTGCTTCTTTGCTCCGTCGAAGCATCAGTGATAACACAAGTGTCACATCATTTCCTTACCAGGATGCTGTAAAAAGTCTGCTAAGGACACAGGAGGACTTGCACACGGTGTCCGATTGTTTAACCAAAAATCATTTGGCAAAACTACACTTGACAAACAACGTTCGGCAAAACAATGAATTCGCCTATTGATCATTTGACTACTGATCATTTTACAAATGTTTCATTTTGCCAAATGATCAACACTTAAATTGACATTTTATAAATGATTACTTTACAAAACTAACATTTGGCAACTGAGTTATCTGATAAATCTACTATTGGTCTAAAAATTTGGTATTTTTGTTAAAATGACCACATTTTGCACAGTATTTTTGCAAAGCCACTGCTCTAGATTTTCCTAAAAGAAAATACTATAAGTATTAATTGATTTTATTAAATATAGATAGATAGAATGAAAAAAATGCTATTTTACATTATTTTTTATTTATTTACCCGTTCGTCTTTGGAGATATATATCTCTTTTATTAGATTGGTTTAGGTTAGGTTAGAACTGTAACCCAAAATGACCATGTCAATGCAAACAATGCCAGAAGCGACTTTAGGGCATTTCTCCCATTAATAATGATGCATGATGATAACGATACATTTAAAACAACATAATTTACGAAACATATCATTTGGTGAAATGAAAAAATTGGTCAAGTGCTAGTAGGACTCGCGCACGAAGGGTTCCGTACCATTATATATGCAACATAAGGCAACGTTATTAGTATCGAGCAAGAAACAGTAAAAAAAAACAGTTTTTTGTATGGGAGCCCCCCTTAAATATTTATTTTATTTTATTTTTAGTATTTGTTGTTATAGCGGCAATAGAAATACATCATCTGTGAAAATTTCAACTGTCTAGCTATCACCGTTCTTGAGATACAGCCTGGTGACAGACGGACGGACGGACGGACGGACAGCGAAGTCTCAGTAATAGGGTTTCCGTTTTTACCCTTTGGGTACGGAACCCTAAAAAGGTCCAATGACATTTGAATACTTAACACATTTGTCAAGTGTAGTGTTTGCTAATGGATCATTTGCTAAGTAAGTTTTTGTAAGATGATACTTTTGTCAACTGTATTGTTTGCCAAATGATCATTTGGTGAAACTTTGTTTGGCAAATGATCATTTGTCAAAAATTTTTTGGTCAATCATTAGGAACCCTTGTACACAGATAAAATCAACCGTGAGAGACAGAAATCTCGAAAATAAACGCCTGGTCAGCGCGACACAGTGGACTATAATCCCTCTCACGGGCCGAAGAAGGAGGAGGCCCGTACCCTCGTGAGACGTTAATGGGCTGGAAAGAAAGAATGAGAGAGAGAGAGAGATGTTGATTACAAAGTAGGTAAAACACAAGTAATAAGCTTAGTTTGGGACCAGAGAATTTTATGCAAAAACGTCCATAGATATTTATTTATTTATTGCTATAATTATCTCATGAATATTCTTCAAAATAGTTATTGTCTTATAAAAACTCCATAAGACCAGATGTTAAGGCGTGTGTGCCTCTAGCGGAGGCGGTATAGCTTCCAACTAATACAAGGTTTACTCGACGCTCAAAAGCCCTCAGGCTCCACTTGTTATCTGCTACTGAGGGAAACTACCTCTTTTATGCTAATTTCAACAGTTGCAATAAATATAAATTGATGGGTACACTCAAGAAATAATATATTGAAACTTTTAACGTGTATTTTGTTACCAAATTTTGATATAATTGTTATCAATTTGTGGTATTATAACAATTTCACCGTTTTAAGATTCCGTATTAAAACTTAAAACGGCACCCTATTATGGAGTGGCCTAATACCCCTCCCACCAAGTCGGGCCCCGAATAACACAGCTACCCCTTTGCCGGGTCGTGGCTAAGCACAATGCCCTATACCACGGTCCGGTAAGGGCAAGAAGGGAGGAAAAAAATACTATTACTGTGACTTCGCTGTCCGTCCGTTCGTCTGTGAAGTATCTCAGACAGTATCTCAAGAACGGTGCTATCACCGTTCTTGATATACTGTCTGAGATACTTCTGATACTACTGTGGAAAATTTCAACTCTCTACCTTTGTAGAGAGTTGAAATTTTCCACAGATGATATATGCGTATGCAACCTGTGTGTGTATGCATGTATTTAATATTTTGGCGCATAACAACAAATACTAAAAATCAAAATACAATATTTTCTGAGGCTCCCACGCAAACGTTTTCGACTTAACTTGATGATACCCTTTGACGACATGATTAAAAAGTTATATGACGAATATGTTATGGATAATAATGATATGAAACCCTTCATGTGTGAGTTCAACTCGTACTTAGCCGGTTTTTAAATCGGTTTAGCTATATATAAACGATATATATAAACGATTTTTCATAATACATATTATATGCAAATAATATTGCCTTGCTCAATATAACACAAAGTCGTTATTCGCGGATGTATGTCCCTACGTGAGTGTGAGCTTAATGTTTTCAAAACTTCGCAACGGAACTTAATAACTTAAAATATAACTGATTACATATATACGAAAACTAAGGAAGGAATAAATTTAGAAGAAGTGTTAGTAAGTCGAGAAAAAGGTTACAAAGCCTTCAAATTTCTTGTCCCAGAACAGAAGTTGTCTACATTCCTTGATGAGAAACTTTGGCCAGAGGGAATACTTTTTAGGAGATTTGTGAATTTTAAATTCTGATGTGGCACGATTAGAAATTTTTCCAGTAATAGTAGAATGGTAGTTAACGATTTGTAAAATATTGTTTTAATTGTGCAGTTGTGAAGCGTTCTGTTGATGATATACTTCAGTTAAAATAATTACCAATAATTGTATTTCTCGCCTATGGATATTTATATCCGAAATAAATCATTTATTTATTTATTTAATGCGGATTTGATGCAAATAATAATATTTTTTTTTAATAGATAGTGGTACAATTTTTTTTAAGGTTTTAAAATCTAACGCGAAATTATGTAAAATCTTTGCCTTTAAAATATATTTTATAACATTTTTAACAGCGGGAGACGTTTTCTAAGAAAAGAGACGGGAATTTGATTGAAAGTTGAAGTCGGCAGAACTACAGTCTCTCTTATTCATGGAGTTAATACATCCAAGCTCTTATTTAAAGTTTAATTTAAAACTTTTTTGAGAAAGTTATTTAAGTTATATTGTTGACTTTCTAGTTGTAAATGTAACAATCAGATCGTCTATAAAATAGACTTGTAAAACGGGTTCTGCACACATTTTTCATGAGTATTTAATCGTGATATAAGTTTTACAAAGACATATCGACTCTTTTTCCTTCTAAAGAATGCCCTTCTAGTTGTACTAAAAATTAGAACCCGATCCTTTCTTTTTTTGCCTATTTACGTATGATTGATGTATTCAGATTTCCTTCGCAATGGATGGTATTTGGTCTGCTACTCATACTAACCAGCCTTTTGATAGTTTTAGTATAAATATTTTTGTAGAAGATGTGGTAATATTGCCATAATTGAATCCAAGGCTTGTAGTACCGTGGGAATGAATAAAAACGAAATAGATACAGTTGCCTGGTTGTAATGTTGACAATTATGCATAATGTAGCCTTTTTCTTTTATAATGCTATATCGGTGTACAAAGACGTGAACGCCGTGGCAATTTATATACATCCAACCACAGATAATATGATAAAGTTTACCTCTTACCCGCAAATTCGTAGGATCAAAAAATATCCTCTTGAACCACTCTACCTATTTAAAAAACCACATAAATATCTGTTGCGTCATTTTAAAGCTCATATAGGGACATACATACAAAAATAACGACTTTGTTTTATAATAATTTGGGACATACTTATTACATGTTTTTTTTACATGGGAAGAGACCTTTTACATAGGAATAATCTATAACAGGTGCTTAGGACCACGGAACCCAAAACCAATACATACTTGAAAATATATAAGCTACCTATCGAAAAAGCTTATATGGATATTTTTTGTCCGATCGCTTCCCACCGACGCGGCCATAGTTACGCCCAGAATCACAAGTCATGACCAGCTTTCATTCTTTTTAAAATGTGTTGTATAATAAAATTTAATCATAGTTTAATCTATGTTTTGAATAGAACTTTTTTATTGTAACTTTATTTATTTGTGTTGATAATGGCGACGACGGTATATAGACTTCTGTTTTTAATTTTGTTGAATTATCAAATGAATTTACACGGTACAAAGTTGATTGAAAAATTCTAATTTGTTTCTCTACATTCTAGTATATTTTGGAGTGGGAACTATGCACGCGAAAATGTATATGAAATTAGACAAGATTTATACCTAGCGGTAGTATAGTTTAAGACGCTCCATAATAAGCTAAATCGCTTATAAATAAAGCATAGAATAATATGCCAAGTGGTCTATCTACACCCCTATTGTAGTGGCGATAATGCCACCCTTAAATCTACATTCTGCGTCTATATTCTTGTTTTTTTTTAATCTGTCTGCAATCGATCATAAATATACAGTCTTAAACTTGTATATACACATAAAGACTATCTGTAGCCTGCGATTTCATACACATGCAATTTAGAAAATGTTCCCCGTGTAAATAAACATACTTCCTTGGCTTCATCCACACGCAGATGTATGAGTGTGGATAAAGCCAACGAAGTATGTTTGGATCGTAGCAGATGGCGCTCTATAGCCTCTGCCTACCCCCATGGGAAAAAGGCGTGATGTTATGCTGATGATGATGATGTTCCCCGTGTTTACAATTTTTTTTTTACTGATGCTTTTCACCTATTAGTCGTGGCGTGATGTTATATAGCCTATAGCCTGCCTCGATAAATGTGTTATGCAAAACTGAAAGAATTTTTCAAATCTTAGTGGCTTTTCAATTTGAGTGGTTCTTGAGATTAGAGCGTTCTAAAAAACTTTTTAGCTTGATAATATTCCTAGCTGTTGCCCGCAATTTCGTACGAGTGAATGAATTTAGAAACCAAACCTGAACAAATTATACAAAAAGCCATCGACCCACTCTATCTATTACAAAAACCGCATCTATATCTGTTTCGTAGTTTTGAAGATATAAGCTCACATAGGGACATACATACAAAAATAACGACTTTGTTTTATTTGACGAGCCTCGTGGTTGAGTGGCTAATGTAACAAACTGTCATTCACGAGGTCGCGGGTTCGATTCCCGCACGGGACAATCATTTGTGTGATTTTTATAATTGTTATACTAATATGTGTACTGCGTCTGGGTGTTTCTGTGCATTATAATCATGTATTTGCAAAAAAAAAGTAGTTTATGTATTATATCCGTATTCTGGTACCCATAACACAAGCATACAAGCTTAGCTTGGGACTAGAGGACGTTGTGTGAAATGTCCAAGAATATTTATTTATATTTATTTATAATAAGTAAAGAAATATAGCTTTACAGTTAATCGTAAAGTTAAAATAGTCAAGATGTTTATAATATCGAAAAGCTATTTGAGCATACACCACATTTATCATGAGATACAATGGACGTCACGGCAGCTACTCCAGGTTATAATTAGGGAAGGCGGAGAGATGGCCTCACCTCACCGCATCGGGTTACGAAGTTCTCGTGTTTTGACTGTAGTCAGTCCGTAGTATCTGTAGATACTACGGACCGGTTTATGTATTTTATAGACCTTACTAAGTGTTATATCAAAACTGACATACACGGGCTCTTGATTTGGATACAGATGGGCGGTAAATATCTTCCATTGTATAAATCCTAGTGACTAGTGGTTTTCAGCTGCCATACTTAATGTCTATATGTACATTTGTTGCTAGATGTGATAATAAATTAAAAATAATCGTGTGTTTAACCGGTGTGTACGACATAGCGCAAAGAATTAGCACGCTGAAGTGGCTAAAGGGCAGGCCACATAACTCCATTTAAAGACCGTTGGGGAAGGAAGGTCCTCGAGTGCCCACATACCAAACGACGCAGTGTGGGGCGGCCTCTAACAAGGTGGACTGATGACATCGTCAAATGTGCAGGGAGAAGCTGAATGCAAATAGCGTAGGACCATGCATTCTGACGTTTTATAGGGGAGGCCTATGTCCAACAGTGGACGGAAAAAGGCTGGATGGTTTGATGGCTCCAAATTCGCATGATATGCGGTCTTGTAATCTTATACTCCTGTAATGTGTTTTGGTTTGATTGTGGTTCTTTGACATATCGAGTCCACCGCCACCAGAAGAACTTTTTCTGTATTTTGTTCTTTTTGTGATTTTTTTTTTACATGGGGAATGCATTGACGCACTTTGCCTGTCCAGTTGTGGGGGCAACCTTCGGGCTTCGTGTGGGACTTCCAGCGGCGGCCGGACTACCCACTAAACCCCATGGTGTTTCTCCGCGCCCAGAAACCCGGGCCGTGGTAGTCACTCAGGTATTACCACGACCACCTTCTTTTTGTGTTAACTTAGGTTGTAAGCAGACTCCATGACTGCGAAGCATGACATAGTTGTGTAGTTCCGATCATACTTATACCTATACCTTTTAAAGTCATTTTTTAGGGTTCCGTACCCAAAGGGTAAAAACGGGACCCTATTACTGAGACTTCGCTGTCCGTCCGTCTGTCACCAGGCTGTATCTCAAGAACGGTGATAGCTAGAGAGTTGAAATTTTCACAGATGATGTATTTCTATTGCCGCTATAACAACAAATACTAAAAATAAAATAAAATAGATATTTAAGGGGGGCTCCCATACAACAAACATGATTTTTTTACCGTTTCTTGCTCGATACTAATAACGTTGCCTTATGTTGCATAGATAATGGTACGGAACCCTTCGTGCGCCAGTCCGACTCGCACTTGATCAATTTTTTGTTATTTCTTTTAGTGTACTAATAGCAGTTGACTCTAAAAGATTTTACTGTCTTCAAATGTGGTTTCTGATCGCTTAGTATTTAAACTGTAATGTTTTATCGACGTGTCTTTATGAATATAGAGGCAACGCCACAAAACATTTACCGCGTTAGTCCCAAACTTTCACAACATTAATAAATGCCTACAATAATTTAAATACTACTTCTATTTCCTTCAATACATCATCTGTGTAGGCAGTTTCTTAAAAATGGGCAGGAAGCTGCTACCTCCCCTAATTATACCCTATAGGCCTAACGCCCACTGCAACCTGGTGGAAGCAGCTTAACAGCCGGCTCATTAAATACATAATCATTACAAATATGTGGGCAATAAAGCACAGAAATGTGATTTATTCTTATTTTACTGTACATAGTGTAACATTATGTTAGCATCCATTTACATCTTATAATAATTATTAAATTATTAAATATTCATGGACATTTCACACAACGTCCTCTGGTCCCAAGCTAAGCTTATATGCTTGTGTTATGGGTACCATAATACGGATAGAATATATATACTACTTTTATTTTGTAAATACATACTTATAATACATAGAAACACCCAGACGCAGTACAAACATTCGTATGACAATTAGAAAAATCACACAAATGATTGTCCCGAGCGGGAATCGAACCCGCGACCTCTTGATCGGCAGTCCGTTACATGAACCACTACACCACGAGGCCTTTAATAATAAAAACAGCTAGCGAGTATATACTAACTTATTTAGAGTTTTTTTTTTCAGAATTCTCTTAATTAGCAGAAGCAACGTCATCTGTAAACTGCCTAATATTACCATCCTTATGACAGATATGGGTACAAATTCGAAGTGCACAACTAAACTTAAGTGAACTAAAAAATGAAAACAATTATGTCAATTAAAACATAACAAAACAATTATTAAAGACTGTATTTATGCATAATTAATTAGAAAATTATGGCGTATTTTGATTATTTGGCTATTTCATTGTACAAATTTTTATAAATTAAAATAGTTAGTCTATAATATTATACAAATTTTCTAATAAAAAAGTTGGGTTAACATTGCTGAATTGTGTTATTGACACTATCAATTTTCATTTATTAGTTAAGTTAAGTTTAGTTGTGCATGAAGAATCGGTACCATGGCCAGATAAACGTATAATACAATTTTTTTACGCTATTACTAAGTTTGACACTCGGAGGGGACACCTTCGAAAGATATATCGAGTATGTTTAACGATGTCCTTCATAAGAATTCTAGTGTGTATAATTTATAATGGCTGTTTTCTATGTATTATAAGTATGTATTTACAAAAGAAAAGTAGTATCCGTACTATTCGTTTCTGGTACCCATAATACAAGCATAGAAATATAGCTTACTTGGGGACCAGAGGACGTTGTGTGAAATGTCTTGAATATTTATTTATTTATTATTTATTATAACCATCACCGTCGTGCAAATATGATCATAACATTAATAAAAAGACGCCTAAATTTTCTTGATATCCTCTGCTAAATAAAATAAAGTGTTGACTATTCATGAAAAGAACGTGAATGGGCAGGTCACATTACCTCGAAGTATAGAGGCGGTATTATATTCCTCAAAACTTCACAAACATGAGTAAGACAATTTACGAAATTTTAAACGGCAAAATCAACCTCTAACATAGAGGTAGTGTTAATAAATTGCTCATTAAAACCGAATGACC
Source organism: Orgyia antiqua (assembly GCA_916999025.1). Classification (NCBI taxonomy): domain Eukaryota; kingdom Metazoa; phylum Arthropoda; class Insecta; order Lepidoptera; family Erebidae; genus Orgyia; species Orgyia antiqua. Next base: position 26,609,410 of record OU779869.1, read on the forward strand.
ATTAAACGAATTAAAAAAATTGGTCAAGTGCGAGTCGGACTCGCGCACGAAGGGTTCCGTACCATTATCTATGCAACATAAGGCAACGTTATTAGTATCGAGCAAGAAACGGTAAAAAAATCATGTTTGTTGTATGGGAGCCCCCCTTAAATATTTATTTTATTTTATTTTTAGTATTTGTTGTTATAGCGGCAATAGAAATACATCTTCTATGAAAATTTCAACTGTCTACCTATCACCGTTCTTGAGATACTGCGTACGGAACCCTAAAAATCATGTTTGTTGTATGAGAGCCCCCCTTAAATATTTATTTTATTTTATTTTTAGGATTTGTTGTTATAGCGGCAATAGAAATACATCATCTGTGAAAATTTCAAGTGTCTAGCTATCACCGTTCTTGAGATACTGGGTACGGAACCCTAAAAATCATGTTTGTTGTATGGGAGCCCCCCTTAAATATTTATTTTATTTTATTTTTAGTATTTGTTGTTATAGCGGCAATAGAAATACATCATCTGTAAAAATTTCAACTCTCTAGCTATCACCGTTCTTGAGATACAGCCTGGTGACAGACGGACGGACGGACGGACGGACGGACGGACGGACAGCGAAGTCTCAGTAATAGGGTCCCGTTTTTACCCTTTGGGTACGGAACCCTAAAAAAGGAACACCCCAACCATTCCAAATTCGAATTTAAAACTAGTTTTGAATATTTTTGTATTCAGAATCATTTTATAGATTTGAATAATAAAAAAAATCATGGCATATGATCTACGAGAATAATGCTAAAATCACAGCTTATCATAAAAATAATAACACAAATCATTTATCTGGCTGGTATGATCGCAGCCATTTTTTATGCATACCTGAGATTGAATATTTTTACGGTGTATTTACTGTATAATTATTATACTACAATTTGTAGGCCGGATCTGTATAGAAGCTATACTTTGTGGAGATTTCACATCGGAGATAACCTTTGATGCTTTGTAAATAGGTCAGGATCATAGAAAAACGAAACGGTAAAGTAGCTTTTTTGCAGTATCTACTTAATACTTATAAATTTCAATATTTTTTAAATTTGCCAGGCAAATATTGATAGCGGCTATTAGGGTTTATGGTCTCGGTAGTCCGTGTAGTGACGGATTAAGACTGCAATTGGTATTACCCCTAGTACTTCCCAGGTTACTGTTAAAGCCAGCTAAGGGATATATATACAGAGAGCATCCTGTATAAGAGACGGAAAACTCGAAAAGAAGCTCTATGCCACGCCTGGTCAGCGCGGCATTATAGACCATAATCCCTCGCAATGTAGAGGAGTTCTGTGCCCAACAGTGGGACGTTTATGGGCTGGAGGAAGAGTGAGAGAGAGAGAGGCTTCTCACAGTTGATGTTAACTGCTTATCCCTAAGCTAGTTCTTATAGCACCCTAAGGAGGAATCGGATTTACAATATTAAAATTAGTATTTACATTTCTCATCCTTTTAGAGCTACCTTGATGACCTTTTCAGACCTTAAAAAGGTCTAAAATGCATTAATAATGTACCTTATGTAGTACATGGTTTTAAGTATTATGTGAACATGATATAAAACAGTACTCGATATAAAATCTCTTAGAGTTGCTTACTTGTTCGTACATCGAAGCCTTGGATCACCTCAGATAGATACCGCATTAAGAAATTTTTGTAACGTTGAAGGAATCCGCGGGTTGCGGGGTATGGAATAATGCATTTTCATTGGTCGTAACAAAATCACACGCTAAGCTCTGATACATTATCAATGCAGGAATAAAGCATAATATACGTTCGGTGTGCGTTAATCGCCCTCTGGGTGCGGAATCTATTCTTGAATTTTTTTTTATAAATATTTTTAGACGTTTCACACAATGTTCTCTGGTCCCGAGTTAATCTATATTTCTATGCTTGTGTTATACGGATATATTTACAACATACAACGTAATAACACATAGAAACACACAGACTTCAGATGCAGTACAAACATTTGTGTGACAGATATAAACATCACACAAATCAATGCCCTGTACGAGGATAGAACCCGCTACATCGTCCGTTCGAACAATAGTCTGTTACATGAAACACATAACCACACGGCCCGTCAAATCTATTTGTATATCTATGAGGGTGATCCGTGATAAGCCCAGGTTGAAGCAAGAAGCCGCAGTTACGATGGCTACCCCGTAATTACGAGGTTGCTGCGCCCGATTTCAAGTAACGCCCATCGAACACACGCGCAAGATATACACGCTCTTGTATTTTTACTTTGTTTTATCAACTTTTTAGCTCTCTCACGTACTATATAAAGTTTTATTATAAATAATCCTTTCATGTATATTGTATTTCAGATATTGTTTCGTTCATAACGTAATTTGTCTCGTAATCGGGGCACCTGAATCTGGAGGATTCTTCTCCTCGCCAGCCCAATAACGTCCCACTGCGCACACGGGCCTCCTCCACTTTGGGAAGGATTATGGTCTAATGTGCGCGCTGACCAGGCATGTTGGCACAGGGCTTCTGCCATGGTCACCAGCGAGAGAAATTGAACGGCGGTCGCAACTTTCTGTGAGGTGGTAATCTCGCAGAAGGAGGTGGCGGAGCGACTCAGGGAGGAAAGTGCACTGGCTGGGTCGATCCGTCGCCGGTGAGCCGGGCAGTGGAGGCGCGTCTACGCGCGCCTCTTGCCGCCCTAGCCTTGTCCACGGGTGATCAGATCGGGTTCGTTAGTCTGACTATCCGCAATAGAGCCCACCGCGTAGAGGTAACGTCCTGGTGTCCCCGGACGCCACCCGTGAGAGGGTGCTCTCGGAGCAGCCGCTGGGTGGGCAACTGATGTCGGAATCACCGCAGTACCAGTGCCCAATCCCCAGCTGAGTTAGGCACACGGTGGTGGGTTTTAGTGGGTGAGGGCCCCACACTACCCTTCTGTTATCCCCGGACAGTGGGGAGTGCGATAAGGCATTTCCTCGAACAAAAAAAATGGGCTTAGTTTCGTAGATGTTAACTGCTTGTATTGTCCCTTAGCTGGCTACAGCACCCAGGTAAGAATTGGGGTGGTGCGACTTGTATTCTCAATCCGTCACCACACAGACCTGGACGATTAGGATACAGTAAAATGGTCTAATTTTGAAAAAAATACTCAAATATTGAATGCACGAATGTCGCCTTTGGCGCATGTAAATTGTTTTCTAGTTGAAGAAATAGAATGTTAGAATTCATTGGATCCTGAAAATATTTTAAAGTAAGTTTTGAGATTAGCGCGAACAAAAATTTGTCAGTTGCACTTTTATATCGATTCTTTTTAATGTTAACCTTACCAATAAACTACATTTTAAATAGTTAATAGGTAATCCACAATTTAAAAATGCAAAAACCAAGCCCATAATAACAAGAACTGTGTACGCCATAGACCTAACCTACATAACTATACAACTAGCGTATAAGCTACCTGTATCAACAAAAACATAATGAAAACAGAAGCTTTGCCCTAGGGATGGGAACTGACCGTCCGAAACCCCTTCACACGCCCTGTACCATAATTAAAACAATAAAAGAACCACTATGAATGAGTATACCGAATGGTTGTACCGATGTTTATTAAAATCTTAGCTTCGCTCGCTTCCCTTGCATGATTTATTATCAGAAGGAGCGCGCAGCATCCATTCATTTGTTTTTTCACATCGCCTCTCCGAGGACTATATACTTTTTTTTTTGTTGATTTCAGATAGGGTTGATTAGTTTTAGGTCCGATTAATCGACTCGGTAGTGTCTTTTTTTGTTTTAGACGATTAGTTCGTTTTAGTTAAACTCGGTTTATGATTTGTGACCGTGTTGTTCTTTTATGATAATAGAAGAGCTTTAGTATTATACTAGACGTTGCCCGCAACTTCGTACGCATCGAATTTTAAAACTAAATCTCGACAATATAATTTGTCGAGATTAGTTTCCAAATTCGATGCGAATAATAAAGCCATCCTTTTGAATCACTCTATTAAAAAACTGCATCATAATCCGATAAGTAATTTTGAAGATAGAAGCTCACATAGGGCCATGCATACAAAAATAACAACTTTGTTCTATAATCAGTAAGGATTTTGTTCGGTTTTAAACTAGTCAACTAGACGGGACTGGAAATGAATATATTATATTCGTTTCTTAGTATATAATAGTCTAAGCGTGTGGTGACAGATTTAGAATACAAGTGTCACCACCCCATTTTTCCCCAGGGTACTGTAAAAACCAGCTAAGGGATATTATAATCCGTAAAAGACGGAAATCTTGAAACTAAACCCTATGGCAATACGCGTGGTTAACGCGGCAAAGCATAGTTGTCTACAATCTTCTAAATTCCACGCGTACGAAGACGCGGGCAATAGCTAATGAAAAAAATACATGACAATCGACAGTGTAGTCTTTTGTACTCTGTGTATTGCTTCACAACTGTATACGTAATCTAGACAGTAACCGAAAGAGTTTATAAGCAGATATATTTTTTACGCAATTTCAGTGTTTGTTTCAGTAGTTTTCTAATTTTGTATGTCTAATTCGCTGTATCACTTGAACCGTATCGAACTCTACTCAAGCTAATCTTGCCAAATAATACGCAATTATTGCTTGAAAGGTTTTCAGAAGTGAATCATTATTATTATCATCATCAGAAGCGTCCATAAGGAGGATCTATACTCTAGGTAATTACATAATATCTAGCCATAGTATAGATTAAAAAATTTGACAATGGAACCAATTCTACGTGCACATCTAAACTAAACTGAACTATAAAAATTAAAACAACTATGGCGTATTTTAATTAGTTGACTATGGCGTTGTGCACATTTTTATTAATTTAAAAAAAATCGTTAGTCTATAATACACAGATTTTGTATTAATAGATTTTCATTTCAATTTATTTATTTGTTTAACGTAAGTAATATAGTATAAACAAAGTTGGAACAAAGAAATTGCATCTCTATTTATGTCATTTTATAATAGGTACCTAATTATCAAGCATAATATTTTATTTCAGTACCTACAGTTAACATTGCCATATTGTGTTATTACCACTATCAATTTTCATTTTTTAGCTTAGTTGCGCATGTCAAATCGAAACCACATTATCAAACCTATAAATTTTTTTAATTTTTCATTGTTAAATAATGATCTTATTCATAATGACTTATCGGAGGTTTAAACGGAGATTTTATCGGAGAGATAAACGGAGATTTTATCGGAGAGATAAACGTTTTAGCGTAAAATGACTATTATATTATATAGTTTTGACAATTTTCGCGAACCGATTTTAGCGAACTATTAAACCTCCGATAAGTCATTATGAATAAGACCATCAGTCGTTACGGTAACGTTGTTGTAATATTTTTCACAAATATCCTTTCGGTAGTGTATAAGTCAATGCTTAAACCTATTTACATCAATTATATAGAAAGTAAGTAAATAGTTACATCATAATATTTAAATCTAACTTATTATTATTCTGTAGGTACAATAGATTACATATTCTGTATATTTTATAAAAAATTATAATGTAATTGATGTCTCCTTTCACCTTAAATAATTCTAAGATATAAAGAAGGTAATATCAAAACATGAACATTAATCCGACGATAATATTATTCAACATTATGCCGACAGTCGGCATTCCGACGTTAACGTGCGAACAAGATAACATTTTTTAAACTTACTGACAAAATAATGTTCTTGCGGTCAACACTTTATTGTCAACTCGATGTTATTCTTGAAGACGGCGACTTTGCCTGTGGTGGCCGACCACATCAGAACTCGCCGAACAAATTTGAAACCCCATAAAAATGTACAACGCTATTCGAACTTTAAAAAAAAATGTTGAACGCAAATGAGATTTTTCTTGAAGATGAAGGTGTGTGTAAATTTGTTCACATGGTGGTTGTTGTGGTTTCAGCTTCTTTTTACATTTTATTTCTTTATACAGGCTTTGTTTCATTTTGTATTTAAATTATATAGTCAAAGGTTATAGCGACGACACCTTATATGTAGGATGTTGTTCTTTGTATAGGCATAATTATAATAACTACGTTCTCTTATTTTATCATCGGAAATTTTTAAAATTTAAATTTGGCAAAGGAACGTTTGTCAGTAGTTAAACGGCCAAATGATTTAACATTTTATTAAACCTATCTATCTATATTTCTATAATTTGCTAACAGTACAAGCAAATAAAGGTTAAACGAAGTATTTTTTATCTTTAATTTTGCTTTTAAATTGGCTAGTAGTATTATATCTAAATTCCTATTATAGAAAAATTACTTAAACTATATTATGGACATTCAAGCAATTAAGTATCAGACTAGTGGCGCCATCTGATATAAACTTTGACTGTGGCGCCCCATTTATATGAGCGGTCAGTATCTTACGTAAAAATTGAAACAATTTACATGAATTTAATATCAGACCATCAATAGTGCCTATTAATATTTGATGGTACTAGTAATAATTGAATTTATACTCTTATAACACGTTTTAATACTTAATTAATTTAGAATAAGAAATCTGTGTGATGACGGATTATGAAAGATATCTCTATTACCTTTGTATTTGTATCCTTTTCTTCCAAGTTACTCGCTACCTGGCTTAGGTGCATATTCCATAATAAATTGATTATTTTTTTCATAGAACAAAGCCACACTTTGTTAAACTTATAAATCGACTGCTGGTGTCATCTGACATCACAGCTGCGCAGGCGCCCGACAGGCCATCACCGCCAATTTCAAAATTAGAACGTTTACCAGCCACAAACAATAACACCATACAGAAATTAACTTTAACCTTTTTGTATTAGGATTTAAAGCTTATAATTTCCTACTCTATGCCATTTTTTTAAATTTGGAACCCAAGTGACGTAACTACAATTTTAGTTTGTTCATAGTAATCGATCTTAATAATATCGATATTCGGATCAATTTTAACTGATTTTTTTTCTATTGTTTCGGTTGAATGAGTATAATGACATAATGGGTCGCGGGTTCGATCCGGCGCAATTACGCGGCACACGATCGATTATTGTGATCAATACAGGGGTTAGACGGCGGTTTGCTGCCAATTTTACATCTTTTTTATATAATATTGTAATAAACAATGCAGTTGTGATATTTTATCGATAACATATTGAAAAAGAGTTTTATTATTATCCTGAATTTATGGCTTCCTCTATAGTTTTTGCCTTCAAACTGGTTAATAGTAGTTTCTTAGCAATACCTACCCACATTGACTTCAATAGAAACACCTAGAGTTATTATCATTCTCTATAAAGAATAAAACGTTGTTTAACAATGGCCTATTCCGTGTAAGGAAAAGAGTACCTATAGAAAAGAAATGAGTTCATTCAAGGGTGCATGTTTGTATATCAGATACTTTGAAGTTAATTGTTCTATGAATTATTATAAATAATTTTAAATACGTTATACTTTTTGTTGTAAATATATTTTACACTCTTTTTTAGGATTCCGTACCCAAAGGGTAAAAACGGGACCCTATTACTGAGACTTCGCTGTCCGTCCGTCCATCCGTCCGTCTGTCACCAGGCTGTATCTCAAGAACGGTGATAGCTAGAGAGTTGAAATTTTCACAGATGATGTAATTCTATTGCCGCTATAACAAAAAATACAAAAATTAAATAAAATAAATATTTAAAGGGGGCTCCCATACAACAAACATGATTTTTTTACCGTTTCTTGCTCTCATACAACAAACGTGATTAATTAAGTATTGTGTGTGTTGTTTGCTCATTTATTAATAACGTGCCTTATGTTGCTAATTTTTTACTTCTTTACCTACTTATAAAGCGGAAGAGTTTTTTGTTTGTTTGTTTGTTTGAACGCGCTGATCTCAGGAACCACTGGGCCGATTTGAAGAATTCTTTCAGTGTTAAATAAGGCATTTATCGAGAAAGGCTTTAGGTTATATAACATCACGCTACAACGAGTAGAAGCGAAGCAGTAGTGATAAATGTTACAAAAACGGGAAAATTTTCATAATTCCACGCGGCTGGAGTTGCGGGCAACAGCTATGATTTATAAATTAAGTGTAATTGAAATGCTTAGTCTATACGAACACTTTTATTTAAATAGTTATTGTATTTCCTCAATCTGCCTCAGCGTACTGGTGTGATAGCCAGTCACTATTTACTACTGTAGTATAGCAAACATCAATTATTTTGTTTACTATCCATAACAATACATTGTACAACACTAGCTGATCGACCGATCATCGAGAGTCGCCGACACGGATCGACAATTTTGTAAATTGTGCGCCGATTAGCGGACGATTACGACCATTACCGACAGACAGACACCCGATCCGGCCGCACCGATTAAAATAATCGGTAAACGATAAAAACCGATAAAATAATTCCATGTTTTGTCTGTGATCAGCTTTTTGTGTGGATCAAGTGAGTGACCTAACGTTTTGTCTAGCTTCTACGGTTTTATCGTCTTTTTTTTCTTTCTTTTTCAACTTCTGTGTGGTATTTTTGATGAACAATAAATTATTGAATTTAATATTCAAATTATAGCAGAATTGCCTCTAATAGTTAGTTTAAGAACTTAAAAGATACTGTTACGTTTGTAATTTTACTGTCTATCCGTCGGTCTGTCACCAGGTACCGCTGTAACGGTGACAGCTAGAGAGTTAAAAATTACAGTTATAATGTATAACAACAAATACTCATCTTTGTCACTCTCCGGCTCTTATCCCGTTATTTGGGGCGAGAATATGACGAATATATCGTCAACGGAAAGGCAAAATTACTTAAGCGCCAAAACTGCATTATTGGGAAATGGATTTTAAAGTTTTATTTTTCGGAAAAATATTCCTATAAAATTTTGTATTCCGTATGTTATACTGAACATAAAATTGTATACGAATAAAAAAAAAACCTTTAAAATTCATTTCCCAGCAATGCAGTTTTGGTGCTTAAGTAATTTTGCCTTTCCGCTGACTATTATGGTAATAACAGTAAGGGAACCCTTCCGTGTTAGCGCAAGACGCACTTGTCCGGTTCTTTTTTCAAGTTCATCTGTCACCCGTCAAACTCTCACTATCTAACATCATTTCTTTTGGATATATCTTACGCGCACTCCATCCATTATTTCTTCGGTCTTCTTTTCCCGCCATCAATATTCATAACCTTTTACTCGAATATGATTCATCTCTCCTTATTAATAAAAACTGGTAAAAACAACAGAATATTTGACAAAGAACTAATCATCATTATCCTAACATCACGCATTTTTCCTATGGGGGCAGGCAGAGACTATAGAGCGCTATTCAGAGACTTCGTCAAACATTTTACGAATCATAACCTAAAAGTTTATTAAAGTCGTATCTGTGAATTGACGCTAGTTATATCATTCCAACAGAAGGTACATTGCGTTTGCTCTCTGAAGACACGTCAAAGCCTATCCTAATTTAAACAGGGCTGTTTACGTCCCAGGGGCCTGGGTCACATAGACCCTCGATGTATGGTGCAAGTGACTACGGTTAATTTTAAATAATAATAAATAAGATGCAAGTTTTTTTTAGTTATTTTAAAACAATGTCGTTATTTTTGTATGTATGTCCTTTGTGAGCTTATATATATATTCATAAATACGCTACAAATTATGATGCATTTTTTTTTAATTGATAGAGTGGTTCAAGAAGTTGTTAGTTTTTTATATATTGTTAAGTTTTTGTTTTTAAATTCCACGCGTACGAAGTTGCGGGTAACCGCTAGGTAAGTATAAATTCAACAGAAACAGTTACACATGGTCTCTCTCTCTATTTCTCTCTTTCCAGCCCATTAAGAGGGTACTGTACTCCTAACTTAGGTATTTGCCTTAGGTATTGCTATCCCTATTCCCGAGCACCGTGCCGAGAGGGACAAATATAGCTGAAACAGTCTTACCTACAAATTCTTAAAAAAAAATTGGTCAAGTGCGAGTCGGACTCGCGCACGAAGGGTTCCGTACCATTATCTATGCAACATAAGGCAACGTTATTAGTATCGAGCAAGAAACGGTAAAAAAATCATGTTTGTTGTATGGGAGCCCCCCTTAAATATTTATTTTATTTTATTTTTAGTATTTGTTGTTATAGCGGCAATAGAAATACATCATCTGTGAAAATTTCAACTGTCTAGCTATCACCGTTCTTGAGATACAGCCTGGTGACAGACGGACGGACGGATGGACGGACAGCGAAGTCTCAGTAATAGGGTCCCGTTTTTACCCTTTGGGTACGGAACCCTAAAAAAGACGTTTTGTACTCCCCTTATTTCTTCGCGAAAGTTAAACCGATTTTCATTGTTTTTACGCTATATTATAGATAAAGAGTATATCTATGCTTGTATCACTTTTTTTGGTAAAACGTTACCAAATATGTGTGATAGACGCTGCAACTTTACCTAAAGAAAACCGAAAAAATCGGGATTTTCGGATGGTCATATTTCTTTTAGTTGTTATGTATTGAAAAAAAGTAAGTGACAGAAGCATAGATATACTGTTCATCTTTAATATAGCGTAGAAACAATTAAAATCGGCTTAACTTTCGCGAAGAAAAAAGGAAAGTACGATACCCATATTTTTGTATGGAGCATAATATGATATCGTGCCCTCTTAACGTCCTCGTAGGGCACTTTCCTCCGCCGGTCTTTATAGTCTAATATGACTCGCTGATCAAGACTTGTATTCGTAATCCATCAAAACACAGACACGTACACGCTCTTTGCTTTCATATACTGCCAAAGATATGGATGCTGAGGTAACGCATATAAACTTTTTAAATACCGTAATGCCATCGCACGACGTTCCAAGTTAAGTTCTTTCGATTATGATTCGTTCTTCTTCTAAGTTTATTGCTCGTGTTATTGATACTAAATGACGGATAACATATTTCTTGTAAATAAAATCGGGCGTAGTACAAATATTTGTGGTAAAAATACAAATATCTAATGAATTATTCTTATGTGCGGGAATCTATCTCTTGAATGGAAGTTAAAGCTGCCTATTATTGCCTAAAATATTAAGTACAACTAAATATAGGATTACAATAAAGAAATAGCTCTCCACCAACTTCAGTTCGTTCCGCTATAACTGATACCATACCTTACTTGGAACTCATTTCAGGGTTGAGCGCGCACCCAGTCGCCCCGCGCCACCCCTACCACGAAACCGCACTTTATAAATATTGTACTTTCACTCAATAACATCACGGTGATAACCCTACAGTCAAACAGTAAAAGGACAGGTCGCTCATTTTATATTATTTGCAAAAACGTACATAATAATATCACGCCTTATTCCCTCAGTGGTAGGCAAAGACTATAAAGCTCTACATGTTACAATCTAAAACCTTAATATAATTTCCTTAAATCCATTTATATATTTATGTGGTGTATGACCAATGTCTGTAGTACGTAGGTACTAGAAAACTAAACAACTAAGACACTGTAAGCACTCGCCGTTCCTAAAGTAACAAAATAGTTTTAAATTTCTATTTTGAGTTAAGAGGATACCAAAATAGCTTCGTGCATTTTTCTACGTACGAAGTTTTCATTGTTTCTTTAGATTGAATGGCTAGAGCTCTAATTTTTAAGTATATGTTTTTTCAATATATGATCTAGGATCGCATAAACTCAGAAACGCGATTGAAAAAAGTTTTCTCGATAGAAAATCTTAGCGAAACAACCTCTCTCATTTTTTATTTTTTTCATTTGTCGGTCTATTATCGCGTATTAACTAATGAAATAACTTTAAAAACATAAGTAACTATTATATATAGAAACACGTAAATCAGAATTAAAATATATTTAGTAGATTTTGAGTAAACAAAAAAAAAATATCCCTAATTCTTCATTTTCTATACCTACTAGCTGTGTTAATATGTACATGTCGACGATAATATTGATGTAGGCCCTTATAAGGAATTTATACATCGCTATGCCTTCAGCCGCCTGATATCATGAATTCGCTGTCGCTACTTTAATTTGCTGTACAAAATATTAAAGGCACCACGATAGCAAACGTAATTAAAATCTCAGCAAATTCATTCATCTCATATTGATCATTCATCATAACTTTCAACACGCCTTTTTCCTATGTGTGTAGGCAGAGACTATAGAGCGCCATCTGCTACGATCCAAACATACTTCCTTGGCTTCATCCACATTGAAGTAGTGGTGCCTCATATAATGGTTGCTTTCCATTTAGTTAACACAGAGGGACTCTGCGTTACATTGTGAAACACTGCCAAACACTGTGTAAAAGTTTAAATGAAACAGCTAGTTGTCTCAAAATAACACTAGAGTGCATCAATATCGCAAAATTATGGGCGTTTTTTTACCTAAATGCAAGTTCCTTGACAAAGTCTTGGCTCAATAATTTCTAAACATAACCTTCCAATAAGTTAAAGAGCTTTGACAATTTGTGGGCAAATAAATAATTGTTTTGTAATAATAGATAACTAGAATCTACCGTAAATCGAATCGAATCTACCAATCTAAATAATTAAAACTCATAAGTAGAGAAAAGAATTCTTCTCTTATTTGTTGGTAATTCTTGCTAAGCATCTCTCAAACACCACTTTTTCGAGTGTGGAACAGTGTACGGCTGTGTTTAACAGTGTCGTTGATGGAAAGCGCTTTATCGAGCACTGTGTTACACTGCGTCACTTTTGGTATTAATTGGAAAGCAACCAATAATATCAGAATATGACAATTTATATCTATACCGTACATAAATAGAAAAAGTTTGTAATATGTATTTATTTGCAGTATAATCTCCAAAAGTAATGGCCCGATCTTAAAATGTGTCTTATCAAAGCCTAAACTTTCGTAGTCCTAACTTCCTATTGAACTAGGTTTACGAAAGTTTAGGCTTTATTAACCGACTTCAAAATAAGGGAGAGTTTCTCAGTTCACCTGTATTTTTTTTTTATATTGGTTTTCTCATAACTTATAACTGGGCTAAGCGATTTTAATGATTCTTTTTTTATTTGAAAGCTGGTTGTTCTCGTGTGGTCCCATTGGCACCAGGTCAGATTCTGATAGTTATGTTATATTATATATATTAAGTCTTTAAGAAGTGATTCCAATTTCAGAACAGAGCCAGCTGGAAAATAAATGTATTGCAGACAGTTAAATAATACACGAATAAATAAATCAATAGTCAAAAACAAACAGTCACGTAACAATATACTTGCCTAACCTCGTTATATAAAACTCATTGACTATAATATAACGACCGTGGAATATCTATAATATCACGTTAATTTCAAAACGGTAGGCTGTTTATAGTTTTGTAACAGTAATTGTGGTAGCAACGTAATTGGAAATAGATATGAGATGTTGCAATACAATCAATCAATACAAAGCCTTTTACAAGAACTTCTAAGCTATTTATATAAACAAAAATGTAAGGTCATGTTGTATGTCCGCCGTGAACACTTTTTTTTTATTAAATAAATTAATATTCACGGACATTTCACACAACGTCCTCTGGTCCTAAGCTAAGCTTATATGCTTGTATTATGGGTACCAGAATACGGATAGAATACATATACTACTTTTCTTTTGTAAATATGTACATACTTATAATACATAGAAACACCCAGACGCAGTACAAACATTTGTATGATATTTATAAACATCACACAAATGATTGTCCCGAGCGGGAATCGAACCCGCGACCTTGTGAATGGCAGTCCGTTACATGAACCACTAGACCACGAAGCCCGTCTTTACTTTATACAATACTAGCTGTTGCCCGCGACTTCGTACGCGTGGAATTTCTATTTACTTGATACTTATCGTCACATTTTGGACAATTCACACAATATCTTTATAAATTGTAGCCTATGTGTTATTCTGATGTATAAACTACATCACCGCAAAGTTTCATAAAAATCTATTTAGTAGTTTTTTGCGTAAAAGAGTAACAAACATCCAAACATCCATACTCACAAACTTCCACATTTATAATATTAGATTAGTAGAATATAATTAGGTATTTAAAAAAAAAATTTATTGACTTTACGAGACCACCTCGATGATATACTCTTTGATTATTTTGATACATAATATGTGAAAATAATGTGCGGCTTTTTCCTCGATTTCTTTGGAGATATCCATTAGAGCCTGACCTGGTGCCAATGGGACCACACGGGGAGAACCAGCTTTCAAATAAAAAAGAATCATTAAAATCGCTTCCCCCAGTTAAAAGTTAACAAACATAAAAAACAATACAGACGAATTGAGAACCTCCTCCTTTTTTGAAGTCGGTTAAAAACAAGGGCATTTCTGTATGTCCATATGAGAGCTTATATCTTTAAAACTACTCAATAGATTTTGATGCGGTTCTTTTTATAATTGAAGGTTCCACGCGTACGAATTCACAGGTGATAGCTTATCTGAAAAAAATTTTAAAAAATGACAATTTTTTTTTAAGACGTGGAAATGTTTAGGTAAAGTCGCTCTATCAAACCTATATGTTACATAAAAAAAATCTTGCGGTTAGGTTAGGTTAGTTAAAAATTAACTAACTTTTATTATTTTTTCAAGACGTAGAATTGTTTAAGTAAAGTCCCTCTATCAAACCTATAAGATACATAAAAAAAAATCTTGCGGTAAGTCCGGCCACATTTTATTATTATACCAACAAATTAGGTGGCGATGTTACACTAACCGCATAAAAACTGTGTGGTTTGAACAAATGCAATCATTGTTGTTGTGGCTTTTAGACCGAGTTCTGATATTATAGAGCATCAAGTCACGTCTGTGAAATGCTTTTATGAACCGCTTGATTACGGTGCCAATTCTACATACACAACTTAACTTGTCATACAAGTTTTAAATGCGCAATCCCCAATAATGTGTTTAGATTAGTAAGTTATTGTTTTTATATTGATTGTCAATTTATTAATATTACGCCACTTAATGTTGACCTCGTAAAATTTGACTCCTTTATTTTATTATGATTTTATTTACATAATTTTAAGATTGATTAACTTTTGACATAAACTTTTGACATTTGTAATAATATGATATACTTTTGATTTTAATTATTTTTATTAAAATTTTGTACACCACCTACAGTGGTAAAATGTAGCGGACAAATCTATTTCGACAATTTATTGTAACATCTACTACACAATATTTACAAAATAAATATTTGATTGATTGTCATACAAGTGTTTGTACAGCGTCTGGGTGTTTGCTATATTTAAGTATAAGTATGTATTTACAAAAGAAAAGTTGAATATGTATTCTATCCGTATTCTGGTACCCATAACACAAGCATATAAGCTTAGCTTGGAACTAGAGGACGTTGTGTGAAATGTCCATGAATATTTATTTATTTATTAACTAAAAAATTAAAACCACCTGTATTTTGTTGAGCAGATTATTATTTAAAATCTTCAGTCTTTAATAAATAGTTTTTACCACAAGAAATTCAGTTAATATTGCCAAATTATGTTATCGACACTATTATAATTCATCGTTTAGTTAAGTTTAGTTTAGTTGTACATGTTGAATTAGTACCTACAGGCAGTTCCTTTGGAAATTGTGCCTAATTTTACAATGTAAGAAATCTATATTTTCTTTTTCTACTGGAAACATACATTACACTGTAGGATATAAGTCTCATCATAGAATGCTATAACCTATATGCCTGTCCTGTACTACTTGCACCTTAATAGGTGCAAGTAGTACAACCTAGACCCTCAAGATCTTGAGGATCTAGGTTTCGTCATCCGGTCCTTTTTTTAATCTAGCTAATTAAAGATAAAGATTCAGAAAACACATTGCTCAAATGATTATTATTACTTATACTATTTCAATTTCTTTCCTTTCTTTTAACTGCAATGTATATTTTAATGTAACTTTCTAGTGGTGTGAATAACATTTTTAAAGCCGTTATGGTACCGCACTATTCCCATTTCTTTATTTTCGCTTAGGCAGATCTAATTTATGCATTTATTTATTTGTCCCATCCACAGGAAAAGTCATCTAATAGTTGCAGTCTATCGGAAGTTACGCACCTACAATCCTATTTACATTATATTTGAAGCATCGTAAAGTTCAAATAATCTTTTTTTTATAAATATGCAACGTCAATGCCGTGTGTCGCTAAAACTCCCTCAATTTCGCAACAAAATGACTCAGTTTATGAACCACAGGGTGCTATTAGTGTGTCGTACACAGTTACTTTAAGGGTTGAATATACCCCCTGTAGATACTTCTATATGCGCACATGCTGTACCTAGTTAACAGACTTATATTACTCATATATTATTGGTAGCTGTGCTCGCGACTTTGTACGCCTAGAGTTTCAATTTACCAACTACTTAAAGACATAATTTACAGCCTACTAGCTGTTGTCTGAAACTTTTTAAAGCATTATATCTATCAAAAAAACATCAAAATCCGTTGCGTACTTTAGAAGCTCACATGGGGACATACATACAAAAATAACGACACTGGTTTATAATAAGTAAATTCTAGCTCTGATATATTAGAGCTAGATTATTAGAGTCTTATCTTTATTTAATAGAAACAGAAAACAATTTATAACTTAACATACCTATTGATTTTAACCGTTTGTGAACTTGGGTTATCATGGAAAAAGGAAACGGAGAAATGTCTATGCAATGTAAAAGGGCTTGCTAAACTTGCCAACTTATTATAAAATTATTTGACTTTGACTTTGGCTTTATATATGGTGCAGTGGGCACTTTCAATCAAATTTATGTATGGACTTAAACTTGCATTGCTAAAGTTATTATTTCTCTAAATAAAACTGCAGTAAGAAATGTTGCACAGATTAATTATATAATGTAATGTTTAATAAATAATGTAAGTATCAATAAAAAAGTATACTAAAATCAAACTGTAGAAGCTATATAACTGTTATAGACATAGTTAAGGCTAATTTACATCGCATCAAAAGTGGTAACTTTTTAATGAAGAATTTAAATAGAAAAAGGTTTATTATATTGAGTTTTAATATACTCACACTTTAGTATGACATTAATTGATTATACCAAATTTTATAAATTTAAACTTTTAAAATAAAAGCTACACGAAGCAATTTAACAACTGTCCCAATATAATATCCCTTATCTATCCAAAGTTTTATTATAATCGAATAATGGAGGCAAAAAATCCAATGATGCCTGACTACAGGCAATATAATAACATAATATGAGCAATTTAAGCGATTAACATCAACCGGAAGTTATTCGCAGGAAGCGGGTTGGGCGGCGCCCGCGCATCTACGTAGGTGCATCCACAGAATTATGTTATGGATGTTTTTTTTTTCTGGCTACGACGTTTACCGCATTGTTTATAAGTAAAAATTAACTTTTTGTTATAGTTTTTAGTCCGTAGTTTAGTTAGAATTTGTTTTTCTGCCAAAATATCTAGCCCGTTATACGTTATTGTAATTTTGTTTTGAATCAAAATAACTGAATTTGTTTGGATTTAATCCTAATATTCAATGTAGTACAAAATCCGATTAAAATTGTTCATTGTAAAAAATGAAAATAAATTGTCTACCTACTATTCCATAATTAACGGTTCAATTTAGTTTTAGAGTAAATTAAACACACATAACTATGTTCAACCCCTGAAGTAGTCTGTGCTTCATGGTGTCAGATTTTATAAAGATTTTCCTAGGCTGTGTGTATAATAAAAACACTTTTTACGGATTTAGACGAGTATATTTGTTTTTATTTTAGCCCAATGTTTCGGAGAATTTGCGTCTCATTCCATAAAATGTGGTTTTATTTAGACTAATGAGTCGCGCAAGTCTTACGGAATATTGGTGCGAATATCTTAGAAAATATAGCCAACTTTTCAAAACTATCATGCTCAATGTACCGAGCGTGACAAATCTATGACACTGCGCGTATATAATTGTTGAACAGTGCACGTGGTACAATGCAGGCCAATTTAACGATACATTAGTTCGCAAAACTCTGACCAAATAATTCGTAATACGTATGGAAGATAAAGTGATTGCAACAACAGAATTTTTGTCTTTATTTTATCAGCTTATCAGCATGTTATACATCTTAATATTATAGAGTTTGTTTGTTTGAATGCGATAATTTCAGGGACTACTGGTCTGGTTTCAAAAATTCTTTCACTGTTGGATAATACATTTATCGAGGAAGGCTATGGGCTATATAACATCACGCTGCGACTAATAGGAGCGAAGCATCAATGAATAATGTTACAAAATCAGGGAAAATTCTCTAAATTTCACGCGAACGAAGTCGCGGGCAACACCAATTAATAAACTTCCTGCTGTTGGACATCATTCTTTTCTACAACGTCCCTAAGATCAGGTGTATAAGTTTAGTTTAAATTATCCGTCTCCTTCAGAAGACACTACTTATTGCAAATTCTATTACACCAATAAATTAATAGTAACGAAATAAAACCAAGTATACTGTATTATGCTTATCATGTTATATAGAAAGGACATATTAAGTTAATTTAGGCAGATTTTTTCTTACACAAAAAGTAAAAAAGGGGTTTTATTTAGGGTACAAAGAAGCGGCTTAAATGATGACTCGAGAGTTTTCTATGTTTATATATGTAGATCGAAAAGCCAAGTTTTATGTTTATTGTTAGTATTTATACTGAGAGTAAAGTAATAATCTGTAGCAAATAGCTTCCTTTCCCACAGTAACTGAGCGTAGAGTATGAAGAAAATACATTCATTTTGCGCTATCCATGTCCAATTTTATCCATTTTTTTTAATGGCGCTACTGCGGCAGTCGGCCAATATCACAAATTATAGTGTTCGCAGATTACTGCTCAGGTTAGCTACGTGACGGCGCGTTGGCCTGCAGTGTACTCGAAATATTACATTTTATTCTACAATAAAATCATACTTATTGAATTATATTTGTAAATAACGTATAGAATCTTTTTTAATGTCAGTAATAGAATATTTTCAAAGATTTAAATGAGTGTTTTTCATTCGGAGAACTCGAAAATAATCCCTGTGCCAACACGCCTGGTCAGCGCGGCACAGTAGACCATAATCTCTTCAAAGTGGATGAGGCCCGTGCCCAACAGTGGGACGTAAATGGGCTGGAGAGGAAATGAGTGTTTTACACAACATGATTACCAATAGTCATTAAAACAGATGTTGTATTTTGTTACTATTGATACTAAAATAACTAACAATGATAGATAGATATATAGATAGACTAACTCTTTATTGTACACTTCACAAGAAACAGAAACAGAAATTAAGCTTGAGACTAGGCACAAATGGCGGCCTTATCACATAAAGTGATCTCTTCCAGGCAACCATGGGATGGAAGGAAAAGTTAGGAACTAAAATAAAGTAGGACTGCGCAGTGTACTAGTAAAAGAAGAAACAAAATACTACTTAAAATGTGTTATACATAAACAATGGATTGCTTAAATAATAAAATAAGAAAATCCGGACTCCGAATTGCATAGTCCAGATTTTTTATTAAAAATAAATGCTATTCGCTTGTCATTTTGCAGGCTAAAAATTCTAGTCCGAACTATTTCAAAAGTACGCAAAATATTTTTTTTATTTTACCTACGTAGCCATTTTATTTTATGTAGCCATTTAGCCATTTTGCGTTATATTATCCGTAAAAACTATTAGTACACGTGTTTCGCTAAAATTACGCGAAACACTGATTTGATTGTCTGCTTCTAATGCAATTTACGCGTGAAATCAAAGTAGAAAGAGGGAGCTGATGTTTTATGTATCTGACAAGTGTAGCTAGAATATACGTAGGGTTATAAGCTCAGGGGTAGCCAAGCCAGTTCCATAACCTAGACTTTCCAGTTTCGGTCGGAATTAATTCCAAATCTATATAGACAAAAGGAAAAACTGACCTGACTGACACATCAACGCAAGGCCTAAGTTATAAAGGTTGGCCACTTGAAATTTCGCACAGGATTTCTTATAATGTAGGGAAGCATCGCTGTTAGAATTTACGCCTGGTCAGCGTGGCACAGTAAACCGTAATTCCTCCCAAAGTTATATAACCCAGTGCCCAACTATAGGACGTTAAATTTTAATAAGCTTTAGAGAGGAGAGCATTATGAAAATGTCTTTGATAATTGACCTCCTTAGTAAAACAGGGTTTTAATTTGATTATACGCGTATAAAGTCATACTTTAGTAGTATATTTAAAAGGAAATATCTAAACATCATAAAAATTTAATCGAAAACACTCTGTGGAGGAGCGTGCTCTTCGACTTCTAGTCTTGTGATAAATAAATTAAAAGAGGCACTGGTTTAAACAATTGTATTTCACACAACACAAATAATATATTACTAGCACTAATATTGCTTTTACGATCCTTAAGAAAACAGTCCTCATAACTAACTCCTAAGGGAATATTATCAGCACAATCAGACTGTATTTACCTTGAATTCTCAATCCTAAATAATCATAAAAATTACATACATTGCTATTTATATTGACATTTTTACATTCTTTTTATAAAAATTTGAATTTAGACATGCCAAGTCCGAAACGTTTTCACTACAAAGGTTTAAGTATTTTAACCAAAAAATTTAATGCAAAAACAACGTTCCCACGACTCCTTATGCGGAGTCTGGGTATATCGTAGACAACTAGACACAAATATACCAAAACTGAACATACCTGATATTCGGTGTTAGGATCGTAGCAGATAGCGCTCTATAGTCTCTGCTTACCACCATGGGGAAAAGGTATGACGGTATAATGATAATAATTATAATCTACTGGGTTCTTCCAAACTTAAAAACTACCAAACGTAGTAGATTTCTCACATTATTAGTAGATTAACGCCATTAATATGAGTATTAAGGTCCCCTACAATAGTTAACATTGCACAATATATCATTTTGACGTGTGTATGATGACAATCTATAAAGGGGTAGGTATTGCTACTTATTATCGTAGCGTTATTTTATCAAAATCGTCACAGTCGTTTAACTTTCACCCTGACTAAGCTATGTAGGTACATATATCTTAATACAATAAATAAATATTATTGGACACAACGTCCTCTGGTCCCAAACTAAGCTTATATGCTTGTATTATGGGTACCAGAATACGGATATACTACATATACTACTTTTCTTTTCTTTGTTTGTTTGTTTGTTTAAACTTGCTAATCACGGGGTGCAACTGGTCGGATTTAAAAAATTCTTTCAGTGTTAGTACATATACTTATCACGGAAAACTATAAGGCTATATAATATCACGTTGCGACTAATTGAAGCGAAGCATCAGTGAAAAATGTCTCAAAATCGGGAAAAAATTTATCCGAAAGATATATTCCCACCTACGCAGATTAAATCGCACAAAGGCGTGTGTCTGTAGTTCTATAGGTAAGGTAGTGTTGTAGACTCTGTACCATAGGTAACCAATCACACGCCGAGTTTTTACACATTAACTTTGCGTGAAAGCGCATACGTTCGGTGTGCATTAATCGCCTTGCGTGCGGAATCAACTGGGGTGATCTGTGGTGTATACTTACGTAGAAAGTTACACTTCTTTGTTAATCCACTGTCTTATGCTACGTTTATAACTTTATAATGTTGGTTGTAAATTGCATATACACCGTGAAAAATTCCTCTGTACTTTTTTCCCAATGAATGCTTCTGAAGAAGTACAACTTTAAAAAGTACTGCTTTTTAATAATCTAGTAATATATGGTGGTCTGATAGATTAGTTATGGCCAGACTGGCAAAGGTCACGTGACCAGCGCGTGGCTTAAATCCTATGCACAGGGCATAACGCCTGTTGCCATAGAGATTGATCATTATTTGAGTGTGATACGATAACATAGTAATCTTGTTTAACAATCAGCTTTGCTATAGTGTGAATGAAGCTTTATTTATGTAATACTAGCTGACCCGGCAAACGTTGTTCTGCCATACAAATGTCAGAGTAGACTAATAATTTGCAATAGAATAATATTGCGACTATAATTTGAAATTTAAGCTATCCTATCTTTCAAGTTGAGTCAAATTGCACATAGTGTGCAAATAAAATTTGAAATTGGTTCAGTAGTTTAGGAGTCCATCGCGGACAAACAACGTGACACGTTATCTTCTAATATATAAAATTCACGTGTCACAGTGTTAGTTACAGCACACACAGTTACAACAGTTTGTCTGAGGAGAGGGTACTACTTTTTATCTACATACTCGTAACAAAGATTTGCCTTATAGAACTAGTAAGCAACTTAACAGCTTGCTATATTTTGGTTACCGCGACAAAAGATTGAAAGACCCCCCCGGAAGCATTGAGTTGTACCAGCCTCGAAGCTACAACATCAAATTTATTGGCGTAATTCATAGGAAATAGCGTATTGTTTAAAAAAGCGGCACAATTTTGCAGTTATTAATATATATTCCTACATATTTTCATGGAACACCTCCCAACATAGGCAAGACCCTTTCTAGTTTTATGAACTTATTTTATAAAATTACGTGCAAAATATAAACCCTTACACTGTATGGGGTTCTACCGTACTGCGCTGATCGAGCGTCTTGGTAAAGGGTTTACTATCGAGGATTCCGTCTCTCACAGAGGGTGTTATCTGTGAACAATATTGCTCTTAGCTTTACAGCACCCTAAGAAGGAAATAGGAAGGTGACACTAATTGTGTTTTTAATACGTCACCAGCCGGGCATACGGGGACGTATGTTGATCACAAAAGCAAAATTTCTTTGGAAATATTGTGACAATATAATGGCATGTGTTCGAAAAAACACGAAATCGCTTCTACTTATAAACTGTACTTTAAACAAATCGTCGACCGCCCCGCCCCATCTACGCATGCTTGCGTGAAATTTAAATTTTTGCTATTCATTGTGGGCTGCGAACTGTTTTTCTGTCACTTGCGTCTCTCACGTAGGGACCAGCCCTTTATTAGGGATCGCGGTACACTGCCCACGAATTATGTTATGTTACTTATAATAAAAATGTCTCGGTAGAATTTGCTTTTTATTTTATTCATTTATTTAGAGAATTTTTCCTTCCTTCCCAGTGCGTTAACGTCCCACTGTTGGGCACAGGCCTCCACTTCGGGATTTGGTCTACTATGGCGCGCTGACTAGGCGTGTTGGTATAGGATTTAGTTTCTAATTTTCTGTCTCTCACCTAGGTTGTTCACATTATTCATTGCTCATAGTAGGCTTTAACAGAATCCGTGGGGAGGAAATGGGGTAGTGACATTTTTATTCTTTATCCGTTACCACATGGAAATATTAAATTTAGATTTTTATAATAATCATGAGAGTTAAAAATGAGATAAAATTCGTTGAACTAATTAGTAAACGCCAGTCTTTTTTAAAAATAACTGGATATACGAAAAACCTTAAAAGTAACAAAAAATAAACAACCAAAAAAACCATCAAAAACTTTCCGCGGCCCTGTTATGCCAATTAACTTCAATTTTAAAAAAGAACGAATTTAAATAATAATTAAACAACAATTTTACAATTACATTCTAAATTTTATTCAAATCGCAACAGTTCCCATAAAAATTGCCACGTGACCTCTTTAGTTACGGGTACCCGTGGATCAAAATGGTGTCTCAATAAAAATAGTATTTCACTCGAATATAAACCTTAACTGATAGAATGATCAGTTGATTTTTAAGCTATTGGAAGAAAATAGGCATAAAATAGATAAATAAGATTTAGCACGGGTGTATGTTAGTATGTATTTCAGGGGCGTGTTTGACGCGTGCTCATAGTTAGTCGATTTTTCCCGTGACTCGATTACACAAATTGGATGTGATTGGAATATTATTGTAACTGGCTGTATCTAAATGGTCTTATACAAAACAGTTTATTGGAGTCAACGTGGACTTTAAAAATATGTCAATAATTTAAATTAGATTTCATTTGCTTAGCTTGTATCTATTTTATTCATTAGCTAAATAAATTACGCTTGTTTTTACCATTTTCGATAACGGCACACGTAATTGAAAATTGTAATAAAAAGTGTTGGAATTGTTTGTAAATTAATTTTGTGTTGACTCATCTTCTGACATTGTGACCACAGGCTCTCCCTCCCTCTCGCCAGCCCATTATATACCACCATTGGGCATGGGCCTTCTCCACTTTGGGAGAGTTTATGGTCTATTATTCCGCGCTGACTATGCGTGTAGCTAGCATGGGGCTTATTTTCGAGATTTCCATCTCTCACAGAGGATGTTATCTCTTTACAATATCCCTTAGCTGGCATCTTCAGCACCCTGGGGAGGAGATAGGGTGGTGACACTCGTATTCTTAATCCGTCAGCACACGGATGATAACCACAGACTAATGTGGATATTTAAAAATTGATTGACCATCCTAACAGCTCGTTTAATTTAAATTCAACTTTTAGTATTACACATTTACCAGATGTAAAGTCTCAATGTATCTACAGTATGTGTGTCTATGATACAGACTATATGCGTCATTTGAAATGTCATTATTTTATGAAGTACGAATTAGCCAGGTTAGAGTTACTTGTCCGCAATTTTAAACGTCAACACACAGTCTGTTATATCTGTGGCGTTACTTATGTAATTTCAAATTTAGTGCGGACTTGATAAGTTGCAAATTTTCGAAATAAATATTATTATTATCGTTTAACACTTTGAAGTCATCGTCGTAAATATAGAAAGCATTAAGCTAGTAACGAAAGACGTAGGTACAAGCAGTCAGATATATTTTAGTTTAGTCTATAAACAACTAGATACCTACCTACATTTAAAAAACACAAACTCCACACGTTCTCGACAACACGATCCCACAAAGCAGCGCTTTACAAAATAATTATTAACAGAAAAACCACAAAAAACCTCTCGAAATTAGTTCCCGATGACAGTCAAAAAATATATGTATATTTTTTTGAGGCTATGTCTATAAAAAATGGGCGGGCAAGCGCCATGGCCGACGCGCGGGCCCTTTTAGACCCAGCAGGACTTCACCTTTAACTTTCGATACTAAATTTCTGTGTGGCATATTTATCGGAATTATTTCTAGTAGAGTTTAGTAATAATCGAAGTTTATAATCACTAATGAACATCGAACATTTTTTGAAGGTTCAGTACTAAAAACTAAAACGGAACCTTATTATTAGTAACACTTCTCTGTCACCAGGCTGTATCTCTAGAACGGTGATAGCCAGGGAGCTAAAAATTTCACAGTTTACTGTGGCACAGAGCGATTCATGAGGAAGATTTGTGTGTATAAATTTTTACTGGTATAAATTAAATTAAATTAGTCGCGGGTAAGACTGAGCTGTAAAGTGTCATATACGACCAGTTGTTACAGGTTTTACCCACACTTGATTTTAATTTTACATTGACTGTAAAGATAAACTTTACTTTTAAACAACATTATATTACATAATGTAAAATTATGAACAATGTTAAATTAAAATCAGTATATTTGATTCATTTTTTAAGTTAATTTTATGATAATATGTATGGTGTACATTAAAGAATAAATAAATAAATACTTTAAATAAATACAAACATTGACATTTATTACATTTATAAACATCACACAAATAATTGTTCCATGCGGGAATCGAACCAGCGACCTCGTGAACGGCAGTCCGTTACATGAACCACTAAGGCCGTAAACAAATGTCGTTAAAGTCCCAAAAAATCAAGAAATCTTTCACTAAACGCTACTTTTCTAAAGTCTATTCAATTCACTAGTTGTCAATAAATATACATTAAGTTTGTATAATATCTTTGCTTTGTGACGTAATATCCTAGGGTCAAAGCCACAACAACTCGACAAGTTATCAATAATTATCAGTGCGAGGGCTTGTAGCACCATCTATCATGGCCACTAAGATGATTGATGGTGGTACCGTGTCTCTTGACCTGCAAGGAATATTACTCCTTTGGTGTAATTACGTGCATATGAGGATATTATGAGTTATCGACTTATGATATCTTTGGTTTCAAGGCTTTTGTGTGCATACTTTAAAATAAGTAAAGTAATGATTGTAGTTCAGTGTTGCTAGAGAAACTGGTACCAATTAAGAATTTTTACTCCTTTGCAACATCGAGAACTATACAGCCCAACAACTAATTGACTTAAACATATTTTTAAGCAATATGTTTTATTTTCTAACACTTGCGCTCATTTGTTTAAATAAAACCAGTCTACGAGTCTCACCCGTGATCATGGTGCCTGCAAAGTCTCTGAAACGTCGGTCTAAAATTTAAAACAAATACTCGTCTGGATCCGTAAAAAGTGGTTTTATTCAAACAAAATGTTTTAAATAATTATTTAATAGTATTTATTGATTATAATATAAAATATTATTAATTATGTAAAGTTGACAGCGTGCCCAATATTATTATATTATAAAGCTGAAGAGTTTGTTTGTCTGTTTTTTGAACGCGCTAATCTCAAGAAAGGCTATAGCATCATGCTGCGACTACAAGGAGCGAAATGTCAGTTAAAAAATTGGTCTAGTGCGAGTCGGACTCGCGCACGAAGGGTTCCCTACCATTATCTATGCAACATAAGGCAACGTTATTAGTATCGAGCAAGAAACGGTAAAAAAATCATGTTTGTTGTATGGGAGCCCCCCTTAAATATTTATTTTATTTTATTTTTAGTATTTGTTGTTATAGCGGCAATAGAAATACATCATCTGTGAAAATTTCAACTCTCTAGCTATCACCGTTCTTGAGATACAGCCTGGTGACAGACGGACGGACGGACGGACGGACAGCGAAGTCCCAGTAATAGGGTCCCGTTTTTACCCAAAGGGTAAACTTTTCAAATTCCACGCGTACGAAGTCGCCGGCAATAACTAGTTATTAATATAATGTATGCAAATGTATGCATATTTGATGCTTAATTTTGATTACTTCTAAGTGCTGTTGTATATTTTACATTTTAAAACTGCTTATCAATGTTAATCATTACGATAGTTTATTCTATTTCTATAATTAACGTCATGTCTCAACTTAGATATTTTCTTGTTCGCGACGGATTTAAACTTTTTTGGAGGACTTAGGTACCAATTCTACGTCCGCAACTAAAGTGAACTATAAAATTAAAAACAACTATGGCGTATTTTGCTTAATTAATAATAATAATAAATAAATATTTACGGACATTTCACACAACGTCCTCTGGTCCCAAGCTAAGCTTATATGCTTGTGTTATGGGTACCAGAATACGGATAGAATACTTATACTACTTTTCTTTTGTAAATACATATTTATAATACATAGAAACACCCAGACGCAGTACAAAGATTTGTATGACAATTAGAAAAATAACACAAATGATTGTCCCGAGCGGGAATCAAACCCGCGATCTCTTGATCGGCAGTCCGTTACATGAACCACTCAACTACGAGGCTCGTCTATTTATTCTAATTGGTTATTTCGTTGTGCACATTTTTATTAATTTAAATCGTTAGTCAGATTTTCTAATAAAAAAGTTCTGCTAACATTGCTGAATTATGTTATTGACAATTGACAATGACAATGACAATTTTCATTTTTAAGTTAAGTTTCGTTTACTTGTCCGTGTAGAATTGGTACCTTAGAATAAGTCCTTCTTAAAGTAATCGAATCCCTGATAGTCGATCAGAAAAAAGGTTATATCTAGTTGCAAAGTAACCACCAGCTAATTATATTACATTTCCGCTCCATCTTAATATATATATTTCTTGTGTGCGTGTGTATGTGACTGAACTCCTCCTAAACGACTGGACCGATTTTGATGAAATTTGTTGTGTGTATTCAGGGGGGTTTGAGGATGGTTTAGATTCACAATTGGCTGGACCGATTTTGATGAAATTTTTTTTACACAGAATTGTATGGCAAAACAACGTTTGCCGGCGCAGCTAGTCTTTATATATATAAATCTTCTGTACGTGTGTTTGTAATTGAACTCCTCCTAAACGGCTGGAATGATTTTGATGAAATTTGTTGTGTGTATTCAAGGGGGTTTGAGTATGGTTTAGATTCACAATTGGCCGGACCGATTTGGATGAAATTTAGTTGTTGATTTTTACACAGAATTGTATGGCAAAACAACGTTTGCCGGGGCAGCTAGTACATTGTAAGTTCACAAGCGTAACTTTATCGATGCGTAGCTAACCTACAATTTATATAACTAACATTAATTCTATATAAATTATATATTTTATGTAATAGTTTTATGACTTTTACATGTATTGTTATTACTTTAATAAATGTTCAAATACAAATAGTGTAATTTACAACATAATTTATTACTGATTTTAAAGTTAGTGAATGGACCGCCGTATAGTTAAAACACGAAAATGTCACCACCCCCATTTCTTAGCCCCTTTTAAGCAGATTATACAAATTTTTACACTTCCATATTATTGTACCTACCTACAAGAGACGAATATCTTGACAATAAATTGTATACCAATAAACAAGGTAAGGATATTTAGTCTACTCTACTACTCAATAGTAGAGTAGACTAAATATCCTCCCCAGTGATCGACAGTAGGTTAATTATAGCCTTACAAAACGCATGGATTTTAAAAGATTTCTTGCTTATTTGTCTATGCTCCATAATAGATCTAATATATTATGTAATTTTATCATACCTATATTGTGTTTGAAATAACTATTTTAAAAAGTTTTGAGTAGAAATTCACTAGGTTTTGAACCTATCCTCGGATAGAAATATAAAAATCGGTTTAGTCGTTTTAGAGGCAAATTATGACACAGTGACTCAATAGTGAAACTATTTTTATTTAAACCTGTCCTCGCAACAAAATTTCATAACAATCGGTTCAATAATTTCGGAAGAAAATCATAACAAACTGAATACTTTAATATTACAGTTATTTTATGCCCGAAAAGTATTTTTTTACATCTGTTAACTATGACCAAACTGGCCTAAAATAAAAAGAAAAAAAACCCAAACCCTACGGTCGAGATCTCTTCAAAAAACGATTAAGCATTCAAAACCGGGATATTCCAGTTTAGTTTACAACGACATTTACTATCTAGACTGTTTTAATAGTTAGGAAGCGGCAATCTTAAAAGAGCCTGTTCAATATTATAATATTACACGAAGCACGTTAACCCGTCCAGTTTTGGGCATAAATTATATAATTTATGGTATTTTTTTTTGTGTCAGTTAGGCCCTACTAGAGATTTACGAAATTAAATGCGGTCGTTATGTTGTTATCGAGTTTATAGACTATGATAACTGTTATTTTGTAAGTAGTTTCTGTTCTATGTACGAAGCTTGCATTTAATGTGCCGTTAGTTTAATGCAATGTAATTTCTAGAGGTACAAATAGTAGCGGTGTTAATTTAATGAAATCCGTCCAGAGACATGTCTATACTAATATTATAAAGCTGTTTTTTGTTTGTTTGTTTGAACGCACTAATCTCTGGAACCACTGGTCCGATTTGAAAAATTCTGTTAGATAGTACATATATCGAGAAAGGCTATATAACATCACGCTGCAACAAGTAGGAGCGATGCAGCAATAAAAAATGTTGCAAAAACGGGGGAAAATTTCTAAATTCCACGTGTACGAAGTTGCGGGCAACAGCTAGTTAAGAATACAAGTGTTGCCACCCTTTTTTCATCCAGGATGCTGTAAAAACCAGTTCAGGAACAACCGTCCGGCATATATGACCAGATGCATGAGTGTGGATGAAGCCAAGTAAGTATGTTTGGATCGTAGCAGATGTCTCGCTATAGTCTCTGCCTACCTCCATGCAAAAAAGGCGTGACGTTACGATGTCATCATCGTAACGTTACGCCTTTTTTGCATGACCTTTTCAAATTATACAAAAAACCCATCCTCTTGAATCTTTCTATCATTTAAAATAGACCGCATCAAAATCCGTTGCGTAGTTTGGAAGATTATGCTCACATAGGGACATGTACACATACTCGTATATACGAGTATGTGTACATGTATACAAAAATAATGACTTTGATTTTTCAATAAGTAAAGATAAATAAGTTTAATTACGTAGTCGTACTAAATAGGCCTACCTATTGCAAATTCATTAATGTTACTCTAAGATTAGGGAAGTAACAGTTTACATAATTAACAGCTATTATTAAAAATTGGTCAAGTGCGAGTCGGACTCGCGCACGAAGGGTTCCGTACCATTATCTATGCAACATAAGGCAACGTTATTAGTATCGAGCAAAAAACGGTAAAAAAATCATGTTTGTTGTATGGGAGCCCCCCTTAAATATTTATTTTATTTTATTTTTAGTATTTGTTGTTATAGCGGCAATAGAAATACATCATCTGTGAAAATTTCAACTGTCTAGCTATCACCGTTCTTGTAATACAGCCTGGTGACAGACGGACGGACGGACAGCGAAGTCTCAGTAATAGGGTCCCGTTTTTACCCTTTGGGTACGGAACCCTAAAAACGCCCTGAGGCGTCACTTCCTAACAATAGCATTAAATATTCATATACTTAACAGATTAATGTTTGCACTTTATTAGTTAAGTCAACTAGGGATTGTTGAACTAATTAGGGTTCTGTAAAGGTAACACAGGACTTTAATATTGAGACTTCACTGTCCATACGTCCGTTTGTCACCAGGATTAGGATAGGCTTTATAGCAGGAACTTTAATTTAGAGTTGGAATTTGCAAAAATGATGTATAACAAAAAATACTACAAACCAGAAAACGATAAATTTTCTAACTTGATAATACCCTTAATCTTGACGAATTAAAAACGATCATTTGAGGCGTTGCGTTGTTTTGAATTTAGCCCGTTTTGGAGACTGACTTAAGAATGAGTGTCGTGAGAGACGTGTCCTCTGTAATCAATTGTTAAGTGGAATATTCACATTTATGTTATTCTTATAATTTCGAAGTTTTTTTGGATTCCTTGTCTACGTCAAAAATCTAGTTAGAGTTGAATTCTTATTCTGTGTCTTCATTTAAAACAGTTTTCAATTCTTTGTGGCAATAGATTCGTGCAGATTATCGTTTTGTTTCAACAGTTCATTGTTGTTCATATTGAATACTTTTGATATTATTGATGGAATCCCTGTTTCAAATATTATCAACAGAATGTTTGTTTTCACTTAAACCTTCATTATCAGATACTTTTATAAAATTTTCTTTATGATTATCTATAATTTGGCTTACATTAAGACTATCATTAAATTCGTGAGATTCGAGATCATCGTTGACTGAAGATGTTTGTTTATTAGCAGTTTGATCTTTTAGATTGCCAGAATGACATACTTCTGCATTATCGTTACAATTTGAATCATTAATTTTATGAATAGATTGAGATCCATTAGATTCGCTGGCATTATCTTTCTCCATGTGTACTTTTTTAAAATCATTGAGGTTATTACTATCTGAATCTATTATTTTGTTGTTATTCTGCATATCTTCAGGTCTTAGCCACATGTCTGTATCATCAGCCTCGGGTATAGGCATCCACTCATGACCTTGATAGAGATAAGATTTACCTCTTCTGGATCGGTACCCGAGTCTAGATGCTTCTTCGTGAAGCCTATGTTTTGGTGGTACCTCATTGATTTTGGACATTGCGTAGACTGTTTCGTGCTGACAAAAAAAAACTTTATTAAAAGCCACTACTTGAACAAATTAAATAGTAATATAGGTACAAAGGGCGGTCTTATCTCGAGCTGCGGATCTCTCCTAGACAACCTTAAGATGCACTTGACCTAGGCTGAATAAGTGACTTGTGGCGTACTAAAGTAGTAAATGATAGATGCAGAAAAACAAGTGATACTGATAAAATATTTAATTCAGTTATTAAGGAACAATAAAGTCTATTATGTAAATAGTAACATATTCTAAGTCAAGATCTAATAAAATAAAAGTCCTTAAGCAATAAAAATAGGATAAAAAATGGGATATCACGGCGAATAAAACCTAACCAAAGTCAAATAGCTTATCCCTAATATCGAAAGGTGAAAGTGAAGTGAAAAAACATTCATAAACCTGTGAGTCATCCAAACTAATTTATGAATCGTAACTTTAAATTAATGCGACAAACTTAAATAAGATAGGATAGACTTTATCATCATGCGTCTTCACAAGCTTAGTGTATGATGAATAATATTAAAATTATAAAAATATAGCTTACTCACATCACAGTTCATTATTAATACCAAGTATTCGACCATCGCCTGTTTGCTTCAGACGCACATCATAAGGTGCTATGAGGTCTTTCTCAACTAGAAATTATGGAAAATCATATTATTAATTTATTTGATTATTTGATGAGCTTACATTCGGTAATACAAATTCATACTTTCATAAGTAAACATTAAATTATAGGACGTAGAAATTTTCCTACAAGATCGGCGACGCGAGAGTGACACTCCCGGTGTTGCAATCACCCATAGGTTACGGTAACTGCTTTTTGTTTTTAAACTTTCGCGATATAAAAATATGCACCCTTTTGTAGTAAATACAAAACATACCTAGAATAGTGAAGAATGTATCAAAAACTAATTAGTCTTCATGTAGTATTGTAAAAAACCTTTTTCAAAAAAACTCGTAATGGTTGGAACCTACAATCTCCGAGAATCACTCTCTCCCTCCACAACCCATTACCGTCCCACTGCTGGGCACGGGCCTCCTCCGCTTTGGGAGGATTATGGTCTACTATGCCGCGCTGACCAAGCGTGTGTGCACTGGCTTTAATTTCGAGTTTTCCATTTCTTACTGAGGATGTTTTCTGTAAAACCCACCCTGGGAAGGAAAATGGATGGTCACATTTGTATTCTTAATCCATCACCACATCCATCTACGCATAATATATTATTCGAGAATCGTTTGGTTTATTTTTAAAATCAAAGTAAATGTAATAATGAAAAACTGTTGTGTTCACCCACCTCTACGAACATAGTACTGCCAATATTGACCGCGATCTCTTCTCTCTACAAGAAGACTAATATCATGTCCTGTACCATCCATCAATACTAGACGTGATGTCCAGTTTACTGGTATAGTCACTTTGTCATCAAACACTTTGTGGAGTTTTTGGGTAAGCTGGCGATATAAATTGGTTACAACAAGGTGTATATTCGCACAAGTTCTATTTTCAAGATTTCTTTGTCTCCCATAGGACTTTGTCAGTGTAAAATGTCTTTTAGCTGGCTTTTAAACTCTAGGAAAGGAAAAAGGGTGGTGACGCTTATATTCTCAAGCCACCAGCCAGCTCCACGTTACTAATAAAATATTTTCTATTTTCTATTCAATTATAGGTATGTCTACCATAAAAAGTTTTTTAGTTCTACTATGAAGTTTCAACAAATCAATGTTCATTAGAGATAAACCTCATTTAAAAATAATTTTAATTTTCGTGTTTAATTGATATTAAAAAAATTATAATACTGATCTTAAGGATATTATTCCAATGGTAAATGGATATCGAGAGTAAAGAAAAAGAAAATGTACATAACAATTCAAAACTTACGTTAGATGATGGAAACGTAAATATATAAGTTTTAGTTGGTTGTGAAAAATCCCAATAATAAAACACAAACCATGTCTCTAATAGAACTGAATATAGATTGAAGCGAGCGTTTTTTGAGAACTCATCACATGTATGTATGATTAAAAGTCATTGCTTTAGGACCGAATTTTGTCTTGCGTTTCTTTTTACCTTCGTTTATTTCCACCATATATATTAATATTATAACTAACACTGATAACATTACGATATTTTTAAACATTTTGCGTTCACTTATATTGGTTTGCGTAGAATTAGTGACTTAAAACGCATTTGTAAGTCGTAATTCACTCTTTATACCAGTCAGGATGTTTGGTGGATCGAGTTTGTATGTTTGATTACCCAGATTATTGACTTGAAGAATTTCCGACAGTAAACAAACTGAGATCAATAATGTAAAATGAAATGCTTATGCTGGTAGAATATACTCGTATTAAATTCTTAGAAGTAAAATTGTATTCTTAGAAGTAAAAAGTAATTACTATCTTATTCTGTTATGTCTTTTAAAAAATATGATATATTATTCTGTTTAAATACTACTTCTCTCCAGCCCATTTACGTCCCACTGTTGGGCACGGGCCTACTGTGCCGCGCTGACCAGGCGTGTTGGCACAAGGTTTATTTTCGAGTTTTCCGTCTCTCACAGAGGATGTTATCTGTGTCCAATATCCTACTACTACTACTTAATACTTTTAAAAATATTTTACTACGTTTTGTTACTTATGCGTCTTTATATATTAAAAATAAACTTGATAACACTATCCGTAAATACTTTTATTGATAACTTGAGCATTATAAAGTCATTTTATTATTTGGCTGAATGAACTTTAAAACAATGACTTAAGTTTGATATTCTGTTATCTGGTAAATTAATACAATGACGGAATAGCCTCTTGTATATGAATGGTTCCTCTTTCTTGAATCTCCAATTCCAAATCCTTCTTAGCTTTAATTTGTCTCTCTTCTTCTGCCAAGTCTCTTAAGACTGGACCACCAGTTCCTCTGAATTTAATAGTTGCAGCTTCAATATGTTTTTCCCTTTCTGTAATAGGTTCATTACCAGCTACTGCCATTGCAGTGGCGAAAAGGTCATCGCAGAACATCATGGCTAAATATGGTTCTACAATTTTCAAACGGAGTTTTGCATAGGGCAGAGAAATATCCTTTGCTGAAATAAATGAACGAAATTAATTAAGACAATGTAGTCTACTATGATCTGGTTATGGCATAAAATATATTGCAAATTTCACATGGTCAATGGTCAAGTACTCAGTTTTTTTTATCCACGTTTAATTATCTATATCCATCTATATCGTTTCTCTCCCATCTGAGCTATCATGGTTCCCGAGTTGGTGCAAACCGCTCAATAGATGGCGTTGTACACAAAACATCGCACGATGTTTAACTCACATTGAGAAGGTTGTAGTGGAAGATTTGGTAAACATATGCGGGAACCATGATAGCTCAGATGGGAGAGCAACGGAACGGTATTCCGAGGTCGTGGGTTCAAGTCCCGCTCATGGTTATCATTTTTTCCACTATAATTTAGTTTATTTAGTAAAAGCATAGCAAGTTAATTGCAAAAATTCATAAATTAATAATAAGTACATTTTCATTAAAACAAAGACTCGCATATGTCTTTCCTTTCACAGTAAATCTAAAACTAATGCATGGCATTTTCAAGCGAGTTTAACAAACATTAATCACTCTATATCTAAACTACACAAAAAATTTAATGCAATTAAAGTTAACTTACCTTTTTAGTAGCATAGCTAAATCTATGAACAACAGCGATTGAATAATCCTCCCTAGACCAAATATAAAATGGCACCCAATCTAAACCGATTATATCCTTTGGGTAGAAGTGTACTTTACTGGCAAACTCGTCACAGGTAGTCAAGTTTTGTTTATGGCCTGGTATTCTTGAATTAGGACTAAAGCGATCACCCATAAATTGTTGCCTTGATTTCAATTGTGCCAAATCTTTTTCTGGCTGCCCTATTTCTCTGTTTGGACCATGTTCTGCTTCTATTCTTGGCAGTAACGTCCGAGGTCTTGGTGTTGGTGGATGTACTACGTTCTTTGACTGTATAGCTTCTAAATCATACCATTTCAGTTTTGTCTCATTTAGAACAGGATGTGCATCTAGAACACCAAGTTCCCTTAAAAGTTTATCTCTGGGATTAACATAATTAGGTGACGGGCTAACCAAGAGCTGTATATCCTCAGTTTTAGTTTTTTTCAACATTTCCATGGCTTCAAATCGATCTTTAGGAGCTCTTCTAATCAGTTCTAAAAAGTCTATTGGTGCTTTAAGCCCCAAAGTTGGATCTCCAAACCCTTCTTTAAATATATGGCCGAAGGGTACAGGGCCTAATGAGTCTTGAGAATAAACGTCGATATTTCTTGCTCCGAAGGATGGCCCTGCAGGAGCAGATTCTCTGTTGCTTTCTGGTACAATGCGCTTTTTAGCTTCTATTAGTACAATGAGAAACACACAATTGAATGCGCGCATTTTTACCGGAATGCAGTCTGTAGAATGAGTCTCTCTAAATATTCAACAACGTTCAGTGGTTAACAACAGTTTTTAGTCAAAAATTTTATTAGATTGTCTATACCTAATGCTCGAATGAATAGCTAGAGAACACCTAATACAATTAATTAAGTTTCTATAATTTATTTTTTTAAATATTTATCGACACTATACACAACGACCTCTGGTCCCAGAGCAAGCTATATTTATATACTTATATTATGGGTACCAAATTAGTAGTGAGCGTTTAAACGAAAAGCTTAAAATAAGCAATGCTTATTAAAATATGCAAAAAAGCACGCTGCCGTTTATAAGCAATCTTCGCTTGATGCTTATCTTACAATTGCAACACAGTTGTGAGAATATTTTCAAAATGTTGGTAAAAAGAGAAGAGGAAAATGTAAAAAGAGATGTAAGTGTAAAATTTTTATTTAAACGGTAAGCAAATTTTTAGTAGACAACGTAAATTAAGTTCAGTTAAATGTTTTAACGAAAAAGTTAAAAAAAGCTAAACAGTAAGCAAACAGCATATTATGAATTTTAAGCAGACTACAAAAATTAAGTGGAGTTAATTTTCTTAACGAAAAAGAGAAAAAGCATAAAATAGCTGCTTAAAAATAAGCAACTTTTTAAGCAACTAACTTTTTTAAGCATCTCGTTTAAATTCGTTTAAAATTTTAAGCCATTATTCCCATTTCTATACCAGATACGGATATACTACATGTATACTTTTTAGTAAATAAGATACTTATAATATATAGAAAACACCCAGAGCAATACAAACATTTGTATAACAATTATAAATATACCGAGACCTCGTGAACGGTAGTCTGTCGCATGAACCATTAAACCACGTCCGTTGGTCCAAAGGTTGACAATATCAGTGTTTTTACAGATATGCTCCTCAAATTGAACACTGCTTAACTTCCTTCAATCAACAATGTCGGTCAAATTGACACATTATGTTACAGTGTAAGCTGTGAGTGTAAGTATGTCTACCATATCATATTTCCGAGTTACTATATTAGTTGTAATTTTGAACGTATTATCCTTGTCTTTATATTTATTATCATCATAACATCACGGCTTAATCCCATGGGGCTAGGAAGAGACTAGGTCCTCCACTATACTGTTCATATTGCTTTCAGTTTTTGGTCTCGATTTCAGGGATAAAACCGTAATATATTTAGTGAACATTTACAAATTCTTTCTCATTTTGTTTTATATACTGGAAACAAAATTCTAAAGAGACTAACTTATCACAAAAGTCCCCGAAAGTTCATCATATTTGTTTATACCAAGAATTTATTAAAATTGCATTGCATCAACAAAACATTAAAGAGAGCAACAAACGTCATATTACAATATATTAAAAGCAAGCGAGAAAAAGACACAAGACAGAAAAAAGACGAGGTGCGAAAGTGACAGATATATCTGTCGGGGACGTCATAATTTGCTAAATATTTTCATTCCGTGTACAGCTCTGAGCCGGCTTAAGGAGGAAAAAAAAACTAACAACACACCGTGGCGTGAGGACAGAAATAGTCGTAACTATCATGAGTCTTTCTCCATCATGGATTAATTCATCTCTGTCCTAAATTTCCTGAAGGAGGTATCACAGGATTACTCACAAGCGGCACTATTAACAGTCCTTGTACAAATCTATGTATATTATTATCACTATAAAGTCCAGTATTTTTATATAAACGTACATTAGTAGGGCGTTGCCAGCTGGTTGCGTGTTGTAAAGAAAGGAGGCGGGGTATTTTGATATATGGGTCATTGAAAAAATGAGAATATTAGATATATTTTTAAGATTAGCGATATTTTAATTCCCACAGCTGCTGTCTTCTGACCTCTACGAGATACTTACCATATCATTAGAGTACTTAAATGTCAAATCTATACATTCCTCATACAGTCTTATGTTCCATGTGTAATATATTCTCCACTTTTTGCTTACTATCATGTTATGTCGGAGAACACCAGTTTTGGTAATATTTTTACAGATCTAATATATAAAATTCACGTGTCACAGTGTTAGTTACCGTACTCCTCCGAAACGGCTTGACCGATTCTTCTCAAATTTTGCATACATATTCAGTAGGTCTGAGAATCGGCCAACATCTATTTTTCAAACTTTTTTTTTTTTAGTATGGCAGAACAACGTTTGCCGGGTCAGCTAGTTTCTATATAAATTACAAGTGTTTCTGGTTTTATTTCCAAAAAAGTAGCTTCAATGGCAACAAAGCTTAAGAAAAGAATTAACAAACGTGTAACTAAGACAGTCATGTCTGAAATATTGTAATAGAACCGTCATTTGAACAGTTATAAAGTTATCTAATAGGTTTATATTTCGGTGTGAATCTACGCTGCCTAAGAAAATATTATGTAAGGGGATATATCTTCCATGTTAAATCGTAAGTATAATTACCACGGCTTATATTACTTTGTTTAACACTTTGACCCTGATTTTATTCGCTTATTTTAGCTTAAAAACTATGACTGAGATAGAGTGGAGTAGGTATTTTTCGTTATGATATAAAAATCTATACAACTATGAAACAATATAATAGAGAGTACTAATATTAAATCTAACTGCACGAGTAAGTACATTACTTTTCATTAAACAGATGATGGCTTATCTCCTAAGTTAATATTTTAAGTTTCTGTAGTATTCCTTGCAACTTCCTCAGAATCGCTTTCATTGATGCAAGCTTCATTAGATTCACTACCAAAATTCAAGCTTAATGCAACATTCGGAATATGTTCCCGTTTTGGTCTATTTGTCGGACAGAGTAGTAATGAGATTATCCCTGACGTACAATCAGATACCAGCAGATACTGCCCATTGTTGAATGTCTTCATAGTCATGTGGTATATTATTTGCCGCTTTTCGTGATCTGTGAATTTTAGAAATACTTTTAATTCAATGTCCGAGGATGTAGTGCTTTTTAATTCTACGAGGACATATTGATTTTTCTATGTGGTTATGAATATAAAGATCAATGCCCTATTTCCTCCTCAGGATGCTGTAAAAACCAGCTAAAGGATAGTGTGCACAGATAACATGCTCTGTGAGAGAGGGAAAACTTGAAACTAAAACTGTGCCAGCACACTAGGTCAGCGCGGCACGGTAGACCATAACTCCTTCCTAACTGGAGGAAGTCTACGCGCATTAGTAGTTAAAGGGCTAGAGATGTTGATTTTACTGTTTGATCCAATCATATCCCCCAATAAAATGTGAGTTTAAAATTTAGCAGATTTAATTTTAGGTACAGAAGAGTAAAATGTGTAGCATTCTTCGTACTTGTAAAACGTTAGCATTTGTAGAGTATACCAGGTACCGTATTTTGTACTATTTGTTGCTAATTTTCTATTGACATTATTTCCAATACAATAAACACATTTTTTTCTTCTAGGTATTCGACCCTTAGGGCTTCCTATTAAAAAACAAATATTTGAAACAATGTGGCTTAAAATTCTGGAGATTCAAGTATTGTTTAAATAGGAGTTAAATAATTTCCTTGACTAAATAATTAGCTAGCTCATTATTATCATAATGATTACCATCACGCCTTTTTCCCATGGGTAGGCAAAGATTATAGAGCGCCATTTGCATCATCCCAGGCTAATTAAGCACATATTTTTTCTGAAAAATTGTGTCTACGTGATTAAATGATTTTTCATTTCATTTTATTTCACTCATACCTCTGGTCATACTTGCCCGACGATAGTAAGTCCTACGCATTTTACCCTTTCGAATAGCCGCGATGACATCGGAGTCATCGCTGAAGTAGCTATGTTCTAGTAATCCTAAAACTTCACTATAATATTATGATGTGCAATATAGAGTATTCTATTCACAATATACTAACCAACTTGTTAGGATGTTTAAAAACTGTATCCATACACAAGTCATTTAATTTTAAATTCCAAGTATAGTAAGTCCTCCATAGTTTCCCAATCAACAATGTCTCCTCAAATTGAGGATATCTTACATTATGACAGATCTCCTCATTATTCCTACGAAAATGTAGTATTGAATCGTACACAGTTCCATAAACTACGACAATTGCAAGACATACTTGAATGATATTTAACCCACACATTGTTAACTAAACTCTTTACAAATGTTTCTTTTTAGGGTTCCGTACCCAAAGGGTAAAAACGGGACCCTATTACTGAGACTTCGCTGTCCGTCCGTTCGTCCGTCCGTCTGTCACCAGGCTGTATCTCAAGAACGGTGATAGACAAAAAGCTAGCTAAAAAAAAAGCTAGACAGTTGAAATTTTCACAGATGATGTATTTCTATTGCCGCTATAACAACAAATACTAAAAATATAATAAAATAAATATTTAAGGGGGGCTCCCATACAACATGATTTTTTTACCGTTTCTTGCTCGATACTTATAACGTTGCCTTATGTTGCATAGATAATGGTACGGAACCCTTCGTGCGCGAGTCCGACTCGCACTTGGCCAATTTTTTACAAAGAGGTGCAAGTGTATTGAAGCATGTTTAATAAATATATTGAAACGGATATTCCTATCAATACATTGACTATTGATTAAATAAACGATATACAATGCGCATACAATTATGAACAATGCTAAAATAGAAAGAAAGGTTAGAATTATCTTTACTGATTATAAAACATAGTATATACTGATGGTCTTATTCATAATGATTTATCGGAGGTTTAAAAGTTCGCTAAAATGGGTTCGCAAAAATTGTCAAAAGTTGTTATTCATAATAGTCTTTTTACGATAAAACGTATATTATCTCTCCGGTAAAATCGCCGTTTAAACCTCCGATAAGTCATTATAAATAAGACGATTAGTCGTTATTTTTGTGTGTATATCCCTATATGAGCTTATATTAAAATCTTCAAAACTACGCAATTACTTTTCATAGCATTTTTTATAGATAGAGCGGTTCAAGAGGATTATTTTTATGTATATATTTTTTAGGTTTGGTTTCTAAATTCAAGGCGTACGTAGTTACGGGGTTATGCTAATAGAAAATAAAATAAGAGTGCTACGGTATTGTTTACTAGAGACCTACGTCTACATAAAAGGATGGGAGGACGGATTCATAATTTTTTTAAACCAAAGAAAGCATTTTCTTATTTCTTTAAAATTTATTACGTTTTTTCTAAGAGTATTGAACAAAGATGGGTGATTCTATTGATAGATC
This sequence comes from Orgyia antiqua, assembly GCA_916999025.1. Lineage (NCBI taxonomy): Eukaryota > Metazoa > Arthropoda > Insecta > Lepidoptera > Erebidae > Orgyia > Orgyia antiqua. The sequence continues at coordinate 26,650,700 of OU779869.1, forward strand.
CACTTTTCATTGGACCCTGGACTCTTTACTACTCATATAACGTCACTCTACTGGTCACTGGTCTTTTACGTGGGAATATTATTAGTTGTAAGCTTTCCGTCTTTTGAGGTATCTGGGTATCCCTTAACTAACTTTCACACCACTAGGAGAGAGGGGTATTGTTAACTCGTCACCACTTAAAAAAATAGTAGCTTCATAAACATGGTAAATAAGTCTGAAGAACTGATAACAGGATCTCAAAAATTTATGAATGAAAGATATGAACTACTTTGATTTATTTAATTAAAAAATAATTTCAATTTGACTAATTTTTAATCCGATTCTTCCTGGTATGTTTCATCGCTTCCCCGATCACTAAGACATGCTGGAAACCCTTCACCAAGACCTAAGGGTGCTGCTACTCCAGCTATTTCCCCTCTATAGATGGGAGTGCCTTTTCTTTGTGACAATGTACTCACTCCAATGCTACAATCAGACATGACCAAATACTTTCCATCGTTGAATAACTTCATATGAATTCTAAACAGCGGCACTGAGTTCTTGTTTGGAGTTATGTCTGCGAAAATAGTCATTAATATTATTAGTGACCTACTAATAATATCTTATCTCTTCTCGTGTCGAGATAATTGTTACTAAACTCTTCCAACACGATATATCGAGTAAGTCTCAGAATCGATCAGTGTCTATTTTTTATACCCTTTCTCTCTCTCTCTCTCTCCAGCTCATTATCACCCTACTATTGAGAACGGGCTTCCTCCACATTGATAGGGATTATAGCCTGCCAAGGTGGTCTGACCAGGCGTGTTGGCATAAGGTTTATTTTCGAGTTTTACGTTTCTCACAATGGATTTTATGTGTGTACAATATCTCTTAGCTGTAACATTTATTTCGTTTCTTTCCCAGGAAGCTGTAAAACTTCCTGGGAAAGAAACGAAATAAATGTGACACACGCCCAGAATTCAACACAAATATTGCATGGGATACACAATTGTGTATCCCATGCAATATTATTATTAAAGTAATTTATATATTTATATAAATTACTTTACACTCACTTCCGTCTCTAACAACATTTGGTACTCCTCTAAATTGACCTGCGGAACCCTGGTCAGCAAATAACAGCATCTCATGCCGCGATGGGCCCATAGACAAAAGCAACGTTGCTGCTTCCCAATATGGTTGATTTTCCAAGTATTCGTACATGTCATTGAATACCCTGTTCACTATCTGTACAGAGAAAAATAAAAATGCAATTGTTGTCATTTAAATACATGGAATACTTATCCGTGTGGTGACGGATTAAGAATACAAGTGTCACCACCCCATCTCCTCCCAAGGGTGCTGTAAAAGTCAGCTAAGGGATAATGCGCTCAGATAACATCATCTGTGAGAGACGGAAAACTCGAAAATAAACCCTGTGCCATACGCCTGGTCAGCGCGGCACAGTAGACCATAATCCCTCCCAAAGTGAAGGAGGAGCGTGCCCAACAATGGGAGGTAATTGAGCTGGAGAGTGAGAGTGGAATACATGGAAGGAAAACTTACTTAAGTCTTTTTCTCCCTATTGAAAGTGCAACCAATACAAAGAAACTTTCACACTGCATGAGAATACTTTAAACAGTTATGTCCATCAGTCATCCCGTTTTCGTCCGCTGTCGGATATAGGCATTTAATGGACTTCCCATATGGTTACGATATCTCATGGTCCCACTCTTTATCCAAACAAATAGCCAACAGTCGTTAAAAACCATTTTGACTAGAATCATTACTGCCTGATCACCATAAAATCAGGATGGTCACATACCTTAGCAGTAGCGTTTTCAAAAACCATATCCATACACTTGTCCTCCAACTGCATATTCCAAGTATAATAAATTCTCCAATTCTTATCAGTCACTAGTTCTGGTTCAAAGTAAGAATCTGCCGTCAATTTATTACACTGTTGTCGGAAATGCGAATTCGCTCCTAATGTTACTCCAGCATCTATTAAAAATAATGCAAAAACCACACGTGTGAATCGATCAAACATCATTTTGATACTTCAGTCTTATGCGAAATAGGTCTCATTATAAAGACATATAACAAAAGTAGTTGTTATAACAAACTAGGCATATTCCCAGGCAAAAGTCAACAATATTCTTTTAGCAAGAATTTTTCTCATTCCAAGAGAGTCTAAGGTAGAAAATGTAACAGACAATTGTGGATATCGTTGCCTTATCATCTTTCATTACACTAAAATATGTTTAACAATTTAATCTTGTAATATATCACATTACTCAACATCCAGAATACTTATTTATTTCTTTAATACGCAGACAGAAAATTTTAAATATTTACAAAAAAAAAATATAAATAACTAACTGCTGCATCTGGTGAGACTCTCAAGCGGCGCAAATACAGCAGTCTTATGGGGACTACGTATTTAAGCCGTTTGGAGTCGAAACGCTTGGGCCGTAGAGTCCGAGTGCTCACACTCTTTTTAAAGATCTAGCCTAACGACTTGTCGACGCCTCAGGTGACCAGAACGCTGGCTTATATTTTGCCCAACGTATCAGCAGTGCTATACAACGCAGCAATGCTGCCAGAGCGTTCTGGGCATTTTACCGGGTAATAGCGATGCGGAGGAATACGTCGACGCGTAGGCTCATGTCTTGTTATGTTTTGTTTTATAGTTATATATTTATAATTTTTTTTTTGTAAATGTTAAAAAATATCTGTCTGCGTATTATAGAAATAAATAAGTATTCTAAAATATTGATCAAATCACAGATTTACATATCTTTGGTTCAAATGATCTTTACTTATTATAAAACAACGTCGTTATTGTTGTATGTATGTCCCTATGTGAGCTTATACCTTCAAAGCCACGTAACAGATTTTGATGTGGTTTTTTTTAATATTTGGCTTAATGTTTAAATTCCACGCGAACGAAGTTGCGGGCAACAGCTACTTTATTATAAATATGGTTTTTACAAACTATGATTATATGAATGTCACAGAATCGTTTAGTGCTTGGCTTTATAGTAAGATTTTTTTTGGGTACAAGTGTTTAGAGCCGAGTATTTTAACCAAAGTGGAATAGAAAGTTGGTTAAAATTGAACATCAGTCACTTTTGTGGTTTACACTAAAATTAATGATAATGATATAGATTGCTGTTAACAATTCAATAATTTCCCATTTCAAAGTAAGATCGGAAAATGGACTAACGAACAAGTCAAGCTATTTTTAAACAATTGATCACATTCCATTTACATGACGGGTCACGCGAAACTCCTTTAATATAAATATCCTATGTTGATAGTTTATAAGTACAAATGATGTAGATCATACAACACGACACGTATCTACAACGTAGAGAAAGAGTACCCACTCCTTACTTAGTTCTTTAAAACTTCGACGGGCCTCATGGTCTAGTGGTTTATGCAACGGACTGCCGTTCACGAGGTCTCGGGTTCGATTGCCGCACGGTAGGTACAATTATTTGTGTGGTATTTTTAGATGTCATACAAATGTTTGTGCTGCGTACTACCATGCCACCATATTCACGGGTAAGTATCTTAAACGTTTAGACAGCTACATAGACTGAAATATATACATGAAATCAGTCGCGCAAAGGTCCAAGAGTAGCTATTTACTTTACAAAAAATAAAAACCCTACCTAAGTATAATGTGATAAGGTCAGCTTGTAAGCTTTTTACCTCGTTTGTTCAGGCTAGGGCGTGCCTTCGACCACCGATGCGTATCTTAAAATAGGTGGAATTGGTAGGCGGAATACCATTACTTACCTTCGCCCATACTTATGTTTAGTGACAGAATACATGCCATCTGTAATAACTACGCCGCCCATTCAAATAGAAAAAAATAAGTTGGTGATTAAAATTCTGTTTAATTTTTATTCTATAGTTATAATTAATGTTTTTAACTTACTGTTGTTTTTATGTTTATAGAACTAATTGGTTAATTATTATTTTATAATTTACAAATATTATAACTTTGTCGCTTTTCTTTTTAATTCACATTCACATCACTTCTTGGTCATTACCTTTTCGAAATCGTTATTACCATTTCATAGGTTAGGTTCATCAAGATGTAGGTTAAAGTAAAACCTTCTAGCTTCCTGGTCTTGCTTTTTACAACGTAAATAACTTCGGTTATAAGCTAATAAGTTCCACAGTTGGGCACAAACCTCCTCCATATCGGTAGAATGGAAAATTTATTACAATATGCACGCTACATAGACGCGATGGCTAATTGTTACCATACTTACAGTTGGTGTATTCTACTTACATATATTATATTCTTTTGCTGGATCTTACAACATTTGGGGAAGAACTAAAGTAATTCCACTAGTATTCTTAATCCATCGAGACACGGACAAGGTAAGAAAAGTAAATTGGTAGTATAATCATTAACTTCCTTTTTTAAATTAATTGGCTATTTCGTAGTACACATTATATTAATTGAAATGGTTAGTAACAATTTACAATTAAAAACTAAAATTTAAATTCAAAATATGTACAGTACCTTTAAAATAAATTAAATTAAAATTACATATATACTTAAAAACTAGGCATCAAAATACTCCTTCCCATCGCTGTCGACCGGAAGTGTGCCCAGAAGGCTTATTTTTTGAACGAAATAAAGGCCAGCCGGTCACGAGAGGCGTCGATCAGTCGGCCCGCTAAATCTTTAAAAAGATTCCGGGCACTGGGGCCCCACGACCCTAATGTTTCGACCCCAAACGGCGCAAATATATAATCCCCTATGAGATTATTATACTTGCGCCGCTTGAGAATCTCCGCGGAGGCAGCAGCAGCACCGGCCGCACACCCAGTGCTTGGAAGATGTGATGGCGCAAGGGTGTCGACGCAAGTGGCGTCCCACACCAAAGGCCTACCCATCTTCCATCTTTTAATTAATTTGCTTGATAGTATATTCTAAGTATCGCGTATTTTAGGACATTTCACGATTATAATTAAAGATAACTGACAACTAGTATATACATAATTATTTAATGGTTCGATAACGAATTCAAAGTATCCCATATTTTAGAACTTTTCACGATTATAGATAAAAGACAACAGACAACCCTACAAGAGCGCGTTTATATCGATCTCTTGTGACGTCACTTTCCCGGGAAAAGATATAAATTGAAAGCCTTCTCGATATTAATGGTTCGAGAGGAGGGTTATCTGTCTATCTACTGTAAGTTTATTATATCTACCTAGTTTGTTTATGATGTTTATATAACTATTTAGCTATTGTATAAAAATGTAAAAAACTAGTTTATAGGTAGGTACCAAAACTACGTGCACCTGCACAACTATACTTAACTAAAAAAATTATGTTGATAGGGTTAATACGAGTATATCTATTATTTGCTATTCTGTTGTACATATATCACAATTCGTTAGTCACAGTTATAATATAAATAATTACTAGCTGTGCCCCGCGGTGTTACCCGCGGTAAAAAGGATAAAAAATAAGTTTGTTTTCTATTCCATTTTCCATGGGAAAGTTTCATGAAAATCCATCCAGTAGTCTTTACGTGAAAGTACAATAAACATCCTTACATATCCAAACATTGGAGTATGGATAGAAGACCGAGGAAACGTTCGCGTTGCTCAACCATCAGTTTAGGTATTTTATTTTATAGCGCGTAATTCTTTTTTCGTCATATCTCCGAAGATAATTATTCATTTAAATTGCATGCTGTAAAGAGCAGTTATAATCTATATTAAATGCGTAAGCTAACTAAGCTATTTAATTTGGTAAAAAATATTACTATACACATAAATAGCTTTTGAAAACACCCTATTGAATTTGATAATTTTTTTTATAATTATAGATAAGATAATATATATAATAAAATATAAGATATTTTTTTGACATTATTATGGGTTTCCCTCAAAAGATAGACATATGCCCTCGCGAACTTTTTTGAAGAACTATAGGTAACAAATAATTCCTCCGTGAATTAGTTTGCTGTACCTCACATAGATAAGGCAGCGTTTTCATTTATAGCTCGCGCGCGTCCGAATTTCTCGGAAAATTTAATCATATCTCATCCAATATACAGCAAACCGTAACAAATTATGCAAAAAAGCCATCCTCTTGAACCATTCTATCTTTTAAAAAAACCGCATCAAGATCCGTTGCGTATTTTTTAAGATATAAGCTCACATAGGGACATACATACAAAAATTACGACTTTGTTTTATAAGAAGTAAAGATAAAGATAAAGATATACAATTTTTAGGGTTCCGTACCCAAAGGGTAAAAACGGGACCCTATTACTGAGACTTCGCTGTCCGTCCGTTCGTCCGTCCGTCCGTCCGTCCGTCCGTCTGTCACCAGGCTGTATCTCAAGAACGGTGATAGCTAGAGAGTTGAAATTTTCACAGATGATGTATTTCTATTGCCGCTATAACAACAAATACTAAAAATAAAATAAAATTAATATTTAAGGGGGGCTCCCATACAACAAACATGATTTTTTTACCGTTTCTTGCTCGATACTAATAACGTTGCCTTATGTTGCATAGATAATGGTACGGAACCCTTCGTGCGTGAGTCCGACTCGCACTTGACCAATTTTTATAATAATGACTTTCTTTTGTTTATAATAAGTAAGGATTCTAATAAACAGATAATATTTGTTTCGATAGTTGGTCCATTATGACATCTCAAGTACTCGTAGCTCGGCGTCAATTGTCAGTCAGCGTTGGCACGAATGCAAAAACCTGTCTTACTGGACAATACATTGCACGTATTATCTGTTCATATTTTTCTCAATAAGCTCCAAGCGCCCACCCTAGCCGATTGCAATATAAAGAGCCTTTCTAAAAAAATGAGAATAAATACATTCAAAATACTTTAACTGGACTAACTTCGTTCCTTCGCAGTCCCAATGTTGGGTACGGACCTCCTTTACTCCGCAGAGAATTTGGTCTATCGGTCGGCATAGGTTTTATTTCGAAGTGTCCATCCCACAAGATATGATTTGCTTATAATTTTTCTTAGACGGTTTTTACAGCATCTTTTAGGAAGAGGTGGGGTATAATACTTGTATTAAACCATTTACCACAAGCATTAACGACATAACATACCTACTTTCATTCTAAATAATGGCGCCAAAACCCTATTTTTTTTAAACTGTATCCTTGCAATTGACTAACTACATACCTACTCTCGTTCTATAATTAATCGCGCCAATACCAATTTTTTTTTAGTTATACCTAACCTTGCATTTCACTGACTACATACCTACTCTCGTTTTAATTAATGGCGCCAAAACCAAGTTTTTGAAATTGGAACCTTGGAATTGACTGGGTGTACATAATATAGTGGCTAAGGTAAATAAAACGAACTGATAACACTTTCACAACGACTTTTCCTTTCACTATTCCAAATAAGTTAGGAAAACATTTTCGCCTGTGTAGTTCCAAACCCTCCTATAATCCTATACCTGCTGAGATATACCGTACTTACCCTGAACGGCTACTATCATCCATACCTACCATTAAACACTAAAATCGAAATAGCATACATTTAATTTAACATTAAATAAAACCATTCTCTACCGTAAAAACTCAGAGTTCAAATTTCAAAACAGTGTTCTGGCTGTTACGCCGTTTCTTTATGATCAATTCTCCCCCCACCAAGCTCGCCTCTCGCCCTGCCTCATGCATTTAAATTGCTTCATTACAGAACTAGACGCCGGCGTGTAGGGTTGGCTCTTAAAATATTTTTATCTATATTATCGACATTATTTTTGTTTTTTAGTATTGGCAATAAAAATTGCAATGTTTTGTTAATATTTTACGTTATATTTTATACTTTTACGTATTTTATTACTAATTATAAGTTAATTAAGTATCAAAATTGACGTACCTAGTGATGGTTGTTCTTATGTTCATGTTGACAAAAATTCCAGTAACTTTGAGTTTGTTCTTATCTTAGAATAGACAGCACAAAACTAAAAGACTGACATCTACTTACAAGCAGCAACAATAAACATTGTACTAACAAAAATGCGTTTAATAGGACAATATAAGCTAGTTAGTTGAGCCCATAGACATGTGCATAGCCAGAGAAAGAGAGGTTTGATAGTTAAATCTAGGAAGTAGAACCCAAATTTTTAATCCCTACTTAATAATATTATAAATGCGAAAGTAACTCTGTCTGTCTGTCTGTTACGCTTCCCGTTTAAACCTCTCAACCGATTTTGGTGAAAGGCACAGTCAATCTTTAGACCCTAAGAAAGGACATAGGCTACATTTTATTGCGAAAAAAATTTTTTTTTCCAAATTCCACGCGGACGGAGTCGCGGGCAACAGCTAGTTCTAAATATATATTTATTGAACACTAGCTACTGCCCGTAACTTCTTACGCGTAGAATTTAGAAAATAAAAATAACTTAACAAATGAACAACTCTATCTACTAAAAAACCCGCATCAAAATCGGTTAGATTATTACCCGGACATTATTAGTAAAGTTTTATAATGACCATGAATATTTGTTATTCTTTTGTTCTCAAAATAGAAATGAAAAGAAGATTGAAACTAAAACTAAAGTAAACCCTTGGCTACACCTATAAACACAGAACTTAGCAAGGTTGTAGCAATATTGTATAAAATCTGGACCAAAATAATATAAACATCTTTGTGACAACCCTAAAAGAGTCCAGGGAGTGAGGAGGCGGTCGTATCTGCACGCCAATCATTAGTCCCTGGTACTGGCCAGACACAAAATTTTGCATGCTACTGATATTCAAACGTCACCTAAGCAACTTTTTTACAAATATTTATATAATGAATATGTTTGTTGTTAAGTTGTTGATTCAAGATTTTTCACACTTTTTTAAGGAATTTTTAAACGCTATTTTTATTTCTCAAATACCTGGAAATAATCCGATATTAAACACTTTATGGGGGCACATTTACAAAAGACGGATGTAGGGGCGAAACTTGTATAAAAACAATCATAGATTTTCAGTCATTATTAAGTTTAAAACCAAATATATAGATATTTTATAAAAATTTTTAGCTGCTTATACGTTTTCTGACAGAAACAGAATTCACACAACACTTGTATGTAATAAATATCATTTCGTAAAACAATTAAAAATGTACTAAATATTTTGTCAGATTCGCTGATATTGGACCTAGTTGGAAATCAGTTCTAGACGCATGTTTGGCAATATACTGAACTAGGTTCCATTTTGGAGGTATCATGGGACACACACTTTATTTTATCATTATTTTTGTGACATCTATTTGTATATATATCTGTATAGATTTTTTGTTTTGTCTATCTTAGTCACATTAGTTATAAGTATCTTAATCTATCTCGTTAACCTACCAAATAAATCTTATTTTCTTTTTTTCATATCTTATTTTCTGTACATAATAATAATTAGGTTGATGATTTCATGCAAAATATATTATAGGTACTTACCTAAATAAGTAGTAGCGTAGTAGACGTACCGTATTGCCTTAATAGCAAAAAAATATTTTGTAAATATCGATTTATACCTCGGTACTCCAAAATATACGCAGGTAATTAAAAATATCTTATAACATGTTAATTAATTATATTTAATTATTACCAATTAACAACTTGTCAGAAATTACAGCACTAAAAATATAGCTGATTCGAATTTTAATAATTAATTCGAGTATTTCTCATTAATGATCAAAATGGCGGATACTCGCACGCTACTGAAATATTCGTTATATAAACTTAATTTCTGACAATGATGTCGGTTGAGGTTTGTGCCTACATTTTGTTAATTGAACTAATTAAAGCCTTTAATTGGATATGATGTATGAAATATAAATCAAAGGATCGTATTAATCAGGAAACGTTTCTAATTATTTAGTAAATAATTAATTACGGTGGCCACAGATATATCGGATGTAGTGTCTACTTACATATCTATGTGTGTCTATGATACAGACTATACGTCATATGAAACGTCGTTCTTCATCATCCTAGGGCTAAAGTTACTTGTCCTCAATTTTAAACGTCAACTCTGGTCTAGTATATCTTTGACGACGGCACAACCTGTGAAAAGGCTACATTTTAATAGATAAAATGAAAACAAAATCACACACATCACGAGAATTTCGTACTTACATTAATTATGGCACAATATTTTCTGATGTCGCGGTGTTTGTGATCGAACTCCTCTGAAATGACACTGCAGATACATATTTTGTATGTGCAGACTCAGCCAGAAGGTCTGAGTATCAGTCAGCATCTATTCCAAGATAGGTTATAATAAGCACATAATTATGTGAAACTTTTCGGAGCAGCTAGATAATATAATAATCCAATCCATCTAAATCTATAAAAAGTAGTTTTATTTAAACAAATAAGTCGCGCAAGTGCTAGAAAATATTATAAAATTCCATCTATTTTACTAAAAACTCTTGTAAATTAAACTACTTGTAACGGATTTAGACACGTGTATTTGTTTTAAATTTTAGCCCGATGGTTCGGAAACTTTGCAGTGACCATGGTTACGGGTGAGACTGAGCTTTAAAGTGTCCTCGACGGTTCCCTAATGATTGTTCAAAAAATTTTTGACAAATGATTATTTGACAAACAACGTTTCGCCAAATGATCATTTTGCAAACAATATACTTGACAAAAGTATCATCTTACAAAAACTTACTTAGCAAATGATCAATTAGCAAACACTACACTTGACAAATGTGTTAAGTATTCAAATGTCATTTGACCTTTTTTTCATTTCACCAAATAATATGTTTCGTAAATTATGTTGTTTTAAATGTATCATTATCATCATGCATCATTATTAATGAGAGAAATGCCCTAAAGTCGTTTCTGGCTAGTCGTTTGGGGTTAAAGTTCTAACCTAACCTAACCCAATCTATAAAAGAGATATATATCTCCAAAGACGAACGGGTTAATAAGTAATTATTTTGCAAATAATGTAAAATGTCATTTTTTTCATTCTATCTATCTACATATATTTAATAAAATATATCAATTAGTACTTATAGTATTTTCTTTTTAGGAAAATCCAGAGCAGTGGCTTTGCAAAAAAATATGCAAAAGATGGTCATTTTAACAAGAATACCAAATTTTCAGACCAGTAGTAGATTTATGTGATAACTCAGTTGCCAAATGTTAGATTTGTAAAATAATCATTTATTAAATGTAAATTTAAGTGTTGATCATTTGGCAAAATGAAACATTTGTAAAATGATCAGTAGTAAAATGATCAATAGGTGAATTCACTGTTTTGTCAAACGTTGTTTGTCAATTGTAGTTTTGCCAAATGACTTTTGGTCAAACAATCGGATACCGTCCTCTACGATCAGTAATTATTACATTCTATTTTAATTTTGCATTGATCAGAAAGATAGACTTTTACCATAAACTGTATTATTGGTACCAATTCTGTATGCACAACTCAACTAAACTTAACTAAAAAATTCATTTTGACAGTGTCGATGACACAATTCCGCAAAGTTAACTGAACTTTATTGTTATACAAACTCTTTATTACAGTCTAAAGATTTTAATTAATATAAATGTTCATAACAAAATAGCCAAATAATCAAAATACAGCAATAGTTGTTTTCATTATTTAGTAAAGTTAAGTTTAGTTGTGCATGTAGAATTGGCACCATTGACTACCTATTTAAAAATATTTCCTAAATAAACAGGATATTAAGAAATCAATTCATTCGTAAATCCCAAACCAGCTTATCTCTATGATCAAATGATTTTTTTTCTTTGCAGCAGCTGTATCCATCCTACAGTCAGACATCAACAATTTGCCTATTTTACCGCCAATCAATACAAAGTGTTGCCACAATGCAAAAATCAGATATCAATAACGCTACTTAGAGAGCATCCAATCAAAAAAGGTGTCACATTACGACCTACTATTGTGAACTTCCCATCCTTGTTTACAAACACAACAAGGGCTTGTCATAATCTGTTTTTCGATGTGTCCTTTTCTATTTTTCGGTCTGGCAACTTTTGCCCGATTGTTTTTTTTTCGGTGGCTCAACAAAGGTAAAGGTATGGATTTCAACGCCTTATTGTTGGTTTATGCGCATATTGAATAGGTTTCATGGAAAGGGAAGGTAACAATTAAATCCTACTTTCGTTGATCTGCTGATAATTCTTTCGTTCGGTGGTGGTCTTTTGACAGACAGTTGACAGTTTAAAAAGGGGCCTGAGACTTAAGTTTTACTTTCAATGTAACTTAGTTTGTATGGTTGTTTTCAAAGCCCTTTTTGTTTTCTTTCGCTGCATGAAATGGACCGCAAATATTTTTTTTGTATGGCCTATAAGATTCTTTTATTTTTTATCTTTAGATACAGAGTTAGTGATAATCAGGCATAGAGCGGACATAGTAACTACCTGAAGAAAAAATCCCTCTTTTCCTTTCATTAAATAGACAATTAAACAATGGAAAATATTACCTTCGCTTGTGTTGACAAACGGTGACTATATTGTAGAAGTGAACAGGCTTATCATTTAGGATTACATTCCCACTAACTAAAGTGTGAAATGTAGTCAAATACGTCAGTCAGACATCACTGACCAAAAGTTTCTAGCATCATAGGTAACACCCATTTCTAAATGATTTTCTGTAATCTCTAGGAAACTGGTAAAGTTCCTAAATTCACGCCATTAAAATGACGCAAATGGAAGGTTTTGAATTACTATACGTCGAAAAGAAGACGTTATGGCACTTTCTGTCATTTAATATCCCCACTTTTGGGAGGAAAAGTGCCGTGATATTAATACCTACCTACTCTTGATTCGTCACTCATGTACCTACTCGTATGTTGGAAAAATATATAGATGAAAATTTTAAATAAAATGAACATAATTATTTACACGCTTTTTACTAACACGCTTTTATCAGCTTGGTACGAATCTATTATCGTATTAATCTATGTAACAAAATTTTTGAAAGTGTTTTTCACCCACTTGTTGTATATAGATAGATTTGAAATAAAATTTTGAATATATATTGGACTAATGACAATAAAATAATTTTAAAAAAATTCAGGGTTTTCGGGCGTGCTTTTTAGGGTTCCGTACCCAAAGGGTAAAAACGGGACCCTATTACTGAGACTTCGCTGTCCGTCCGTCCGTCCGTCCGTCCGTCCGTCCGTCCGTCCGTCCGTCCGTCCGTCCGTCCGTCCGTCCGTCCGTCCGTCCGTCTGTCACCAGGCTGTATCTCAAGAACGGTGATAGCTAGAGAGTTGAAATTTTCACAGATGATGTATTTCTATTGCCGCTATAACAACAAATACTAAAAATAAAATAAAATAAATATTTAAGGGGGGCTCCCATACAACAAACATGATTTTTAGGGTTCCGCACCCAGTATCTCAAGAACGGTGATAGCTAGACAGTTGAAATTTTCACAGATGATGTATTTCTATTGCCGCTATAACAACAAATACTAAAAATAAAATAAAATAAATATTTAAGGGGGGCTCCCATACAACAAACATGATTTTTTTACCGTTTCTTGCTCGATACTAATAACGTTGCCTTATGTTGCATAGATAATGGTACGGAACCCTTCGTGCGCGAGTCCGACTCGCACTTGTTAGTTTTTAGTTTAACTAAGAAATTTATTACTCAACACAGGCCAGCACTTGGCTCAGCACTTGGTACCGATTCTACGTGCACAACTAATCCTAACTAAAAAATGAAAATTTATAGTGTCGATAACACAATTCGGCAATGTTAATGGGACTTTTTTATTAGAATATCTGTATATGTGACTAACGATTTTAATTAACAAAAATGTACACAACGAAATATCCAATTAATCAAAATACACCATAGATTTTTTTCATTTTTTTGCTTAAGTTTAGTTGCGCAGCTAGAATTGGTACCGGAGTGCATTATTTGGGAATTAAAAGTACATTTTAAGCTTTATGCGATAACAGCGACATCACATTTGAACAAAAAAAGTTAATCTCAAATTTCGAACGCTTTACACCTACCCGAGGATCAGTCAGGCAAAAACTTTACAAAACAAACAATACATATACATACAACAATTACATTACAAACGCGAAACCTCAAGCGTCAAATGCCGAACTTTGTTACCAACAAAAAACAAATCTGAAAAACCTACCAAGTCCTTATTTAACAAAATATTAAGTTGATTTTTAAGAAAAAAATGTTTTTGTGAGTGTATTTTGTAAGGTTGTTAAAGGTATGAGAAGCGGTGAAGCGTAAACGCTTGTACAGGACAGAGGGGTCCGTCGGTTTATTTTTTTCCTTAATCCTAACCGGGATTAGGTTAAAGCCCTTTTGATTGGCAGCCGCCGTCAGATAGTAGACGGCTGCGATGGATCCGTGATCTCAGTTTTAGCAGACATGGATATAGGTACCTAACTGTTGCATGATGAAATGAACTGAGAATGCAATTTAAATGTCTTAATTAGCAGATAATTTTATTAAATACTTATGCATTGCGTTAAGGTATTCACTAAGTACCTATTTAATTTGCACAACATTTCTATTACTTGCATTCGTTTAAATGTATCTACGATTATATAAATATATATATGTAAAGCAATCTTTAAAAATAATTTTGAATGAAGGGATGATGTGAAAGAGGATATGAAAAAAATTGAAGTAATCACAAATATGAGGTCTGAAAGAAAACCATGGAAATCGTATGCGAAGCGCGCGCGTTTTTTCGAACTACACTATAAGCGATTGTCTTTTCTTTCAAATACAACAACCAAGGATTTAGGCACGTATATTTAATTTAGATTTGGTGAACATGGTGGCTGAAAAATTACCGAAACGTGAAGCTAGATTAGAAACTAATATGTACACTTACACATCTAAATCCGTTAAAAGTGGTAGGTATTTCTTATTTATATTTGCTTATTATAATATATATAACTTTCCGTGTGGTGACGGGTTAAGAATACAAGTGTCACCACCCCATCTCCTCCCAAGAGTGCTGTAAATGTCAGCTAAG
Organism: Orgyia antiqua; assembly: GCA_916999025.1. Taxonomy (NCBI): domain Eukaryota; kingdom Metazoa; phylum Arthropoda; class Insecta; order Lepidoptera; family Erebidae; genus Orgyia; species Orgyia antiqua. The sequence goes on from OU779869.1 coordinate 26,665,715, forward strand.
GGATATTGCACACAGATAACATCCTCTGTGAGAGACGGAAAACTCGAAAATAAACCCTGTGCCAACACGCCTGGTCAGCGCGGCACAATAGACCATATTTCCTCCCAAATTGGAGGAGGCTCGTGCCCAACAGTGGAACGTAAATGGGCTGGAGAAGAAGAAGAAGAAGAGAAGATTATAAAAGTCATAATTTTGTATAAATGAGTCGCGCAATGTTAGAAATATTACGTTTTATTTTTTTATTTTTCGAACATTGTAGGTTATGCGCATGATCATAGGAAGCTTGGCGTGAACGACATTCGTCACGGATGATGTTCTCACGAGCTGTGTCGAGCTACTCGTGTTGCCGACGGGATTAGCATACACGTGTTATAGGGCTAGCACACGTTACCAACTAGTTAACATTTTAAATAGGAATGTGAGTTTGTTTATTATCCTTTCACACAAAAATTGCAGAGTTCCAGTCTTGAATTAGATTACATATTTGATAGCAGTTCGCTATAATATACTAGCTGTTGCCCGCAACTTCGTACGCGTGATATCTAAAAAACCGAACCATAACAGATTATACAAAAAAAAATACATCCTCTTGAACCACTGTATCTATTAAAAAAAACCGCATGTTTATCTGTTGCGTAGTTTTGAAGATATGGACATCATGGCTCTCATAGGGACAAACATACAAAAATAACAACTTTGTTTCATAATAAGTAAAGTAGTAAGCCAAAACACAACTCTACAATTCACTTCTAATCTTGACCCTGTAAGACCATCTTTTTTAACAATCGGCTGTCGACGTTTTTGATGCTGCTGAAACTAGTATTGGTTATACTCGTACCTAATTTCAGAATACTTATTACAAACTGGCTTGCTAGCCTTATTGTAATGAACAGTACAACGTAAACTACTTACCTATATTAATGATTCAGCAAATTTTATGTAGACATACCTATCGCAACAGGAAAATTTTAAATTAATATTATTATATTTAAATATCATAGTATCTAGTATATTTGAAAGCGTACTTAAAATAGTTTGTAATTTTTTTTTGTTCGTTACTTATTATAAAACAGTCGTAATTTTTATATGCTTATACCTATGTGAGCTTATATCTTCCAACTACACAGCAGATTAGAATGCGATTTATTTGTTAGTATAATTTGTTCGGGCTTAATTTTTACATTTCACGCGTCCGACGGCAGCACTTATCTATATATAATTTAAATGGCTTTTTCCTCCTACTGTTTTCATACAGCTATTCTATTAGTACCTACTCGCTTCCTTTGTATAAGAATATTTTTAGAAAAAATATTATGTATAGCAACCCTAAGCGACGTGTCAGCTTCGCTTGACAGTGACAATTCATTCAACTACCTGCGCGCGCGCCTAATCCAAATGTCATACGAGACGTGACCCACAGATTATGTATGTACATAAACATGTTTTAACGTCGCAGTTTCTGCCTAAAACTGTCATTTTATAATTTTGGTCTGTGTTGATAAACTTAAATGCGTTTTTATCATTGTTTACTGGACGAATTTCATGACGCAATTTGTTCCAGTACTATATGTAAATCGTAACACTACCTACTATCAAGGTTGGATAACGATCGAACGATTTGATTTCAATTCAGGATATTCGTGAATATTATTTAAGACACATGAGTCAGAGAATGGAAAGATGGAGAGAAAAATTTTTGGTGGGTACTATTATACCCAATAGAATACAACTTGTGACTACATGATTGATATAAATATAATGTCAATAGATCGTTTGTTTCGCTCAGTATTTTTGTACAAATACGGCTGTTAGATTGTACTTATTCTCCTGACAAAGTTATTTCTGTTTATGAATAAAACTCAAAAATCGCAATTTTATTTTGTTTTTTTTCTTTAAATATGCGTGCGTTATAATAAATGTCCTTCTATCATTTACTATGTAAGAGCTTAGAAATTACGAGACATAAATAAAAATAAGCCAATCTTTCAGTTTTGAAATCCTTTAAAGGGAGAAGTTTTAAGAAATTTGCCGGCTAAGACATCAGGGTTCGATCTATTGGTTAGTGGTAGGTATAATATTAAAGTTACTGTTTGATCTGTCGTTTCTACAACTCTCAAATCTATGATGATTAGTGTTGGGCTGATGATATGAAGCATTTATAGCGGCGTATTGATCACTGAGTGGATTTATTAGTACGATCCGGAGTACGTGTCAGATTGTCTCCACACCGTTCTCACGGTGATAACATTTATTGTTATTGACATTTTGACTGCTTCTAAATACTTTATAGTATCGTTTTATTGTAGTGCTGTGAAATTCTTGAAGCATTATTTAGAGTGGTCCGTTAGGTCTTTAACAAATTAGTTCTTTTTTTTCTTTTTTTCCGATCACAAACGGCAGAGGCATCCTTAACATCGGATATTTCGTTGGAAAAGGGTTATATCGAGTTTACCGTGTCCTTCAGAACATTGTACCTGTTTTTATTCTAGCTGGTTCTGGCTGCACCCTGGTGAGAAAATGTGGTAGAGACGCTGACTGATATAGACTGCTACTGACGTACCTACAGTTTACGAGACATTTTGTTAAGTAAATTAATAATAATATTAATATTATAATAGAAGAATGGAATACAAGTATTCCATTCTTCTATTATAATATTATAAAATAATATTGAAAAACATATGAATAGATAAAATAAATCCATAGATTTTCTTGTCTGTTGTTCTTCTTCATAGGAATCGCGTTTGGAACAGACGCCTAGATTCTAAAGTTTCAAAAGAGCTGGTAAAACCATAGAATTAGGATATACATATACTTAAATGTAAAACATGCTAACTTAAAATATTTTATTTTGACTTTGACTCTATCGAACGACTATATAGTCTCGTGGTTGTTATGGCTATTTTTTAGGAACCCTTAAAAAGCCATAACAACAAAATGAACAAAAATAAACTCATCAACTACCGGAAACATCACAATGGATCCATCATATAAAATTAGTGCATAATCTAAATATGGATTACCTACAGAACTGTCCTATACTCAGAAATGCCATGATTATATCAGCATACACTACGCACTTGCCGTAAAAAACGCGACGATTCTAACGCCAGGTACAAAAAAAAACTTTTACATTCTCTTATATTATCATAAACAATGTGATTTGTTGATTAGCTAAGATTTATTTGTACCTAAGGGTGTAAAAAATTGGTAAGAAATAATGCCAAACACATGCCTGTTATAACATTACACCTTGATATGAGAAACATAAAATAATCCAGAATTCTACACCAGCTTAACGGTTTTAGAATTAAAATACTAGTATTCGCGAATTGCTTGTATGATCAAGAAGAACAATATGTTATATTTACACAATATGTATAGACGTACATATATTCTCAAAATACTATTTTTCCAATCTCTTACAAGCTTGTGAGACAACTCGCTTTACAAAAATTGACAATTTTAATCACTTTTTAATGAACATCGCATAAAACACTAATAATAGAGAAATAGTTATTACTTAACGGCTATAGACAAAAACGCATTTTATAAAAATAATAAAGCTTCTGCGTTTGACCCGTCTAGTGCGTAGAAGTACAAGATGCCAATCTCAGCGGATGCAACGACTTATATGGACCAACGTCACATAATCGCGTTTTTGTATTTAAATGTGCACGATTTGAATACAATGTACCTACTGCTACCAGATCAATCATAATATAATGGACTGGGCGAGACAAACCACTTAAAATCACCATCTAAATATTCCGATTAAAACCCCTAACTCGAAAATTATAAAGCTCCATTTTCAATAAAGATTTATTGGTTGTTAGGACGCTTTGTGCATCTTCTATAGGTTTAGGGTGGACAAAACTTTTCACACCATTGAACATTTTGATTGTTCTTTTTAAATAAATAATCCTAACAGTATAAAATAACACTTTCTGAGAAGTCAAGAGACCGCAGCTATTATGATTTATTTATGCACTTGGTCTTCTACGTGGGCCACATACAATGGTGGTTGGCCAATCAAAAAGAACTTAAGTTAAAATTAACTGAAACAATGTACAACAACATGTCTTTTGGTTCAATAAATATTACGCTTTACACTTTTATATAAAACCACTTTTTTATATATATACGCATACCAAATAGACGCGTCTAAATTCGTAGGCCAAAATATTATTATATTTTGTTATTTTTTGTTTTATTTAAACAAATGAGCAACTCATTTGTTGAAGTGTGCAAGTGTTGGAGAATATTAAATTTCAATTAGTTATAATCTTTATTTTGTTTTCACATCTTTTTAAAACTAAAAATCTTACTTTACCGTATAGTGCTTTTCTTACCAGTAATATTAATTTCTTAATTTAGTTTATTTTTTTAATAAATATTTACACCATCGCTTATGTATATCAATCTATAAGCTTATACAATACTACATAGAAAAACCAAGTCGAAAGTCCTCTAACGTTATCATAATCTTAAATGAGTAGGTATACTAGCTAATCTTTGTAGGTTAGAGTACACCACATAAAGCCCTCTCTTTAACCAAACGTAGTCCATCCAAAGGTTGTCTGGAAGAGATCGCAGCATGTGATAAGACCGCCTATTGTACTATATTATTGTTAACATACACTAAGCTACTGTAATGTAAAATGGTGTACAATAAAGAGTAATCTGTCTATCTATTTATACTTATTAAAATTTTCCACAAAAACATTGGGTGACTGAATAGCAATAATATCTAATATCTTATCCCTATTATTATGGTGATAAAAACAAACTACGTATTAGTTATGAACAGGAAAACTAAAAATAAAAACCTCTTTAGTAAGAAATGATATTTATAAAACTAACGTCTTTTGGTCTCATTCATAATGACTTATCGGAGGTTTAAAAGTTCGTCAAAATTGGTTCGCGAAAATTGACAAAACTTGTTATTCATAATAGTCTTTTCACGCTAAAACGTTTATTATCTCTGCGGTAAAACGTCCAATAAGGATGTTATCTCTCCAATAAGTCATTATGAATAAGACCATTTATCTTTACTTATTCTTATTATGAAACAAAGTTGTTATTTTTGTATTTATGTCCATATGTGAGCGTATATTTGCCAAACTACGCAACGGATTTTTATGCGTTTGTTTTGATAATAGATAAGAGTGAAGTAATTTATTGACTTTGTAATTGACAAGCTATGCCTTACTTGACAAATCAAATTATGGTGGAAAAAATTGACTGCCGCAAGCGGAGCCAGTCCCGCTTGCGGCAGTCAACTTTTTCCACCATAATTTGATTTGTTATAGATAACAGTGGTTCAAGAGTATGGCTTTTTGTATAATTTGTTAAGATTTAATTTTTAAATTCCACGTGTACGAAGTTGCGCGCTACAGCTAGTTTTAACTTAAGCAATTCATCTCTAAAAGTATTACAAAACGTCTATTATTTCTGACTTAATTGCTAAGAAATATAATTAAATAATCGTACCTGTCTATTTCAAATTACTATGTTCATGTTGTTTTATGCTTACAAAAACAGTTGACGTGAAACAAAAGAAAGACACGAGACTCCATAAAAAACCTAATATTATCGTAACTACATCAATTTAACCACAAAATGTTATCATACAAAAAATCTAAATATCGACCTCACACATTTTGGGGTGGTTTTCTTAAAAACCCACGGGGTTTCCAAAAAAAAAATTAAATACAGTAGTCTATGCCCAGGTGCTTGTTGGACATTTTTTTTTATCGTGTCACAGATCTTTATCAGGATGGATTTAACAACCTCGTAAGCGCGGTCGCGTCAACTTTTTTATTTTTACTTTTTTTCCATAACGTGTCAAGCCAGTCACCTCGAATTAGATAAATCCTTTTAGCTGAGCATTGATTCTTGAGTGGGAAACTTTTTCTTTTTTAGTTTAAAATTAAGGTTAGTTATTTTAAAACCGTATATATCTGAGGGTGTAATTCTGTCATTTTTAATCCTGTTAGCTTAAAGGTCTATCAGACTACTGTTTTAGTAGTAACGTTTTCGTGATTATTGCCAAAACTCAAAGCTTAGATCTAAATAGATTGCAAAGTCAAGGCGCTCAAAACTAATTTGAATTATATTAATTACTTTAAAAAAAAAATCTAAATTAAAATGTGTGCATAAAAATGTTTAAATATATAGGTACTTGGTACTTTTAATTTTTAGACAATTGCCTAAAATTTGGAGTCTTTGATTTTGCAGTTGTTTTAAAATTCTCGCGGCATTAGCTAATACAAATTGCAATCTTTTGATCTCAGAGTGGTCTTAAGCTTCAAGTCTCCGGGTTGACGTCTTTCACCGTTCTTCAAATCTGTTCCATTTACCATTACTTTCTTATTAGAAAATTATTGGAATGCAATGAAAAATTTATAATTCTGCATTTCTAAGTTTACCATGAATTGCTCATATAAAATTCTCTCTATGTATAATTCTATACTATAAAACTGAAAAGTTTGATTGTTTGCTTAAACGTGCTAATCTCAGGAACTACTGGTTTGAATTGGAAAAATATCTAAAAAAAACCTGGGAAAATTTTCTAAACCGAACGGAGTGTTTTGAACGGAGTGGCGGGCAACAGCCAATAAATAAAATAAATAAGTAAATAGTCATGAAAATTTTACACAACGTCCTCTGGTCCCAAGCTAAGCTTATATGCCTGTGTTATGGGTACCAAAATGCGGATATAATACATATTATACTACTTTTCTTTTGTAAATACATACTTATAATACATAGTAAACACCCAGACGCAGTACAAACATTTTAATGACAATTAGAAATATCACACAAATGATTGTCCCAAGAGGGATCGAACCCGCGACCTCGTGATCGGCAGTCCGTTACCTGAACCACTCAACCACGAGGCTCGTCATAAATGTTCAATGTTCGCCAATGTTCTTATAAGACAGCTGTTTATTTTAGAAACTAAGTAAATGATATTAAGTATAGCTTTTGTTTCAAAACCTGTTTATGTACATAAGAATACCCTGATGGTAGAGGCAGTCCGCAGAAAATGTAGTGAGTTCACGTAGTCCTAAAATATTTATTATCTAATATTAAGTATTAAAAGAAAATGTCTTATTACATTAATAAATATTCATGGATATTTCACACAACGTCCTCTGGTCCTAACCTAAGCTTAGCTTATATGCTTGTGTTATGGGTACCAGAATACGGATATACTATTAGTACTGTTGTTTTTTGTAATTACATACTTCTAATATAAAGAAACACCCAGACGTAGTAATTCAATTCTTCTTTTAATGGCCCATATGTGACTATCTTAGGACTAGTCACTTTCCGCCAGTGTTTTGTATTAACTTCAGACAAGAACATGCTAGTATCATGATCTATGGAGAGAAAACAATATTTGGCCGAAACAAGTGAAAAAGTTAAATAATAAACTGATAACTGATTATTCTTAGAAAAATTAATAGATAAAAATAAAAACATACATTAACAAATAAGAAATGTTACCAGACGTAGTATTTATATGACATTTAGACATTATGATAGTTGACATTTGTATGACAATTATAAAGATCACACAAATGATTGTCGCGTGCGGGAATCGAACTCGTAAGCGGCAGTCCGTTACATGAACTACTTGACCACGAAGCCCGTTATTAACATAATACTGTTAGTAATTTACAAAATACATAAATGTATATTTTAAGCCTGTTTTAGCAAATACCATAGAATTAAAAAAGCAATTAATCATAAGGTCGTAGAACTGAAGCACTGCTTGTGCGTTCACAATGACACAATTGTACACATTTGTCAACAAACAACAAATCATTCGCGTGTGTCACCCTAACAAGTAACACAAAAGGCGTTTAAAACGAAGCCCTATTTATCATAAATTGAATTATTACGGTATTTGCCTATTTGAGAAATGAATAGTTATTTTGCACTTGTAGTTTTGCTCGGAAAGCACATAGGAAACTCTCTAACTCTACTCTACGTTGTGATATCTAACTATACTTAAAAATGTATGTTTTTATGCACTAATCTCAGAAATAAAGTTTACAGTTGTCATAGCAACTCATAGAGTCCTTCGACTTATAGCTATTTTTTTTATTGGCCAAGAAGGTTTTAATCCTACGCGGTAGCTCGGAATAAAAACTTTTGTGTGGTACTTAGTTGAAACGTTTTTATTTAATTGAGATGCTTTCCTAATTAAACATAGTATTTTATAACGAATGTTGATTGATGTAAATTTTGCTATGGATTTCAGTATCGATGTTAGTATCTATTAATTTCAGTTCAGAATACAGTTTATATTTTAGGTTTGATTTCAAATTCGATTCGGCCACTAATGCGGCCACTCGTGGGCAGAAGCTAGTATTAAAATAAAAGGAACGTGGGCTTTATCTTCAAGATAATGTCGCCCAGAGACGTTGTTATTCTTTTTACCGCGTTCAATATTGATTTGCATTTTTCTTAGTAATAAGCTTGCTAATTAGTAGAATGACTGCCATCAGAATGCTTCTATAATATTATTATTATTAGTACCAACAAGTGTTATAAACTCTTCTAATTAGGTCTTATTGGTTTTCAAAAGCCTGCTCCAACATAGACTGACGACATCGTCAGATGTGCTGGGAGCCGCTGGCTGCAGATAGCGCAGGACCGCGCGATGTAGCATTCTATGGGGGGCCCTATGTGTGACAGTGGACGGAGAAGTTGATAGATGGATAAATGGTTTCCAAAAACTCATTAACAGTATCAAAACCAGATATTTTATTAATAAACACATGTACAATACGATATAACTCAAGAGACCAGTAAAAACAAATGTTGTTCACAATTCGATTTGATCAATAATAGTGCGGCCCTTAATCTGGTGATCTAATCATACATCATAGACACATCTGTGTGTTCAGACGACCCTGCCACAGTTGCCAATGTTCTATAACAGACCAATTGTTACCCTCAAGCAATAAAATACACGGGCAATTAATTGAACCGAGTCCTCAGCGCTAATAAAGCGACGTTTAATAACGTTTTAAGATCTTATTACTTTTTCATTCAGTATATCTATCTCTCTCCAACCAATTAACGTCCCACTATTGGGCACAGGCCTCCTCCAGTTTAGATAAAAATATGGTTTACCGTGCACGCTGATCAAGCGTGATTAGATAATCCATTGCTAGCTTATATAGCACCCTGGAAAGGAAACGGGGTGGTGACACTTAATCCGTCACCACATTTTCAATATATTTATTAATTCTGATAATATAAACAATATTTAATTTTATACAAATAAATATTACTTACATAACCTTAAATTAAGCGATAACACTTTCCTCCCCATCACCGTTGAATGCTGAAGTGTACAAAAGGCTTCTTGAAACATGATTTATTAACAGATTTCAGTCATAAATAACGTGCGGCTATGAGCGACAGTCTTGTATCATTTATTATTTGTTATGATTGTTTTGTAGATGGTGGGTTGACGTTTCAAATTGAGGACAAGTAACTTCAGCCTGGCTAAATCGTACTTCATAGAATAATGACGTTTCATATGACGTATAGCCTGTATCACAGATACACATAGATACATTTTCACGCACATATAGATATGTAAGTCACTTCAAGCCGAACTGAGTGATGTAGCCATAGACTCTACATCTGGTATACTTATCTATTGCTTTGTATTGAGTGAAATACTTAAATAACAAGTCACTAATAATAATGTGCAGTGGTTCTTTTTAGGAAAAACGAAAGACTAACTATAGGTAAACTATAGGTAGGTTGTACCTAGGTAGGTTTTTGCTAGTTTATTTATTATAAAATTTAGGTGTCCAGTGTGTAAAATGTTAATGCTGATTGGCATTTTAGTAATCATTAAATTATTATTAGATCAAACAATAAATAAATCCAATGGTTACTTATATCGTATTTTGTTTCTTAGTCTGTAACGAAACAATTGATTGACTGTTGTCTTCGTTATAACGTCCCGTATGTTTTCACTAGTCGGTCTCGAGAGACAGGGGAAATTAAATGACAATTTTAACACAGCCCTGAACTCGTAAAACATTCATCATTTTCACAAATGGTGTTTAAATACATATGGTGCTGGTTAACTACTCTTATCTTAGATACAGGAAATCCATTTTCAATATTCAAAAGGTTAATGGGGGGCCTAGGGGATAGAGTGCAGTCAGCTTATGTCCGTATTTAGCAGCTTCGAAAAAATTTAACTTCATAGTGTATCATGAACATTTTCTAAAATCTCTACTTCTATACTAATTATAAAGCTGAAACACTTAATCTACTTACTGGTTCGAATTGTAAAAAAATATTGCAAAGCGGTAAATTATTTTCTAAATTCCACGCGTACGGGCTCGCGGGCAACAGCTATTATTCTTTAAAGGTAATTTCTAGTTAAATCCATCTAGCCATCCATTCATTCTTGATAAAGGATTTATCAAGACAAATATAACAAAACAACTATTATTTTAAAAATCCGAAAAATACGAAAAGGAAGGTGCTAACCCTTTATAAGATGGACAAAAAAAACTTGCAACAAAATGGTCGTTGTTAAAAACACCCCTATTATGACTATACGGCTTCTTAACCCTAACTAAATAGACAATTTGAAAGCCGAAATTGTATTCATAATAGCCTTTTTGTTGTCAATCGTGTTTTTATAAGGTTTTTATTACAATTTCAAAAAAAAGAAAACTCAAATCTATTTCTTTGTTAGATTCAAACCAATTTATTGAACGAGAATAATGTTGACACACTCAAATCTATTTTTTGATCAGTCAGTGTGTTGTATAATGGCTCATTTTTATATAACGGTATTATAATAACCATAGTAATGAAATACTTATTCGAATCCCGATCGAAAATTTTGAGAGTCAGTAGTATTAGACCTAAGCTTATATGTTATGATGCCTACCAAATATCCACAACGCAGACAACACCAAGCTTGTACAATTATAAGAACGAGCGTATCCCGAGGACTTCAAAAATGGCACGAAAACAAAAATTAGTACATTTTAGGAGAAAAATATTATAAATCTGAAGAGTTTGTTTGTTTATTTAAACGCGCTAATTTCAGGAACCTCTGGTCCGATTTGAAAAATTCTTTCAGTGTTGGATAGTCCATTTAGCGAGGAAGGCTATAGCCTTCCTTTATGGCTATATAACATCACGCTGCGACTAATAGGAGAGAAGCAGTAGTAGAAAATGTTAAAAAAACGGGGAACATTTTCTAAATTCTACGCGTACGAAGTCTAGGGCAACAGCTAGTTTTAGGAGATAAGGCGAAGAATTAGAAAACGTCTCCGAAATCACATATAATTAGATACCTAGGTATACTCTCTATACTATTTAAAACAGATTGGTGATTGTCAATTGAAAAAATTAAGCTGGGGCGGGTCACTGTTTTCAGGGTTTCTAACTAAAGGTAAAAAATAGGGTCCTACCTGTTACTGAGACTTCGCTGTTTGCCCGTCCGTCTGTCACCTGTTTTCAGTTTTAAAATATCAGTATAGAAGTATAGATATAGATTATAACAATACGGAAAAGGAAACCTTCATGTGCGACTCCAATTCGTACTTGACTAGTTTTATTTAAAATACAAAACGCTAGGGCTCATGGGGCCCAAGCGCCCGAAATCTGTATAAAGATTTAGCGGGCCGACTGATCGACGCCTCTCGTGACCAAAAGGCTGGCCTTTATTTTGTTCAAAAGATAAGCATTGCCATACAACGTGACAATGTTGCCAGCCTTCTGGGCACACTTCCTGTCGACAGCGATGGGGAGGAGTATTTTGACGCCTAGTTTGTATATATAACTTTAATTTTATTTAATACTGTACATATTTCTTTTTAACATTTATTCAATAAATAAGTAAATACAAAACTTAATCCATTTATTTATAACATAACGTCAAGAAGTTTCAAAGACTCTTGTCCATCACATCTTCAGTTCAATGATCACAGCAGTTGTACAAGATAATCCTAAACATATCAGTATCGCAACAGTTGTGGCTATCGCTCGTGGGTACAGGGGTGACTGAATACCCCACAAGTACCGTATGGCGAGGTACTCAACATGATTATGGCTATCTGTTAGCGATTAACGTGCGGATTAATTGCTGTTGTTATCATGTAGATGTACCTAGAGCAAACATAAATAGCAAAAAATAGAGCAAATATAAGTGTCACCACCCCATTTCCTTCCCAGGGTGCTGTAAAAACATGCAAATGTAAAAACAATGGAGCATTATAAGCAGTTAACATCCTTTATGAGGGACCGAAAACTCGTAAAATAAACTTAACGCCAACTCGCCTGGTCACCGCGGCATGAACCCAGTCCCTCCCAAAGTGAATGAGGCCCGTGCCTAACAGTGGGGCATAAATGGGCTGATGAGAGAGATAACAATGATATAGAAATAAATAAAATAAATAAATAAATAAAGCCTTTATTGTTGAACTTAAATTAAGTAACATTTTTTTTTTTTTTTTTGTTGCAAATCTGAGTTATTATTTACAATGTGATACTAATTCTTCTAACGAAAAAAACTAAACTTAACAAATTTTAATATTGGTTTTATTATTCTGCTTTCGATAGATGGTTATTATTCTTCAACTTGTCTTCCGACAAAGGCCTCCTCTAAAGATCTCCATTCAATCCTGTTTTTTGCTATTCGCATCCACGTCGCACCAGCAATCTTTCTAAAATCATCCTCCCATCTCTTTCTTTGTCTACCACGATTTCGTTTACTGTACAGAGGGCACCATTCCGTTACTATTCGTGTCCATTTTTCATTTTTCTGTCTTGCCATATGTCCTGTCCATCTCCACTTTTGTTGTTTATATGTTAAATATGCATTCTTGAAATTTGTTTTACTTTTTATTACTTTTAATCTTTCTCGGTCTTTTCTTTGAATTCCTAGTGTACTTCTCTCCATTCCATTTTGACAGACTCTTATTTTATTTGCCAGTTCCTCCGTCAATGCCCAGGTTTCGCAACCGTACATTAAGCATGGTAAAATACAAATATTATATACCTTTCTTTTTTCCTTCATTGGCATTTCTTTATTCTTCATCACTTCACTAAGTGACCAATATCGTTTCCATGTGTTAGCTATTCTTCTTTCTATTTCTTTTTTCATGCATTCTTCGGTTGATATTAGCTGTCCCAAGTATATATATTCCTTTACGTATTCTATTGGCTCACCATTTACTTTTATAATATCTTTTTGCGAGGAATTTGACATAATTTTTGTTTTATTCAAATTCATTGTTAGCCCTGCTTTGTTACTTTCGTCAGCTAGTTGTTGCAGCATAGTTTCTAGCAGTTTCGAGTTCTCGGAAAATACAATTATATCATCTGCAAATCGTAAGTGGCTTAGATTTTCGCCGTTAATGTTAAGTCCTTTGTTCATCCAGTCCAGGTTCCTGAATATCATTTCTAGAACCGCTGAGAATAATTTTGGAGAGATAGGGTCTCCTTGTCGTACTCCTCTTTTGATAGGAAATTCTTCGCCCTTAGCTTCCAACTTTACTCGTCCTTTGCTTTTGGTATATACATTTTGGAGTATTCGAATGTATTTTGTTGGTACACCTTGCGTTATTAGAGCATTCCAAATAAATTCATGTTCTAAAGTGTCGAAAGCCTTATTAAAATCTACAAACCCTAAATAGTATGTCTTATTGTATTCTTTATATTTTTGAAGTACTTGTCTAAGGGCGTGTATATGATCGATAGTTGAAAAATTTCGACGAAATCCAGCTTGTTCTTTGGGTTGATTTTCTTCAAGTGTGTTGGCCATTCTAGACAATATAATTTTTGAGAATACCTTATAAACATTAGACATTAAACTAATTGGCCGGTAATTAGATATATCTGCTTTGTCACCTTTTTTGTGCAGTAGTGTAATTGTGGATTTTGTCCAATCCTCTGGTACCATTTCTGTTTTGATTATGTCATTAAATATGTCTGTTAGCTTTGGGGCTACCACTGATATTGTGGCTTTCAGTATTTCATTTGTGACTAAGTCGGAACCGGGAGCTTTGCAATTTTTTTGTGTATTTATAGCTTTTATTGTCTCTTCTTTCAGTATTTCAGGTATTTCCTCTTCATCGGTTGATGCAGCGTATACTTTTCCAACTATTTCCACCTTTTGGCTTTGGTATAGATTTCGATAAAACTCTGTAGCCACTTTTAGTATCTCATCTCTTTTCCCTGTATTTTTACCATCCTTCTTTTTCATACTAATTATCCAGTTCTTTTTACAATTTAGTTCTTTCAGTGCCTTTTTTATTCCTCCTGTTTTTTCTATGTAATTCTTTATCGTATTATACCGTTTTGCTTTTCTTTCTTTTCGTAGTTGTTCGCTAATCATTTTGCTTATTTCTATAATTTTTTTACGATTATCTTTGTTTTTCTTTTCTTGAATTAGTTCTTTACGTTTCTTTAATAGTTCTTTACTTTGAAGCGAGATTTCTTTGTAGTTCTTTGTGTTTATTTTTCTAGTTACAGTTTTAAGTTGGTTTAGTAATGTATTGTATTTATCTTCTATCGATAAGCATTCTGTGGTGTTTACTGGTGTTTGGAGCTCGTTAAGCATTAGTTCTGTTTCGCCAGTGTATTGAACAGCTGCGTATTTATTATAAAATCGTCTGGTTTTCTTGGGGGGTTTTCCTGCCATGGTTGCCCGAATCATTCTATGGTCTGTGTTAAAATTTAAGTCTTGTATGACCGAAACATCTTTGAAAACTTTTCTTTTATTAGATATTATAAAGTCTATTTCATTTGTATGAAGTCCATTGGGTGACATCCATGTCCATTTAGTTGCTATTTTCTTTTTAAAAAAGCTATTTAGAATGCTTAGTTTGTTTTCTAGTGAAAAGTTTACTAATCTTGAGCCGTTTTTGCTTCGAATTCCATAACCGTAATTTCCTATTATTTGTTCTTCATAGTTTTTTTGTATTCCGATTTGGCCATTGAAGTCTCCCATCACTATAACATTTTTACTCGCGATGTCGATGGTCTTTTGAAGATCTTCGTAGAATTTTTCAGTGATTAGTATATCTTCTTTCTTATTTGATTCGGTCGGTGAGTATGCCTGAATAATGGACCATATTTCATCATTTAGTTTTATATTAAGAATTACGATACGATCTGATATCCCTTTTATTTCGTTTATGTTCTTTACAAAATTTCTCTTTATCATGAAACCGACTCCATACATTCCTGGCGTTTCTCCTTTATAATATAGTATATATTCTCCGTAATCTTCTATATATTCGCCAAGTCTTCTAATTTCACTCAGTCCTATAATTTCCCATTTTATTTCTTGCATTGCTATTTCTAGTTCTTGAAGTTTTTCAGGAGTTCTGAGCGATCGACAGTTTATAGTTGCTATGTGTATGTCATTTAATTTCCTTTTGCTGGGAATATTTGTAACCTTTAGAGGGTAGTGGTCATTTTCCCCCACGAGGACCAGTCGGCTTGGGGGAGTGTTTTGTTTTATTGTTTCTATTTTCTTTATATTAAAATATTGTTCTGTCTTCCGTGTACCTTCATCTAATTGCTATTGTTTATTGACTAAATTATTTGAGGGGACAGAACTACTTCTGTTTCTCATTAGTTCATAAACATTCAATCTACTGGTGTTTGACGGCATTACGGTTTGTTGTTTTTTTGATTGGTTATTCGTTTGAGGAGATATAGATGTTTCTCTTTTTCGTTTGTCTTTGTTTATGTTATTTTTTCCTTTGATTATTATTTTGTCGAATTTTAGGTATGCGATATTTCCCTTATTTCTTTCTTCTATCAGTTGTGATTGTAGCAGTTTCCTTTTTTCCAGAACATCTTTGGTGTAATCTTCTGCAATATATATGTCTTTAAAATTTTTCTTCAACTTCATTACTTCATTTTTTTTCCATTCATTCATGAAGGAAACCAAAATGGGTCTTGGTTTATCGCTCTTTCTTTCCTTTCCAATTCTGTAAATATTATTTATCTCATATTCTTCCAAATTTATACCTAAGTCACTTTCAAAAACTTTATTCACTTCTTGTAATAGTTCTTTGTTCGATTTTTCTATTTCTTTCATCCCAAAAATGATCAGATTATTCTTTTTATTTGTTCTTTTCAAATTTTCTACTTCCTTCTCAAGATTTTCTACTTTTGTTTTCAGGATTTTATTTTCTGCTATGATAGGTTCTAGATTTTCATCCAATCTCTCCATTATTATATTAGTTATTGAAGTTTGTAGTTCCGTTGATTGTTTTTGCATTTCGTTTTTCATTTTTTCAAATAAGAGTTGAAATTGATCCTCCATTTCTCTAATAAATATTTTGTCTGGTTGTAATGGAACGTAATAAGTAGTAGTTTTTGTTTCCCTTGGTATGGCAACACCAAAACATATGTCAAACTGATTTTCTGACAACTTTCACTGTTGGCACTATTGACATTTGACACAATCCTTTAAAATTTACGTTTACCCTCTTTTCTGTTTTGTTTTATTATTCACACAATTAGCCAATGTTTTTGTTTGAAAATTTTATTTTATAGTCCGATATTACGTAAGATCAACACTTCCACAATTTTCACAGTATTTTAAATTATATTTCGTGACGTTTTTATGATCACTAAATGAACCTTAAGATTTTTAAATATGATAAAATCTGGGAGTTGCACAACTATGATGTTTACAATCTAACGTCCGGAACTACCCATCCAACAATGATATAGAAAGACGTAGATAAATATGTCATTCAACAAAATATGTAGATAAACGTGTCACAATCACAAAGTCAAGCCCAACGCGATGATTTCGCCAATGTCTAGTAGCAAGAAAGAGTAAATATTTGTAATTCGAATCTTGTAGATACCCTCGCGATTGGCTAAGAGATAAGCCAATAGGAGGGGGTGGTATTGTTACAAAATCTGGCAGTGTCGCGATAGTGCTCGAAGGGTGCAGTTGTGACATGCATAGATAAGCTTTAATGTTTCTCGTATCACAGCAAGGGTGCTTGTTGACTTTATGGCACAGTAAATTTAGAAAAGAGGCATTAAAATTTGAATAATGACTTCGTCACTTTACTTTGAGGAAGATATTTTTAGATTCGATTCATCCGTACGAAATAAATATCCTTAACGAAACACAGGAAGATATCCATGTGGTGACTGATTAAGAATACAAGTGTCACCACGCCTTTTCCATTCCGGTGCCTAAAAGTCAGCTAAGGAATGTTGTACACAGATTACTATTATACATCCTCTGTGAGAGACGGAAATCTAGAAAATAAACCCTTTGCAATCATGCCTGGTCAGCGGGGCATAGTAGACTAGAATCCCTCCGAATTTGGAGGTGGTATGTGCCCAACAGTGGGACAATAATGGAGCTTTCTATATCATGCTAAAAATCTAGCAAAAGATATAATCGACTTCAGTTTCCTCTATAAGTCTTGCAGTGCCTACTGCCTATGGAAAGAAATAGCAGAGTGATGTCATTACACAGCCCGTATTATGATATTACAATCTGCTACATGACCGTGTCGTGTATCACAAAAAAGGTACGAAACTACGGAACCTGTATGATATGTTAGCCCGTTTTTATAAACTTTTTAACGAGTGGTTAGCTCATTTGAATACCGGTGTATGTACGTCAATCACGGATATAAATCGTCGATTGATTGATTAATGATCGTATATGAGTATTCATTCAATACTCTACTAGCGGTAAAGTTACTTGTTCTATTGACCATTATAATCTCTATTTTAATATCAATACCATCAATGGGAAGGTTGTTGATTTATCCCATCACTAGGACTTCAATATAATGAATTATGCTACGTATTTATGATTGCAGTAGTTGTCGTTTAAAGACAGAAGAATACACATGGTCACAATCCCATTTTCTGCAATAAATGTTAGATAGCTCAGCCAAAAAAATATCAGAGCCTATATCATTGCACTTATGAACACGCTAACTGTTACCCGCGACATTGTACGCGTGGAATTCAGACATTTTTCCCCGTTTTAGCAACATTTTTCACTGATACTTCGTTCCTATTGGTCGCAGCCTTTCTAATTAATGTAGGTACTATCCAATACAGAAAGAATTTTTCGAATCGAATTTGTGGTTCCTGATATTAGCGCGTTGAAACATACAAATAAACAAACAAACAAACTCTTCAGCTTTATAATATTATTATAGATACTTTGAAATCGAAATATTCTCGAGAAAGTGACGCATCAGTTATATTTTCTCTGTTGCATTTCGCCTCTTCTGTTACAAATAAGACAAATACATTCAAAGCGCTGTAATTATGCTAAAATATCTCATCAGATCCGCAATATCATAGGTAATTTCACCACTAACTGTGTTAAAGCAAACTTTTAGGGAGCGACCCTAAGCTATAAATCTATAGAGAACATTAAAACACCGCCCATTAGACGAAGGAATTGCCCCAAAATGCCTCAAACATGTGTCCGACTGCGACCTGTCATCGGGGTTGCAAGCACAATAGCTCTGAATTATATTTTTTTTGTGTTTGCAACACGGCGACATACGCGCTCTGCGGGGTACCGCCACGCCCCACCTTGTAGCCGATTTGTTCACTATTCATTTGTTACATTCATAAAGTGAATAGAACAATATAATTCTGGCATGAATTAAGCCTAAGCAGCAATGTCTCTATGAGGCATAACTCTACTTTGGAGATAATTCCGCTTGATATTTTTCCAAGAGATAGAATCTGAAAAAATTGGTCAAGTGCGAGTGGGATTCGCGCACGAAGGGTTCCGTACCATTATCTATGCAACATAAGGCAACGTTATTAGTATCGGGCAAGAAACGGTAAAAAAAATCAGTTTTTTGTATGGGAGCCCCCCTTAAATATTTATTTTATTTTATTTTTAGTATTTGTTGTTATAGCGGCAATAGAAATACATCATCTGTGAAAATTTCAACTCTCTAGCTATCACCGTTCTTGAGATACAGCCTGGTGACAGACGGACGGACGGACGGACGGACGGACGGACAGCGAAGTCTCAGTAATAGGGTTTCCGTTTTTACCCTTTGGGTACGGAACCCTAAAAACGAACATGTGTTATTCGATATTGCACAAAAAGACAGCACGTTGAAACTAATGACAAAAACAAATATTCAAGCAATCGTGGATAAGACGATAATACCAGCCAGTATCTGTATACATTGTATTGAAAAACCTACTAAGAATGAAGTTACTTTAGCGTTTAGAATTGCGTATGATATTTGGATGTATATTGTACGACTACATGCTTTGTAAAATGAAATAGATCTTTAACTTTGAAGTTTAGGTCCAGGATATACTTAGTCAAGAATATTAATTGAAATCAATGTTATCGTATACTAGCTGTTGCCCGCAACTTTGTACGAATGGAATTTAAAAACCCAATCCTAACAAATTACACAAAAAAGCAATATTATTGAACCACGCGATCCGTTGTGTAGTTTTAAAGATATAAGGTCACATAGGGACATACATACAAATTAAACAACTTTGTTTTATAATAAGTAAAGATGCAATATCTAAATAAATATTACCAACATACATACATGTGGGTTTTATACCTACAACTTTACTGTAATGCCCTCTGTCAAGCATTTACCCTAATAATCTGTGGTTATTGTGCTCTAAACTTGGCATAAAGCTCACCGCACGAGGTCTTGCTAAGGGTAGTGTTTAGTGCAGTACATTACAATAATTAGTCTGTTCGCATTAATACCACGGCCACAGTTGATCTCGCTTAACTAATGCAGTTATTGTACTTATTAATGTTGTGGTACAAAAGTATATAAAAAGGCCAAGAGAGGAAAATGCTTTTTAAGCAACCCCTTTAGTAAGTAATAAGCTTAAGGGCCTACATCAATATTATCGTATATCATCGCCGACACGTACATATTAACACAGCCAGTACGCACAGAAAATGAAGAATTAGGGATACTTTTCCTATTTACTCAAAATCTACTAAATATATTTTAATTCTGATTTACGTGTTTCTATATATAATAGTTACTTATGTTTTTAAAGTTATTTCATTAGTTAATACGCGATAATAGACCGACAAATGAAAAAAATAAGAAATGAGAGAGGTATTTTCGCTAAGATTTTCTATCGAGAAAACTTTTTTCAATCGCGTTTCTGAGTTTATGCGATCCTAGATTATATATTGAAAAAACATATACTTAAAAATTAGAGCTCTAGCTATTCAATCTAGAGAAACAATGAAAACTTCGTAAATAGAAAAATGCACGAAGCTATTTTGGTATCCTCTTAACGTAAAAGAATGTGATTGATATAAATCATACTGATTTAAAAGGCTTTGTGAAGCGGTTGTTGGAGTGCTATTTTCTATATAAATATCCTTGTTCGATTTTCATTTAAGACTATTCCTTAATCGTTCGTAAACCTGCCACTGTTAATCGATATTGTCTTACACCAGACAAAGAATACTCATCATCATCACTTTGTATGATGTCTTGTACGAATGTCCAGTTTGTGGAGCCAGTCAGCAGCAGCTGCAGTTAACACGTGGACCTCGACCATACCTCCGGCGAAGCTACGAATAAGGTCGTCAAAGAATACTGAGCTACGTTGACAAAGCGTAAGGTATGTTTCCTAGTTTTCTATTTTTACAGATGTTGGCGTCAATTAGAACAAGAAAACCAAATTATATTCGGTTAGAAATCATGTTCCATAGGGCTAGTGACTCTAATTGAATAAGTTGACGGGCTTCGTGGCGTAGTGGTTCATGTAATGGACTGCCGTTCACGAGGTCGCGGGTTCGATTCCCGCTTGGGACAATCATTTGTGTGATATCTATAAATGTCATACAAATGTTTGTACTACGTCTGGGTGTTTTCTATGTATTATAAGTATGTATTTACAAAAGAAAAATAGTTTATGTATTTATATCCGTATTCTGGTACCCATAACACAAGCATAATAAGCTTAGCATGGGACCAGAGGACGTTGTGGGTAATAAAAAAAAAAAACTAAACTTAAATTATAGAATTTATAGAATAGCAATCGAAACCTAAATACACAATTAGTTCTATTTTTTTAACTTAGATCAATGTTTGAGGCATCAGAACTGACACCTCTAGTTCAGAGAAAAGGTACACTAAACAATTCTGCTACACCTTTATTTCAGCTGAATAGTGTACATTCACAGTAAGTTTTATCGCCCATAATATCCAAATGCACTTGAAAGCACTCGATTATAGAGTATTCATATAGAGTGTATTGTAGAGCATAACACTAGACATTAAAGTGTGTGCACATATTAATGCACGACAGTGTAACAGCTGGGCTGAAAATACTAGTAGCGCGTGCCACCAATATTGTAACACACCGGGAGGTATTTCACTACCGTACAGGGGGCAAAATACTATATTTTTTATTACAAATATTTGAAAGATTAAGTATAACAGTGTTAGGAGTGTTTCCGACTCATTTAACTTATTGACGGTTCTCGTGGTCTAGTAGTTCATGTAACGGACTGTCGTTCACGATGTCTCGAGTTTGATTCCTGCACGGGGCTATCATTTGTATGATATTTAACATTGTCATACAAATGTTTGTACTGCGTCTAGGTGTTTTCTATGCATAATAAGGATGTATTTACAACAGAAAAGTAGTATATGCATTCCATCCGTAATCTAGTACCCTTAAGAGGGTACTGTACTCCTCATTTAGGTATTTGCCTTAGGTATTGCTATCCCTATCGCCATCCCGAGCGCTGCGCTGATAGGGACAAATATAGATGAAGCGGATTTTACCTACAAATTCTTTGAAAAAAGACGTTTCGTAGTTCCGTTTTTTTTTTCACGAAAGTTAAACCGATTTTAATAGTTTTTGCGTTATATTATAGATAAAGAGTATATCTATTCTTCTATTACTTTCTTTTGTGGTAAAACTTTACCAAATTTGTGTGATAGACGCTGCAACTTTATCTAAAGAAAACCGAAAAAAGTGGGTTTTTCGGATCGTCATATTTCTTTTAGTCATTATGTTTAAAAAAAAAGAAAGTGATAGAAGCATAGATATACTCTTTATCTATAATATAACGCAAAAACTATTAAAATCGCTTTAACTTTCGCGAAGAAAAAACGGAAGTACGATACGCATACTTTTGTATGGAGCATAATTTGGTATCGTACCGTCTTAACACAAGCATATAAGCTTAGCTTGGAACCAAAGGCGGTTTTGTGAAATGTTTACGAATATTTTATTTTATTTATGTATTTATTGACTTGCAAGTTTTAGCAAGTCAATAAAACAAAATGTTTATTTTGTCCGAAAACCAAAATATTATTTAAACGTATTTACATATCTATAGGTACTAATATTATAAAGCTGAAGAGTTAGTATGTTTGTTTGAACGCTTTAATCTCTGGAACTACTGGGTCGAATTGAATTAATATTTTGTGTTGGATAGTCCACTTATCGAATATTACAATTGAAACATTAAAAAATAAAAATAAAAATTATAATAAAAAATCTTATACAATAGATAAATACTTTTTACAAAACGTCCTTCAGTAAACTATAAATAAATAAATAAATAAATACTCATGGACATTTCACACAACGACCTCTGGTCCCAAGCTAAGCTTATATGCTTGTGTTATGGGTACCAGAATACGGATAGAATACATATAGTACTTTTCTTTTCTAAACACATACTTTTATAATACATCTATAGAAACACCCAGACGCATTACAATCATTTGTATGACAATGAGAAAAATCACACAAATGATTGTCACGAGCGCGAATCGAACCCGCGACCTCTTGATTGGCAGTCCGTTACATAAACCACTCAACCACAAGGCTCGTCTACTATTAAACTATTAAACACTATTGGCCTTATTCATAATGACTTATCGGAAGTTTAAACGGAGATTTTATCAGAGATATAATAAACGTTTTATCGTAAAAAGACTATTAGGAATAAAAGTTTTGACAATTTTCGCGAACCGATTTTAGCGAACTTTTAAACCTCCGATAAGTCAATATGAATAAGACCATATATCTTTTAATGCTTGTGGAGGCAAAAATGATAAAATAACTATTTAAAATACTTATCTCATATAATTATAAATTGTAAGTTTTCACCAATTAAAAATAAATATCGGAAACATAATTCCGAAACCCTTTAATACACCCTACTAAAATCTGACATATTTTCTCGTTATTTTTTACAACATTGCAGAGACAAAGGTATCCCAGTGGGATGCTCTCAACAAACGGGTAAAATGCTTTGCAAACTTTGCACACAGCTCCTCTAGCCCCAGGCCAAAATATTGTGGAGTGTGCTTCAACTGTGCAAAGTACTGTTGCCGATAATTTTTATAATACTCTTTATTGAAGTGTAATTTCAAGTTACATATGGAGTCGAAAATAGTTTAATGTTGGGATTAATTCATTTAAGTACTATGGATTTGCACTATTCTTAACAACTGTTCTGTTTTTAGTATACAGATGTCTCGAGTATGAGAAAGGAGTTATGCTACTTTTAGAGATTCCGAACTAACAGCATTTAGGTGACTTCGGAATCTCTAGCTAGTGTTTAATTAAATAAATAAATAATAAATATTCACCGACATTCCACACAACGTCCTCTGGTCCCAAGTTAAGCTTATATGCTTGTGTTATGGGTACCAGAATACGGATATACTACTTAAACTACATTTCTTTTGTAAATACATAGCTATTATACATAGAAACACCCAGACGCAGAACAAACATTCATCCAAAGGTTGCCTGGTAGAAGTCGCTATTAGCGAATTATTAATTAATTTAAGAAATGTCGAGATTATTAAGTTTATGGTGTACAATAAAGTGTAAATAAATAAATAAATAATAAATAAACATTTGTATGACATTTATAAACATCACACAAATTATTGTCCCAAGGCGGGAATCGAACCCGTGACCTCGTGAACGGCAGTCCGTTACCTGAACCACTAGGCCACGAAGCCCGTCGATCGTATATCGTCGATTGCATCTATCTCGTTAAAAGATACTTAGAAACTTTCGCATTTATAATATTAGGTAGGAGGATTAAAATCGATCCAGCCATTTAGCCAGTCACGGGTTTTGAAGTTTTAAACATAAACAAAATATTAGAAATACTATATTACCGGCTAACACTCACAGTTTTGGGATCGAAGATGTCGACCCAGGTTTCGAGCATATCCGATGCTCATCTTCAGGACGAGTGCGCAGCGGCGTCTGCGACCTTCTTCTTGAAGATGAGCATCGGATATGCTCGAAACCTGGGTCGACATCTTCGATCCCAAAACTGTGAGTGTTAGCCGGTAATATAGTATTTCTAATAAACAAAATAATAACTTGATGTTTAAAAAAATTGTTAAGTATAATGCTTATATTTCTGTCCATTTACTATAGTAAACCAAAACTTAACAACTTTTGTAACATAAGCTTTATAAAATGGTTAATTCTAAAAATCATAGATTTTCTTGATCATTGGAATGTCTTTGATTCAAGACTATTATGCAAAATTCAGATTAAACTGAATTTTGAAAGGGGCCAAAAATTGCATTAAAATATTCCTTTAGATAAATAGATACAGATGAAGCTAATAAAATTAGTATAATTGTATTATAATAAGCAAACAGAAATATGGAATATTTATGATCTAGGCTAAACTAGTCAATGATATCAAGTTGAATGAATGAACAGTTCTCAACGTTAATCCATATTAGCCGTAAACAAATTAACCTTTCACTTGACTTAATGATAAAGTGACCAGCGGCAAAGATCCATCAGGGAACATTAAACTTGATGGCGTACATCAATAATTTTAATATTTATGATCGATTCTTATCGTAAAATTGATTTTAACAATCCAATTAGTAAGAATATAACCTCAAACGAGTTTCTTTAGTAATCAAGCATTCATTATTTTAATTTTTGTTAATCAATTTGATTTCTATCTATTACAGTCTACAAAGGTACAATTCTAATGTTTCTGACTCACGTTTATTTAGTAATATGTGTGAAATTGCCACCTAACTAAGCACAGTTAGGTGCACACCCAACTAATCAATATTTACAAATTATTTTTAATCTGTATGCTAATTTATTGCAATAGATTAGCAATACAACGATTGGCTGGTAAATGTCCAATTAAAACAAAAAAAACCTGATTTTAAATACCTCAAGTCTTAACTCCTCAATCATAATCACTTAGATTTATTTTGTAGTTTTATTCATTACTAGTAAATACATGCGAATTCGTATGCGTGGAATTTAGAAAAGCATACAACATAAGCAGTTAATGTCTAATGAGAGAGACGGAAAACTCGAAACTAAATCCTGTGCCAAAGCGCCTGGTCAGCGCAGCACAGTTGAACATAATCCCTCCCAAAGTGGAGGAGGCCTGTGCCCAACAGTGGGACGTTAATGGGCTGGAGAGAAAGAGTATAGTACTTTATTACTAACTCGGTATTTACCATAGCCTCGCTGATCACCCCAATGAATACATGATTAGATGGTACCTCGACGGTCGACAGCGCGAGAAATACCTCATTTATATGCAAGGCTCAAACTGTTATAATTTTTGCTGAATTATCATTGATCAAGTTTTGTAAAATTTTTAACACGCTTATATAAGTTCAGAATGTATCTATCAATGTATTAATCTATGTAACGGAATCTTTGTAAGTGATTTGAACCCACTAGCAGTAGTTGGATTGATCTGAAATTTTGGACATACATATATCAAGGACCGATGACAATGCAATCATTTAAAAAAATATTAAGGATTTTCAAGCGTGGTTTTTAGTTTTGAACTAAGTAGATTATATAAATATCCTACATTAAGATTACATAGCTATAATCTAAAGACTAATGTGAAAAGTAAATTTTTATAGTTAGGGGTGGGCAAATGACTGCAGTCCACCTGATGTAAATGGAAGTTAAATCGCGAGGGAAAATGTGATAAATGAATGAAAAAATAGTTCCCTGGGAATTTCGGATTTTTAAATTCGATACAATACGGAGATCCGTACAAGGACTGGTGTGTACGACATAGCCTGAAGAGTTAGTATGCTGAAGTGGCAATGGGCAAACCACGTCACTCGATAGACAATCGTAGGGGAAGGAAGGACTCCGAGTTGCGACCACGTACCGGACGACGCAGCAAGGGTCGGTCCCCAGCACGGCGTACTGACGATACCGTCAAATGAGCCGAGAGGCGCTGGATACAGATAGCGCCGGACAGTGTGTTGTGGCGTTCTATGGGGAAAGCCTATGTCCAGTAGTGGACAAAAAAATGCTGATGGATAGATATGTCGAGAAAGGCCTAAATATCATCTCTTGTTGTGTATAATATTTATCTCATAACAATAGATACACCACACACAACTTATGTAGGTTATGTCTAAGTAAATACAGTAACCAAATTGTATACCACTACATAATTCCCACAATCAGAGCACATGATTGGGATACAAAGCTAATAATTAGATCCGAACATTTTATCGGATTTACGTAAAACTGTATTACATACAAAGGAAATCCGATATTGACGTCAAAAATCACTGTAATTTCGCACTTCATTCCGCCCCACATCAGAAAACTTAATCAGGAATGAGGGAGTAACGTTTCTGTTTCCGATACGAAATACTATAGCGTTTGAACACAGATTATCCAATCAGTTAAAGATAAAGGACACGCTTTTTAGAAGCCCACCATTTTTTGGACGTAACCGCCATTATTTGACATTTGTATTTTCACACTTGAGCATAGATTAAAGAGTTCTGTTTGAATTGTGTTCGAAAACAGTTTTTAAAGCTGCCTGTTCACGATATGTCGTATGCAGGAGAGAAAGATACACGTGGCAGTCACGTGAACGAGATTAGGCAAGGCATTCACGTCGCACGCACAAAGCGTAGGGTAGCGGGCGAGACGTCAATTGTGTGCGGATTGGGGGAGGAAATTCGCTAAGTTTGGTAGATTTAAATTATAAATTCGTAATACAACACTATTTACATATCCCACGAGTGTAGAATGTGTTTTTTTATGATTAAAACGACACCCATTTATGTCTTATCAATTATTTTCAATAGGAATTTGAATAAAATAAATCCGAACGTAACTAAGTAAATAAAACATCTTTTGTGTATTCTCGTGCTAAGTTTGATTAGATAGACACAGAAACAACATAATAAATAAATAAACAGTTTATTTATTATGTTGTTTCTGTGTCTATCTGAATGAAAAAATAGCATATTGGAAACTACATCCTAAGATGTAGTTTCCAATATGCTATCTTTTCATTTAGAGTTTTTTGAAAAAATAAAAAATATACAGCTAATATGTAGGGTTACCAACAATACCTACCAACAATGTCATTGAAAAATGTGTTTGAAACCCTAAAATAGAATACAAGAATTGTAATTAGCACACAGACTATATAATTCCGGTGAGCCCGCACTCATTAATAGAATGTTTCTGCGCTAATTGAGCCTAGAAAAAACTTAATCTACAAAACAAGGAACTGATGGAATTTCATAAAAAAAAACATTTAAATTTTAAATTCGGAAGCGCGTAACTTCCAAATTTAAATTCAAGTGATTTTTATTTCAAAGAATTTTTATTATACTAAACGCCATCAACTTACTGAAACTCAGTAAGTTAAACAGAGACGACACCAGTGTGTAAACACTTGTGCCTACACCTCCGTAGAGGGGTCTTTTGGGGGTACAACAAATAAATCAACGCAGACTCGCGTCGCGGGACCAAGTCTCCAGAGACCTAGGTTAGAGCAACGATGTGTGATGTAATGGACAAGATAGGTTATACATATCTATGGAAATGGTAGGGTACATAGGTATTTATAGAACTATAACAATTTCGGTCTCACAATGAGGTAGAGCTTTAAAAAGTAAACTAAAAACGAAACTAACCTTTGGTATTATTCACAGAATTAATGTAATGTCTCTGAAGCATTGGGCTACAATTAAAACAAGTACAAGCGTCTGAATCTGTAAAAAAAAATGGTTTTATTTGAATAAACATTTAATTATGTATCATATTTTCATGTCTTTATACATTAACTAGGTATATTCATTACAATTCGACTCTGTAGATTGGGACTGTCCGTGTGGTGATGGATTAAGAATACAAGTGTCACCACCCCTTTTCCTCCCCAAGGTGCTGTAAAAACCAGCTAAGGAATATTGTACAAATAACATCCTCTGTAAGAGACGGAAATCTCTAACCAAACCCTGTGCCAACACGCCTGGTCAGCGCGACACAGTAGACCATAATCCCTCCCGAAGTGGAGGAGACCCGTTCCCAACAGTGGGATATTAATAGGCTGGAGAGAGAGATTGGGACTAAACTCTACATTTTGCACAATAAATATGCCACATCCATTTCATATCGCTCACAAACCAATGAATCCCAAGTCCCCAAGGAGGGAGGACGCATATTGCACTCATTTCATTATGTATATACGATTACAGAGATATCGAGACGCACATGTCCACAAATCGTTTGATTTTGTAATTCTCCAAGAGTGGCAAAGTCAAAGTCAAAATATTTTATTTCAAGTTGGCATGTTTTACAAGCTCTTTTGAAACGTCAGAAAGGTCTAGTTGTCTGTTCCAAACGCAAATCCTATGGAGAAGAACAGACAATAAACTACATGGATTATTTTTTTATTTCCTTATATTTTTTTGTTTCAATAATATTATACATAGGTATCAGGGGTGTGAGAATGATGCCGATCAGTACTATCACAATGTTAACGTAAGTTTACGATATAGCGTACTTAATTAATATTGATAGGCACTGACAAACTTCCCACTGCTGGGCACGGGCCTCTTCCACTTTGTGAGGGATTATTGTCTACTGTACCGCCATGACCGTATTGGCTCCAGGTTTATTTTAGAGATTTCGTCTCTCACGGATTAAGACGCGTATACGACGGTATAGCTTGGAATTAGACCAGTCCCACACGTGATCATAGTCGCATCCGTCTCTGAAACATTGGGCAAGATTTAAAACAAAATATACGTCTTCTAATAAACGAAAGGGCTATTAATTTGAAGGAATAATTTGCTTAAGTTGTTTATTAAATTTAGGGCTGTAATTTTTTATAAATTACTAGCTGGCCCGGCAAACGTTGTTTTGCCATACCAAAAAAAAATTAAAAAAAAAAAATTTACTATAAACCTCACGCAGCCCGAGACCTTTCCAACGAATGCAAAACCGTGGAAATCGGTTCGTGCGTTCTGGAGTTATAGCGTCAGAAAGGAAAATCCGACTTATTTTTGTATAGTAGATTTCTTATTTACTATGATAAAGAATTATCTCTTTAAACGTTATAAGTTCAGTTGGCTGTTTTCAAAATAGTTTGGTAGGTACTTTAACTAAATTAATTGAAAAATCTGTGAAACAGGTACCTTTATTTTTTTATTGTTGGAAGGCCGAATTTCCAAAATCTTTTCTTATTGCTAGCCTACAAAGCCTACATTGTACTCAGTAGCAAGTAGATGTATTTTTTCCTCATCATGTAAACCCTAAATGGCCCATAGTAAGACTTCGAACATGCAGAACATAATTTTATTATCAACACCATTAATGTAAAATACCATGTTTCAACAAATAAAGTTATTAAATTACAGCTCAGTCTCACCCGTGACCATGGTCGGGCCAAAATTTAAAACACATATACGCGTCTAAATCCGTAAAAAGTAGTTTTATTTACATAAAATTATCTTATCTTATCAAAATCCACAAATCATCATGTTTACATTACTCTGATACCCTTTATTTGAAACTTTACCGATTTATACAGTAAATAATCTCTTTTTATTCAGCAATTAATAACTTGAAGTAACAAACCCTTACATAAAGCAAATAAATCGTTGCTTATTAAAAGTAGTTCGCGCCCAAGGGATGACACCTCGGCTTGTTAATCATAACTAGACTTAGTTCCTCAGGGGCAGGGGAACTACCCCATTGATGACACGAACCTTTAGTCTACATACAGTGGGACATTGTAGTTAGATGTTGTGACAGTCTATATCATTAAAAATTAGATTTGAGCAGATTTGTGATAGATTTAAGTAATTTTTTTAAGTATTTTCTATAATGATATTACACACATACATACATATATAGTACATGTAAATGAGCGTCTATTTTACATTATGTATGTATCATTCTATAAAAATACTAGCTGCTGTTTGTAACTTCGTATGTGTAGAATTTAGAAACTAAATCTTGACAAATTATACAAAAATGCCATCCTGTTGAATCACTCTATCTATTTAAAACAACCGCATCAAAATCTGTTGCATAGTTTTAAAGATATAAGCTCACATATGTACATACATACAATAATAATAACTTATTTCTCCACCACTCGGTTATCTGAATCTAATAATAATAACCTATGATAATAACTTTGTTTTATAATAAGTAAAGAAGATGACACTTACACACGTACAACGTCATACCAGAGTCAGAGAAGCCGTTATGTAAGGAAAAATAAAAAATAAATGAGTAAATTAGATTTATCATAAAGAAAAGAAAGAAATGAAAATAGCATAGCGGGCTTATTAGGCACGCGCTTGGTAAATTCCATCCATCCATCCATCAACCTTTCTCAGTCCACTGCTGGACATAGGCCTCCCCCATAGAAAGCCACAACGTGCGGTCTTGCGCTTACTGCATCCAGCGGCCCCCGGCATATTTGACGATATCGTCGGTCCACCTTGTTGGGGCCGCCCCACGCTGCGTCGTCCGTTCGTGGTCGCCACTCGAGGACCTTCCGTCCCCAACGGTCATCAGATCGTCGAGCGATGTGGCTGCCCATTGCCACTTCAGCGTGCTAACTCTTCGGGCTATGTCGTACACACCAGTCCTTCTACGGATCTCCGCATTCCGGATCTTATCACGTAGGGAAACACCGAGCATAGCCCTCTCCATAGCACGCTGCGCGACTCTGTGTTTTGTTATGAGGCCGACATTCAGGTAAATTAGCTCTACATTAATCTTAATTCCTACCTAAGTATATTGAAATAAAATGAGTATGAATTGATTGCACTCTAAACTATTGGACCTATTAAAAACAAATCTTTAGCCGCCATCGAGAACTCTAGACACCGTTTAACATTATGTTTTTGAGAAAAATTGTAGTGGAAGATTTGGTAAACATGTGCAGAAACTATGATAGCTCAGTTGAGAGAGCAACGGCACGGTATTCCGAAAAAATGATCACCATTAGTGGAACTTGAACCCACGAGGTTCAAGTCCCACTCATTGTGATCATTTTTTTCACTATAATTTAGTTAAAATAGCAAGTCAATTGCAAAAATTGATAAATTAATGCATTATGTTTTTTTCAATAAGAGGCGGCTATTTATGTAGATATTGGTGCCGATTCTGAGCGCACAACTAAACTTAAATTAACTAAAAAATTATAATTCATAGCGTCATTATCACAATTCGGCAATGTTTACTGAAGTTTCTTATTATTAAAACTGTGTATTATAGACTAACGATTTTAATTAATATAAATGTGTACAACGAAATAGCAAGTAATAGCTATATTGACACTACCAATTTTCATTTTTTAGTTAAGTTTAGTTGTGTACCTAGAATTAGTACCATTATCTTATAAATAAAATTCACGTGTCACAGTGTTAGTTACCGTACTCCTCCGAAACGGCTTGACCGATTTTTATTAAATTTTACATGCGTATTCAGTAGGTCTGAGAATCGGCCAACATCTATTATTCACACCTTTTTCTTAGTATGGCAAAACAACGTTTGCCGGGACAGCTAGAAATGGATAAAATTTAAACATTTCCTAAAAAAATTTTTAAAATAACAGATAACATCCAGCATTGTTTCTTTGACGTCGTATTCATGGTGGCACACTTATGATAAGGGGTGAAATGTATTATTTACAGTGATCCATAGGAGAGGTGCGGGAGGGGAAGCTTGTTCGTTACCCGGTTCACTGGGCCATAATAACTTCAGGGAATACCCGGCTCTGAGCTACCAACACTCGATCGTAAGACTCACACGCCAATAAAGGGTGCTTTCTTTATTTATTTACTAGCTGTTGCCCGCAACTACGTACGCGTGGATTTTCGAATCCAAACCTTAACGAATTATACAAAATAGCCATCCCCTTGGTCCACTCTATAATTTAAAAAAACCGCTTCAAAATCTGTGGCTTATTTTTTAAGATATGAGCTCACATAGGGATATATGTACATACAAAAATAATGACTTTGTTTTATAATAAGTATAGAAGTAATCAATACTGGACATAAATAAATATAAAAATAGGACCATTAAGTATTGTCTAGTTATCTTAAGAATCCCATGTGTAGAGGCGAAGCAAGTTTAGTATTGATATCTCGAAGTTTTGTTTGCAGAAAATTGCAAGACGACAAAAAGGGTTGTTCTTTTAAATTCTCTTTTAGTTTTTTTTACTTGTCAATGATTTGCGGGTTAATAGTCGATATCCCTACTACTACTAATACTAAAAAAAGATCCCAGTACTAAAAAAGAAAAGATTATAAATGATAATAAGGTGTATGTACCCTATTTTAGCGCATGTACTATAATATGTTATAATTTTGTCGCTACATCTATCATGGCGTGCTTACACCCGACTCGGTACACATGTGCCGATTACAGATCACCTACCCTACACTCTTCCATCTCTACTCTACTCTATATTACCTATGGACCGTGAGCTTTATCATATTTCATTTCCATTCACTGCTTATCTACTTTTATAGCACTAAGTATATTATCTTTTATAGTATTATCTACAATCAAATTTTTTTAATTATTAGATTGTATTATCTACAATCAAAACTTGTTCAAGAAGCTTGAGATATGTGAGGATAATTATTATTTAAGACTGAAAAATCAACAAATCTTAAGCTATAGAATTGGAATCAATAGTACCTATTCTACGCGCACAACTAAACTAAACTTAACTAAAATATGAATTTCGATAGTGTCAATAACATAATTCAACAATGTTAACTGAACTCTTGTTATAAAAACTGTTTATTATAGACTAATTTTTTTTATTAATTTGAATGTGCACAACAAAATAGCTAAATAATCAAAATACAGCAATAATTTTTCATTTTTTAGTTTAGTTCTGAATGTAGAATTGGCAACATTGTCTAAAACCAATATTTCATATTCTATCTGCATACTTAGCATAGATGCAGATAGAATCAAATAGGCCTAGCTAACGCCGTATGTGTTAGTAATGATAAGGGCCCTCAGAATAAACGGGCCTAGCACGCATACAATGTTACCTAAAACGTAATTTTCTTTGCGTCGTTCTACATATTTTGCCAAAGGGCCTCAGGATCTTAAATAAGTTACTCTAGTGACACTAACATTAGCAGTTCTACTTTCTATATGCATAAGTTCTTCATGTAGTGACGGATTAAGAATACAAGTGTCACACCCCACGTCCTCCCCAGGGTGCTGTAAAAGCCAGCTAAGGGATATTGTACACACATAACATCCTCTGTGAGAGACGAAATACTCGAAAATAAACTCTAATCTACCATAATCCCTCCCAAAGTGGAGTAGGCCCGAGCCCAAAAGTGGGACGTTAAAGGGCTGAAGAGAGATTCATAGGTACATAGGTATGTGTAGGTGGAGGTGAATCTATTTAAAAGCTTATTGTCATTTACTGTTAATTCCACACAGACTTCTTTCTTATCGAGAGAGTATATGCTACTGGTTTTCGACGTCCTTGGGACATTGTATTCACAATTGATCATGTTATCACCAATATTAATCGTAGTTATTTATTCAGTGCTGTGTTCTAACCACAGGTTTGGTGGAACAAGGCAGGCAATGCGTGGCTGACAGCGAAGGACGACGTCGCGTGCATGCCACTCACTGTAACCCCCGGCTTTATGTAACGTTAGCAAAATATAAAATGTTAGATCTATATACTAATATTATAAAGCTGTTGAATTTTGTTTGTTTGGTCGCTCTAATCTCAGGAACTAATGCATCGAATTGAAAAATATAGGCTATATACAGGGTGTGGCGTAAATAGTGGTCCACCGTTCAAGGTTGGATACATCAGGTAGGTACCTACACCATACCAAAATTTGGAACCGGTCCGCCGACTGGTTCCAGAAAAAAAAATATATTTAATTTTTTTTAAGAAATTCCCATTTTCATTAAGAATTTGATCACAGTTTCAACAAAAAACATTATTTTTGATTTTTTATTCGTGTTAATTCATGCTGAATGTATGAGCTATCATAAAATAAAAAAGATTTGTATTGAAATTGTAGCCTTTACGGGAAAAAGTGATTTCTTCTCAATTCTTAACCTAAATTTTATCGCATCAGTCATGTTCAGGAGCGGTTTTTGAAAAAAAAATGTACTACACTGTTAGTGCCCATGAATTTAAAAATATGCTCATGATGTACTGATTATAAAATGGTATAATAGTACCGCTTTTCAAAAATAGATTTTTTTTTATTGCAATTGTAATTAAAAACGGATAAGTCTTCCTGTTACTATTTTCGCAACATAATATTTAAACAAAAATGTTGTCTTTTTGTTTTTACCCATTTAAATATGGAATTAAATAAAACAAAGTCTCAATCTTACAACTGATATTTGACTCCACGTCTCCAAATAATTCTACATCATGTCGTGTCCTATAAAAAAAGGTCGCTCTGTACCTGAACCATAACAAAAGACCTATTGAAGTGCGCACACTCTTGTAATGCGTAACGTAGCTGGAGTAACTAAACAATAGGATAGTGATAAGGAAAGGATGTAGTTTGTTGTTGTTGTCCCTTTCCTTTCTAGCAATTGAGATCGGAAAGAAATGGTACATAAACAATTAGTACGATCTACGCTCCCGTGCATCGTATACGTTTCGTTTCATTTGTGTTTAACTCCGCTGTTTCTTGCTATTCCCCTGGACTCCGGTTGATTGCCTAAGTGATTTGGACTTGTCGTTTTGGTGACATCTAATAATCTTGCTTACGTTTACCGGACTCTGATTTGCATAACGATTTGGACAAACGTGCAGTGCAGTGATAACAAAAATGTCTCAGTATACACCGCGCGAATATGCTGACATGCATTTTATTTACGGAGAATGTGGAGGAGTCGGCAGAGAGGCGGCTCGGCTTTACAGGGAGAGATATCCCGATCGCAGACATCCAGACCACAGGGTGTTTGGGCGAGTCCACAATGCATACACCGAAGGGAGGATACCCGGCTCAGGCGTAGGCGGTGCAAGAGAAGGACGCCCACGGAGACATGCCGATGATCAGGTACTGAATTTGGCAGAACAAGATCCTACAACCTCAGTCCGAGTCTTATCTCGCACAACGGGGATATCTACCAGAACCGTACATCGCATTTTAAAAAGACACGAGCTACATCCCTACCATTATACAAGGGTACAGACTCTGTTACCAAGGGACTATCCTCCGCGAGTGAGATTTTGCAGAGAAATGCTGCGTAGAATACGAGAGGACGAGCAATTTTTTAATAAAATACTTTGGAGTGACGAATCATCTTGCAGAAAAGATGGATATTTAAATTTACACAACTTGCACAGCTGGCAGTTAGAAAATCCGCACGTCATGAGACAAGATCGATCGCAATACCAATTTAAAATAAACCTTTGGGTCGGCATTATTAACGGACAAATAATTGGTCCATTAGAACTGCCAGAAACCTTAACCGCAGAAAGGTATCTTGGGTTCTTACAGACAGATTTACCCGTACTTCTAGAAAGTGTCCCTACAGAGATCCGAGACAGCATGTGGCTACAAAATGATGGCTGTCCCGCTCACTATGCAGTAAGGGTACGAGAGCACCTTAATGTGGCCTATCCAAACAGATGGATAGGGCGGTTAGGCCCAATACTATGGCCACCACGCTCCCCAGACCTTAATCCTTTGGATTTCTTTTATTGGGGATGCTTAAAGGAAGACGTATACAAGGGACCAATAAATAATATTGAAGAATTAAGGACCAGGATTCTGACAGCAGCTGGAAAAATCAATGAAAGCGGGTTTGCTCGACGTCTTAAACGCTCCTTTATTCGACGGTGCAGAGCGTGTATAGCTGCGAATGGGGGCCATTTTGAGCACCGATTGTATTAATCAATAAATAAATAATTATGATGTCAAAGTTGTTCTTTTTTAAAACCCTGTCTGTAGTAACTTTTGTGTTCTCATTTGCCAATACAATTACAATAATAATATTGTCGTTGTCACTATGACCAAGTTTACAGTAAGAATGGGCACATAAATAAGGTAGACGAAATTTTTGTTTCAATATTATGTTGCGAAAATGGTAACAGGAAGACTTACTTATTTTCAGTTACAAATGCAGTATTTTTTTTTCTATTTTTGAAAAGCGGTACTATTATACCATTTTATAATCAGTACATCATGAGCATATTTTTAAATGCATGGGCACTAACAGTGTAGTACATTTCTTTTTCAAAAAACGCTCCTGAATATGAGTGATGCGATAAAATTTAGGTTAAGAATTGAGAAGAAATCACTTTTTCTCGTAAAGGCTACAATTTCAATACAAATCTTTATTTTTTTATGATAGCTCATACATTCAACATGAATAAACACGAATAGAAAATCAAAAATAATGTTTTTTGTTGAAACTGTGGTCAAATTCGTAATGAAGTTGGGAATTTCTTGAAAAAAATTAAAAATATTTTTTTTTCCGTAACCAGTCGGCAGACCGGTTTAAAATTTTGGTATGGTGTAGGTACCTACCTGATGTACCTAACCCTGAACGGTGGACCACTATTTACGCCACACCCTGTATAACATCACGTTGCGACCAATAGAAACGAAGCATTAGTGAAAAATGTTGCAAAAACGGGAATTTTTTTTATCTACTATATAAAAAAAAGTCGGGTTTTCCTTCCTGATGCTATAACTCCAGAACGCACGTACCGATTTCCACGGTTTTGCATTCGTTGGAAAGGTCTCGGGCTCCGTGAGGTTTATAGTTCATTTTTTTTTTAATTTTCTATTATATAAAAATAAGTCGGGTTTTCCTTCCTGACGCTAAAACTCCAGAACGCACGGACCGATTTCCACGATTTTGCATTCGTTGGA
Organism: Orgyia antiqua; assembly: GCA_916999025.1. Taxonomy (NCBI): domain Eukaryota; kingdom Metazoa; phylum Arthropoda; class Insecta; order Lepidoptera; family Erebidae; genus Orgyia; species Orgyia antiqua. Next base: position 26,702,941 of record OU779869.1, read on the forward strand.
AAGGTCTCGGGCTCCGTGAGGTTTATAGTTCATTTTTTTTTAAATTTTTTTTTTACTTTTTTATTGGTATGGCAAAACAACGTTTGCCGGGCCAGCTAGTGTAAAATAAATTTCCTAAAATCAAAAAATCATGTAACAACATTATTTAATGATTCATAAAGTACTATTCAAAAATAAACTACGTACACATTAAAGTTGGTACCTGCATATTACTGTCCACTGTTTTTCTTTAGAATTATTATGCAGACTGTACCTAGGTTACCTTCACGACAGTACACAAGGCAGCTGTCAGACACACGTCAGCCGTCAAGCGACGCGCGAATCAGCGGTTAGCATCGCGTGCGGAAACCAATCGATATCCACCCTCACCCACCCCAGTTGCTTACTACAGCTAGATCTAATAATTCTCAGGTGATTACTAAAGGTTCACTATAATCTAGGCCAATTACACAGATAAGTAGAGTTTGTTATAGTATATAGGTACGAATCGAACTAACTAACTAATTATGTATAATTGCAATATTTCTTTAAAATCTTCTCAGTCAATGTAGGTACTAGACAGGAACGGACCTCATTCACAAAGGTTATGATCGGCTATACCACCCCGGCTTGATAGTTTAATTTCAATTTTTCGTAAGACCCGTGCAACTACCGCTTTATTAACTCGTCTCCTTTGGACGAATTTGCGCTGGTGACTTAATGGTACCGATTCTATATGCACAACTAAACTTAACAAAAAAATCAAAACAACTCTAGCGTATTTTGATAATTTGGCTATTTCGTTGTACACATTTTTATTAATTAAAATCTTTAATCTATAATATCTGAAGAGTTTGTTTGTTTGTTTGTTTGTTTGTTTGAACGCGCTAATCTCAGGAACCACTGGGCCGATTTGAAAAATTCTTTCAGCGTTAGATAGGGCATTTATCGAGGAAGGCTTTAGGCTATATAACATCACGCTATTACCAATAGAAGCGAAGCAGAAGTGAAAAATGGCGCAAAAAAAATATTCATATTCATTCATGGACATTTCACACAACGTCCTCTGGTCCAAAGCTAAGCTTATTATGCTTGTTTTATGGGTACCAGAATACGGATATAATACATAAACTACTTTTCTTTTGTAAATACATACTTATAATACATAGAAAACACCCAGACGTAACGTGAAAACGGGGACAACTTTCTAAATTTCACTCGGACAGAGTCGCAAGCAATAGCTAGTCTATAATACACAGATTTTCTAATAAAAAAGTTCAGTTAACACGGATTGTGTTATCGACACTATCAAAATTTGTTTCCTAGTTAAGTTTAGTTTAGTTGTGCATGTAAAATTGGTACCTACCAATGTACAAATATTTTAATACCAATCTCTGTGCTAAAAGGACTAAGGACAGTTAATAAGTGCAGAAGAGGCCGATAACAAAGTACTATATGAGCTATTTTTCGCAAAATACATTGCGCCTTGTAAATGTGGTGACAATAAATAATTCCAATAATCATTAGGTAATTCGGCAATAACTGTTACATTATAATTGTCCCAACTTCATCAGATGTCACGGTCGTGTAATCACCATCATTTTTCAATCACGCTTTCACCACAATACAAATGCTAATTTCTGCAAAGGTCGACATTCAACCCCCGTCGCAAGCGCAGCCATAAAACCAAACAAGTATGTAATCCTGATTCTATTGCGGTGAATTGGTGCCAAGGGGTATCTTAATCGTGTCACCATCTGTTCATATTTCTAATAAGATACATTTTATATTTGCGACAACAACTAATATTTTAAAGATAATCAAGATTTTTATATTTAAGTAGGTACCAGTTAGGTAAAAGTTTTGTTTTGTCCACTTTATAAACAACGAAAGAATTTCCCAAATAGATCCAGGCGAAAATTGGGTACCAAAATTAAGAAAAAATCTTACGTATTCCATATTTTTTTTATTCCGTCAATTATTATTATAATTGAAATAGTACCTACTTACTGTTTATTAATATTATACCTAAAATTGGAAAGGATGACATCTTTAAGAAGCAAGTCGGGCTAAGTTTTAACTTATTTATTGAATTAAATCAGCAGCGCTTTGACTGGCTTTTGTAGACAATATTTTAGTCAGATAGATACCTACTTTGTGTCTCAAAATACCTTAAATAAATCGATGATATCAACACTATTGTAATATTGTCAATATCTATTAACAGCCAGATTGACTATCAAATCTAAATCTTAATATTTTACGTGGACATGAATTGTACCTACCAAGAATAACGGAAAGCAGACTTGAATTAGATTGCATTGACGAAAATTGAGGATATCTCGTGTAAAAATCTCTTCATCAAATTAAATTTTGAATTTGACCGCGATTTAAACGTTTTGCTGTTGGCGTATCTGGCCTCAAGCAAAGTTTGCACTTCAACGCAAGTTCATTTGCAATTGAAGTCACGGCCTCTCGCCTGAAAAATAACTTTAAAAAAATACACACGCATTTGACAAATCCCCGCAGGGCGGCTGTACTTCTAACCTTATATATTCATCTCTTTTACTCTTCAGTAAACCAATCTGTTATCTCTTTCTCTCACACTGATTACTATAGGTCCTTTCTTATAGACGCTCCTCCCGACTCACGTTTATTTTTCATTTCTTGGGGAGCGCAGAAAATAATTTTCTCTGAGCTTTGAACCCGTGGTGAAGGAAAAATGGGAAATTTGGAAAATGTAATTGGATTCTGGTCTAATCTCAACGCCTCTCGTGTTTTATAAAGGGAATTGCGTGTTCAAACAGAATAGTAGTTATGTACTTATCTAGCTAAGTATATTTTATAATGACGAGGATGGTTGATAGGTAAGATTTATCTTACAGGTGCCTATATTTTCTATAGGTATCAAAAATTTTTATAGTTATTATTTTATAATTTCAAACAATGATGTATAATAATGGGTAATTATAGGAGAACCTGTAGTTTCTTTTTTAATTATTATTAATTGTTTTGCGGCTTTTTAATCTGGAATGTACCTACATACTATGCCGTTCAAAAGAGAATAGGATTGACCCCGCGCCATGTTGTGACGTCATAGTTGTCAATTTGAACAATTTTGGTAGGGTCGGCAAAACAAGACATTTTTATAAAATAATTTATCTATCACTGTCGATGTCTTTACTAATTTTCGATCAATTCGCGAAATAAATACAATTAAAAAGAATAACAAATAACGACAAGTTCAAAATAACAACACTAAAAAACAATGAGAAATAACAACAAATTTATTTTTTTAACGGGAGTCAACCACATAATTAATAGAATTTAAAATAAAATGCCTTATAATTCATTATGCTCAACAAGGCACACCAATAACAAAATGGGGGTTGGCAATTCAACATAATATCATAGTATCCAACAACGAAATTATTGAAAGAAAATATAATCTTTTTTAATAATATTATAACTATTATTATTAAATAATCTAAGACGTTTTTCGAGTTTAGTAAAAGATAAAAAAAACATTATTGATACGCAAATAAAGTTACGTTGCTGACAGTACTTTTCTAATCACTTTTGACAACTAAAGGTCATTGCCAATCCTATTCTCATTTGAAACGTGTAGTACTTAATAACACTTCTGTCGGTGTGACGTTACTCGTAAGTATAACAAAACATTTGTTTAGCAATGGATTAGCAAATGCTAATCCACTGCTAAACAAAATGTTTCAAAATCAAATCCATATTGTTAAAATTAACAATATGGATTTGATTCATAAAGTTGTGACATGATTGATAGGTATTTGTTTTTACGGAAGAGTATAGTATGTAGTAGTTGTTGTAAATCAATTGCATATCTTTTTTGAGCATTAGTCCAACTTGCCTTGACAAGCAAATATTGCACAACTAAACGAGGATACCAAAATAGCTTCGTGCATTTTTCTACGTACGAAGTTTTCATTGTTTCTTTAGATTGAATGGCTAGAGCTCTAATTTTTAAGTACATATATGTTAAATAAACTAAATTATAATGGAAAAAATGATAACCATAAGCGGGACTTGAACCCGCGACCTCGGAATGCCGTGCCGTCGCTCTCCCAACCGAGCTATTATGGTTAGCTCGGATGGGAGAGCGACGGAACGGCATTCCGAGGTCGCGGGTTCAAGTCCCGCTTATGGTTATCATTTTTTCCATTATAATTTAGTTTATTTAGTAAAAGCATAGCGAGTCAATCGCAAAATATTAATATATTAATACATATATGTTTTTTCAATATATGATCTAGGACCGCATAAACTCAGAAACGCGATTGAAAAAAGTTTTCTCGATAGACAATCTTAGCGAAACAACCTCTCTCATTTTTTATTTTTTTCATTTGTCGGTCTATTATCACGTATTAACTAATGAAATAACTTTAAAAACATAAGTAACTATTATATATAGAAACACGTAAATCAGAATTAAAATATATTTAGTAGATTTTGAGTAAACAAAAAAAATATCCCTAATTCTTCATTTTCTATACCTACAAGCTGTGTTAATATGTACATGTCGACGATAATATTGATGTAGGCCCTTAACTAAATTGGTAGTGTCAATGGTAGCAATTATACGTGTAGAACTAAACTTAACTAAAAATTTAAAATTGATAGTGTCAATAACACTATTCGGTAATGTTAACAGAACTTTTTTATTAGAGAATCTGTATATAGTAGACTAGCGATTTTAATTAATAAAAATGTGCACAACGTAATATCCAATAAATCCGTCTCTCACAGAGGGTGTTATCTGTGTGCAATATCTCTTAGCTGACTTATACCGCACCCTTGGGAGGAGATGGGGTGGTGACATAAAGTTCAGGTAACATTGCCGAATTGTGATAACAACGCTATAATTTTTTTTGTTAAATTTAGTGTTGTGCGCGTAGAATCGGCACCATTACCTTGGTCACAGATATACGCTGTGGATATACGTATATCTGTGTCCTCGGCACCTCACCAACCTGAGATTATTTGGCAAAGAAACCAGCGTGCGTAACAACTCCTATCGGTATAATACTGGATTAGCGTAATTTTAATAAATCTACACTAATATCGTAAAGCTATAAATAATAATAAATAAATAATCCCTAACAATAAAGTAATTTATTCATTTTGCAATTGACATGCTATGCTTTTACTTAATAAATTGATATATGGTGGAAAATGTGAGTGAGTATGAAAAAGTCCCGCTTGCGGTAATCAGTTTTTCCACCATAATTCAATTTTTTAATCCCTACTAATATTATAAATGCGAAAGTAACTCTGTCTGTCTGTCTGTTACGCTTTCCCGCTTAAACCTCTCAACCGATTTTGATCAAATTTGGCACAGACAATCTTTAGACCCTGAGTAAAATTTTCAAATTTCCACGCGGACGGAGTCGCGCGCAACAGCTAGTAATAAATATTTTGGAAATTTCACACAACGTCCTCTGGTCCCAAAGTAAGCTATATTTCTATGCTTGTGTTATGGGTATCAGAATACGGATATAATACTTAAACTACTTTTCTTTTGTAAATACATACTTATAATACATAGAACACACCCAGACGCAGTACAAACATTTGTATGAGAACTATAAACATCACACAAATGATTGTCCCGAGCGGGAATCGAACCCGCGACCTCCTGAACGGCAGTCCGTTACATGAACCACTAAACCACGAAGCCCGTCAAATAAAGCTGAAGAGTTTATTTGTTTGTTTGAACGCGCTATAGACCAGTGCCGATAATTATTAAAACAAAAAAAAATAATAGTAGGATGAAACCCATTATAATAAGGTAGTCTTAAGGTAGATTAGAAGATAGATTTAAGGTAGATAAAGAAAATATTACTATTTTTATGTTTGAGTTGATTGATTGATCTCTATTTTTATCTGTATCAATCAACTCGAACATAAAAATAGTACTATTTTCTTTAAAAATAGTATGCTTAACGTAACATATAACCTTAAGATTAAAATTGTATGATAGTTTAGTGCATTTTCTGAAAAGATTTTCTATAGTAACATATATTTTTTTTTCACCATCGGAAAGTAGAGATTTTAAAGAACAGGAAGCATACAATTTTTTTTAAAAACGCTGATATTTTGACAGGTGAATTTTCGATTGAAAATTAGGGTGCTTTTTCGATATTAATTCAAAATAAGGTGAAAAAACAAATATTTCTAATTAAATAAATTACAGCGTATTTAGGACACAAAAAGGTAAGTTTTCACCAAATTTCGTTAATGAAAAAACATTTTTGTAAAAGATAAAAATAAAAAACCAATAACTTGGTTTTTTGAATTTTTCACATAAATTTAAGGTTATGTGAATAAAGTGAGAATACAAAAGTTTTAGATCTTTTTATTACCTACAACTTTACCTTTCGACTTTTTTCCATAGGACTATTAGTTTAAGCGGAAATAAAGAAAAAACATTTTTTACCCTTAAAACCCCCCTACATCCCCTTCCCGACCTCAGATCGCCCGTAAATTATTTTTCCTATCATTTTTATAACATTATCCTCCATTTCTAATGGGTTTCATCCTACTATTTTTTTTTTTCACTTTTTATTATTTTTAAAGCTATCTACACTAGCCTACTACTCTCAGGAACGATATAAAAAATCATTTTCGTGTTCATGTAACATAACACTGCGACTAATGAGAGCGAAGCATTCGTGAAAAATATAGAAAATTAAGATAATCTAAATTCCACACGTACGAAGCCGTGTTCAAAGCTAATCTAATATATAAAATTTCAGTCACAATGTTAGTTACCGTACTCCTCTAAAACGGCTCGACCAATTTTCGTGAAATTTTGCGTACATATCCGTTAGGTCTGAGAATCAGTCTTTCAAACCACTCCCCCCCGTTCTGATATTTTTATGGCTAATAACAAAACAACGTTTGCCGGGTCAGCTAGTTGTACTATAAATGTGAATGTTCGTAGAAGTCTATGGATGTATGAAATACCTTAGGATGTTTGTTGCTCTTTTACGCAAAAAGTACTAAACAGATTTTAATAACTCCCAAACTTTCACATTTATAATATTACTAGCGGATATACTCCGCACGCGTGGAATTTTAGATTCCCATATATTTTGTCACCATTTCAACCTTCGCTGGATGTTCACGAATATTAAGAGGGCACGATACAAAATTATGCTCCATCAAAAATATGGGTATCGTACTCCCCTTTTTTCTTCGCGAAAGTTAACCCGCTTTTAATTGTTTCTACCACGAAGTATAGATCAGATGTATCTATACTTCGTGGTTTCTACTCTATATTATAGATGAAGAGTAAGTATATCTATGCTTCTGTCACTTCCTTTTTTTCAATACATAATAACTAAAAGAAATAGGTATGACCATGCGAAAATCCCGTTTTTTTCGGTTTTCTTTAGGTAAAGTTGCAGCGTCTATCACACATATTTGGTAACGATTTACCAGAAAAGAAAGTGATACAAGCATAGATATACTTTTCATCTATAATATAGCGTAAAAACAATTAAAATCGGTTTAACTTTCGCGAAGAAAAAAAGGGGACTAAGTCTTTTTTTCAAGAATTTGTAGGTAAAATCTGTTTCAGCTATATTTGTCCCTTTCAGCACGGTGCTCGGGAATAGGGATAGCAATACCTAAGGCAAATACCTAAATTAGGAGTACAGTACCCTCTTAAGATCAAAATCACAAAAATCGGCCCAACCGTTCTCGAGTTTTAGCGAGACTAATGAACAGCAATTGATTTTTATTTATAAGACTAACTGACCCGGAATACGTTGTTTTGCCATACAAATGTCAGGGCAACCCTTATGGCAACACTTTGGGGTATGAAATTATATAGCAGCCGATTCTCAGACCTACTGAATATGCATAAAAAATTTCATAAGAATCGGTCAAGCCATTTCGGAGGAGTATGGGAACGAACATTGAGACACGAGAACTTTATATATTAGCTTAGGATATTTACTTTGCACTATTAACTGCTATTATTATTGAAATATTACGAGGAGTGAGGTAGCAACTATAAACCCAAGTGATAAAATAAAACTGCATGAATATAGTTCATTGTAAATATTTATTTCCAATATTACTTTATGCTTATGGTAACCAATGATACAGTGTTACTCTCCATGTAATTTTACATAGCATTATATCGATATTACATATATCTAGCCATTGGCATATCATATCACCAAAACTGCCAACGACATCTCACAAATGCGAGACATAAAAAATGCTATCCAGATTGATCGACTCTCGCTTAAAGAGGCAGCTTATAAAACTATCTTATAAACCTAAAGGGAAATCACTCACTAATTATTAATTATAGTATTTCTATACCATTTTTACATGGTCATAATAATTTTATAAACATTTTTTTGTTTATACGTTAATAACAGAGGCACACACTGCTTAAAAACTAGATAATTAAAAGCTTCAATATCGAAAAAAATCTTTGCACGATATCTAGAGTAGACGGTGTTTGGACAGCGCTTAAATTTTTAACTGAAAATTTAATCGATGTCAAACAATAAAATTATCTATCAATTTACAGTCTGCGATTGTAAGCACATGTCAATTTCACATCTAAAGAAAAAACATTGACTATATTTATTTTAAATTTATTTTAACACAGTTGTAAATCTTTAAAATACATATATATTTTATACTTTTTTAATCATTTGACATGTGCACACAATGTTATTACACGTTTCCATCTAAACTAATACAATAGGCGGCCCCCCGACCTCGCTTTCTGTGACCAGAGTCGGTTACTTACACACTACCATAACGACAAACTTTTCTATATATACATGTAGAAGGAAACAGTCCATTTAATTTTAAAAAAATGGGTAATGATCAGAGCGTTTTATTCTATTATTAAAAAAATAGTTGTCTTTGGGTTTTTAAGATACTTTGCCTATGTTCATGAAAGTTCGCAAAAGTGAGCCGCGGTTTTAAAAAGCTATATACAGAGTGATAAAACGATAGATTAGTAAAAAATAATTGATGTAGGACGACTACACCAGAAGTATAAAAAACACAAAAATTATAGTAATTATTGCGTAAAATAAACGCTGAAAATTGCGACTAAATAATTGTATGCTAAAAAGTAATCGTACAATATTCTATTTGAATATAAACTAAATTATATTTCTATTATTACAGAGAATAATTACATAATTTAACTGTTTAATGCACTGATAAAAAATATTAGGAAAATGTGAAATATTGTCAAAATTAAAAACAGTAATAAGTTAGGTGAAATGAGAACATCTTACAATCTTTATATAGCAATGTCAATTTAATACTACCCTATTCGAATTATCTATTCTTTCATTATATCGTCGCACTAATTCACTTTATTTAGTTTTTCCAAAATGGCGACCGCTTTGTTACACGGCATAGTATTTTCCAAAAAGTTTTTGGAACCACCTGTATATGAAATCGAGCATACTAACTTAGAACTAAGCTTAAACTTATTTTAATTAAGGACTAGAACTAAAAACAATACAATATAACCAATTTTGAAATGTCATGTTTATTATAAATTTTACTATAATTTAACAATTTATATTTACTACTAAGATTTAGGTACTTTACTTTGTCAAATAGCGTAATACATTAAAAAATGTAATTCCTTAGCAGAGTTAATTTTCCTTTTTTTTTTGCAAGTGATTGGTACCAATTCTACATGCACAAACTTAACTAAAAATGAATTATGAATTGTGATACTCACTTTCTCAATTTTCATTTTTAGTTTAGTTTCTATAGAATCGCTACTTTTGTCTGCCTTAGCACAGATTTTTATAACTCCATGTTCAAAAAAGCTTACAATCTTTCAACTTCAGTTTCACTAGCTTTGTAGGGTAATTACCAAAAATCATTTCCTAGTGTAGAAATGTTTGGGATGATCGTTTCACGTAAAATTTCCAACATTGTAGATGACAATAAATTATTTTTCTGATCACAATCATCATCATAACATCACGCCTTTTTCCCATGGTAGGCAAAGCCCTTGTGAGGGGGGCCACCTTTGCCGGGTCATGGTAAGGCTCAAGGCCCAGTAGGGCAGAAGTAATATAAAAAAATGGTAAGCAGAGACTAGGAACCTCAATCTGCTACAACCAAAACTATTTATTAATGACTGTTGAAACGAAATGACAGTTGCTATTGCATAGCATCGTCAAAGCGATACGTAAGTCACTTGCTTTTACGACTGCTTTGCGGTTTATATGCAACCTACCGTCATTCCGATGCTCAATGTTAGTTAATAAGTATTTTTAAGTTTACCCTGTATTTCTTAAGTTAAGGTAGTTGTACTCTTATTAAGAAATAAATATGTTATACCTTATTTATCTGATCTCTACTATAATTAACAATATTCAAAATAAGAGTGTGATGGATGGGGTGGATAGATAGTATAGTAGTAAATATAAATGGTTATATCAAAAACTATTATTTAATAAATAAACTTATTTACAATTTATTGCAGTAAAATAATAATGGTTTAATATCTTTATAGATATATATTTTCAGTTGTTGCAATTTCATACCAAACTTGCATAAAATCATTTTTTGCGCGCCTCCCACCGAGTTAAATGAAAATACGCTATAATTCAGTTTGGTTAAGTTCTCGAAGTACTTTTAGTTAAGTTTAGTTAAGTTTTCGACGCAACAGATTTGGTGTCATTGTATTAATTTTATACAGGTTAAGAATGAAATTGCATTGTATAAAAATTTCAACAATAATTTCAGAATTTTCAGTCATTATTTAAAAAAGCCTCATATGGAACAAATGCTTTTTTTTAAGAAGAGTAAACTAATAATAAAATATAATAATACAGAGGCAACAGCATGCAATAAAATTATTATTATAGATACATAACTTATTATAATAAATAAGGACGCCACAAACGGCATATTGCGATATATTAACATGGCGAGAAAGAGACAGATGTATATAGAAAAAAGACGAGGCGAGAAAAAGACAGACATATCTGTCGATGACGTCATAAGTATAGATACATATCTGTATATTAATTTATATCTCATTCTGGCTATATTAATATATCGTAATATGTCGTTTGTGGTGCCCTTCATCTGACTTTAAGTTCCGTTTTTAGAGCATATTTTATACACATTAAACATATTACTGTCCTGATGTAAGTGAAATGAACATAATAGTGAGAGAACCGCTCTAATAACGACCTACACTTTGTGATAACCACATGAGACCTATAACATATTATGAAATTCCAAAGTCCGAGAACAATTCAATTATGTATAAGCTTTTGAAATAAAAAAAAAACAATATAGTATACACAATACTAAACAGTATTCAAGCAACACATTTTGTTGTACAGAAGAGCCATATCATAAAGGTTAAGCGCCTTGTTTGGTGTCTGGCGAAGAATCGTCTGTCTCCTCGACTTAGACTTGCCTTTTACAGAGGAAACACACAGAGACCAATAGTATAAACGTTTCTAAACAGTATACGAACAACACATTTTTTTACTGAAGACAGTTATAATAAAGGTCACGTGCTGTGTGTGCTGTCTGGCGAAGAATCGCCCAAGTTCTGGATATTTTTTACTTAACAAGTATGAAATAATGCGTAGAAACCGAAATAATATACATTTTACTAAACAGTAAACACTCAACACAGTTTGTTGGTAACAAGACGCTATTATGTCATCAAAGTCAAGCGCCTTATGGGGTCTGACGAAGAAATGAGTCCTCAAACTCTTTCACTTAACAATCTTGAAATAACATTTTAGATATTATAGTAAATACACTAAACAGTTATAACACACAGTTTGTCACTCACAAGACACTAATTTATTGTCATCAAGGTCAAGCTCCTCATGCGGTGTATCTGACGAAGAATCGCCTGAATCCTCGGATCAGGTCTTTCTCAACTCAACAAGTTTAACATCCTTCACATGCAAGTTGTGTTTGGATTTGGCTGCAAATTTGATGACTGCCTGTGTAGATACTAACGGTACATGTCGTAGATCCAACCTGTGGAATAAGTGTTTATGAAAATCTTTTATCATGGTTAATTCATACAAAACTCGCTAGTGCCATGCCAAGCTGATTTGCTTGTCTTATGGGTACATTTGTATCACACAAACAAGATTACCAATGAACAAAAGAGATTTTTTTTAGTAATCTTTAAAAATAACCAGTTCGTTAACATGGGCGTATCAGGAGTAGGCAAAGTGTGTAAAAAGGAAATGGAATTCAGACTAAGAATTGGTACGCCCATGTTTCCTAATGTTTATAACAAAATAACATGTAGTACCTTATAAGATTAGGACATCTAGCTAGATGATCTAGCGCTGCCTCTGTCAACAGTCTGCACCCAGCTAAAGAGAGTCGCTGTAGTCCGTGGTGAGCGAGCTGAGCGGCGCCTGCGTCTGTCAGACGGGCACAAGATGATGCGTCTAACTCCACTAGTTTTGGTAATGCCTGCAAATTATCATAATTGGTGGTAACTAAAGTAATTTATTGATTTTGCAATTGACATGCTATGCTTTACTTAACAAATCAAATTATGGTGGAAAAAATGACTGCCGCAAGCGGGTCAAGCAAAGTCCCGCTAGCGGCAGTCATTTTTTCCACTATAATTTGATTTGGTGGTAACTATTCAAAACTTAAGCGTGCATCTCCAAGTATATTGCGTGTGGTGATGAATTAAGTACACAAAATGTCATATATTCCCCTAGTAGCTGTAAGAACCAGCTAAGGAGAAAATAAGCAGATAAACCAAAGCCTATAACAACACTCAGTCAGGTCAGGGCTTAACTATATTTTTCAGGAGCAGAGAATATTTGGTGTAAAATACGGCATTTTCAGTTTTAATTTTATCGTCTCTCACAATATTATTTGCTTCTGATATTATAGCTGTTTATTGCAAGTCCCATAGCTGTTTATTGCAACACTTGGGAAGTAATGTCATTGAAATGTTTGTACTGTGTCTGCGTGTTTTCTATGTATTGCACATATTTACAAAAAAAAAGTAGTATTTTCTACCTGTATTCTGGTACCAATAACACAAGCATATAAGCTTAGCTTGGGACCAGAGGATGTTGTGTGGAATGTCCATGAATATTTATATTTATTTTGTTTATTTTTAATGGTTTATATAGAAACATTATAATAATTGGACTAACCTGTACAACATATCTCATAGCAACATCAGTAATATCAGTTCCTGGTAATCTCAATGTATGTAAAGCGGCCAGTCTACTAGGTTCAGCTCCTGTAGTATTACCACCTCCGGGTCTAGAAGACTCTGGTGGCGCGAGTATACCTCGCAATTTGGCATCGTCTAGCGCTCGAGCGAATGATAAATCTAGCGCGTGTAATGGAGGGCAGGCAGCCGATCGGAGTGCTAATGCCGCCTCAGCTGGGGAACCGGCTAATGATAGAGATCGTAGTGCTGGTAAACGGCCCAGTAACCTAGAAATAATAATAATGGTCACATTATTTTTATAAAACCCGTCATAGCAATATTTTTATACTTTATTTTGCTAACGTTATTTCTATAATATGGAATAGAAGCATTAACCGAACAAGAGTTGTCATCGTTAGGCGACTCAAGAGACACGAGAGCAATGTACATACCCAATGCGCACTATGAGGCTATAAAACTCATCTAAAATTAAAAGAGCTATGGTGTATTTTGATTATTGAACCATTTCCTTGTACAGATTTCTATTAATTAAAATCGGTGATCTATATATAATATACAACTTTTTAGGGTTCCGTACCCAAAGGGTAAAAACTGGACCCTATTACTGAGACTTCGCTGTCCGTCCGTCCGTCTGTCACCAGGCTGTATCTCAAGAACGGTGATAGCTAGACAGTTGAAATTTTCACAGATGATGTATTTCTATTGCCGCTATAACAACAAATACTAAAAATAAAATAAAATAAATATTTAAGCGGGGCTCCGATACAACAAACATGATTTTTTCACCGTTTCTTGCTCGTTACTAATAACGCTGCCTTATGTCGCATAGATAATGGTACGTAACCCTTCGTGCGCGAGTCCGACGCGCACTTGACCAATTTTTATATCAAGTTAACATTGATGAATTATGTTATCAACACTATCGATTTTTATTTTTTAGTTAATTTAATTGTGCACTTAGAATTGTAGTGTATTTAGAGTGGGTGAGACAATATTAGATGAGGCGTGCGTATCGAACAATGAAATTATGAAACGGTGTTGGTGTGCATTACCTCGGCTCTATGCCGACCTGACAATACATTTAATAAAGAAAAAAACATGTCTAAGAACTAATGTTGGCGAAATACTCAAACATCACAAAGGAAGTGTATAAATTACATAATAATATGTATGTAATCAGTATGTTTACCATGCAAGTTGTCTCCTAGCAAGGTGGCACCACTCTAGTCCTAAAGAGAGCGGTTGTCTTCGAGCGATGCCCGCCAACTGTGCCGCTGATACGCGCACTTGGACGAAAGACATACTGCGCCATAGTGACGGATCCATCTATATGAAAAATAAACATAAGTTAATCAACATGGCTACAAATCTAACACATTTAACAAAATCAGAGAAAAATATGAATACATCCAATATAATAATATATAAAATATTTAAATATTTTCTGATTTACTTTAATATGTTGGAGAGTAAAATTAGACACTTAATATTAATTATAGGGTATTGCAATAATGAAACATTCAGTTTTGGACATTCAACTTTGATTTATATCGGAATGTTTTTTGCACAGTTATTCAAGAAGGTTAAGGCTTACACCGCCATTTTCTGGATAGGACTTATGGAAGTCCTTCACTAACTGTTTCCCGCGACTTCGTAGGCGTAAAATCTAGGTTTTTTTTTATATTTGCAACATTTTTCAATGATGCTTTGCTCCTATTAATTGCAGCGTGTGTTATATATTTATATATAGCCTTACTCGATAAAAGTACTATCCAATAGCAAAAAAAATCTTTAAATCAGAACAGTTGTTGCCGAGATTAGCACGTTCAAACAAATAACAAACAAACTTCAGATTTATATTATTATTTATGGATAACTTATATATCTAGTTCTTATATACAGTATCTAGATCAGTATGATAGACTGAATCACATTCCTAATACACAAGAAAAACCTACCTTTGTACATTATGAATTTTCTGTATTAATTTTTTATCTGTAACTGTACCTATGTTTATTGTACAATAAAGAATAAATGAAATGAAAATCCATAGCCAATCAGTTAAACAAACAATACAAACCGAGTACTCAGCCCAAGCTTTGCATACAAGCGCGCACGTAGCCAGTTCGTGCGGCGTCAGTTTAGCGAACACTGCCAACATACAGGAGCGATCCAACCATGGGGAACCTGCCACGTTGTACACTGACATAGGCGGCGCTGGACGGACTGGGTATAGTGGTTTCTTCATTATCTGTGTTAATACGTTTAGATAAATATTATTTTATGTACTATTTTTCTTATAGAGGTTTCATAGAGAGAAAAGGAGTTGGCTTGTGATTACATTTCGCGAGACCTCTTCAACCTGCCTCGTATTCATATATTAACAGTTTGAAAGGCTTTGTGGTCTAGTGGTTACACGGACTGCTGTTGACGAGGTCCCGGGTTCGATTCCCGCACGGTACAATTATTTCTGATATTTATAAATGTCACACAAATGTTGGTACAGCGTCTGTGTGTTTTCTATGTATTGTAAGTATGTATTAACAAAAAAGTATATATGTGGTATATCCGTATTCTGGTACCCATAATACAAGCATAGAAATATAGCTTACTTTGGGACCAGAGGACGTTTTGCGAAATATCCATAAATATTTATTATTATTTATTATTTCTATGCTATTCCAGTATTTTGAGGCACATTTAGCTGCTAGTTTTATATTACTTTTTAATGTTTGCCAGAAAACTTAAAAGTAATAGATCTGGTCATGTAACGGCCGCTAATATTGAATTCCCCCAGTGTGCCCAGGTGTGCCCCAGGGATCGATACTCGGGCCTGCGATCTTTAACCTTTATGTGGCTGATCTACCTAACGAGAGAATAGCTGGCCAGATGCTGTCCCAGTACGCTGACGATTTATGTATACTCAACGCAGCTGAAAAGCCTGATCACGCAACACGCCGAGCGGAGTGGGCTGCTTTTACTATAATTAACTATTATAAAAAATGGGGTCTTAAATGCAACGTAGACAAAACTGAGTGCATCATGTTCTCACACAAAAGACCAAGACTTGCGAACCCAAATACGGGCTATAGAAACTACGTTCAAATAGGTAACGAACAAATTCCGTTCAAACAAGAAATAAAATACCTTGGAGTCTGGTTAGACAAAAGGCTGTCAATGAACAAACATGCTAAGGAAAATATCGAAAAGGCCAAAAGAGTTAAGGGTGCGCTAAACTCAATCATCGGCTTCCGATCTAAGCTCAGTGTCGAAGTGAAGCTACTTGTTATTCAAGTTTGCTTGGTACCAGTACTAGACTACGGAGTTATACAACTATTACCCAGGTACAGCAAAACAAATCTGCTCAAACTTGAGAGGCAATATAAACTGGCACTGAAAAGTGCTTTACAACTACCCAGACGCTATGACACCGATTTACTCTGGAAATTACTACAACAGGACCCGTGGCACATTCGGGCGCACGATCTCCATGGCGACATGATAGAACGTCTCAAAAGTCTGTCCATAGAGGGGCTCACAGATCAAGGCCCGTCTTACACTCGCTATGGTCAACACAATCCTTTTCTTTTTTCAACCAGAGTAGGGGTAATTGAATATTTCAATAAAAAGGAAAGGGACAAGCCGCTCTTCAAGCGAATGGCTCCCTCCCGTCAGCGTAGGCTTTGACTATAGAGACACTAATTAGATAATTAGCGGTTTTCCGCAGGGGCTAATCCCCTTTGTTCGGTTGTTGTCCTCAATTTAATCTGTATACTAGTAATCTGAGGAAACAATTAGGATAGTTTTCAAAAGCTCCCACTAGGCGGACACAATGAAATACACTGTAATATGAAATGAAATTTAAGTGAAATGTAAAAATGTAAAAATAAACTAGAGAATAAATAAAACAACTAAACTAAACTAATATTGAATTCCTCGACATATTTGCCGTTTGTAAAAGTAAAGGAGCGGAGGAAGTAAAGTAGCGGACTATCACAGCATGCCCTAGCACTCAGTAAGAAGATAGATTCCTAATACTAAAAAATAATATGTTCGATCTTTTCTCCGACTATCTTTTTCATAATGAAATGAAATGAAAAATCATATGACCATGTAGGCACAAACTTTTTTGGCAAAATAAGTGCTTTTATAACATGTCCAAGTATTTTCCCTACCACCGGTATAGGACATTCAATCCGCTGAAAAGAACCGGCGTATAAAACTCAGCAAATATCGTTTTCTTATCATAATAATAGTAAAGAAGTATGCATTACCTTAGCTGAGTGATGTGTCAGTTGCAACGCAAGATGTGCCCTTAACGCTTGTTTCTTAGGTGCCTCATCCTCGTCACTG
Source organism: Orgyia antiqua (assembly GCA_916999025.1). Taxonomy (NCBI): domain Eukaryota; kingdom Metazoa; phylum Arthropoda; class Insecta; order Lepidoptera; family Erebidae; genus Orgyia; species Orgyia antiqua. Next base: position 26,720,507 of record OU779869.1, read on the forward strand.
GTGCGACGTTTCTTCACGGGAGGCTCCCAACTCTCAGCGTCACCCATACCGCTTTCTTCTTCACGTTTTATTTCTAGACATAAGATTTATGATATTACATTAATTATTGACTTTAACATAGTATGTTTGTATTGTAGCAGATGGAACATTTCTCTGTCTGCACCCATGAGAATTAGGTGTGATGTTACGTACCTACTAAGTCCCACATAATGACTTAGGGCTTAAAGCATTTTTTTCAAATCGGACCAGTAGTTTCTGAGTTTAGCGCGTTTAAACTAATTTTTTTCCGTGTCGTGACGGATTAAGAATACAACCCCATCTCCTCCCGAGGGTGCTGTAAAAGTTAGCTAAGGGACAATGCACACAGATAACATCTTCTGTGAGAGACGGAAAACTCGAAAATAAACCCAACAGCCAACAGTGGGACGTAAATGGGCTGGAGAAGAAGAGAAGAAACTAACTTTTCAGCTTTATAATATTAATATAGATGTGTTAATTGTACACAACATAAAAAACACTTTAACATAAACAATATCTAAATCAATGTTTAGTCTATTACCATCTTCAGATTTGATATGTGGTACTTCATTCTTGCTTTCATTATCCGACCCTCCTTCAGATTTCAACTGTGTTGGTGTGGGTGGTGGTAACTTGTTCTGTAAATAAAATAAATTAAATTAACTCAATATACTATAATCCATACTGACTGAGAACATTGTAATTTTGTGTGTTTGTTACAAATAAACTTCAAAATTACTGGACGTATTTCTTTAATTCTTTCACTGTTAAGATGCCACATCATCCCTAACTTATATAAGCTATATTAAGTAAAGATAATTAGTGATTTCAAAACTCGTAATAAGTTGTAGGCAGCACAGCTAATCTTTAATTATTATAAAACAACTTAATTATTTTTGTAAGCATGTGAGCATATCTTCATATACACATATAACAGTTATATACCTAAAGTAATTTATTTAAATAAATTACTTTAGGGATAAATTTAGATATAATTGGAATAAATTTAATGACTTTAGTAATGAAAGTCGTTATTTTCAACCCAATTGTCTGTAAAGAATGCTAGGTGGCTGGTCGAGATTGTTGCAAAATATTCTCGATAGATGGCGTTGTACGTAAAAATACGATATAAACTCATTCGAGTGACGATTATGGTGGCCTTATTTGATTACTGAAAGCACGACCGCAGTAAGCTCAGTTGGCAGAGCTACGGAACGGTATTCCGAGGTCGTGGGTTCAAGTCCCCCTTGCGGTAATCACTTTTTCTACCATAACTTAATTCATTAATATATTAATTACTAGCTGTTGCCCGCGACTCCATCCGCGTTGAATTTGGATTTTTTTTTTTTCGTATAAAAGATAGACTGTGTCCTTTCTCAAGGTCTAAAGATTGTCTGTGCCAATTTCATCAAAATCGGTTGAGAGGTTTAAGCGGGAAAGCGTAACAGACAGTCAGAGTTACTTTCGCATTTATAATATTAGTAGGGATATACCTGTAATCCATGATGTTGGTTTATCTGTCCAACTTCCGAGCTTACACTAATGCGCCTGAGATCTGAAGACTTCTGACGTGCGCGGAAATGGCGAGGCTGTAAGCAAGAAATCATTAGATTGTATTATCAATCGACACTTACATAATATAATATATACTTGTTTTATTCGTAAGCCACACCCTCTGGCCTGTAACTAAGAAAAACTTGATATGGGTTGCAGACATTACTTCTAGTACTTACTTGCAATACATCAGAATATATTTTTTATTGAAATTTTATTAAATTTGATACATTATATTATGTTGCCGGCTAATACTCACTGTTATGGGATCGATGATGTCGACCCAAATATGCTATTTATGCTTCAGATATGCTCTAAACCTGGGTCGACATCATCATCATATATTTGTCAAAGACCACAGCGTGTATAACAATTATTGAATTAATACCAAAGTAATGTATACCTTATAGTCATGGTTGAGTCCCATAGTGGTGCATGTAGAACATTCCCAAGAGTTAGGCAGGTCCTCGTTGACCTGTCCGCCTGGAGGTACACACGACGGGTGGACGATACTGTAGCATACTGAACATTCACGGAGTGTTGATGGACCGTTGCGACCTGATAAATATACAAAAAATGTAGTTTTACATCTTTTAGCATGTTACAGAAAGAATATGACAGTAATATTTTAGGAATAAAAAAAAAAACAGGAAGTCTAGCCTCTACCTACCCTGAAAATGTAGTGACGGTATGAGGAAACCGATGATAGAAGAAGTGAAGTTAATATTTTCTAACACTAGGGCGACAAATTTATTCAAATAAAACCACTTTTTCGGATTTAGACACGGACCTGGTGATTGAAACCTCGCGTCGTCGGGCCAAAGTTTACGCGTCTAAATCCGTAAATTGATTTTATTTGAAAAAAGTGATTTTATTTGTATAAACGAAGTAAACATAATAGCAAAGTAAATTCGCGCGCCGTAATCATGACGTTTTAATTAAAACGAAAACACACACATCAGTCTTTCTCCCACGGGGGTAGGCTGAGACTATATAACGTCACCTGCTACGATCTAAACACACTTCTTTTGCTTCAATACTCATTTGATATAATATTTACCGTTGTTTCCCTTAGCTTGCGGTGCGACAGGAGTCTGTAGCCATCCGTCAAGATGACAAACGGCACACGAAGCGGTCACTGGCAACATTGGCTGTAAGAATAACATAATGTGAAGTTGGACAGTCAATAAGTAACATTATTATGTAACTAAAATTTCGCCCACATGGTGACGGACTAAGAATACAAGTTTCACCACCCCATTTCCCCACACGGTATAAAGCTAAGTGGTATTCGGATAACAACCTTTGAAATCGCGGAACTCGAAACTAAATCCAATGAAAACACGCCTGATGAGCGCGCTATAGTAAAAAAAAGCTTATCCAAAGAGGAGTCTTGTGTCCAGCAGTGGGCCTCTAATAGGATGTGAAGAAGAAGTACGTACCTGTAGGCATTGTCGCATAACACAAGTCTGCTTGGCTCTGCCCAGCCCACCAAACTTGACCATATCGTGACAGAACACGCACTCTCCGCAATCTGTACGTTGACACGCCTCACATTTCTTACATCTGGCAATGAAGTCAATAAATTAATTATGTTTTTATTTAATATGTAGTACAACAAAATGCTATTATTGATTAAAATATAAAATACTAGCTGTTGACCGCGACTTCATACGCGTGTAAGTTAGAAAATTTTCCCCATTTTTGCAATATTTGTCACTGATGCTTCGCTCCTATCCCTACTAATATTATAAATGCGAAGGTGACTCTGTCTGTCTGTTACGCTTTCCCGCTTAAACCTCTCAACAGATTTTGATGAAATTTGGCACAGACAATCTTTAGACCCTGAGAAAGGACATAGGCTGCCTTTTATTGCGAAAAAAAATTTTCCAAATTCCACGCGGCCTTCCTCGATAAATGTAAAAAAAAATATTTCTAATCACACCAGTAGTTCCTGAGATTAGCGCGTTCAAACAAACAAACTCTTCAGATTTATAATGTTAATATTTATAGATTTAGCCATGTTGTTTTAGAACAATAGAATGGGTTTTTAATACGTTTCAGAAGTTATATAAAAAATAAACGGTTTAACTAGTAGAGTGTGGCTAGGAAACCGCAAGACACTAAGCTGTTTCTTTTTTATTTCTGAACGTTTTATACATACCTGGTGCGTCTCCTACGGGGTGCATTATTAGCATGTTCAGGTCGTGGTCGAGCTCCACCAGGACGATGGAAGCCACCGCGACCACCACGTCCGCTGGAATGACGCCGCTCTGACGTCACTACGTCGTCAGGACCTGAAACCAAAACAAACTAAGTGTTATACTGAGGTCTCACGTTCAAATATTGGGCGCTAATACTTTATCGACCATTTTAAATTTCTGATTTGCCTCATCATTTAGCGGTTTGTGTAACGAATTGCGGCTTATGAGGTTATAATTGTCAACTATTATACTTAGGTAGTATACTTCTACTCTAATGTATAATTTTCTTTGAATTGATGATGTCACCATACCATTCCTTTCGAATACATACATTTTTTTTTCCAATGGGTGGGGCACATTGGCACTCATTATTCTGTCAGTTTATGTATACTCATCTTTTTATCTTATATGTTTGTTTTATTTTGTGATTTTTCGTTATTTTTATTTGTGCCTATTAGTTGTAATATTATGTACCTTGTTGTGTCCCCATGGGGGACAAATAATAATAATAATAATAAATATTCATGGACATTTCACACAACGTCCTCTGGTCCCAAGCTAAGCTTATATATGCTTGTGTTACGGGTACCAGAATACGGATAGAATACATATACTACTTTTTTTTGTAAATACATACTTATAATACATAGTTATAATAAATAATAATAAAAATAATAATAAATATATATAAATAATATATAAATATATAAATAAATATATAAATATAAATATATAATAAATATAATAAATATATAATAAATATATAATATATATATAATAATAATATAATAATATAATAAATATATAAATATAAATATATAAATATAAATAAATATATAAAAATAAATATATAAATATAATAAATATATATAATAATAATAAATAATATAATAAAAATAATAATAAATACATACTTATAATACATACTTATAATAAATAAAAACTTTCTTTCTTTCTTACTTTCTTCTTTCATATTACAAACTTTACCACTTAACTATTGACATATAAAAAAAATCGACGGAAACTGAAATGATTCTATTTCATGAAAAAGCTTATCTGTTGCCCGCGACTTCGTACGCGTGGAATTTAGAAACTTGACCGTTTTCGCAACATTTTCATCATTGAAAAACGTTGCGAAAACGGTCAAGTTCAACATCACGCTGCGACCAATAGGAACGAAGCATCAGTGCTTCGTTCCTATTGGTCGCAGCGTGATGTTATATAGCCTATATATTATATAGCTTTGCTCGATAAATGTACTATCCAACACTGAAACAGTAGTTCCTGAGATTAGCTTGTTCAAACTGAGTTTCATGATTGCGATAATGGACAGCAAATATAACATAAACAAATGAACTAGGCAGACTCAATTTTAATATATGAAGAGATCAATAACATAATAAATATAATGTATAACTGAAATGGACAAGCAATGAAATGTAAAATAAATATAATTTGTTATTGAAATTAATTTAAAATTGTCATACAGACTAACATAGTTGATAGGAAAATTGTTACTAATTTACTTTATGGACTTGGTTCTGAAATAAATGTTTATTATTATTATTATAATATTGGTCTAGATAAAAACGCGCCGTATTTACCTTTAAGCACTGGTACACCAGTGACAGCCAGTTGTTGTTTATCATGCCTGTGCTGCTCGACCAATGTACGAACATCTTTCACTAACGCTATAGGATCTGTCAACAACTCAGGTACGGATTTCCTCGCCGCCGGTAACTGATGTAAGTACATCACTATAGACTGAAATATAATAAGTACAGTATTAAAAAAATACTCGTAACAAATGAACACTTTTTAGTGTTGTAGCTCAGTTGGTTTAAAGCAGTGGTACTGTATTCCTCAGTTTTATTTTCTCCTTGTGACTGATTTTTATGGAATTTTGTATTTATATTCAGTAGGTCTTAGAACAGGACGTTAACTATTTTTAGAGTCTATTCATAGGACTAATTTTTAATGTACATAAATGTAAATTCCCTCCCTAATTCCCTATTCATAGGTAAGGTTTTCAAACCCACAGTTTTGCTTACATACCTACTTACTACTAAAGTTCGCACTCCACATTAGGAGGGTACTTGGTCTACATGCTACGCTGATGCAGAGGGTTTAGGAGTTGTGGATACTTGACACTTAATCATTTTCATTTGAAAAATTAAAAGTCATTTATTCATGTAGGCATATTTTCTTTTTGCCAAAAAAATTAAGCTCCTATGATATGTTAAACATTTTTTTCCCTACCACCGGTTCAGGACTTTCAATCCGCTGAGAAGAACCGGCGTAAGAAACTCAGCAGATATCGTTGTCTTTAGTCATATTTGTCAGACTTAACCATCTAGGCATATGTAAAGTAATATCAATTGTTACCTTAAGTCCATGTAGTTCGATTTGTGTTAAATGCACATGTTCTTTCGGTGGACCGAGTGTTGCTGGTTGTCCTTCAGAAGAGAGGTGAGATCGTCCCAACAACGCGGACACGTAACGGTCTAAGACATACCACAGCATCTCCGTGAAAAATGGATAACGGAACTTTTGTGGTACCTGAAATTAAAATGATAATTGAGTGAATATGAAATTTTATTTTAAACATTTGGAAGGAACGTTGAAAGTGTTTTGTACAGTTAAACATAATACATTTGTTATCATATTGTAATAATCATACACATGACAGCCTGGTGATAGACGAACAAATAAACCGAGGGCAGCTGAACGAACAGATGGACAGTGGAGTCTACAAGTGTCCCGTTTTATCCTTTTGCATGGAATGCTAAAAAATATAAATCATATGCTTTTGGCTGTATACAAAATATGTATTTATATCTATGCAGTAACTCCCAATTACACAAGGACAAGGGCAAAACAGTGATGATATGTAGCAACTGTCTAAATGGTAAATCTATCTAGCTGGCTGTAAGTAAAATGGCGTCGAAATCCGTGAACAGTATTTTTATTTAAAGAAACGAGTCTCGCAATTTTTAGGGAATATTATGGCTGTAAGTACGTAACTCAGAATAAGATATTAATCTTTACCTTTGTAACATCTTCAACTTGTGCAATTTTCAGTTGTTTCTCAATACCAAATTGATGTAAGAAATTACCACCGAAGACTAACGAGTCGCTCGGTGTGTACACGGCGTGAATCCATCCGGTTGGTATGAAGAACGTATTGCCGGCTACCAACTGAAATAAGAAATAGATCACTGAAAAATCGAATAAAAATGACAGTGCGAAGTTTGGTGGATCAGTAAGTAATAGATACTGTAATACTTTAGAGTTTTTATTATAATATTTTTTATAACTTTTATTCATAGCGATTGGAGAGAGTGATAAGTGAGCGGACAAATGAGATGAACATAACACATCAATGTTTAAAGTCAATCTTGTAAAAATATCTACTTGCATTAGGACCTGGTATTTTCTCAACTTCAACTTCTTTTAGTTTATGGCTTTTGTATATACAATTTCGCCAACGTCGCGTAACAGGATAGGACACCAAATGATGGAGATTTAAAAAAAAAAAAGAATTGGAGGCCGGTAAAATCATAAAATAATTATAACTACATTCAACTGCTACTTGATGTGATTAAACTGAAACAACTTTATTTTAAAGAATCTATTTGCGAAATAAAAAACTACATCTGCTGCTTTTGAGAATCAAATACTTAGTAAGAATTGTAAAAAATACAGCAAGAAAATAGAGCTATAAAATAAAACCTATGTCGAAAAACAAGGACTGTATGTAAATTACTCCATTATTCGTAATATACAGCGTATATGCATTTTGTATTGCAATATAAAGCGCGCATGAAACAACATTAATCAAATCCAGTATCTATCAATAAGAGAACTGGCCTTGTGAGTAAAAGTACACTATAAAAACAAACCATGTATCTTGACAGTAAGAGGTATTTTAGTTTGTGAATACAAATTAATCCATTTCAAATAAATTCAAAACTTACATGTACTCTGATACATTTTTCCACAGTATCACCAAAGAAAACGTCCGATTGTTTGCCAGACAGTACCCATTTTTCATATAACTGCAGGTTTTTTTCAGTTGGTGGAATCAACCAGAATACTTTGGCACCTGAAATTTATTACACAATTATTATGATATGTTAGATTTACTTTGTGCAATTTCTTGTAGATTTATTTCTTTGCTAAGCTTAAATATGACTACTGTAAGGCATTTGCGAAGCAGTAGATTGGTGTGCTGACAGTTAAAGACTAAAAATAACATCGGCTATTCTCTTCTCCAGGTTCTTATAAATGCTAGCTGCTCAGTGTGATTTGACAGATGTTATCTGCTTTTAATAAATGGATATTGAAAGCAGATAACATCTGTGAGAGATGCAAAACTCAAAAAATACACTATATCAACACATCTGGTCAGCACGGGATTGCAAACCAGATCTCTGGGAAGGATGGAAGCAAATGAGACTCACCTCTTAGAATGTGATACCACACTGAAGTTCCTCCGAAATCGATGTGGAAATCTGTGTAGCATCCTTTTACTGACATCAGACAGTATTTCTGAACTTTTGGATACATCATGTCATCCAGAGCATTTGTCGATTCAGTCTGGAAAAATACACAAGATATTGACACCTTTTCCCGAACTAGAAGCTATATCAGAGAACATGGACCAGACTATGAACATATTGGGAGTTTAATTCCTCCAAAATAATGAAAATATGTAGTACCTTGGATGATTAAAATGTCTTACCTGCTGATCTTTCAAATGCCTAGGCCACACAGTGTCGACCCAATCGATAAGTCGTACTATACGTGGCGCTTGAACATAGTTCTCAAGCCGGGTGTGTGAAAACTCTAAAGATATCACATTTAACAGGCGCTCCTTGTTTGGATCGTCGTAGTAACGCTGCCAATCCTGTAGAAATATTGCTAGGATTAATAATAATAAGTGAGTCAGGCAGTAAATGGCCACGTCCAAAGAAGCAGTAGAGATCATGTGGTGCAAATAGCATTAAACCTACCTGAACAAAATAGAGGCCGAGGCCGCCCGCCATTGACCTGGTGGTCTAATATACAAAGAGACCTCAAGAAAGCCCAGTTGCCCGAAGAGACAACACAAGACCGTCAAACTTGGCGCAGGAAAGTGAGGACACCCGACTAACGGGATGAAGGGTTTGATAAAGAAGAAGTGAGTCAGGCAGTTAACTGGCGGGTTTAAAGGAATAGATAATATCCCATATGCAAACAAAATTTCATAACAATGGTTGAAAACTTTCAGAAAGATTCGGTAAAAAAACCTCGCTACGAATTTCTTTAAGTAAGCTGTAATAACTTACTATTCACATAATATTCAATTTAAAAATTAAATTAAAATATCTTTGAATTGCATTTGCCTATGTAATACAGTTATACTCATAGATCATCTGGTCATAACAAACATACATAATGGTTGTAAGTACTATGGACCTGGCCCTTCTGAAGGACATCACTTAGATATGCCTTTCTTAGGCATCGATTAGAAAATTTGTATATTCGGGTCATTACCCGTATGTAAAAAAAATTGTCATATAAACCGACATATAGATAAACGCATTGCCTTATCTATATGACGGGCCTCGTGGTGGAGTGGTTTATATAACGGACTGCTGATCATGAGGTCTCGGGTTCGATTCCCGGTCAGGACAATCATTTGTGTGATGTTTTTAATTGTCATACAAATGTTTGTGCTGCGTCTGGGTGTTTACTATGTATTATAAGTATGTATTTACAAAAGAAAAGTAGTTTATGTATTATATCCGTATTCTGGTACCCATAACACAAGCATAATAAGCTTAGCTTGGGACCAGAGGACGTTGTGTAAAATGTCTATGAATATTTATTTATTTATGTTGTAAACCAGAAAACTATGTTTTAAGTATATTAACAGCACATTGCAAATCATTATAATCACCAATAAATATATATCAGAGATTTGTAGTCGGATTATGATGATAAGCGACTTTTCATAATGTATTAATTCAAATTTTAGCAGATAGGTACAGGCCATTAATGTGTATTCGCATTATATACAAAACTACTTGACCACTTTAGAAAAAAAAAAATAGTTTAAGCTTTTGTCCATAAAATAATAAAAAAGACGAATCAAGCTAAACCCACCTTTAAACTCATCAGATCAGCTCCATAGCCTTGTCATCATAACATTTCATTGTGATACGAAATACATACGAATCTAATCGCTAAACATCACCTTTCACCATAATATTATAATTATTTATGTAGATATAGTGTTTATGCATCTGTGTGTTTATGTATCTATATGTGTATATTATTATGTATATTATTAGTATCTAACTTTATGTCTCCGTATGGTGACGGATTAAGAATACAAGTGTCACCACCCCATCTCCTCCCAAGGGTGCTGTAAAAGTCAGCTAAGGGATATTGCGCACAGATAACACCCTCTGTAAGAGACGGAAAACTCGAAAATAAACCCTGTACCAACACGCCTGGTCAGCGCGGCGCAGTAGACCATAATCCCTCCCAAAGTGGAGGAGGCCCGTGCCCAACAGTGGGACGTAAATGGGCGGGAGAGAAGTTTATGTTATATTTATATGGTATGTTATTTGTTTATGTATACATATACATATATGAAGGTATAGTATTAGTATTTATGTTGTGTATTTGAATTTAGTATGTAAATAAGTTTGTATTATAAATAAATAATTATAATAACTATTTTGGACATTTCACACAACGTCCTCTGGTCCCAAAGTAAGCTATATTTATATGCTTGTGTTATGGGTACCAGAATACGGATATAATACATATACTACTTTTCTTTTAAGAGGATACCAAAATAGCTTCGTGCATTTTTCTATGTACGAAGTTTTCATTGTTTCTTTAAATTGAATGGCTAGAGCTCTAATTTTTAAGTATATGTTTTTTCAATATATGATCTAGGATCGCATAAACTCAGAAACGCGATTGAAAAAGTTTTCTCGATAGAAAATCTTAGCGAATCAACCTCTCTCATTTTTTATTTTTTTCATTTGTCGGTCTATTATCGCGTATTAACTAATGAAATAACTTTAAAAACATAAGTAACTATAATATATAGAAACACGTAAATCAGAATTAAAATATATTTAGTAGATTTTGAGTAAATAGGAAAAGTATCCCTAATTCTTCATTTTCTGTGCCTACTGGCTGTGTTAATAATGTACGTGTCGGCGATGATATACGATAATATTGATGTAGGCCCTTAATTATTATTATAGTATTGTGTAATTAAGTTGAAATTGAAGTAAGTACCTATAATTTTCTAAATTTTTTTTTTAGTTTATTATAAAATAGCACCTGCCCCAAATTGTCTCTGCACCGACTTTGGTTGACTGGTAGAAAATGCCAATGTCGGCATTAAGTCCGCCATTGTACCATTAAAATGCATGAAGTTTTAAAATAAATGAATAAATAAGAATGCAAAGGTTGAATTCAGTTGGAAATCAAGCAATCAAGAGACTAAAGAATCAAGTGAATCAAGTTTAGCTTTTAATATTTTGTTAACAAAACATTAGGACAGATATAACTAAATAATTCATAAAGAAGCGGAAGTATTACATTGTCATAACATATATATGACACGAGAATCCGGGATTTCTTCACACAAAAACGCATTTTTTATTCTTCCTTCATGACTCTCTATAACATACCAGTCAATTACGAGTAATCCTAGGAATTATTATATAGAATTCCCTTTATTAATATAGAATTCCCTTTCTATACGGAACCACAAAAACATTAAGTTTTACACTACTGTATCTGTTTGACGGGCCTCGTGGTGGAGTGGTTTATATAACGGTCTGCCGATCATGGGGTCTCGGGTTCGATTCCCGGTCAGGACAATCATTTGTGTGATTTTTTTAACTGTCATACATATGTTTGTACTGCGTCTGGGTGTTTACTATGTATTATAAGTATGTATTTACAAAAGAAAAGTAGTTTATGTATTCTATCCGTATTCTGGTACCCATAACACAAGCATATAAGCTTAGCTTGGGACCAGAGGACGTTGTGTGAAATGTCCATAAAAAAAAATAAAAATAATAAAAATTCAGTAGTAGTTCACAAATATAATGTACGATCGTCGTGCCATGAGATTTCTGAACGGATATAAACAACACACATACTTGCACCCAATTACAGTCGGACAAAAGAGAGCAAAATGTAAACCTTGCATGTCATAAACTTGACAAGATTAATTGCATTTTTTACAGACCTGAAAACGGTCCGGTTTTATAATAAACTCGTTCCTAATTTAGGCTAAATATTGTAAAGACTAGCTGTTACCCACAACTTCGTACGCGTGAAATTTTAGAAATTAAATGTTAACAAATTATACAAAAAGGTCATCCTCTTGAACCACTTTATTTATCATTTAAAATAAACCGCATTAAAATCCGTTGCGTAGTTTTGAAGATATAAGCTTAAAAAGTAAAAAACAAAGATATACTGTTATCAACAACAGCACAGTTATGATTCCCAGTATACTTCACGTTTATTCCACACAATAATAATATAGTCAGCTGTTTGAAATCTCACTTATTATACCTTAATTTCTTGTGAACATCAATAAAAGGAGTTGCATGCTGATCTGCTTTCAACAGCTCTACCGAATGTAGTGAACTTTGAATTATAGACTGAGGAATGATGTAAAAGAAAACACAATTAGAAGGATGATTCAACGAAGAAGAGGACAAAAGGTAAAAGAAATACAAAGCGAAGCTTATTAGACATAATAAAAGACCGCCTGTGAAGGAAAATGTCAGGTGCAAATGTATGAAGATAAATGAAGCCTAGGAAGTATTTAGATTATATCCGCTGCGACTCTATATTCTTTGTCTTTTTCCCAAAGGAAAAAGTAGCGGCTCTTGACGGTATACTTAATCTAATGATAATGACAGCATAATGTTTAGTTGGATTCAAAAGTTGTAAGAGTTTAAAAACCATAAAACATTTATAAGACGTGATCCGCAGTATACTGTAGTCTGTAAACTATTATAGTGCATACCTTCATATTCATCTCGATGTTTTTCTGTGTGTTGACATCCATAACGTCGAGTAACCGCCTCGAGCCGACGCACATGCGCACATCGTTCACGGTAAAGTTGCTTGTCGGCACCCTGCGAAAAACATTCGTGATAAAGAATAAAGATATTATTTTCAGTTCCCGCTTGCGCGGCGTACGATACAGTCGTTGATTATGTATGCGTAGAATGCGCAACTCTTTGAACAAAGGCGTGTATAATACCGAGCGCCATTTCGCTATCAATGTATTGCTTAACTTGTTATAGCATTATGATATCTAGTAAAGAATTACATAGTATGCTAAATGCAAACTATTTATAGAGTACGGACGATGATTAATATTTCAGAGCAGAAAATCTTTAGCTTCGTTTAAAAGCCTATATGTATAGTCAACGTGTAGTTTTATTAACATGACGTTTTGTAACGATTTTTCTAAATTGCAATAATAAAGTACCTACGTATATCCTTATGGGTGGTTATTTAATAGACTGCATTAACCTATTTTACAGACATATTTCTAGGCATTTTAATACTCCATGAAATATTTGAATAGTTAGTGCAATCACTAGGCAATAAATATCGAATTCCCTCTACATTTTTCACTTGATTTGATGATTTAATAAACATAGATTGACCTTATTACAATAACAGCCGATATGTAGGCACAATTTGATGAGTTTGTATAAGATTTTATTACAACGGTTGGCACACAATGAAACGATACTATTATTACTTACATATTAAATTAATTTCATCAATTAATTAAGAACATAGAAGCAAGTACTTTAATTCTATGTAAATTTTATTCATTCGTTGTTTTATGGGCACTATGAACAATTTGAGGTGTATCTTATTCCTACATATAAAAATAAATGTTTTTATAATATTTCCTATCAGAAATGTGATAAGTTGGTTATTGGTTTCCGCAAACCACAGATAAAATTACCTTCTGTTTATAGCAAAATCAATACTTTTTTGGAGTGTGACTAAAATAAAAAGACAATCATTGCTAACTTAGTAGCGTCATGTTACGTAATAATTTTCACTAGGTACTAATGCACCGGGGCGTAGTTAACGTCGTATCATTTTCTAATGAGGCCTTAGATAGGGGTTTCGAAAAACTTGGCTCTTTCCTTTGGGCCGTTTAACACTATTGATACTTACAGAATACTACTGCTACCTCTGCTCTCTAAAATACATCACAATTTCTTTTTTTTGTTATTTTATTTATGTTTTTTTTTTGTATATACATATATTCTTTCTTGACTTGAACATATACAATATGAATTGAATATGTCATCCTCGATATGCTACATGGCTACATCCTATTTTTTTATTTAAATTAAATGATGGCGAGGTCGAAATAAAGCAAGTTAGCTTTTTAAAAATAAAACGGAATATAGGTTTTATTTACTTTCGTGCAAGGGACAATATTGAAATTAATATTATAACAAAATCTGCGTACCATGCACATTTACAAGCAACTGCAGTCGCGGTTGGTTACGTAACTATTTGTAAACACACCTTCAAATCATTCATATGAAAAGTTTTTAATATCGTTTCTATTAAATGTAATTAACTAGCTGTTGCCAGCGACTTCGTACGCGTGGAATTAAAAAAAAATACCCGTTTTTGCAACATTTTTCACTCACGCTTCGCTCCTATTGGTTACAGCGTTATGTAATATAGCTTTCTTCAAAAAAGGTACTATCAAACACCGAAAAAATGTTTTAAATCGGACCTGTGGTTCTTAAGATTATAGCGTTCAAACAAACAAACAAACTTATAACTTTATATTATTAGTTTAGATTGATTTTTTAAAACAAATGAATCCTAACTTCCTATTCTTCCTTATAATATTTACAAACGTGTAATTTTGTCAGAATGGATGGATAAATGTACCTACAGTGTGTAAAATTTATTAAAAAAAAGTTTAATGATTTGCAGAAATGTTTAAGTATATTTAACATTATGACGTCATATGCCTATTTCCATCGTAAATTTTTTTATTTGCTTTTTGTGCAGTCACGGTATTATTATTAATAATCAACTAATATAGATATCTCTGATATAGTAATCACTATTTAATATATAACATATGGGAACAAAGCGGTAGAACATGGCCTAAATTCTTTAATAAAGTGATCTATTACGAATTGACGTCTAATAAAATACAGTTCGATAACTAGTTAGATGCTGCAGTGTGAGCTTTACATCAAAATATCCTGAGAGGCACAAAATAATATATTTTTTTGTAATTACAATTTTATACTTTCGAACCCTAAAAACGACGAGGCCTTGTAACACGTAACGGCTGTGGTGACGCTCCTGTTATTCTATTAAATTCATACTTTAATGTAAAAAAAATACAGTTGTTAATAAAAATAATTGGTCAAGTGCGAGTCGGACTCGCGCACGAAGGGTTCCGTACCATTATCTATGCAACATAAGGCAACGTTATTATATAGTATCGAGCAAGAAACGGTAAAAAAATCATGTTTGTTGTATGGGAGCCCCCCTTAAATATTTATTTTATTTTATTTTTAGTATTTGTTGTTATAGCGGCAATAGAAATACATCATCTGTGAAAATTTCAACTGTCTAGCTATCACCGTTCTTGAGATACTGAGTACGGAACCCTAAAAATCATGTTTGTTGTATGGGAGCCCCCCTTAAATATTTATTTTATTTTATTTTTAGAATTTGTTGTTATAGCAGCAATAGAAATACATCATCTGTGAAAATTTCAACTGTCTAGCTATCACCGTTCTTGAGATACTGGGAACGGAACCCTAAAAATCATGTTTGTTGTATGGGAGCCCCCCTTAAATATTTATTTTATTTTATTTTTAGTATTTGTTGTTATAGCGGCAATAGAAATACATCATCTGTGAAAATTTCAACTCTCTAGCTATCACCGTTCTTGAGATACAGCCTGGTGACAGACGGACGGACGGACGGACGGACGGACAGCGAAGTCTCAGTAATAGGGTCCCGTTTTTACCCTTTGGGTACGGAACCCTAAAAATGTGCACAAACTCAAAGATCAACTCAATTTTAGGTTTTCTGAATGAGTCGAAGCATAGTAATTTATAAAAGAGATAGGGCTACAATACAAGAGTTCTTCAATTTCAGAGTCAATTAAGATTATAAAATGATGTACGATAATATATAAAAGTGTGAGTGCAGGTGAATCTATCATCCGGCACCTACGAATTACTTAATAAACTGTGACCTTTTTATAATAAGCATGTGGGTGTGCCACTAACTACGCCAACGCACTTTACTTGAGGTATCAGCTCACATTGTCTTTATATACGAGTTTATTAATTACTGTCTTTAATTAACGCATGTAGTATAGTAATGATATTAATATTTTATAATTTTTACGGCATGTTGCGACGACCCCAAATAAATAGATAAGGGCAGGGCAATGATGATTGTTAGCACTATTTTTACATAATTTTAACGTAATTGGTAACGGGAAGTAAAATTTATCTTGCAAGATTTGATTACAGACAAACATACAAACAGGTAAAGCTTAAAAGCTTGTACTTAGAAAGACTTTAAACAATGAAGGTGCATAAAAATTATATTTATTTATTTTCATGCAAATACATACAAGATATGTAAAGGCGGACATAACGTCTAAGGCATTTTCTGCCAGTCAACCATTAGGAGGCACAGAACTAAAAAAACGAACTAATAACTACTATTTGTAGTTCTAAAACAAAACGTAGTATTGGGCAAGCACAGTGCGTAGGCCAATTATGATAACAAGCCAACAAAAGGCCCTTGTTTTATGTAGGGGAACATTTTGTTTAAATAAAACGGAACAATAGGATAGGACGTGTGTCGACTTGCACTTGGGAAGTTAGGACGATTAGTTCACATTACTTTTAGTTGAATGAATAAAAGATGATGACGGACACAAACGAAGTAGCAGTACCTACATGATTTCGAGACATAGACGTACGTACCCAGGATTTGGGTTGTGTGGGGGCAATTCCTTGTTTAGTTTTGGGAGAGTCGTCTTGAGTTCCTATCATCGGTAAAAATCTGATATCTAAAAAATTTTTAGGTGTAGGATATTTCGGTGTTTAATTAAATTTAATATCATCAATCAGTAATATCAACTAAATTTAATTACGCAAGATAAATTGACTTCAAAGTTTCTTTTAATTGAATTTACATTTGTTCTTGTTATATTATATTTATCAAACAACTTTTAAAATAGCTTGAATAATAAATAAATTTCTCACCAAATGTATAATAAAAAAACCTTCATTATTATTATTACACAGGAGTGGCCTATAAAAAAAATTATAGCAATGTTTTTCTTTCGTACTACTATAGTTGTAATAGTTTAAAATAAAAATCTTATAAAACAGATAACCTAAAAGTCAACGTGGCATAGGATATAATGAAGATATCTTTTTGTATTTAGACCAGTGTCTTAAAGAACACTAACGACCCCCTCAAAGTCCGTGTGGTAACCAACGCAGACTACAAATATTACTGAGTACGTCTTATCTGAGCTACTGCTTAAAACCAGACGAATGGTCTACGATATAACTCACGAGCTGGGTTTAGCTCTGTAGATATCTAGTTGCAGCACTTCTACTGACTTTGTCTATTTGGAAAGTACTAAATTTTCCTGATAAAATTCCAATTAAAATGATCATACAATTATTGCTCATAAAGAAGTAAGAAATTCTGTTCGTTATAAAACCCAAACATTGTTGTAAAACCTATTAGACATGATTCACGATTTACTAAACGTCATGCACTAAGCAAGCCTAATATTGAGGACAGGTGACCACGATAGGGAGATAACAGTTAGATAATAAACACGCCCATAAGACGACTGATTAAACCCATTGACAACTGATATAATTTTAATCATGACTATACTTTAGTGGTTGGTTCTATCCGGTCGTAGGTTCAATTATAACTTAATGATACTTTTAAAAGTAAATGTTTTATAGTTATCAAACCATTTTCTACCCAGGGTGCTGTAGAAGCCAGCTAAGGGACAAGAACAGCAGATAATATTCTCTATGAGAGACGAACAATTCTAAACCAAACCGTACGCCAGTATACCTGGTAAGTATGACATAATTAGAGCATATACTCTACCAAAACAATTCGACGAAAGAGTAGGCCCATGCCCAATATCGGGACCTTAATGGGCTAAGAAGAATAGCTGTGTTAGTTTCTTAGACTATTAAAGGTGTCGACCTAGTGTCGACTATATTATGTACAATAGTAGGACTCTCCGTTTACCTTACAAAGTACCTTACTCATCAATATCTTGAAGTAAAGCGAAAGGATGTGTTTAAAAATAAAATGCTGTTATGTATTTTTCTTGTAACACTTGAGTTTACGAAATCTGTAAACTATGGCGACTTATCTCTCACACAAATGGCCTACTTGCTCGTTTGCCGAGCTAAAAAAAGCTTCCTAATTTCACTCAATATGTAATTAGTAATTTGTTAAGTAGATATAAACCATAAAATAAATTATACTACAACAGTACTGTTAAAAGCATTCTGACTTATGCATTTCGCTTAGTGAGGGATTCAGAATAGACATGTCAACTCCGCTTTACTTTCTATGGTTATAACATATAAGAATCAGTTAAGGGATTTATGATATTAATAGAACTGGAAACTTGTGATGACAAGAATGTAGAGTAGTAAAGCAAAGCAGTAGAGATGACAAGAATGTAGAGTAGAATGTAGTAAAGCAATAATTAGACATATCTGAGCAAAATTTTGTAAATATTAAGCTTACATGAATAATTGTCCGTTTGGTGACGGATTATAAAATAAAAGTGTCACCACCCCTATTCCTTCCCAAGGTGCTCTATAAAAGCCAGTATATTATGTACACGGATAACGCCCTCTGTGAGAGACGCAAATCTCGCAAATAAACCCTGTGCCAACACACACAGGCGTATTGGCACAGGGTTTATTTACGAGATTTGTTCCCTCCCAAAGTAGATGAAGCCCGTGCCCAACAGTGGGAAGTTAATAGGCTGGAGAGAGTGTTAGAGAAGGAGACAAGGACTAAAACGTATTTCACATAGATTATATTCTAATTAGATTTAAATTAGGTTGCTTAAAACATTTTTAAAGTAAGTTAGGTATTACTTATACTTATACTTGGATATGCGATACGGCAAAAACGAGTCGGTATCAGTTATAATTATTGCCTTCTAACTAATACATACACGTACAAATGCATACGTGCAATATAACTAGAAATGTGATACTGTCACAATACATCTTTTACATATCTACCTACTTAGTTAGAAACCATTGAATAATTGAATATTATATTATATTGTCATTTTGCTAGCAGTAGTTACTTGCGGTTTCGTCTGCCTGGAATCTCTATCTATAGTATCTATACTTCTATAATAAACGTTGTGTTTGTATGTTTGTAATACAGATTTACCAGATGGACGTATGTTTGGCAATATGCTAAACTAGGTTCCATTTTGGAGGTATCACGGGACACGCATCTTTATTATATCATTATTTTTGTGACATCTATTTTATACTTATATACATATACATATATTTTGTTCTGTCTATCTTAGACACATAAGTTATAAGCATGTATCTTGATCTCGAAAACCTACCAAATAAATCTTTTTTCTTTCTTTCTTTCTTTCTTCTTTCAGATGTATAGTCTATTGGTCTTATTCATAATGACTTATCGGAGGTTTAAAAGTTCGTTAAAATCGGTTCGTGAAAATTGTCAAAACTTGTTATTTATAATAGTCTTTTTACGCTAAAACGTTTATTATCTCTCCGATAAAATCTCCGTTTAAACCTCCGATAAGTCATTATGAATAAGACCGTTTGGCTACATGCTACATCACTCAGTCGTCTTGAAGTCACTTACATATCTGTGTGCGTGAAAATGTATCTATGAGTGCCTGTGTCTATGATACAGATTGTGCGTCAGTTGAAACGTCATTATTCTATGAAGTACGATTTACACTGGCTTAGGTTACTTGTTCTCAATTTTAAACGTCAACCTACCATCTGGTATATCCGGGGTTTGTAATGAATAAACTCGAAAACTACTGGACAGATATCGATATTTTTTTCACTATTAGAATGCTAATGTCCTGAGTGACATAGGCTACAAAATCGCGAATATATTTTACGTAAAAGGCAGTAGAATTAGTCACATTGGTTTATATATTAGTACTAGCTGTTGCCCGCGACTCCGTACGCGTGGAATTTAGAATTATTTTCTCGTTTTTGCAACATTTTCCATCAATGCTTCGCTCCTATTGGTCGCAGCGTGATGTTATAGCCTAAAGCCTTCGCCGACAAATGGACTATCCAACAGAAAAAGAATTCTTCAATTCGAACCAGTAGTTCCTGAGATTAGCGCGATCAAACAAACAAACTCTTCAGCTTTATAATATTAGTATGTATATTAAGATTTTTCAGTAATTTAATACGTAGTAACATTGACTACTATAATACTATAATAGCGATTTTTCTTATAAAACTGCTGTTGTAGAAATAGATGGCTTAGTATAATTAAATTTCATGTATGTAGATAAAATTTAGAACACGGCAAATGAGTATGTGTTAAATAATGTGTCTTCGTTGATTTTATTTGTAAAGTTAAAGTAATAGAACACATACATAAATCTCTCCTTTGACACCACAGATTTACCAAATTGTGTGACTTTGGTTAGAAGCCACATAAACATCTATGTGTGCGTAAAATATGTGTCTATATGTGTCTTTGATTCAGGTCAGATGATACAGGTCATACGTCATTTGGAACATTATTAGACTATAAACCACGATTTAGCTAAGCTAAATTTAAGCATTGTCAAGATTGAGCGCATACCCACTATCTGTTAGATCTGTGTTTGACACCTCTATCCTTCGCATCATGCAAACAGCTGACATTTTATTATAATTTAAAAAAAAAAAAGAAAAAAATTGTAATATTCATAAAGTTTTTGTCAACAGCTGTACTGTACCTACTACTAAAAATCTTGTAAATCTTGTATAATGGTCTAAAGCCTATGTTTAGAAAAGCTGTTTAATTGTAAAAAATTCTTCTAAAAATTAATGCAGAATTATTGAATTATAGAAATGTACACATATTGGTTGACACAATTTTTCTGGGTATAAAATTTATTAAAATATTCTCGTCTCTTGGCTCCAAAAATCTTTCCTATGCTCCTAAATAAAAAAAAAAAGCTATACAAAGAAAAACAGCCACATACCTTAGTCCCAGTCCAGTTTTGTCTTTAAACAGCAGTGGGGTAGTAAATCCATTTTTCTGCAGATATGACACCGTCAAGTCAGATCCATGCATCTCGGATACAGCTCCGGAATGCTCAAACCTAGGGCTCTCCAACTTGTCAGCGAGAGAGAATCCCCTTCCACCTTCAGCCTCATCATCTCCCAAGGCCCACTCATCGGAATATAACTTACGTTGTTTCCGCTCACGCTACACAAAATAAAGAAATCATTCACTAAATAAACTTTATACAAATACGAAGACATTACTAAAAACCAGACTAGAATTATTTTTAGCTTAGATAAAGAGTTTATGTAATAGTGCTTTTTAAAGTCTCTCTCCAACCCATTTACGTCCCATTGTTGGGCAGAGGCCTCCTCTACTGCTTGAGAGGGATTATGTTCTACTATGCCATGTCTATACTGTTACTTAGCCTTTTATCAAGAAGTTACAAAACATACATGAAAAGATAAAAAATGTAACAATTTGTTGTAGTACTATCTTCCATTGTTTAGTGGAAATATCTTTACACTGCCCATTTTATAAATTTAATGAGAATTTTATTAGACTAAGATGAGTTGTGCCCAAGAAAAATTTTAATTTATCTTGGGACATTAAACCATAAATAAATACTGCAAATTAAACTTTTTCATAAACGACTTTTCATTTTAATAATCTATAAATGCTTAAATATATGTATACTCTACTCTTTCTCTCTTTCTTTCTTTAAAAAAATAGAATACTCTTTATTTTACATCTTTGCAAAAACAACCTTAACAAAATACCATGAGAAGAAGTTAATAAGAGAGCTTAGAGAAAACAGATTTTAGTGGGGCTGTAGTTAGATATTTAAATATTAGCTCATAATTTAATCTGATATTACAACAATATGTTACATAAAATTCTTTTTTTGTGTGATTTTTGATGATCAAATAAATGGTTGACAAATATGTAAAAGGAATGACTTTCACTTCACAGTAGTATTTTACTAAAGTTAGCACCTACTTACAAAAGAACGCATCTTTTTAATTTGTCACGTTCAGCCTACAGTGCAGATTATTTTCCTACCAAGGCCAATGGAACAAACTAAATGTTGCACCAAAGAAAAACAATAAAACTTTTAATGAGAACTCGTATGCCCTCTCACTATAACAAAGAATATACGATTTACGTGCCGTATTTATATCAATATGCGAGTGTTTTACACGATTAAACTCTCTCGGCCAACATTTATTTGTACGACTGACTATTAGTCAAGCAATAAAATAGTTTGCAAACGAGCGCCGAGCAGGCTCGGAGCTAACGTGTGGACATAGAGCAGCGCGCACGCCCCTGGCCGGCTGTTCTCCGTCAGCCCGCGAGAGGGAAACGCCTTCGACTATCGTAAAGTATCGTCCCTACCAGCAGATGCCCACCATGCCTCGTGCGCCGAAGACGTTGTTGACGCATACATTTTTTTATATCGGTCTTTCATTATCGTCCTCATTGTATTGTAATGCCGCGATCTCCAGAACTATTATAGATTTTGACACCTTCTCGCATGCGCGAATGCATACGGCCGCCGCGTTTTAAACTCGGTCGCAGCGTGATCACAAAAAATCAAGTCCGATGACCCTCAATGATTATGATCACACACCATATTTACAAAAATAATCCTATCACTACCACATAACTTTGGTAAATCGATACACGATGCAGCGATGCACCATTTCATGTTTACGTGATCCCAGATAAAGCCACCATGGCGTCACCCGGGACTAAATACGCAAAAATATAACAATAAACACTCACCAGCTGCCTTGGAACTTGTTTTTTGTTATTCGGCAGTGTTTCCGACATGTTTATGTTAGTCAGAAACACTGCACCACAAAATTTACACTATTTTACGTAAATATTTTACACAGAGCACGAGAAAAAGCAACGCAATCCACCATTTGCAATAGTCGACACTGCTGCCAACTGTGCGGGAAGCAATCACTCCGATAATATTCTTTATATTGGTACCACGGAAAATGCCCTATTGGTTTATTTATGAACTTTCATGGCGGGCACATTTGAAACATCGTAAAATATTATGCAACATAAAATTAATATTAGCACGCTTTGGAAATATAAGAATGCTCAAAATATATTCGTCTAGCTATTAAATCATTTACTATTTCATGAAATTACCAATATTTTTTCGTCTAATCCAATTGTATCAAGTCCTGTTGATACCAAGCTCACACTTGTTGAAGTTATTAAATCAGCACCTTTGTTATCGATTGATTTAGGCACGTTCCAAGCCTAAACTAATTTTATGTTATAGAGTTAATTAATTATAGTCATTTTGACATAATGAATGTATAAATAAGAACAACAGACATCCTTACATCCATCCATCCAATTATCCATTCATTCTCACAAAGTACTAAGATCCTAGTCGTATACTTAATGAGAAATATCTCATCTCTCATAACTTCTTTCCTTCTCTTCCAGAAATCCTGACTACTGCTTCATATACAAAAGTAACTCTCACTGCCTGTCAGTCACTCCTGGTCAAATTGATCTTTATAAAGTTTTGTATACCTAAACTGATCTATATAAAATTTTGTATACAAACGTTGATGAGAAAATCGTTTGATAGATGGACAGACGGACACCCACAGAGTGATCCTATAGGGGTTTTCTTTATCTATAAAACACTAAAAAGGACTAAATTTGTCAGAAATACTTGACATTTATTAAATTCCATGCAGTATTTTATTACCTTGTTTGTATGTTTCTATGTGTATGTATGTGTGTATGTAATTCTTCTTGCCGACCTAACGTGAATGGGGAATTTAAATACAACGCCACTCGTATTAATGCGGCAACCAAACACATGTAAGCAAATTGTAGAGGAAAGTATGTAAATAGAGTTAATTTAAAGAAATGCCTACTCAAATATTATTAGTTGTTTTTATCTGGCCCCCTAATAGCATTCCCATCTTTCCATCAGTCTTTCGCTGCCCATTGCTGAGCAAAGACCACCAATAAAAGCCACCACAAAGCGTGGAAATGCGCCGCTGGCTTCCACCGGCTCCACCCAGAGGTTAATCTTAACTTATTGTAAAACAAAGTCGGCGGTTCTTAATAGATGGATTCCCGTCAGAGGCCCGTCATCTCCACTGCACACACTGGGGTCGTGCCCAGGGCCCCCAATTGCTAGGACCTCCTAGCTCCATTATAATTTTCTACTTATTATAAAAAGATCATAGCGGGGCGTATAAATATCCTAATGTGCCCAGGGCCTCAAGATCCACAAATGTGTCCATGGCCTCGAATAGGTAAAAGACTGCCCTGTTCAAGAGAATGGCTTTCTTGTATAATTTTTAAAGGTTCTGTTTCTAAATTCCACGCATACGAAGTCAACATGGGTATATGGCTATAATCTAGGCTTTGTTGCAGTGTTGTGTTCAACAGATGGCGTTAGTAGGAAAATAAAAAAGATTAAGAGGATACCAAAATAGCTTCGTGCATTTTTCTATGTACGAAGTTTTCATTGTTTCTTTAGATTGAATGGCTAGAGCTCTAATTTTTAAGTATATGTTTTTTTAATATATGATCTAGGATCGCATAAACTCAGAAATACGATTGAAAAAAGTTTTCTCGAAAGAAAATCTTGGCGAAACAACCTCTCTAATTTTTTATTTTTTTCATTTGTCGGTCTATTATCGCATAATAACTAATGAAATAACTTTAAAAACATATGTAACTATTATGTATAGCAACACGTGGATCAGAATTAAAATATATTTAGTAGATTTTGAGTAAATAGGAAAAGTATCCCTAATTCTTCATTTTCTGTGCCTACTGGCTGTGTTAATGTGTACGTGTCGGCGATGATATTGATGTAGGCCCTTAAGTCGCAAAATTGTATTACACTCAAGTTAAATCACATCTTTCGTGAAATAAAAATGAGCTCATATTATTTTATACCAATGGCAATGCTATGCTGGCCAGATAATGGTACCTAATAAAGGTGCAAAACTAAACTTGACTAAAAAATGAAAATTGATAGTGTCAACAAAATAATTCGGCAATGTTAACTGATCTTTCTTGTTATAAAAACTGTTTATTAGAAAATAAAAAATTTATTTAATACAAATGTGCACAACGAAATAGTCAATTAATCAAAATACACCCATAGTTGTTTTCATTTTAAGTTAAGTTTAATTCTGCACGTAGAATTGGCACCATTGTGTTGAGTAACTATATTATTTAATTATTACCGGCAAGTTACGACTCTAGAGTTTTACTTGTAATCACGAAAATTTTCTACGTTTGTTCAATTTATAGAAGAAAGTAGGTATTTGAATGAATTAAAATACTTTTTTAACCTTTTTTAAAAATTTCAGGCCAGCTTCATTTACAGGTTTAGTTATCTGGATACTAAAAGGAAACACAATTATTCGCCAAAACTTGTTTTTATTATTATTCTTATAGAATTTTTACGACTTTGAGTACCTAGTTTATACCAAAAATTAATCAGTAAAATAAATATTACTAAAATAACAGAAACAAGACATACACATTATCAGATTATTTTATTTACACAGAAACTACAATATTTTTATATGTATAAAAAAAATCACATTATGATAAAACAATAGAATAACCCATTGGTACCAAGTTCTAATTTTTCTATTTAGAATTAAATAATTGTTTCTCCTAGAACTCTCTTCAACGGATAATTTACAACATTGACACTGATAGACCGAGTTTTGAAGAATGAATCTTTTGACTTATTTTTTCAGCAATGAAATCTATTGGCTAAGGTAGTACTGTAGTAGTAATTTAGAGCAACAAATTGCTGAAAAGCGGCAGACGTAGTAGAGTTGCTGGTATTTTTATGATACGTACAAAAACTAGGTACCTTATTCAATAGGTACATTTAAACGCTAAGAAAATAAGTCAAAAGATTCAACCCTGGAATCTCGGTCTATAATTCTGATTACACCACAGATGTATATATATATAGATCCGTGGCTTGCACTACTAAACTGAACTTAACTAAAACATGAATATTGACACAGATTTAAAGTATTGATAGTTTCAATAGCACAATTCGGCAATAACTATCAATTATGGTTTCTTAACGATATATTGTCTGTGTGGTGACGGATTAAGAATACAAGTATCACCACCCCTTTTCCGTCCCAGGATGCTGTAAAAGCCAGCCAAGAGATTTTATACACAAATAACATCCTCCTAAAGAGATGGCTAGAAAACGCGCGGCGCCGTAGACCATAATCCCTCCCTAATTGGAGGAGGCCCGTGCCTGTAATTTCCAAGTCATCATCATCATTATCCTGCCCTTGCCCCGTTTTGAGGTTGCGCTAAATTATGATAATAACAGTAGGGGACCCTTCGTGTGTGAGTCGAACACGTACTTGATTGGTTTTTATAAAAATAGCGAAATAGCTAATTAATAATCATCTCTCAAAGTGATACTATAATACTTTAAAATTGGATCTTCAAGAAAATATTCGCTATCTATTATTCCAAACTCTTGTAAATAATTT
Organism: Orgyia antiqua; assembly: GCA_916999025.1. Taxonomy (NCBI): domain Eukaryota; kingdom Metazoa; phylum Arthropoda; class Insecta; order Lepidoptera; family Erebidae; genus Orgyia; species Orgyia antiqua. The sequence continues at coordinate 26,747,196 of OU779869.1, forward strand.
GTATGACCACACAACCAATCTAAATATAATCTCAAATATCTATCGTTAGGGTCTACATCGGTATGACCTAGGCAGAAAATACGATAAGCATCTTCACCGTATTTACCAATACCACACAAATCACTAGCTCGCCGCCATTTTGCTGAAATAAACTGATAACTGAGTTTCCAAATCATATGACCTCTTTTTCTTAAACCTAATTTAACAAAAAAATCTTTCTATAGAAACAGGTGCATCATTTAATACATGGTAAGGACTTGGGTATTCATTGAAAAATAATTTGATAAATGGCCTGGCGTTTTTCGCAGACGTTTTCGTTAAAAAAATAGTTGCTATTAGCATTGCCCAGGGGTTTAATGAGAAACTTTCTTCTATGATATAGTGAGGTGATTGTGGCAATTGTCTTGGCGTTATATTGAAAAAAGCTTGGACATTAATAGGTTCAGGTTCTTCTATAGTCAATTGTGATAGACTAAGTTCGTCAGATTCTGTTGATAATTGACTCAGATCTTGTGAAGATTCTAAATCATTTGATGATGATTGAATTGTAGAACTTGATAGCTGAAGATTGTCTTCGTTGGTGAAAAATCTGCTAATACAATTGCTGGTCTCCATAATCTGAAATGAAAGATACAAAATCTATTATTAATTATCTACATTAATAAATACTTAAATCGAAAGATACCAGTATCGCAATTTTTTTTTTAATTACAGGTTATAGATTTCCTAGCAGTTTCAGGGGCTGTCTTTATTAAATTTAACTTTAAATAATGTAGGAAAGGGAATAAGCAAATATTAAAATTTCTATGCGTCATAGCAAAAATCAATATGACTTAGGAATAGGCTTTACAATCTCTAGTATCGAAAATAGCAGGGACGTAGCTGCTACTGTATCAATGAAAAAGGGCACCTTGGCTAGGACAGCCCCAATAGTATGAAAAGTTTACTATAAAAACTCCTTTTACTTTAGGCCTTCAACATATTTGGCGACAAGACCCTTAAACGCAAGCTACGTCACTCGCGTCATAACAGAATACTGCAGACCAAAAAAAAAAATTTCTATTTATATAAACACAACTATTTAGCGTATCTAATAAGCATAAATAATAATTTATTATCATTCTCAAGGTCACTCGTATTGTAAATTGTTAAGTAAGTGCGTCAAATTTTCCAGCAAGACATAACAACATAACTAACACGATATTACTTAACAATAACATAATTTAACAATTATTAATTTTAGAAACTGTCACTGTGGTGACGGATAAGAATACAAGTGTCACTACCCCTTTTCCTCCCCAGGGTGCTGTATCATATTCGTCAGCGGAAAGGCAAAATTACTTAAGCGCCAAAACTGCATTGCTGGGAAATGAGTTTAAGGGATATAATACACAGATACATCTTCCGTGAGAGACGGAAAACTTGAAAACGCGCGGCGCAGTAGATCCCCCTTAGTGGAGGAGGCCCGTGCCCAGCATTAGGACGTTAATGGGTTCGAGAGAGAATTTTAGAAGCATGTGTTTTAATAAAAATGTCTATCTGGACGTTTCGGAGCATTTAGCCACCATGGTTAATGGTTTGGATAGAGCTGTAAGGTGTCCTCTGTGATCAGCTGTTACGGATATGAACATTCTAACATTTTATTGAAATTAAAACGACTTAAACTTAGCTGACCCGGTGTAAGTGAAGACAAGGAAGTATATTTGGATCATAACAAATGGCGCTCTATAGTCTCTGTCTTTCGAAAAAGATGTGATTTTATGATGATGTTGATGACCCAACGAATCACCTTTTTTACTACGGTATCACATTTTTTTAATGTAGGGTTATAGGTTATTTTATTACCTATTCAATGATACCATATAAATCTACTCCCTTGTAGAAAACAAAGAACAACAACAATTTTATCTTTATTACAAGATTTTTACTTAACCAAACAGTTCAAAAATTGGGGATTAATTTTAAAAATAGCAATGTCATAGCATAAAACTTTTATTAATATGAAATGAAATGAATATTTATTTCACTTAAAATAGAGTACATTAGATGTTATTTTTAGAACAGTTTTCTTCTATTTCGCCATAAGGAGGCATAAGGAGGCAAATAAGAAGTGTTGCCTCCTCTAGCCTGTATTACAGCTTGACACCTGTTTTCCATCGATTCTATCAAGTGTTTGATGAACTCTTGTGGCACAGCTTCCCAGTTTTCCTTGAGCGCATTTTGTAGCTCCTGAATGTTGGCTGGAGCAATATTTCGGCCTCTTACCCTTCTTTTCAATTCGTCCCATAAATGTTCGATCGGATTAAGGTCCGGACTCCGACCTGGCCACTGATTTCTACCTCTTGCAAGTATTAGCGTACTATAGCAGCAGTGTGAGGTCTTGCATTGTCATACATAAAGAGGAAGTTTTCTCCAAGAATAACACCAAATGCTACCACATGTTCTTGGAGAACTTCCTCTATGTACCGTTGAAATGTTAGTCCTCTTCCTCGTCCCCTAATACATATTGGCACCAGCGATGAAGACAAGCTCAGTTTTAGCTTCCAATGAGATACCTCCCCAGAACATACACGAACCACCGCCGTATGCCACACGTACCGTGATGCAACACTGTGCAAATCTCTCTGTAGGTCTTCTGTAGACCCTTCCACGTCCATCGGTGCCCTGAATACACATCCTGGTCTCATCTGAGAACAGGACTGCTCTCCATTGGTCGACTATCCAATGTACATGTTCTTGCGCAAATCGAAGACGAGCCTAGCGGTGAGCTGGCGTCAATTTAGGGATACATGGTGGCCTATGCGCAGTCAGGCCACGTTCAGTAAGCCTTCTCCAGACAGTCCACCCGCTGACTCACACTTCACGCACGTTTTGATGACTGTGCAAGATCAACGCCAGACGACGATTTCGCAATGCCGTCGTTACGACAAATCGATCATCGCGCTGTGTCTAGCTCGACCAGATCCTCGTCGCCGTTCAAAGCTACCAGTCTCCCGATAGCGCTGGTATACACGACGAACTGAATATCGGCTGATATTCAGCTGTCGCGCTACAGCCCTCTGGTTCTGGCCCGCTTCAATTAGAGCGACTACTTGAGCAGCTTTTTCCGGAGTAGTATCCATTATCTAGTGATGAATGCAACTGTAGTCACTGGACGTCTTTTCATGTTGAGTGTTGAAATGTAAATGATGACATTTTACTTAAAACATGCCTTTTCATACCTGCAATTGATCACGCAAACTGTGGCGAGCTAAGCGAGAAATTTTTGGGGTTGTTATTGCCTATTCTTTTCGATCACTTAGGTAAACTAATCACCGATTATATGCTATCATTGAATAGGTAATAAACTAACCTTTAACCCTACATTAAAAAAAAATATAGTTTTCCTATAAAAAAAATTCAATGATATTTTTGAAAAAATATCCACAGGCGCGATTTCATTGCACCCAAGTGTATTTACATTAACATCTAGCTCTATCTCACGACTTCGCATGTAAAAAGTTATAATTCTTTGCTTAGCTTTCACGTTTTGCAAATACCTACTAGCTGTTGCCTGCGACTCCGAAAATTTTCACATTTTTACAAAATTTTTCACTGATGCTGTGCTTCGTTTAGTCGCAGCGTGATGTTATATAACCTATAATCATCCCCAATAAATGTACTATTAAAAAGTGAAAGATTTTTATATCGGACTAGTGATTCCTGAGATTAGCGGTTTTAAAGAAACAATCTCTTCAGCTTTATAATATTAAAGATATTTAATTATATAAAAAGATGTACATAATTTTGAGTTTGGTTTTTCGTAAGATTTACGATCATCGGGATTTTGCCCAAACGTGTTCAAAAGAAGTATAACTTTAAAAAATGTAATCCTGAATCATCAGAATCATGTATACGTGATAAAGACGCTTTTGTATGTTAGCCAATGTCCATTAGGAAGTCAGTAATATGTTAGACGTGACTAATTACACTCACTATTAAAGATAAAAATAGAATATAAATAAATAATTCCTAGCGTTTGTCTAGTCTTTGAGAAGTGAACCAACAGGAGTAGTCTTCTTTACTTATTATAAAACAAAGTCGTTATTTCTGTATGCATGTCTCTATGTGAACTTATATCTTTTTTTTACCACGTCCTCTGGTTCCAAGCTAAGCTTATATGTGTTATGGGTACCAGAATACGTATAGGATACATAGGTACTGCTTTTCTTTTGTAAATACATACTTATAATACATAGAAACACCTAGACGCAGTACAAACATTTGTATGACAATTAGAAAAATCACACAAATGATTGTCCCGAGCGGGCATCGAACTCGCGACCTCTTGATCGGCAGTCCGTTACATGAACCACTAGACTACGAGGCTCGTTGATCTATAAAATGACAGAGAATAATGTACTGTATTAAATACAAATGTTTGTATTGCGTCTGGGTGTTTCTATGTATTATAATTAAGTATGTATTTCCAAAAAAAAAGTAGTTTATGTATTCTATCCCTATTCTGGTACCCATAACACAAGCATATAAGCTTAGCTTGGGACCAGAGGACGTTGTGTGAAATGTCCATGAATATTTATTTATTTATTTACTATTTACTAGATGAATGTCCTATCCATGACTGAAAGAATTTTTTCAATTGTATCCGTGGAACCTGAGACTAACTTAAGAGAATAGGAGGATACTGCCCAGTTTAGGGTCTAAAGTAAGACATATCACCTCAAAGACTATCTCAACCTGCTGACTTGTGCCACTAGTAGGTAGCACATACAACTCCTTACGGTCCTTAACTCCTTAATATGAAGTCACTCAATAAGCCTTTCAAGGTAGATTTACAGGTCTTACCCGTTTTTACCCGCTATCCTATTGGTAGAATACCAATAGGATAGCTGAATCATTCATCTAAGTGTTTATTAGAAACAGAAAAGAACAATGGACAGCCAATAGGATGAAATGAAATCTTTATTTCGCAAATTATGGGTAATCGTTAGTTGTTACATTTATTATATCATGACGGTATTCACGTATTTGACCACAGGCAGTGGTGTACGAAATTACAAATGTCTTCACACAGTGATTAGACAGTTTTACAATAATAAAATGTCAATACTGGAAGTGTCCCGTGTCAAGGAATTCTATTAACAGAGTAGAAACATTTAACCTTTAACCACATATGCAGTTTGCTGTTAAATTTATTAAATCGAAGCTGCCTCAGACTCTCTGGTAATTTATAAAATATTCTAATAGGGCATGTATGTACAAATGCAAGTCCCATCCGCCCAAGAGAGTAATAGCCCAATGCCCCGGTCCTGTCCCCAGATATAATGCATCATAATTACAATCTAAACATATTAAAAAGAGGCTTTTTGTTTGTGTAAGCCGTGTAAGGACAAGATAATAAGGATAAACAATAACAAAATATTAAAACCTGTCGCAACAGTAAGAAGCCGCTAAGGAAACAATAACAAAAACAGATAAGCCTACCGCATACGGATAGCTTATTTTGCATTTAGACTATTTTTATTATTTAGGGTTCGGTATCTAAAGGTAAAACCCTATTAATGAAACTTCTCTGTCCGTCTTTTTGAGCTGAAAATTTCATAGTTCAGTATCAGTCTATCACTTGGTGTATCTCTCTCTCTCTCCAGCCCATTAACGTCCCACTGTTGGGCACAGGCCTCCTCCACTTTGGGAGGGATTATGGTCTACTGTTCCGCGTAGACCAGGCGTGTTGGCATAGGGTTTATTTTCGAGTTTTCCGTCTCTCATAGAGGATGTTATCTGTGTGCAATATCCCTTAGCTGACTTTTACATCACCCTTTAGAGGAGATGGGGTGGTGACACTTATATTCTTAATGCGTCACCAAACTTGGTATATATATCAGTCAAAATCAGTCGATTACTTGGTGCTACAACAACAAATCCTCATTATTGGTACCGATTTTGCGCGCACAACTAAACTTCACTAAAACATGAAAATCGATAGTGTCAGTAGCACCATTTGCAATGTTAACTGAACTTTCTTATTATAAAAACTGTGCATTATAGACTAACGACTTTAAGTAATTTGTATGTGTACGACGAAGTAGCAGGTAATAGATTGACTGGCAGAGAATGCCCTTGGCATTAAGTCCGCCATTGTACAAATTTTGTTTGTGCGAAGTGTAAATAAATAAATAAATAAATAGATATATTGACACTGGTACCAACTCTACATGCACCACTAAACTAAATTAACTAAAAAATGAAAATCGATAGTATCATTAACTCTATTATTTACTATTTCGTTGCACACGTTTAAATCGTTAGTCTATAATACAAAGTTTTTAAACCAAAATAGTTTAATAACATTACGGAATTGTGTTATTGTCACTATAAATTTAAATTTTTTAGTTAAGTTAAGTTTACTAAAGTAATTTATTAATTTTGCAATTGACATGTTATGCTTTTTACTTAATAAATCAAATTATGGTGGAAAAAGTGACTGCCGCAAGCGGGACTTAAACCCACGACCTCGGAATACGATCGTTGTAAAGCGATCTTGATAGATGGTGTTGTACGTAAAAATTTATAAACTCAACCGAGTGACAAATGTGGTGGTTAATTTGAATGTTGCAGGCACGACCGCAATAAGCTCAGTTGGAAGAGCTTCGGAACGGTATTCCGAGGTCGTGGGTTCAAGTCCCGCTTGCGGCAGTCACTTTTTCCACCATAATTTGATTTATTAAGTTAAGTTTAGTTGTGCCAGCAGAGTTGGCTGGCACTAATATCAAACAACAATTATCCCAATATTTGGTGTTACTTGGGGTCGGTATAACAAATATAATATGATAATAATGGTACGGTACCCTTCGTGTGCGTGCTTAAGACGTACCTGACCGGTTTTATTTCATTTAAGTCTCTCGTTATAAGTCAGTTTATCTCTTTTAGTGTAATGAAGTAGATAGGTACCGGTACCGATATTTCAGGAAATCAAAGTACAGTTGTTTAATTTTTACTCCAAGAGAATCGGCTTTAATTATATGCAGCATTTTCTATGTTTTTAATTATGTCAAAATAACAAGGTAAATGTACTTTGACCTTGTTATTTTCAGTTACTTCACATGTTAAGTTATTCTAACACTTCGATGTTTTGTGAAATTTTTATTAGCTCAATTTATTCTTGTCTTTGTCTCGCTCATGGAAAAGCTACCGCTATACTGTAATGCATTTTAATGGATTAGGTTGTAGCAAGAACAAGAACCAACGAACTATTAGGTAGGTAGGAACCTATACTATAAATTTAAAAATTAAAAAATTATCCATCAATTGAAGTATTTTTTTAATCTGCTTCAAAAGAAAGAGATTTATTTTTATGTATGTTATCTGATTTTCACTCGTGGATCGACTATAAAATTTCATTTTTTATTTATTTTAAATTTTAATAGCCTCACGACTAAGTCAGTTTTGGCTTTTCTGGGCTAGGATTGAATTCCTGTCAGATTTCTGATTTATTGTTACCTATCCGATCCAGGCTGTGTTTAAGGATTGCAGATTTTGCATGACGATTTTGTTTACATCAGCTAAAGTATTATCAAACTTTAATACTCCTGTATCTTGTCTCCAAAACGTCGGGTTAGATTTAAAACAAATCGTACGCATCTAAATCCCTTAAAATGTTATTTTAATAACTGACTCCCAAGTGATAGATGATATTATTATTTTATAGTTTGAGACTAGCTATTACTGCGTCAAATATTCACGAAACGAAACATTTATACGGCTATACAATCTTTGCACAGATGTATGTGTGTTTAAGAAGTTACAACAAGTAATAATAATACTCGAAATAATTGTTCCATTGTTATGTACCAATAGTTTAGATACAAACACCTACTATATCGTGTGAGAGTGCTACTAACATTCCCCTGCTTTTTCTTTAACCCAGCTCCAAAGAATATCTACTTAGTTTAACTGGTTTTATTGCGAGCGGCTGCATCGTCGCGGTAGCACGCGCGTCGAAACGCTTCGAACCATACAATCGTTTAATTAAAAAAAAACACAAACCATAGATAAAGAATTCGATTCGCACATAACCAAAGAGTAAGTTTTGAAAAAGTAATATTGTTTACAATACGCTTTCCTCAACTTGAACGGTGCACGCGAGTGATTTGATATTTCTAGTGTAGTACCAACTAGTGTTAGGTATCGATGTTTCGCGGAAGCGTACATGTTACTCGCTGAACTTGTGCTGTTCTGGAAGGTCAAGGAACACAGGTGGCATAGATGAGTTAACGGTCAAACGACTGCTTTATGTAAACTCTATCAATGGTAAGCAAACAATAACAATATTTAGTACTTTGCTAATATTTTTTATGAATGTGAGAAGTAATAAATGCGTCAGATGTTATTCTATAATACTGTACAAGAATATTAATATCGTTTTCATTCAGCTTAGTAACTTAATAATTTATAGTGATTCGGAATATGTTTTAACTAGCGGTAATAAAACCTTTGTACATAAATTTAATTTAGTTTTATCGAATCGAAAATTGTTTTAATAACTAATCGACTATTTTTAATCGATAAACCACTTAATACTATTGAGTCTGGCTTTGTAAACGTTAATATTTAAAACAGTGGCACGTGATACGATTAAATATGGAATTAATATACCGAATTTCTTACTTATTTATAACTTATTTCACATAGATACGAATATATTTCCGTATCTAAATTATGACATTAAACTGGTAAGATACAGAAGAATTAAATAACTTTAATAACAAAAAACATAAGTCTCGGGTGCGTAAAAATTAATTAATTGAAATAGATTAAAACAAGCTATATATGTTACGTTGTATGTTTTGTAAATACATCCATGTTTTTAATAATACTTACGTAACATGTCTAGTAGTTTTATGTTTTATAGCGTAAAACAAATTGCTTTACACATAATATACATATTTCAATATACTATTATAACAGTTAGGTAAACGTTAAAGACTTATAAAGAAGTTGTCTCTATCAAACACAATAAGCGAATCGAAAGGGTTTTTTATATTATTCTCTAATATTCTGATCGTAAAGAACACTTTACAGCTTAGTCCCACCCGTGACCATATTGACTGCGAAGTCTCCGAAACGTCGGGCTAAAATTTAAAACATGATAAACATTTATTTAATACATGCGTCTAAATTCGTAAAAAGTGGTTTTATTTGAATGAAAAGGTTTTAGATAAATTTATGCCTGTTCCAGTAGTTCTCTTTTTAGCTCTTGGGGACCAAATGTTTACAAAATTAAGCTCTATAATCGAGTGCTGCTGTTTGTCTTTTCTATTAGTTCCTATTTCAGAACAGTTTATTTTATTCACTAAAATTAAGTTAGTCTTATAATCTGATGATTAACTAAGTTTTAACCATTTTAAAGATTAGCAAGGAAAAATACAATATCACGTCATATCACAAAGTTATAGTCATTAATTAACACTATTATACAAATAATAGAATTCTAATTCTGGACAATCCATATCCGGGTTGCTTAAAATAGTCATCTTGTCATTTTGATATGAGATGTTTTGTAAGATATGCAACATAGATACTACCTAAGCAATCAGGCTGATATCATGGCAATTGAAACTGACCTCGGTAACCCCAGACATTCTACTTATATCTATAGTAATCTATACTGACATTATAAAGCTGAAGAGTTTGTTTGTTTGTTTTGAACTCGCTAAACTCAGAAATTACTGGTTTGAATTAAGAAAATAATATGTTTGTGTTGAATAGTCCATTTATCAAGGAAGGCTATAGGCTATATAACATCACGCTGCGGCCCATAGGAGCAGGATCAGTAAAAAATGTTGCAAAAAAGTTTTTTTTATAAATTTCACGCGTACAAAGTCGGCGGGTAACAGCTAGTTCTACCTATAAGGGATCAAACAACAGTTTTTCGAGATTAATCCAATCCAATAATAACCTAATGATGAGATTTGACGGTTGGCGGTTAAGGTATTCAGAATTGGGAAGGTCACATCGTGTTTGTGTTTATGTATTAATTTCAAGGTAATATTTGAAATATGAAACGTATATGTATACTAGCTGACCCGGCAAACGTTGTTTTGCCATACTAAAAAGAAAGTTTGAAAAATAGATGTTAGCCGATTCTCAGACCTACTGAATATGTATGTAAAATTTGAGAAGAATCGGCCAAGCCGTTTCGGAGGAGTACGGTAACTAACACTGTGACACGTGAATTTTATATATTAGATATACACTTCTCAAACTTATTCAAAACATATTTTTAATACAAATTATATCATTTTTGTTTACGTGCAAAAATATTTAGAATATCGCAATTTAGACAAAAAAAAAAATTTCAACCGGAAATATCGACTTTATAAATAAAATTGGTCAAGTGCGAGTCGGACTCGCGCACGAAGGGTTCCGTACCATTATCTATGCAACTTAAAGCAACGTTATTAGTATCGAGCAAGAAACGGTAAAAAAATCATGTTTGTTGTATGGGAGCCCCCCTTAAATATTTATTTTATTTTATTTTTAGTATTTGTTGTTATAGCGGCAATAGAAATACATCATCTGTGAAAATTTCAACTCTCTAGCTATCACCGTTCTTGAGATACAGCCTGGTGACAGACGGACGGACGGACGGACGGACATCGAAGTCTCAGTAATAGGGTCCCGTTTTTACCCTTTGGGTACGGAACCCTAAAAAGGGAGGAGGTTCCCTTTTTTATAAAGTCGATTAAAAATAATTCGTGCGCTTTTGATTAAGATAGGACTAAATACAATTAATGTATTTTATTTCATTTATCTATAATAACATTTTGAAAACGACGTAGATACTTGGTATAAAAATAGGGATGTAAGTACTAAAACAGATATAGGTACTAAAACATTTTTGATGTAGGTACCTTCTGCCAATTTAAATGGCGTTTTGTTGATAATGAAAATAATATATAACAACAGTTTATTATTCGTAAAATAGTAACTACAGGTTACAGTGTAATTACCGGAGCAGTATAGCAGTATCATTGACGTAATTGTACGTTCTACCATCTAAATTAGGTGTTGTAGTTAGCTACAATGTATTCTGTGTTTTTGTACCTTTATATTTTTGGAATTTATTTATCTTATAGGTACTGTCGTAGTGGCTATTAAATATTTAAACGTTACGAAAATGAAAGTTTAAGACATTTTTTCCACCATCGCGAAATAATAACATTTATAAACTTGAACATTTAGAAGTCTATATCATCTTTTTAAAAGTTAATTTTTTCGAGTGTCGGCTCCTGCACTATAGTGTGGACGAACGGGAATTAACGGCACCTTTCATCCACACACTTTTTATTCCCATTCGTCCACACTGCACTGTGGAGGACGGTGTGTGAATGAACGGGAATGACCCGTTGATCTAGAATGTAAGCTAAACTAAACTAAGTAGTACCTTTTAGACCGTTAGCAAAATTCGGATAGGTCTTTATTTGTACATGAAAGAGTGAGTTTAGAGGTCTTAATTAATTATTTCCCTACACTTTAATTAAAAAAAAATTGGTCAAGTGCGAGTCGGACTCGCGCACGAAGGGTTCCGTACCATTATCTATGCAACATAAGGCAACGTTATTAGTATCGAGCAAGAAACGGTAAAAAAATCATGTTTGTTGTATGGGAGCCCCCTTAAATATTTATTTTATTTTATTTTTAGTATTTGTTGTTATAGCGGCAATAGAAATACATCATCTGTGAAAATTTCAACTGTCTAGCTATCACCGTTCTTGAGATACAGCCTGGTGACAGACGGACGGACGGACGGACGGACGGACAGCGAAGTCTCAGTAATAGGGTCCCGTTTATACCCTTTCGGTACGGAACCCTAAAAAGGAGTATTTTCATACTTAGTTATTTACATATTGAGTATACAATGACGATTGGAAAACTGTGCAACATTCACATAACTAAGCGATATCGCAATATTCATAGTATATTCATAGACATTTTAATTTCTTTAACCTTCAATCAATTTGTTCTGTTTAATGAGACTATGTTTTTCTACTCTGGATTTTTTGAAGTCAGTTTGTAAGGAAATCAAAATGAAGGGGCTGTCTTGGTATAAGACAGAAAGTAATATTGTAAGATTTCTAATAACATCACCTCGTTATGCGTATGAATTCAGTGGAAATAAGGTCTAAGTTGAAAGCCAAAGAGAAGATGGATAGATACTATGAAAATAGTTATGAAAGTACTATGAAAAAATCTGTCAAGAGCGAGGCAAACTCGCACCCTTAGGGTTTCGTACATACTAGACATATAAACATAAGTGCGTTCAAATAATCAGTTAATTAAACTCAAAACAACTCACCAACTTAATTTTGTAGTTGAAATATAGGGAATCGCCTACATTTCAGCTACTTCATAAGTTGGTATTAGTATAAACACTTTTTTCTTGTGATGTGATGACAAATTATAAGTTTTTGGATTTTTCCCTATATCAGCACTTTAAAGACTTGATCTAGAAGTACCCTGTGAATTTTGATTCACTAGCATAAGTCGAAAATTCTTAAAAATGGTCGTAGTTCGGTTATATCTTTTAAATGCGTAGAGGTAAAAGGTTGACTGTATTTTTTGCAGCAAGGGACCGCATAGATCTACATATCGTATGAGTTTCAAGTTGCTACCTTCAGCCGTTGATGAGTAAAAAAAGTTTGACAGACGGACAGACAGACACAGGAGTGATTCTATAAGGGTTTGTAGCACAGAATAGATAGAAGATACTACGTATCAGAAGGGAAACTCAGAAGAACGGGTAAATTATAGAGGAGGGGTATTTTGCATTCTGACAACTGTCATTTGACTGTCATTTGATTGTCATTTGACTGCTCAACTGTCAACCTTCTGTCAACTGAGTACAGCCGTAATAATTAAGCCATGTTAGATATTAACCACATGCTTAGACCACATGTTATAGCTATGTAGCCACATATTTTACACAATAGATAATAATAAGCAAAAATAAAATTACAACTATCTGGTTACCGAATTATTTTATTGTAAATGACAAAACAGAATTTCCTCTTTTAAGAATAAAGTAGAATATGAGAATTGCCAGCGTCGTAACAAATCATAGTTCAAAGTGTTTGTTACACACATATGACGATCTTACTTGATCTTCCGAAAGGCCCTTCAAAAGAGCAGAGTCAATACTCTAAATACACTTCTTGGTGACCGTTTCTCGAATCGGAAATTGGTGCAGAGCCACATTCTTTCGCTTGCTTTTGCATTTAGGAATACAGCATGTCGTCTTCATGATAAAACATATACGGAATATTGCAGTTTTGATGAGAGAAGATATGCTCGCAGAATATACTCCTGATACATTCAACTTATAACTAAAATTATAATTAAAACAAATACATAAGATGTAAATAATTGCAAATTAAAATAAGGGCAAATTATACAATGGTGACAACCATGTGACAACACAGGTGACAAGTTGACAAACGGCGACAGTCACAGAAAGAATAAAGAAACAAAAGTTCTCTAAAAAGCTCTTATTCTTCCACTACATCACATAGGGCTCCTTAAAAGAACGCCGAACTTCGAGACCCTGCGCCGTTTGCACTCCTTCAATCCCAAGACCCCAAATAAATCATCACAATGTATGAAACAAAGACAGAAATCGTCACCCCTTTTATTTTACCCATTAGATTTTTTGGAGAATTTAATTTGATGAATGAATTTAGTTTGAGAGGTTAGTTCTTTGGAGGAGCCCTATGAACCAGAGGTGGTTCCAAGGCTACTATCAATCCTCGTCTCCCGGTTTGTGGCCGCCGCATATGTACTTACAAATTTGAATCATGGATCAAATCTGTGCTCTTAAAACCTATCACAGAAAGTTTAGAACATATTAGTCTGTGCTGAACAATGGCAACACTAAAATTAATGTCATGGACAGACATGACGCCTTTCAAAACCTAAGTTTCCTCAAATTTCCTCTGACGTCCGCTGTCACAAAATAGTTGTCTATGGTTTCTTCTAAGATTCCGGGCAGTGGTTTGTAGGAAACCCTAAAAAGTTATGAATAAGTAACTATAGATTTTTAACTCTTGACTACAGAGTAAATTTAGACGAAAACTTTATGCTTCTTTGACAGTGAAGTAAAAAAGACATGTTGTGCCAAAATCATTTTACAGTCTGTCCAGTATAAGTTGGCGCGTGGCAAAAAAGAGAATTAATTTTGACAGTTCACAATTGCTTGTGTTTGGTACAAGGTAAGAGTTGCTAGTTAAAAGTTTTATACATTACCCCAAACTTGGGGTAAAATGTACATGGTTGCCATAGAAACTCGATGTGAGTTGGTGTCATAAAAATGTTTTCTCTATATTTATAAATATGAATCACATAATTTAAGGTAGTTTCTATACTATAAAGATTATATGATATTAGATATTAGATTAATTTAAATTCCAGCGATTCAGATTCTTATGATTCAGATGAATCTGAAGATTTTTTTACAGGCATATCTCCGCTAATAGATCACAATTATTAGAAACAATAAATTTTTGTTTTATTCAAATGCTCACCCAGAAAAACCCTATTAATCTATAATATTTTATAGAGGAAATTATTTACGGGTACGAAGTCGCGGGCAACAGCTAGTGTAATATATATTAATACATATTATATACATATAACATTATACATATACATACATGTCAATAAATGTTTTGTTAGTCAGATACAGGGAATATAAAATTAAGGTGGTGCCACCTTTATTTTATATTCCCACACAAAGTGTGCCCACACAAACACCCATAGCGTAGGAACCGCCCCCGCTCAAACGCCAACTTATACTGGTAATAATAAAGGCAGAAAATAATGATGTCCGGAAGTAGGTGTAGGATGACGATGTAAGCTTATCATCTCGTATTATGGAGCTCTGTCAGGGTAATAGAAATTATATACGGCATTGAGCATTTAATACGTATTACGGGGTATTACATAGTTTATTCTTGTCTGTATATTAATATAGCATATAATTGCCTGCCTGTGACATTCAAAATGAATTAGTTATCTAATACGAAAATGTTAAGAACCTGTACCTTGTACAAAGCAATTCTCTTTTGTTAAATTTGGCGACATTTTTGGTTTAAATAATCTATTGATAGTGTATCTTGTATATTACATACTAAGTTAAAGTTAAACTCTTTAAAAAAAAAAGATAAAGACCTAAGAAAAGAGGAAAGGACTGTGTGAAATATAGATAGTAATAAATGGAAAAGAGTTAATGAGAGAGTGACGGTTGTCAGGAGTGTTTAAAGTCTTGCGCCGACCGACCCTTAAATTATTCGAGATAAGAAGTTAAACTCTTTGTACGTAATAAATTTTTTTACACACATCCTTTGATCCCATGTAAGCAGTATTAGGTCCTGATTTAAGCTTATTTTACTACATACTGTCCAAAGGTGAGTCACCTTTCCATATTTAACTGTCACCTTAGCCCTTAGGTGACCGTTAAATATCGATAAATTTTAGTCATGCACGATACTGCACTACGCATTTTTTCCATGTTTGTTTACAAGATTGCGTAATGTATATGTATATACATATTAGAAATTATTGTACACCAAAGTGAAATTGTAACATAACTATCACAGAAAGTTGGTTGTAAATACGAAATTTTTTTTTAACCTGGTATATTTAAATTAAATTTGTATTCACTAACCTTTATCATACCTATTTTAAAAACCTATTAAGTACGAATACGAGTT
This sequence comes from Orgyia antiqua, assembly GCA_916999025.1. NCBI lineage: Eukaryota > Metazoa > Arthropoda > Insecta > Lepidoptera > Erebidae > Orgyia > Orgyia antiqua. Next base: position 26,762,963 of record OU779869.1, read on the forward strand.
CGACTCGTGCGGTGCCAAATTTATGAGCGGACTACAGCCCCAATTTAGGTATTTGCCTTAGTTATCGCTGTTTCCGAGCGCCCCGCGCTGAAAGGGACTATAAATATAGTTGAGGCAGATATTATTTAAAAATTCTTTGAAAAAAGACGTTTGGTAGTCCACTGTTTTCTTCGTGAAAATAAAACCGATTTCAATTTTTTACGCCACCGACCCTGCACAAATCTCTTCATACCTTTTTGAAAAACCCAAAAGGTATCGAGCGTGCTGGCATAGGGTTTGTTTTAGAGTTTTCCCCTCTCTCATAGATGATGTTATCTGCTTCTATTAACCTTGAGTTAGCTCTTTAAGTTTCGAAGATATTTGTATCAAATTCTTTCGCGGCAATGATAATTAAAAACGACTGATGTGTTATTTTAATTGTAACTTTCAAATGCACAGAGAAACATTTATTTTTGCAACGTAAATTACTAAGTAATTAGGTATTTCAACACTCAATTTACATAAACGTCTATAAAATTTCACAAAGATCACTTAAAAATATTTAATTTTTTTATAAGATGTCATTTATGCTATAAGTTCATTAATTTTTGCATTACGTCAATTTAAAATTTAAAGTTACGGTTTCTGCCCGATATCTGCGGCCGTATTATGAGCTTTTATTTACAGGCAGTTTACGCCGTGAATTGAACTGCCTGGCAAATTCGTATTATGAACAAAATTATAAGTCAGTCAGTTCGCTAAACCAGTTATACATTAATATGTTTAAGGAGAAGGTACAACTAAAAGTTAAAGTACTAACTAAAAATTTTCGACTAAAAGTTTTATTTTTGCCTTAATACCTAATTTAGCCATGCAGTTTACGGCCTGCCTGGAACTTGAATGATTTTAAAAAGCTCATAATACGTCCGCTGTACTTTATTAATCTGACGATTGGAACGCAGCGAAATTCATATTCAAATTTTCCGTTACATAGGATAGCTAATAAACGCATATTAATAAAATTATATACCATTAATGCTGTATACAGGAGGGTTGAGCAGTATTATGAGTACCTAAGTATAATAATGTTGCGCCGACCCACAATAAATAAATAAATAAATATTCAGGACATTTCACACAACGCCCTCTGGTCCCAAAGTAAGCTATATTGCTATCAAGCATATTATGGGTACCAGATACGGATAGACTACATATACTACTTTTCTTTTGTAAATACATACTTATAATACATAGAAAACACCCAGACGCAGTACAAACATTTGTATGACATTTATGGATATCACACAAATGATTGTTCCAAGCGGGAATCCAACCCGCGACCTCGTGATCGGCAGTCCATTACATAAACCACTCCACCACGAAGCCCGTCAACAACAACAATAACGAGATAAAGGCAACAGAATGACGATGATCTGCTATCTACATATAATAATGACATAGGTAATTACAATATTAACACTAAAAATTTATTATACACCATTTTTTACCTGATATGTTATAAGTAATTAAAAAGTTACTTGTTAAAAATATTAAAACAAAACACTACAATTCCTTCTGAGATCAGGGTTGCCACATTAACCTAGAAATAATCTATGCACTACAATTTTTCGCAAAAAAAAATCTTAAAAGTATATTACATTAATAAACATAAATCACTAACTTTAATTTAGTTTACATTTAAAATTGATTAAATATTTCACCAAATTTGCGATGTCACGAAATTATTTTAGTGTTTTTTATAATTAAGTAGACACAAAGTTATTTAACTTATTCCATAAAATGCTTTACATATCGTTTATTATTCACTGCCTTTGAAGGTTAAAGGTTGTAGTCAAACAATACACAAAATATTTTTATTACAAAAAGTTCATTTAACATCGTAAACTGGCAACCCTAGTAATCATAAAGATGAATTCTTAGAAATAAAAAAACTGTGTTTTCCGATAGTTGTATACGCCGTAACGAATGAGTGCTGAGTGTGCTGACATCATAGTCAAAAACAAAATTGTTAAACCGCGCGATTAACAAAAGATCTGGACGCCTTTATTTTCTATGAAAACATTAACGCTTCGACGTTGTTAATAGCAAAAAATGAAACTTGAAGAGGCCTTATAATGGATACACACTTCACTGAAAATCAACATCATAATCATTCGTCATCATCTTTGAGCATGGATCGAAAAACCAGTCAATTGCAAGTTGGAGTCGCAGACGTAGGGTTCCGTGCTGTTATTCTTATATTAAAATCGCCATACCGACCCCAAAGGACACCAAATAACGGTAACCCAACCATGGGATAAGGGCAGAAGGATGATGATGAGTAGTATTTATATAGCAGCAACCGATATACATAAACTGTAAAATTTTCTTGTCTGTCCATATTTATTTATAGATTTGCTGGCTTTACCTGGCTAAATAGTAAAAGAATCGCGTTAAACTCGCAATGATGTACCTTTGATGCTTCAGCCACTAAACCTACATAGTTTTAGTTAGCCCGGTCTTGTCCTGTCAGGTAAACAAGAGCTCGATGTTATTTGTGACAGCGCGGGATTCAGCCAAAGTGGGGCCTTTAGTAAACTTAATAAAAGGATTCACTTCTCCTCTCCTCTCCAGCCCATTTACGTGCCACTGTTGGCCACGGGCCTCCTCCACTTTGGAGGGATTATGGTCTACTGTGCCGCGCTGACCAGGCGTGTTGGCACAGGGTTTATTTTAGAGTTTTTCGTTTTTCGTTTTTTAGTTTCGTTGTTCTCACAGAGGATGTTACTCGTATCTGTGTGAGTCATTTAGCTGACTTTTATAGCACCCTTGGGAGGAGATGGGGTGGTGACACTTGTATTCTTAATCCGTCTCCACACGGAGGGATCCACAATAAAAAGTTATTGGGTCATCATGGCTGCGGCCAAAATTACTTTATAAAAGATTTTTTAATATCACATACTTTTTACGGTATGGTATAATACCTTGTGGCGCAGGGCCCTAAAATTCCAAGGTCCAGCATTTACTACTCCTGGTAGGTAATGGTGTAAGTGGCAAGGGTGAAACTAATTTAGCATAACAGATTTATAAATAGTAGCTATTCCCCGCAACTTCGTATGCGTGGTATTTAGAACCAAAATTTAACAAATTACACAAAAAAGCCATCCCCTTATACAACTCTCATCATCATCATCACCATTATCATCATCATAACATCACACCTTTTTCCCATGGAGGTAGGCAGAGACAATAGAGCACCATCTGCTACGATCCAAACATACTTCCTTACTATGACAAGATGTATGAGTGTGGATGAACCACACTCATACATCTTGTCATACATGCCCATGACATCTGAGTATACTTTTCTCGGACGTACAACTCTATCATTTAAAAAGAAACCGCATCTTAATCCGCTGCGTAGTTAGGGACATACATACAAATATGACAACTTTGTTTTATAATAAGTAAGGATATGCAATCAAGAATAAAAATAAAATTATCGTAATACACAATGCTGTTGTAATTTAAATAAAAACATGTTTTTTTTATAAATATTACACAATATAGATAATATATTTACTAAATGTTTACATAATGTATTAATTAACTCATATTTTATCGTTCTGAAGGTGATATTCCTATTTTTATGTTTTGTTTACATTTTAAGTTTCTATAAGATTTGATGTCTTCTATTAATCACGTTGTTTCTCAAAAATAATTATCAATAAGATACCTAATGAATGGATCGAAAACTGCATAATGTATAATTTATTTGAAATAGCTCTCAAGTATCGAAATTGAAATTTAATTATATTTAAAAAATAAATACTATCTTTATCTTATACATAAAATTCACGTGTCACAGTGTTAGTTACCGTACTCCTCAGAAACGGCTTGACCGATTTTTGTGAAATTTTACATGCGTATTCAGTAGGTCTGAGAATCGGCCAACATCTATTATTCAAACTTTTTTTTTAGTATAGCAAAACAACGTTTGCCGGGACAGCTAGTTTATTATAAAATAAAGTCGCCATTTTTGAAAAGATGTAAGCTAACTTAAGGACATACACACAAAAATATCAATAAAACTAAAAACTGCATCAAAATCCGTTGCGTAGAAAACTACTCAACGTATTTGTAATAACTATGTAGGACATAAAATGGGTAATCTCTAAAAGTAGTGGTCCTTAACTAAAATATACTAATAGGTAAATAATATATGTACTTCCTAGTTATCAGAATTAAGGCGAAGGCAGCCTTGAGCAACATCTATAAATTTATGTATACAAGCTGGTGTATGCATGTATCTGTATCTATTTTATGGCTTTAGAAAGCGTATCACAGATAAAGTTGATTCCAGACTTAAACAAGTCTAACAAGTTAATTACGATAGCATTCATTAATTTTTTTTTTCTTATTGTACTACTAACTACTTTTCTGTAAAGTGACAGGTTAAGAACACACGCTAATATTTTCTTTTGATCTCATAAAGACTAAGTATAAACCTTACCATATTCAGTGTAAGGATATCGCATACCATATTTATTGTTCATTAATTGGAGATAAGCGTATGCGTTAGTCCAATTTCATCCATAAGTCTCCTCTTTAATACAAAATTCGTAACTTCTTTTTCTCTACTTCAGTCCACAAACTTCTCTTCTTTAGTCAAAAAGCGAATAAGGTGTCAAAATACAAAACAATATTTATATTTTTGAACATAGACCGTTAGTTGCTTAGAAAATTGACCTCAGATATGATTTGACCTCCATATCTTTTTTAATTATAATAAATCTGTTTTTATAACACTTAATAGTATTGCAATTAAAACGTTATTATTTATAATGTATAGACAAATAAATAAAGCTTTAATAACCTGTTATTTACTAGTAGATCTTCTGTTTTCAAGTCATACTGTTATTTGTCCGAGTTTGTGTGTTATTGTGTAAACTCTAGTCATTAAGGGCCTACATCAATATTATCGTCGACATGTACATATTAACACAGCTAGTAGGTATAGAAAATGAAGAATTAGGGCTATTATTTTTGTTTACTGAAAATCTACTAAATATATTTTAATTCTGATTTACGTGTTTCTATATATAATAGTTACTTATGTTTTTAAAGTTATTTCATTAGTTAATACGCGATAATAGACCGACAAGTGAAAAAAATAAAAAATGAGAGAGGTTGTTTCGCTAAGATTTTCTATCGAGAAAACTTTTTTCAATCGCGTTTCTGAGTTTATGCGATCCTAGATCATATATTGAAAAAACATATACTTAAAAATTAGAGCTTTAGCCATTCAATCTAAAGAAACAATGAAAACTTCGTACGTAGAAAAATGCACGAAGCTATTTTGGTATCCTCTTAACTATAAAGATCTTTACTAATGTACGTACACCGTTTACTATCATATTCTTCAATATGTACTTTATTACTAGCCTTTGATAATACCAGCATTCTCAGAACCGTAAGCTCGAATCGAAAAAAAACCTTAAAGTACAAAAGAAATCTACAAATTAGTACCAATTCTACATGCACAACTAAACTTAACTAAAAAATAAAAACAACAATGATGTATTTTAATAATTAATAGCTGACCCGGCAAACGTTGTTTTGCCATAAAAATGTTGTGGGTAGACAAATAATTTGCAATAAAATAATATTGCGACTATAAATTGAAATGTAGGCTATCCTATCTTTCAAGTTGGGTCGAATTGCACACGGTGTGCAAATCAAATTTAAAATCGGTTCAGTAGTTTAGGAGTCCATTGCGGACAAACATCGTGACACGTAATTTTTATAAATAAAGATTAGCTAGTTCGTTGTGGACGTTTATATTAATTAAAATCTTTGATCTATATTAATTAGTTTTATAATAAGAATTTTTTGTTAATATTTTCAAATTGTGTTATTGAGACTATCAATTTACATTTTAAGTCAAGTTAAATTTAGTTGTGCACACAGAGTTGGTACCTGTCTTCTATTTAAGTGTAAAGGAGCAAAAAATATAATAGTCAAGTCACCCCGACTTGTTTATAGTTGAACAGTTTTATACGTTACATTATGATGTGTCATAATGACGATAAAGTTCATCCGTTTACAAATAAATCTCGGATGAAACCAGTTTATTTAATTACATGCGAACTTCACGAGGTCAATTCATTTAAGTTTTTATATGTGTGTATGTAAGCTATTGGCTTCCCTAATGATTAACCAAAAAATTTTTGACAAATGATCACTTGACAAACAACGTTTCACCAAATGATCATTTGGCAAACGATACATTTGACAAAACTATCATTTTACAAAAACTTACTTAGCAAATGATCTGTTAGCAAACACTACACTTGACAAATGTTTTAAGTATTCAAATATCAATTGACCTATTTTTCATTTCACCAAATGATATGTTTCGTAAATTAAGTTGTTTTAAATGTATCATTATCATCATGAATCATTATTAATGGAAGAAATGCCCAAAAATGCTTCTGGCACTCGCCGGCCGCTGCCGCGGCTCGCTTGCTTTGCTCGCTCGGCTTGTGCGTTTGCGGTTAAAGTTCTAACCTAACCCAACGTAATAAAAGTGATTTAAATCTTCAAAGACGAACGAGTTAATAAGTAATTATTTTGTAAATAAAGTAAAATATCATTTATTTTAGAAAGAAAGAAAGAAAGAAAAAATAATCTATAAAATATATCCATTAATAGTTATAGTATTTTCTTTTTAGGAAAATCCAGAGCAGTGGCTTTTATGATTATATTTAGATGGTAATTTTAGCAAGAACACAAAATTTTTCAAACAATAGTAGATTTATCTAATAACTCAGTTGCCAAATGTTAGTTTTGTAAAGTAATCATTTGTAAAATGTAAATTGAAGTGTTGATCATTTGGCAAAATGAAACATTTGTAAAATGATCAGTAGTAAAATGATCAATAGGCGAATTCATTGTTTTGCCAAACGTTGTTTGTCAAGTGTAGTTTTGCGAAATGACTTTTGGTCAAACAATCGGGACACCAAGCTATTGATGCTACGTGCACAACTTAACTTCGGCAATGTTAACAGAACTTTTTTGTTAAAAATATATATACCTATATAATGTTTCTGTATACGACATAATAGAATTACACACAACGATATAGCTAATTAATCAAAATACGCCATAAGTAATTTATTAATTTTGCAATTGACTTGCTATGCTTTTACTTAATAAATTAAATTGTAGTAGAAAAAGTGATCACCGCAAGCGCGACTTGAACCCACGACCTCGGAATACCGTTCCGTAGCTCTGCCAACTGAGCTTATTGTGGTCGTGCTAACAGTAACCAATCTGACCACCACAATGTTCCTCGATTGATAGCAGAGCTACAGAACGGTATTCCGAGGTTGTGGGTTCAAGTCCCGCTTGCGGTGATCATTTTTTCCACTACAATTTAATTTATTAAAAAAATACGCCTTAGTTAATAAATGAAATTATAGTGGAAAAAATGATCACCATGAGCAAGATCATTTGTTAAGTAAAAGCATGGCAAGTCAATTGCAAAAAATAATAAATTAACACGCCAAAGTTTTTTTTCATTTTTTAGTTAAGTTTAGTTGGGCATGAAGAATGGATACCATTGTAGATAACCTATGTGGTTTAACAGCTTCTATAGGCTTACATTTTTAAAGTTTTTATATCCTAAACTGTATGTATTTTGTAATAGAATGAGCCTAGTGATATTTTTATTATCACAGAATCATGCATCTGGTATGTATGATTCTGTGATGTAATTATTACATAAATTTTAGGTCACAGGTCCAGACAAAGTTCACACAAAGTCCAGTTTTAGTCTAACTCTATTAAATACTACAAATTTTAGATTTAGACTTAAATTATTTTATTTACAGTTTATTCATGTCCTAATTTTGAAAATCAAAAAAAAGAATGCATAAGGTGCGGCAAAACCAGTAAATGTGTGGGGTGACCAAAACTTCGTCGTAGACCGCGCCTTATACAATCCATCAATCCATATTTGAATAGAAGCAGAAGTCAAAAATTTATTTATTTCAATTTTCTTTTTGGTACATGTTGCTAATAGAAAAAGAACTTTCTAAGATTTTATGTTCTTTTATATTTTAAATACGTAGACATTTCAAAAAAAAAATCGCAGCGTGACGAGCTCCTTGAGAATAGATTAAACAAAAACGAAAAATCTAGTCGCTGGATGTAAGTGGCGCAAATTCGTGCCTTGTGGCGTTAAATAGGGGAGTCCTACGGCTGATGGTATGGGTGAAGAATAGACGATGATAAGTAAATGTATGTGTGATGGAACACCTAGTACGTAGCATTGGAAAATAACCAAAAAAACAAAGTTTATAAACGCCATTTTGTAATCAATATTTGCGTATTTTTTGGTGTTGTGTTTTAATTGTTACAATTAGTGATGGACGTGCGTTTTTCTTGTTATTATTAATTATATAGTTGTTTTTATAGTTATTTGGAAGCTAGTTTACCGATTTTATGTTCTTTTATATTTTAAATTATTTTGCGAAATCAAAGAACCGAAATCGATTATCTACGGATTTTAGTCGCATATTATTCACATTGATATTTTTCTAGGTAGAAACCTTTTATATTTACTTGATATTTTGTTGGATAAACGTTGTAAAAGGTAAGATTATTTAAAGTACGAAAAATGCGAAAAATCTTAGATGATTTTTAATTAATATATAAATTTTTGCGATTGACTTGCTATGCTTTTTACATAATAAACTAAATTATAGTAGGAAAAAATGGTCACCATGAGCGAGACTTGAACCCACGACCTCGGAATACCGTTCCGTCGCTCTACCGACTGAGCTATCATTGGTTCCTTCGCATGTTTACAAATCTTTCTCTATAATTTTTCACATCGATGTTTTGATTTTTTTTTGTTGGTATAAATAAGTGATGGCAATTGCTTAGAAGTATGAGTCAAACAATCTGGGTCGCAGTCAATTAATATATGAAACATTAATTTGCTCTTGGCAGATTACGCCTGACCTTTGCCTATCTAGCTACCTACGAGATATCAATTAACTATTATTACATTATAGACTACTTCCCCGACCAAGTAGGATATTGATACCATTCTCAATTCTTTTTTATAAATAAATAAATATTCATGGACATTTCACACAACGTCCTCTGGTCCCAAGCTAAGCTTATATGCTTGTGTTATGGGTACCAGAATACGGATAGAATACATAATTATACTACTTTTCTTTTGTAAATACATACTTATAATACATAGAAAACACCCAGACGCAGTACAAACATTTGTATGACAATTAGAAAAATCACACAAATGATTGTCCCGAGCGGGAATCGAACCCGCGACCTCTTGATCGGCAGTCCGTTATCAGAACCACTACACCACGAGGCCCGTCATTCTTTTTATTTTAGAATTTCCTATTAATATTTGTTTAGGATAGATTACAATCTAAATAAAGTAAAAGATGCTAATAGACTTAATATACGCTCTATCGTTGATTTTAAACTTAACAGCCATTTTTGACCGACTTCAAAAAAGGAGGAGGTTCTCAATTCTTCTGTATGTTTTTGTTATATTTTGTTTGTTAACTCGTAACTTTTACCTGTGAGATTCCCGCGTGGTCCCATTTGCACCAGGTCAGGATCATATGGTTATCTCCTGAGAAATCGAGGAAAACCCTCAAATTTAAAAGGCACAGGAATTCGATGGAACTTTTTAAAAAAAATACACTTTATAAAAAATATATAAATATATATTGGTGGCTTATTAAAAACAAGTAAAAATAAAAGCTTGGGTGTCTCTGTCTTTAATTGCAACAAAATTTTAAAACTGTAATGAAGCTGCGACATTGGCAAGCTTTAGGTAATAGTAGCTAAACAGTAGGTATCTTATTCATAAAGACTTATCGGAGGTTTTAAAGTTCGCTAAAATCGGTTCGCGAAAATTGTCAAAACTTGTTATTCATAATAGTCTTTTTACTCTGCGATAAAATCTCCGTTTAAACCTCCGATAAGTCATTATGAATAATACCATTAGTATATTATTTAGGCTACTAAAATTGAACGCATTATGGGTGCTAAAACAAGGAATTGCTGCTTCGTTAATTATAATTGCCTTTATTTTAATATATCACTGCACATTCCAAAGGTTAAGGTTAAGTTTGCAGTTAAAACGTTTTTGCATAGGTACTGTGATTTTTGATAATATAATAGAACATAACTAAATTACCATAAACAAGCGATTACATGTTCGCTAGAAATCAACACTTCGCATGAAAACAAAATAAATAATATGGTTTCAGTTTTTTAGGGTTCCGTACCCAAAGGGTAAAAACGGGACCCTATTACTGAGACTTCGCTGTCCGTCCGTCCGTACGTCCGTCCGTCTGTCACCAGGCTGTATCTCAAGAACGGTGATAGCTAGACAGTTGAAATTTTCACAGATGATGTATTTCTATTGCCGCTATAACAACAAATACTAAAAATAAAATAAAATAAATATTTAAGGGGGGCTGCCATACAACAAACATGATTTTTTTACCGTTTCTTGCTCGATACTAATAACGTTGCCTTATGTTGCATAGATAATGATACGGAACCCTTCGTGCGCGAGTCCGACTCGCACTTGACCAATTTTATTTCATTTACTTATGTAGACCAGTTGATCAGGGGGCCAAGTCTGCTAATTCTGCTATTACAATCATATTACAATGTTGTTATAATGGTCAGTCACTGACGCCATAATGGCGTCATTATGACAAAAAATTTATAGTAGACTACCAAATTTGATAAGTTTATGTAGTAGCGACACTATCGTATTAGGATGTACCCTGTAAAGATAGCTGTTAAGTTATGTAAAGAGTAAATAAATAAATAAATAAAATATATAGCCTATAGCCATCCTCGATAAATGAACTATCCAAGACTGAAAGAATTTTCTAATCGGACCGGTTCCCGACATAATCGCAGTAAAACAAAAAACTCTTCAGCTTTTTAATATTAATACTAATTTATCTCAATTTGTGTAAATGCATAATTTTCCGATAGTATCCAATATCCAGTCCAGGACTCCAGGCTCTTCTAGCCCTCTCCAATCCTGCACTGGATGGTGGTCTACTGTATTACACTAATGTGGCCACCATCATTTCAGCAGTGGTATTCTATAAGAAAAAGTGAAGTGAATTTTCGGTGAATCTTGATCACGTGACAGCGCTCCTCCAATAAAAATAGAGGAGCGCTGATCAAGATTCACCGAAAATTCACTTCACTTTTTCTTACTGAATACCACTGCAGATGTCTTCTTAATCCATCACCCTTAAATTAATTTAAATTATTACAACTAACGAATTAAAATGAGTGAAAACTACTTTTTAAACATTACTTTACATACCTACATTATGCAAGTGAAGTTAGTAAAAGCGTGTTATAATGAAAACATTATTGAAATAGATTATTAGAAAATAAAAGTGTGAAAGTAACCACCTTCTTAAAATTCAACACTTGGTTATGTAACTTGTAACTCTATTTAGTAAATGTAAACAAATTTATCTAGACCAGATTGATCACGACTCAGAGAAAGGTAATTTATAAAGCGGCAAGCACAGATTTTCCAGATTGTATGTCTACGGCTACATCACTCAGCCGGTTTGCATATCTGTGTGCGTGAAATAGTAAATCCGTGACGGCAAATATACATGAGGAGAATTGTGAATCTTAAGAGGGTACTGTACTCCTAATTTAGGTATTTGCGTTAGGTATTGCTATCCCTATTTTCGAGCACCGTGCTGAACAGGGGCGTGCGCTCCATAAAGGCAGAAAAGCAGTGCTTTACTTGCCATTCACAGATATTTTAATAAAACGTTCGTATGTTTTAGATGACTTTATTCATTTTTTTTTTTTATTTATTTATTTATTTATTTAACTTTATATACACAAAAAGTAGTATACAGGCGGAATTAATGCCTAAGGCATTCTCTTCCAGTCAACCTTGGGCAGTGCAGAAAAAATAAAGTGGTGGGTGTATATTTTAACTATTAAAATAGCAAAATTGTGCTTAGTTTACATATTTATTACAACTAACAGATTCTATATATACTAGAAATAATAAACATACATATATAATACATATTATGTGTGCATGTTATAACTGTTTGTATGTCTTAAAAATAATAATATATACTTATATAAATAAGTCTAAGTGATACTACATTGATGACACAGCCAATTTTTGAAGTAAAAGCTCCTTGACTCTTCTCTTAAAGGTGTCTCGGTTATTCAACAGTCTTATCTCAGAGGGAAGTGCATTCCACATTATGATTGATTGGATAGGAAACGAATAATGAACAAAGCCAGTCTTATTGGGTGGACAGTGAAGCAAACGATTATTGGTCGAGCGAAGGTGTCTGTCGTGTGTAGTATGAAGAAATTGAAAGTAAGAGGAGAAGTATAAAGGAGTATTTACTATTAATTAAACAAAATATTATAACTTAAAAACGCCTAATAATTCATAAATAGCACCAATATGTGCTTGCAAATTGGTGCTTTTTGCCAGGCGTTTGGCGAAGGAATAATATTGGTCACACGGACGAAAGTAGGCCCGACGCCGCCCGCCTGCCATGAGTTCATATGTGTGTAGAAATTTTGGTGTCCGTGCACAGTTTACAAACGCACACAGGCTTGCATATTGAAGACGCTTCACACGGTATCTCCTGCCGCATGCTTTGGCGATCGGATGTTTCCGCGAGTATTCAGCGTTCGTTCGTTGCCTATAATACGAATAAAAAATTATTGTCGGAAGTCTAATAAATCACGTAAGTATGCACACTATGCATTTTTGTTTAGTAAGGTTTTATCTATTTAAATAGCAGAAATATTTTGGTTCCACGGAGGCCATTTTATTTTTTCATGTGATTCATTGAACTGTTTAATATTGAGTTTCTATAATTTAATAATTGTATGGATTTTCGTTTGTTGATTTTAAAATGTTATTTGACTGTGAAATGTGTGTTGATAGTGTGTGTTTGTTAAAAATTAAAAATAACAAGTTCTCACAATTGTCATTCAGTGAAAAGATTCAAATTGTGTCTAAAGGACAACTAAGCCAGCAAAAAGGTAGGTAATGTAACTCGAAAATTTCATGTTAAAAGTTATGAAACGTATGTACATACGTACATGTACGTATGTATGTACGTACGTAGTTATTGTTTAGTAATTCTAGTACAGTGTGGACTGATTCGGGATATTCAGATTTAAATTTGTTCTGTTGGCATGGTTTCCGACTTAGAGATCCGTCGCGTGGCTATGCTAAAAATCTATAAAAGAAAAAGTTTTTGTGACTGAGTACTGCTCCGCATACCTAGTGTCATATTCCTGTGCACGCTACTGGTGCTGAAAGGGACAAATATAGCCGAAGCAGATTTTACTAACAAATTCTTGGGAAAAAAGCCGTTTCGTAGTCCGCTATATTATAAATGAAGAGTATATCTATGCTTGTATCACTTTCTTTTTTGGTAAAACGTTACCAAATATGTGTGATAGACGCTGCAACTTTACCTAAAGAAAACCGAACAAAAAACGGGTTTTTTCGGATGGTCATATTTCTTTTAGGTATTATGTATTGAAAAAAAGAAAGTGACAGAAGCATAGATATACTCTTCATCTATAATATAGCGTAGAAACAATTAAAATCGGTTTAACTTTCGCGAAGAAAAAAGGGAAGTACGATACCCATATTTTTGTATGGAGCATAATTTGGTGTCGTGCCCTCTTAATGTGTTAACGCAATGATAATATTTAGTACAACCAAAAGTACTCGCAAGCGTATGAGAAGTCGCCTTCGACTCGGAAATAAAACAAAAAATTAAATAATCCTTTAATTTTTGTTGCCATAGAATTCCTAAAATTACATTTCTCGTCACCGAAAAAGAACGTCAACCTTCGAATAACAAATTTTGGCAAAATTCATCTTCACACAGCCGTAACCGTGTGTTGGCTTCAATATTTTTTATACCTAATAAATTATTTAATTTTCAACTACACATTTTTATAGACTTTTTCTTTCAACACTCGTGTGTAAATATTTATTCACTTAAAATTATAATATTTTAATAATTATTTAAATCAACATAATATGACAAAAACATAAATTTAATTTTAGTCACTATTTGAAGATAACGATATGGAACGACGCCCTGAATATTTCATTAAAAACATTAAGAGATATTTTCAAGGGCAACGATTAATTAATATTTAATTCAGAATATTTAATAATTTTATCATACTTATTAAGATAAAAAAATATATAAAATAATTATGATAAAAAGGCAGGCAAAGACATTATTTTTTTCGTAATGTCACCAACAGTTGTCACTTTGTCAGTGGAACGGATTCCTCAGAACCCATTTTGATACGGGGCCCCAATGCTTTAGAGAGGCCCAAAGGAAAGGTAAAATTTTTCTGCCCCATATAAAGTCTGATATGGCAGCAACTACAAATCGCTGTATTTTATATTTAGGTTTTTTGAAATCTCTGTATTTTTTTTAACTTTATGTTGCAAAACTCTTTAATTGTAGCTATAATATATATATCTAATATATAAAATTCACGTGTCACAATGTTAGTTACCGTACTTCTCCGAAACGGCTTGACCGATTTTTCTGAAATTTTACATGCACATTCAGTAGGTCTGAGAATCGGCCAACATCTATTTTTCGAACCTTTTTTTGGTATGGCAAAACAACGTTTGCCGGGTCAGCTAGTAATATATAAATAGTACGTATACGTATACAAATAGTTTTATAAAATGTAATATATAACATACAATTGCACATATATCGCGTATCAATCAAGGTTATTTCAAAATTGGTTATTATCAAGAAAATGTTTATACAGTTGTTACAATATAAAATTACTCATAAACGATAACTAAGTATAATATATTTGTAACTTTATGATTATGAAAATATACTTGAGAAATTTTACGACAATTTCTAATACTTTGCCTAGTTTATATTATTATTTAACTATACTAATATTATATTAATACTAGCTGACCCGGCAAACATTGTTTTGCCATACTAAAAAAAAAAAGATTTGAAAAATAGATGTTGGCCGATTCTCAGACCTACTGAATACGCATGTAAAATTTCATAAAAATCGGTCAAGCCGTTTCGGAGGAGTACGGTAACTAACACTGTGACACGTGAATTTTATATATTAGATTACAAAGAGTAACGATTTAATTGTTTGTTTGTTTGAAATTAATGGACTCTTGTCTGTCTGTGAATTTAGTGAATCTACTGGGCCTCGAGTCCGGTAAATGAATGGTGTCATAATGGCACCACAATGACACATTATAACCTCAAAAAATTTACAATAACTGATTGCTTAGTGGCGAATTTTATCAAGTTTGGTAGTCCAAACTTGATAAAATTCGCCACTAAGCAATCAGTTATTGCATTTGTTTGCAATGACACTAAATAACTAATTGTTTAGTGGTGAATTTTATCAAGTTTGGTAGTCTATTGCGGCGCCCGCAGCGGGTCATGGCGCAGAGGGCTTCCAGAGCGTACCGCACCGTCTCTTACGAGGCGGCCTGTGTTATCGCGGGCAGCCTCCCGTGGGACCTCGAAGGTGGGGTCCTGGCGGAGGTCTACCACCGGAGGGCCCTGATGCGGCAGTCAGGAATGGAGCCCCTCGCGGAAGAGATCGATCGCTGGAGGAGCGAGTTGCGCGACGATCTCTTCCGGCGATGGGCCGAGAGGTTGGCGGACCCCACTGCGAGCAGACGGCTCGCCGAGGCGGTCCACCCAGTCTTAAGAGACTGGGTTGAGGCGAGGCACCGGGATCCGACGTATCACCTTACCCAGCTTCTCACAGGTCACGGCTGCTTCGCCAAGTACCTGTGGGAGGTGGTTGGTATCGAGTCGGATCCCGTTTGCCGCAATTGTGGAAGTGGGGCTGTGGATACGGCGGAACACACCCTCGCCGTATGCACGGCCTGGGACGCCCAGCGCGCTGAACTCATCAACGTGCTGGGTCAGGACTTGTCGCTCTCGGTCGTCGTCTCATCCATGGCCGAGAGCTAACAGTGTTGGGCCGCCGTCGCCTCCTTTGCTCGGGAGGTGATGGCGGCAAAGAGGGAGGCCCTGCGGGAGCGCGAACGCTCTGGTAGCACCTTGCCCCCCCGCGGGGCCCTGGGCGGGGGCCGTCGGCGCGCAGTGGCTGGCCGGCATCCCCGACGAGGTGGTCGCGCGCGGCGAGTCTGTATTCAGAGACCCGCCGCGGCAAATGTGGCTGCTGGCCACGCGACAAGGGGACCTAGTGCTTCCCCTGTTGGGTCGGGCCCCGATTAACGGGGCCACCCCTCGCTGGGTCATGGTAAAGCTCAAGGCACCATCATGGCCCAGCAGGGTAGAAGGCGGAAAGATAAAAAAAAAAAAAAAAAAGAAAAGTTTGGTAGTCTATTGTAAATTTTTTGAGGTTATAATGTGTCATTGTGGTGCCATTGTGACACCATTCATTTACCGGACTCAGGGCCCTGGACTGTTTTAAAATGTTTCACTGTTGGGTAGTTAAACTATTCCCGGTCTTGACAAGGCTTTATTATGGCGGTGAAAACCTTATGTGAATTTCTTTTTTAAAAAGATCGTAATATTTCTGTAAAAACCTGTATCTTAGCTGATTATAATTTCATGTAATTAAGTAGCTTCTTCTTCTTCCTAATCAATTAACGTCCCACAGTTCAGCACGGGCCTTCTTCACCCTGGAAGAATAATTAGTCTACTTTTGCCGTGCTGAAAAGGCGTGTTGGCACAATTTTCCGTCTCTCGCAGCGCAGAGGGTATTAACTGCTTCTCATATCCCTTCTTTCCTAGCCCCTTGCTGGCTCTTATGTCACCCTAGGGATGGTGACACTTGTATTCTAAATCATTTTTCACAGGGATATAATATTTATAGTACTTTTAATTGATAGTACTTGGACAAAAACTTTTAAACCGCAACTACTGCCCTCTGTTGTCTGCAGCCACCGTGGTCAGTCACCGTTAAAACTTATAAATGTCATGTCTTCATGTTAATAATGACTTATTGTCTTGTTTTATTTACAAACATGCTCTATTTATTTTCTTCTTATTCCTTCTAGTGAATTCAGTGTTTGTCTGCGTCTTTGCATTTGCGTAAAATGATAAGACAGAGTCATGATATAATTGTTCTTTGTCCGTTATCATAAATCTTAAATATATCTTCATATTGAAATGTACCTACTTGTTGTCAGCTTCCTCTCTTCATAAACAAATATGAAAGTAAGTTTGTTTGTTTGTAAAATTGTTACGTTTTAACACAATATACTGAATTTAATTGAAGGGATATAGAAATATTTTTTAACGTTGAATAAAACATAAGACTGCAACGCACATATAAAGTATTACTTATTCAATTTCTAAACTAAGAAATTATTATTAATTCCTATTTTTGTATGGCTAAGGATGAAAAAATAAAGCCCATTTCCTTCACAAGTAGCTGTAAATTAATAGACAATACAAGCAGAAATATTTTATGTTTAAGGGGATTTAACCCTATGCCAAACACGCCTGGCCAGTATGACATAAGACTAGACTCGTTCAGTGGAGGACACTGCCCAATAGTGGGACTGTAATTAAATACGAAGTATCTCTAACTAACTTATTAAAAACACTAGCTGTTTCCTGCGACTCCGTCCGCGTAGAATTAAGAAAATTGTCACGTGCGACGGCGCGATGGCGTATTTCATGTATAAGTTTGGTGTTTCTATACCGATTTCTACGATTCTTTTTTTATTGAATAGGTAATAATGTTAACTTTTTTAAATTAGGGATGAGTGAGAGTATTATAAACGTAAGAGTAAACAAATATAATCAGAATGCTCCGAACTGCTATGCTATCAGGAGTTACACGTGTTATTGTGAGTCAACCATAAAATATAGATATATTATGCTGTTCCGGGATATTTTTTAGACAATTTTATGTAGAATATTTCCGTCATACATGATTTCTATGTAACTTTAGCCATTAAGGCTGCACACGCGACGGAAGCTTAAAAAATGGAGTAACTTCTCCCGTTTTCCCAATATTTCCCTTCACTACTCTGCTCCTATTGATTGTAGCGCGATGAAAAGTATACTATAACCTGCCCAGGAGTATGAAGAATAATTGTACCAAGTTTTGTTAAAATCCGTCGAGTAGTTTTTGTTTCTATAAGGAACATACAGACGGACAGACAGACAGACAAAAATTTTACTGATTGCATTTTTGGCATCAGTATCGATAACTAATCACCCCCTGATAGTTATTTTGAAAATATATTTCATGTACAGAATTGAACTCTCTACAGATTTATTATAAGTATAGATAGATAAGACAGATTTCCTAGTAACTTGTCCAAGTCGAGCGAAGGACTAATCACGCGCAATGTTTTTTAATTATATCGATTGTTCTGTCGACTTGTTGCTATGCTATTAGACAAGATATTGTAATTTTTTTATTAAATATTATAGCTCTTTAGCAAAAGTGGTAAGTGGATAAAAACACGCTCTGTTATTGATAGAATTTCAATTGCAAAACTATAGAAAGTTGTGTCGTAATAAAAAAAAAACCTGCTGTGCACATTGGGCCAAAGAACAGGGTCTTGGTACATGCATGTCGAACATGACCTTAGTACAACTAAGTTGATAATTCATACTTTCTTAGTCATTCCTACAATGAAAATGACTGCACAAATGATTGTTCCGTGCAGGAATTGAATCCACGACCTCGTAAACGGCATTCCGTTACAGGAAACACTAGACCACGAAGCCCGACTTTAAAGCTTGCGATAAAAGTTCTTTACTATTAATTTTTGTATGTATCAACCATTCTATAACGTATTTCCCGTGTTAGCAAGAAGTATGTAGGTATTATAGCAATTATAACCGAGGATGTTGATTACGAGTGCACAGTTTAATTCATACATAACTACATTATTATTTCTTAGAAATGTCTATCGCTTAATCTAACAGTACGTACTTATTAAAAGCCTTAGTCAGCGGACTGTAAAACTATTAAGCAAAGTAACGTTCGGTTCAATGAAGTAAAGCGACAAAAAACAGATAGGTACAACAGAATGATGGTCATCTTATTAGGGTTCTATACCAAAATCTAAAACGAGACCATACAGAAACTTCGCTGTCCATCCATCTGGCCCAAGTTAGAGAGTTAATATTTACACAGATGATGTATTTATGTTTACTAAAAATCAAAATAAAATAAATATTTAAAGAGGCTTCCATACAACAAACATATTTTTCGTATCTCGATGATACATACGATGTAGTTATTATAGCATGCAGAACCTATCATGCGCGAGTCCAACTCGTACTAACACGGTTTTGTTTTTATTTACGATTCTAAGATGATGTACACTTTTTTGATTTTATGTTGGGTTTAGCCATGGTTTTTGTTCATTACTCTAAGAATATCACGGATAAACTAGTCTTTGCAGGGTCTAAGACTGGTTTGCTATATGCGTTTCATTTGTTGGACCGTGGTTGGACCTTGTCTCATTTGACAGCTTATTAGTACTAAACCTATCTTCTGTAAATATAAATTCACTATCACCCGTAATATATTATTTTAATCATGATGTAGCGATAATCACGTGTCGTGGCTAAGATTTATAAAGACAGTTGTTGCGGTTGTTGACCGAACGTTACGACTTGTCCTTTCAAACCTTCGAGCTCGCACAATACTAATGAGCAAGAGCCAGTTAATGAGGTTCACAATATGTACTTAATTTGGAGCGATACCCTTATTTAGATAGAAACAGTACTCATTCGGAAGTGCACGTAGCTATGAATTAATAAATAAATAATTACGTTTCTCACAACGCACAAAATGTCGCCTGGTCCTACATTTACCCTGCACTTTAAATTGGCGTGCCTACTTACTGAACAGGTCAACTCTTAGGTTATGAACAATTAAGCTTACATTGTAGGCGTAATCTGGGAATTTGGCGATAAAAGAATAATTTGCTTAATTCAAAATCTAAAACATATGTACGCTTGAAATTCCCGATTTTTTTTTTAATTATTTTATTGTCATTGGTCCTTGTTAGGTGTGCAAAATTTCAGGACAATCCAACTACTGCAAGTGGGTGAAAATCACTGTCAAAGATTCCGTTACATAGATTAATACATTGATAGATACCTACCGAACTAATATAAGCGTAGTAGTTAGCAATGAACGTCGCGTCATTATTTCAACCCATTCGTATTCTGTAAAGAATACAAAGTGGTTGGTCGAGATGTTGTAAAGCAATCTTGATAGATGGCGTTGTACGTAAAAATATATAATCTCAATCGAGTGACAAATGTGGTGGTTAATTTGAATGTTGCAGGCACGACCGCAATAAGCTCAGTTGAAAGAGCTTCGGAACGGTATTCCGAGGTCGTGGGTTCAAGTCCCGCTTGCGGCAGTCACTTTTCTACCATAATTTGATTTGTATAAGCAAGATTTGATATAAGCATGTTAAAAATGCCAAAAACTCTACCAAAAAAACCTATATCCTGGGATAGTAGTATCCTAGTAGGTTGTTCATTAACCATTAGTGACTGGAGAAGAGTGTTTCAATGAAATGTTCCCTAAAAGATTTGGTATGATGATTTGGTTTGATATCTTGCTTTAACTACCTCATAACTATACGCAATAATACGCATTTTCATGTTCTTACAAAATATTAAAACACAAGACGCATACATCGGCTTTTATTTACATCACGCTTAACATCCATATCGAATATATATTAAAGTATCTAATAATTCCATTGTAATGTTACACCTGAGCTGAACTGATTTCATAGGAAATCAAGTGTTGTTTAACAATATGTATAACAAAGACAGTCTAGGAATAACGTCACAAAAGCACGATAACAGACATACACATTTCGCCACAGCTAACAATATAAAACATCTCTTTTTGTGTCTGTTTTTTAATTTAATAGCAACAGCTATTAAATTAAAAAACAGACGTTTGAAATACAATTGTACGAGTGGTATTTCAAACCATGTTAGAAATAATAATTAGAAACCAAATAGTCAATTATACAAAAAAGCCACCCTCTTAACTATCCTATCTGTAAAAAAACCGCATGAAAATTCGTTGCATGGTTTTGTAGATATAAGCTCATTACATTAGGGACATAATACGAAAATAACGTATATACGTATAACGTCTGGAGTTAGTGAAGGTGGGGGTGATCAGCCGCCCACCCGGTCGCCAGGGCACGGTCTGGGTAAAGTGCCCGGTCCTGGCGGCCAAAAAGGTGGTAGAGGCTGGTCGCCTCCGAATTGGATGGTCCACCGCCCGGGCTGCGCTTTTGGATGCGCGGCCTGAGCGGTGCTTCAGGTGCTTGGTGCCAGGGCACCTGGGAGTGCAGTGTCGTTGCGAGGTTGACCGCAGCGCACTGTGCTTCCGATGCGGGCAGCCCTGTCATAAGGCTGCCACCTGCGCAGCGGAATTCGCATGCGCGATTTGTTTGTCCGGAGGGAGTGACGCTGGTCATCGCCTCGGCCACACAAAATGCCCGGCGGTGGCTAGCGCCGCAATGTCGAGAATACGGCCGGGTAGGACTCAACCTGCCCCGCCTTCATCTTCTCCGGCAGCAGCTTCATCTGTATTCACCTAATGTATGGGCGGTGTCCATCCGTGTAGGCCACGCGCGGCACGTCGGGTGACCTGCCGCGCCTAATGTGGTGTATGGCTTCTCACCTAGTGTTTCGGTGAGAGGCCATTAGCATATGCTGTAGGCGATGGGGGGGCCTAATGTCCTCCCCTATTGAGTCGGGCCCCATCTGCGGGGCCACCCCTTTTGCCTGGGTTGTGGTAATACCTGAGTAACTACCACGGCCTGGGTTTCTGGGCGCGTAGAAACACCATGGGGTTTAGTGGGTAGTCCAAGGTTGCCCCCGCAACTGGATAGGCGAAGTGCGTCAATGCATTCCCCATGTAAAAAAAAAAAAAAAAAGTAAAGATAAAGACTATTCATATTTTTTTAAAACCAGCTTTTATAGAATAGAAATATCTGTCTTCAATCTGATTCAAAATAATTACATTAAATTTTTTCGGTACTAATTCGTAAGAATTTTGATCAATCACTACTTTTTTCGAGCAGTAGCATAGCTTACCTTTGAAGGATCCAAACATTTTGAGAAGCTCGAAGGAAAGGAAACATTTTTGGAAGAAAGTAAGATATCTCCGGGGGCCCCATGCTTGCCTGCGGGCGTGCCCCGTATCTTTGATACAGCAATTGGCATTGTTCATTTTTTTTTAACTCATAATTCGAAAACCATTTCGGGGAATAGGGCTTCTAATTATAATCTATAAGTTTATTTTAATAAATTTGCTATACTTATGATTATTTTTCAAAAAAAGCAAATGACCTTTGTTTGCCCTCGAAATGAAGGACTTACAATTTTTAAGCGTACTTAGAGACACGCTACTCTGTATTAGAGTTGTAATGACAATTTTGAAAGATACAGTTACGACTAGTCTGTGGTTACGTCAGCACTGTCAAACAAAAATAAAAACAAGTAAACAATGTGAAACTTTTATCTATGTGTAAAACAATAATTTATAAAAAAAAGTACAAAATAAAAGTAATAAAAAATCTGGAGATTTAATATGATAAGTATACTAAAAAAATAGACAAGAAACACTATATAAAAATAAAACAAATTAAAAGTTCATGTGATGTGAGTGACTTCCGCATAGACTAATAAATCAACTTGACAAGATATAGATTAATATGTTGTAAAAGTTTATTAGGCAAAGGCAATACACAGTCTGCATACAAATTTGAAGAAAATATTTCCTTAAACTATTTTTTTAAAATTCAATTCAATGAATATTTCGATAATATTGAAATTAGTTACTTAAAATGGTCTATATTTTCAAAAAAAAATATAAAAACAGCAGGTCAAAATTTATGAACAATGCCAATAGCCACGTCCGTTTCTTAGGATAGTGCACAAAATAAAACTGACGGATTGATTTGGTTCCTACTTTCTCTACTTATTCTTACAAGAGAATAATATAGTTACAATGCTGCCAACTAGATGGCGCGAGTAGTAACTAAATATCATCTGTGACCATTGTATAACATTAGACCGTGTTCTTGATTTTTTCCTTTAAAGAACAATGTGCATATTTTCACCATAACGCTAATTAAACGGTGTTTATAATAAAGACTGTTGCATGATTAGTTCCTTTTCAACGCCATGTGTGACAACTATAGATAGGTACTTAATAATAATATTATTTTTTTAAGTTACCTGTTAAATGCGCTATTAATATAAAACAAAACCACTTTTTTCGGACGCACGCTACGCTTGAACTCGTATCCATTTTCTAGTCACTAAGCTATGCTTGTGGGTATCTGGGCGGTCCGAGTTTTACCGATAAGGGCCCTGGGATTTTTAAGATAATGAGACACCTATGAATAGACTATCGGCTATCATCTCGTAATAAGTAAGGATTGGGCACCTTAATAATCACGGGACCCATGGCGTGTACCCAATCCGGGCCTGTATCTGCCCACCATAATATACAATAAAACATTTTTACTCAATTACAATGTTTTCATTATTATTTAAAGAAAATAATATAAATAATCCACAAGCTGGTTTACATAGCATAACCAATTCGAGACAAAATAATGTTACGTAAATAGTTTGTAAATATTTAGCAATAAAAAGCGACAATATTTACAAACAGCTATTGAGCTAACAGATTCACGTGCAAGCCTTTGATCGACACGGTATAACATGCGATTGATTATTTTATAATAGCAATGTCACGTGTGTGTAGGGTTGCCGTCTGTCAACTTTTCTCAGATTTATCTTATGCCTTTAAATTCGTCCGCATGCCATACCGGCCGTCCGGGAAAAAATGTCCGTGTAAAATCCGGAAACTTGTGTTATCAGAGTAGAAAAATAATAATTACAGATAACGTAGTTCTCATTATTGTCAATAAAATTAGTTTTTAGAGATATCTGGGGTATCTGATATATCTATAGGTACTTCTATACCTATTTATATTATAAAGCTGAAGAGTTTGTGTGTTAGAACGCACTCATCTCAGGAACTACTGGTTTATATTGAAAAATTCTTTTAAGGGCCTACATCAATATTATCGTCGACATGTACATATTAACACAGCTAGTAGGAATAGAAAATGAAGAATTAGGGATATTTTTTTTGTTTACTCAAAATCAACTACATAAATATATTTTAATTCTGATTTACGTGTTTCTATATATAATAGTTACTTATGTTTTTAAAGTTATTTCATTAGTTATTACGCGATAATAGACCGACAAATGAAAAAAATAAAAAATTAGAGGTTGTTTCGCTAAGATTTTCTATCGAGAAAACGTTTTTTCAATCGCGTTTTGAGTTTATGCGATCCTAGATCATATATTGAAAAAACATAAACTTAAAAATTAGAGCTCTAGCCATTCAATCTAAAGAAACAATGAAAACTTCGTACGTAGAAAAATGCACGAAGCTATTTTGGTATCCTCTTAAGTTGGATAGTTCATTTGACGAGGAAGACTATAGGCTATATAACATCACGCTGCAATCAATAGGAGCGAAGCATTTGGGAAAAATGTTACAAAGACGAGAAAAAAATACTATATGGCACACCTACAACAACGGGCTTACCGGCAACAGCTAGTTTTACTCTAATGTCCGGTATTTTTGTCGGTTTTATCCCGCATTATGCAACGGCAGCCCTACGTGTGTGCAGAACTTGGAAATATTATTGTGCATTTGCAATTGAAATGCATAATATGATACTGGTATTTCTAATTTTATTACTAGCTGTTGCCCGCGACTCCGTACGCGTGAAATTTTGCAAAAATTTCCTGTTTATGTAACATTTTTCACTGATGATGCATCTACATGCTCCTATCGGTCACAGCGTGATGTTATAAATAAAATAAAATAATAAATAAATTTTTATTTCAGATTAAAAACATCCGTATAGTGTTAGTTACAAATATCTTATAAACTAATGTTACTAACATTGTATTGTACTAACATTGTATGTAAAATTTAATTAAAAAATCAAACAATTACAATCTCCATGCTAGGACGCTGTATACTTTGTGTGTAGTTATATCCAGTGTCCCAGCATCGGACTGTCCCACGGTCCCACCTGTCGCACAATACGCTCAGGATGCTGTGTGTGCTGCCGCGCACTCTGTGTAGTAACGAGGCACACCGTTTGCGCATGATTGCGTGAAAACCATCTACTCTAGCTTCGGTGAACATCCCGGAGGCGCTACAGAAGCGCGGCAGCCCAACCAATATCCTGAACGCATTGTTATATTGGATACGCAGCGCGCTGTATGCTCTCTGCGTATATGCGACCCACAGACTACACGTGACTCCGTACGCGTGAAATATTGCAAAAATTTCCTGTTTTTGTAACATTTTTCACTGATGCATCGCTCCTATCGGTCACAGCGTGATGTTATATAGCCTTCCTCGATAGATGTACTATCCAACAGTGAAATAATTTTTCAAACCGGACCAGTGAGTGGTTCCTTTGATTAGCGCGTTCAATCAAACAAACTCTTCAGCTTTATTATATTAAGTACAGATATAAATATTTATGGATGTGTCACACAACGTCCACTGATCCTAAGGTAAGCTTATTTACTAGATAATAGAATTTATACTAAGCATCAAGACAGTTTTCAACACCCTTTAATTACCTCCGTTTGTATCTACCTATCAATTTATTATGAATTTATAGTGATGCCTTCTCCTAATAGCCTTCCTCCATAAAAAGAATTTCCAATAACAAAAAGAATTTTTCTATTCAAACTAGTAGTTCCTGAGATTAGCGCGCTCAAACAAACTCTTATAAATATTAGTATAGCTAACACCTCTCTCTGTGCATCCGGAGTTAACAAATGAATAAAAGAAAGTAAACTCAAATAGCATATCATTTTAGTATTCATAATTTCTTTGTCTTACACAATAAACAGTAACATACCGTTTAAACAAACACAAGTAAACATTAGCAATGGTATAATAACACTTACACATTTACACTTTTCAAATCAGTTGAATGTACTAAAATAAAAGAAATGTTTTGATAAGCTACTCAACTATTTATACACTTTATTTATACAATAACTTGCTAGCTACACGGTTATTTTCGCGGTCATTATCACTGTTAAAAGAGCCATATAATACTCTACGTTACTACTCTACTCTCTGTCTCTTCAAATATAATTTGATACTAAAGATCGAAATAAAATTGAAAAGAGCGTGTAGAACTACTCCTGTTGCCTGAATACCCAGTGTCTCATACGAGGCCTGTCAAATTAGTTTTATTAAAATAATAGCTGTTGCACGCGACTTGGCACGCGTGAAATTTAGAAATTAAACCTTTACAAACAGAAGTTTACTATGACAATTGATAGATGGCGTTGTACCGTATTTTTAAATTACGCTATATTTTCGTTCGACACATTAACACTTAAGCTCGTCAAAATTTCTATAGTGTGGTCACCACGATTTCGCATTTAAAAAATTTTATGTAAGGAAGTAAGGTTTAGACAGAGGTCCGAGAGGTGAATCCTTTTACTTATTTTCTTGAGATGAAATGTATTAGATAAGGTAATCATTGTGTCATCACGTGCTGTGCGTGCTATTATTGTAGGAACAGGAATAACTATTACTCTATCCTATCCCATCGATCATTTTTCAACAATATGATGCTAAAGACTAGTGAAAACTCTTCACTAGTCTTCAGCATTATATTGTTCCCTTCCTACCTACTACCGCTATCGCTATTACTTACTAATTAAAAAAAAAAGAAAAATGTTTTGAGACCTTTGAAGCGTTTAATGAAAGTAACGGCGGGCGGAAAGTTTATTTACGAGTATATCTTTAGCGTTTACTTATTTTCACTGAATAATAGTAGGAATAGTTTATCAGAAAGAATTAAGCAATAGTTTATCAGCAGGGTGACCTTAATGAGCTGTGAAAGGAAACAGGCTTCCATTTATTTCCAATGTACATACGCCAACAGTATAATACAAAACACCATTGAAATAACATTATGGTAAAAACCTCTTTGATAAATCTAGAGTACAATAGTGATTGTAAATTAAGTTGTGGTTATTTCGTGTCAATTTACTCATTTATTGCTAATTTCATTACTCAGAAGCACCGTTTTATAGTTTGCACGTTTACCTGAATACATAAATAAAATAACCAATAAAATTCATAGGGTATATACCAAGTTTCTTTGGTCTTATGATTTTATGACTCAGGAATGATATCCTGTCACATGGTTATTCAGCAGTTATTAGTTTTATTTCAGGAAAACCATTAATACGTTTATTTACGTATTATTAAAAGGTTTTACACAAAACGAAATTTCGACGGGCCTCGTGGTCGAGTGGTTTATATAACGGACTGCCGTTCACGAGGTCGTGGGTTCGATTCCCGCTCGGGACAATCGTTTGTGTAATCTTTATAAAAGTCATACAAATGTCTGTTGTGCGTCTGGGTGTTTCTATGTATTACAAGTATGTATTTACAAAAGAAAAGTAGTTTATGTATTCTATCCGTATTCTGGTACCCATAACACAAGCAAATAAGCTTAGCTTGGGACCAGAGGGCGTTGTGTGAAATGTCCATGAATATTTATTTAAAAAAAAAAAATAATAGAACCCACTACACACCTACACGTTAGAACAACCTTTAACTAGTTTCTGGCGCGACAAGCCTAACCATTGCAATATTTCAAAAATAACTAAAAGAAAAGTTCAAGGGACTACCAAGCTTGTTTGCACCGTAGTAGTATAAAAAAAAAAAAAGTATATATTATAATAAGTTATTGGAAAATATCTCCAAGAATAGTTGAGGTATATTCTCTGGTTATCTCCAGAATTCACTTAATAAATAACTAATCGACTAAGGGATTTTAGACTATAGAACTAGATTAACCAAGAGTTTTTTATATCGCTCCTAGATACCCAAGTTTTTGAGATAGAAATACACAAAAAAATTTTTAGTTAATAACCTTCTGCTTCTTTTAAGTCGGTTAAAAATAGATTTTGTTCATTCTAGTGTGATTTCTAGCATGTAATTACAAAATTATTGTCAGCATTTAACAACGTTTGAATCTCATGTTATGAATAAATAATAGTATTCATCATTATTCAACAGTAGTAGTATATGTGTATTAGGTAAAATCTGCATGTAATATTAAATATTAATTATGAGTAGAAATCAGTTTTACTTGTCCTTAATGTTAATTCTTATAGATTTAATCATTTTTGGCATGCATATCGCATATCCTCGCTCATTAAATTAATACTAATTGTAAATCTCTACTTGTCTGACTTAGCGACCTTAGCACTCCATCCAAAGATTTAAAGGCGTGAAAATTACGTCAATAAACTCATTACACAGACATAAAGAAAACTAATAAAGTACTACGATACGTTTACAATAAAATTAAATCAAAATATTCCTGTTTTAAGACATTGGTTAAATAAGTCAATATAAGGCAATAAACCTTCGATCACCTAAAATGTACAAACCCACACAGAATAAACACATCATAAATCAAAATTGTACGAATTGAAGTAAAAATAAACATATCACACATACTAAACATTTTTACGAGCATTCTACAGTAGATTCTAGTGGAGTATTTGTTGATCTATGTAAATCAATTTAACTGGTTATTTTGATACATAAAATACGTTACAAAAATTTGTACCTGTGTGATATCAGATTAAGAATTTAGATGACACCACTAGGTGTCCACCCGTAGGAAAAAACTACTCTACAGTAAGTCTGCTAAGAAGCGTGAGTATAGTACGAGATCGCTGTGAAAATTAGTAACGTCGGCTCTGTCTGGGATCTCATACTATAAGATGGTGATGTTATTGAATTATTTCGAAATGAAATCTTAAATCAACAGGTCAGGTATAGTAGACCAAATACAATCCCATTTTGAAGATGGCCCGTCCTCAACATTTAGACATTCATTGGTTGACAAGAACAGTTATTTTTTGTTGTTAAAGCCCATCATGGTCTTTGCTTTAATGTAAATTAAACAAATATATATGCAGTTAGACTGCTGAGGTACCACAGAGGTTTAGAAAGTGGATCACGGCCGCTTTCAAAGCACGTTCCTCCGAGACTATCATGCATACGATACATTACTGTGAAGGGCCATGGATCCAACTTTATTAAAAATTTCATGATTTATTTGATACTAGCTATTGATTTTGAAAATCTTAAACCCTGCAGCTTAGCTAGAGCCAGGAATTAGCTTCCGAAGAGGTCTATAAATCTTCATTTCATTTCATAGGGCCAAAAAGCGCATCAAAATGAATGTAAAATTTTCATTTTTTTTGCATATAACCTATGTGTGTCTACCATCTAATGAAAAGTGGTACCTATCCGTTGCTCATGGATTAGGCAACATCAGAGGGACATCCAAGCCGCTGCCTCGCTAGACAAAATTACGCTTTTCAAACCTCTCTAGAAGAAGGCTACCGTAGCAGGTAGTTCCAGCCCGTACACGAGAGAAGTTTTTTTGGTTTTTTTCTTTTTTTTTCCTCCTCCTTTTTGCACTGCCAGGCCATGATGGTGGCTTGAGCCTTACCATGACCCGGCGAGGGGTGGCATCGCTAACCGGGGCCCGACCCAGCGGAGAGAACACCAGGTCCCACCGTCGCGTGGCCAAGTGCCACATTTGCCGTTATTTTGAGCCGTTATTTTGGTAGAATTTTTGACTTTTCATCTGAACCTTCAAACACTTCCCTTACTGCGCTCAGGGACCCTTTCTGTACCTTCTGATTTATCTGTGGGCTTAACTGCACAATTACGATCCATCTAACAATAAATGGTATCCTTATCATCAAGTGATACCTAGTATAGCGTAGTAACAACAGCATAGTCACTTACATCTTATTCATTATTCAAGAACTACACTTACTATCTAAATTATATGCGAGACCTATTAAAATAACAATTAAATGAAATAAACCTTTTTTAAGTGTATTTGCATAGATCTCTCGTAAAATTCACAAGTTTGTAGAAACGTGGCAAAAATAATATAATTAGATTGATGTTTATGACGCACTCAGTACGTATTTCGATTTATACACTTCTGGACACATCTATTGGCCCACCTCGTATTTTCAGTTTCGTTTGGTCCTAGCTAAAATTTTATATTAGGTCGAGCAAAAAGTTTTATGCAGTTTTGAACCTGGCACATTCACAATTTCATTCAATAGTCTTTTTTTGAATTTCGAACACAGAATTTAAAGAAACAAAAGACAATTTGGAGCCTGTTTGTTGATATCAAACAATCGAATACTAAGAAAACTTGGTTTTATTGGTTTACTTGGATTTAATTCTTGAAAAAGTGATTGATATCTTTGGGTTTGCAACAAACATTACTTATTCTTAACATTAAGGTGAGGTTCTATCAATAATCTATGGATGAAGTATCTGAAGTCGCGGCCCAAGGTGTGGCACTTATTCAGGCCGGACACAGCCAAAGAAACGTGAGTGCTCAACTTAATTTAAGTCGATCTGCGGTCCGAAATGTTTATCGGAGGTACCTAGAGACTGGCGGCTTTGTTCGTCGCCAAGGAAGGCCACGATCTCGGGTCACAACTGAAAGGCAGGATCGATTCATCGTGACGACCAGCTTGAGAAATCGTCACTCGAGGTAATTCCATTGAGATACAAAACCAACTTCGCGACTTCCACGGAGTATCTGTGAGCGCTCGAACTGTTCGGAGAAGGTTAAAAGAACGCGATATGGTACCACACAAGCCAGCTAATGGGCCCAAACTAACGCGAGCCCACCGAACAGCGCGCCTTCATTTCGCACGCAGTCATTTAAATTGGACACAGCAAGATTGGAGCCGTGTACTCTTTTCTGATGAGTCTAAAATTGTGTTACATGGCAATGATGGAAGTAAGAAGGTCTACCGACGTAACGGAGAGCGTTTCGCACAATGCTGCTTTGAAGAGAGGGTTGCTTATGTATGGCGGTGGCTCATGGACTGTCTGGGGCGGTATATCCACGAGCGGCAAAACTCAACTTGAGGTTGTTACAGGACCACGGCTGCCAACATTAAATGCTGAAAGGTACATTCGTGAGTGCTTAGAACCTCACGTGATACCATACGCGGACTATGTGGGCCCAAATTTCCTTTTTATGCATGATAATGCAAGAGCCCATGCGGCCGGCATCGTCAGGGAATATCTTCGGGATGTGAACATCACAGTTATGGACTGGCCAGCCAGAAGCCCAGACATGAACCCCATTGAGCACATGTGGGACGAGCTAAAAAGACGTGTTAGGGCTCGTCAGCCAGTTGCCCAGACGATGCAGGAGTTGAAAACTGCCATAGAAGAGGAATGGGAGATGATCCCTCAAAATTTCATAGAGGGGTTCATAAACTCTATGCCTGATCGTATGAGAGCTGTGGTAGATGCCCATGGAGGCAACACGCGTTATTAAATTAAACCTTTATTTGATAAAACATGTTTTTTATTCAAAAATCAATTGCCTTTAACAAGGCGCATATCCGACTTGTTAGGCGTAGCTCCATGTCGTATGGTATTCTGAATTCAAATTTAAAACAATACGATCGAAAAAGATGGTAAAATGTATCAGGTTTAAAACTGCATCAACAGTTTTTGTTCAATCTAGCAATCATATTTCGGTAGGGGCCATCGAAACCTAAACTCTAAGGTGGGCCAATAGATGTGTCCAGAAGTGTATATTAGAATTAGTATTTTTAATATGTAGGATATCAAAGTACATAACAAAATACATTAAGCGGTAGTTGGTCTAACATAGTAAGTAACTAAAGAAAGAAGTAAATAAAGATAATTTATTTGTTCTTTATTAAACTGCAAGATAGAGCCAGTAACTCATTCAGACGGTCAATTTTAGCATACATACGGAATTAAACGTACATTCATTATGAAACAGTCTAGGCTAATGAGCTATTGTCTCAATACTGACTCGTGGTGGACTCGTGCCAATATTGAAAGAAAACAATGAAACTAAATTATTATTGTGTCATTGATATGTTTACAAAACCATACAAGTAGTACAGACATGCCAGATTGTGGGTTTACGTTTAAAATTGAGGACAAGTAACTTTAGCCTGGCTAAATCCTACTTCATAGAACAATGACGTTTTATATGATGTATAACCTGTATCATAGACACACATAGATACATTTTTACACACAAGTCAACATGTATGGATAGGGATGTAGGCTACATCCCTATCCAGTGTCTTTGGCTCTAGGGCTAAATCCTAGAGCCTAAGCCCTAGAGCCAAAGACACTACATCTGGTACACTGTATCTGTGACAAGTAGTTTCAGGAACTTTAAACAAGCATTTAGAAGTAGGTAGGTATATACATTGTATAAGTTACAAATTTTAATCTTTTTAATAGTTTTATTAGACCACATCATTATACTATAAAGTACGATTAAAGTTAATGCCAGGCTAAAGTTACTTGTCCTCAATTTTAAATGTCAACCCACCATCTGGTATATATCTTTGGATTAGTATTAGTCCTTGTTTCATTCCAAGGGTGCTGTAAAAGCCAAATAAGGGATATAATAGGCAAATTACATCTCCTGTAAGAGACTGAAAACACCAATGTGATTTCTCTAATGTGTACATAATTAGATGTTCTTTATCAGTACACAACAGATTGAACAAAATTAACAAGAAGTCAGTAATAACAAGCACTCCTCCGATTTTGTAATATTTATAGGCTACAGGCTACAATAACCGCTTACCATCATGCAAGCCATATGTGTTTGCCACATAGATATGGAAAAAAAATACATTGGTCTTACTAATAGGCGCCTGTCTTTTAAAGAATGAATACTTAGATAAACATATTGCAGTAATATTACAAGCACAAAAACATTTAACAGTTTATCAGTGTCCTAAAATTAAATTAATGAATTACTTACTAGTTTTAAAAACCAAAAAGTAATTTATAAACACTACTATCGAGACATAGTTGAAATAGTACAATTATTACACTCTGAATACGTTTAAAGATCGTTGTATTATAAAAAAATGCTAAAAAGTATTACTTTTTTTCTTATCTATAAAACTTAAATGTAAAAACCAAAAAAAAATACGTTTGTAGAAGAAATTTAATAGTATGTACAGTACTTACCAACTTTTATAGCACTGAAATCTTATCAGCATTCAAATAAGAAAAGTTAGAACAACGTAAGAACTAATAGTAACTTTAAAAATATTAATTAATGTGTTGTATGACTGACTACAAACTTACGCCTGCTATAGTCTTACATAAAATACTTAAATATTCAACACTTAAGATAAATTATAATAATAATAGAAATATTGATAAATTATTGCAAAATTGTACTTTTTGTTTACTTGTGTTCTGAAAATGAAAATTTGATTTGTTTTGATCACAGAATAGATAGAAGATTGGATTTGATTGATTACCACAGAGTAGAGAACTTGCACAGTAGGGTGATTTTCGTTTACAGATTAGTATATTACAGTGTGATTACAGTAAACGGGTAGGTTCACTTATTTATTTATGATTATGAGGAATAGTTAATAGAATTAACTTACTATTTTCCTATATTGTTGCAGATATTGTGATCATCATGTGTTTCAAGACGCTACAGTTATGATATTCTTCTCAAGTAAAATGTTGGACGTGCCAGATAATGTAAGTACCTACAACTATGGCTATTTACTTGTTTTAAGAATTATAGTACATTAATTGGTTATGTACAATACAAACTTATACCAATCTATTTATTTTATTGTTTTCACGACAAATAGCTATTGTTATGAGGATACCAAAATAGCTTCGTGCATTTTTCTACGTACGTCGTACGAAGTTTTCATTTTTTATTTAGATTGAATGGCTAGAGCTCTAATTTTTAAGTATATGTTTTTTCAATATATAATCTAGGATCGCATAAACTCAGAAACGCGATTGAAAAAAGTTTTCTCGATAGAAAATCTTAGCGAAACAACCTCTCTCATTTTTTATTTTTTTCATTTGTTGGTCTATTATCGCGTTTTAACTAATGAAATAACTTTAAAAACATATGTAACTATTATATATAGAAACACGTAAACCGGAATTAAAATATATTTAGTAGATTTTAAGTAAACAAAAAAAATATCCATAATTCTTCATTTTCTATACCTACTAGCTGTGTTTATAGGTACATGTCGACGATAATATTGATGTAGGCCCTTAAGAGGATACCAAAATAGCTTCGTGCATTTTTCTACGTACGAAGTTTGCATTGTTTCTTTAGATTGAATGGCTAGAGCTCTAATTTTTAAGTATATGTTTTTTCAATATATGATCTAGGATCGCATAAACTCAGAAACGCGATTGAAAAAAGTTTTCTCGATAGAAAATCTTAGCGAAACAACCTCTCTCATTTTTTATTTTTTTCATTTGTCGGTCTATTATCGCGTATAAACTAATGAAATAACTTTAAAAACATAAGTAACTATAATATATAGAAACACGTAAATCAGAATTAAAATATATTTAGTAGATTTTGAGTAAATAGGAAAAGTATCCCTAATTCTTCATTTTCTGTGCCTACTGGCTGTGTTAATATGTACGTGTCGGCGATGATATACGATAATATTGATGTAGGCCCTTAACGCTATTTATTCAATTCAGATTTTGCCCCTACCCTGATTTCGCGAGTGATTCATGCCGCTTACGCTTAGGTACCTACCATAAAAATCATTAACTTATCTACTCAATGGTACAATTACACCTAAATAATGTTTTAATTTGAAACATAAGAAATAAAAAGTTAGATTTGCAAGATATTATAATAATAACCGATTGTATTAGCAAGGTTTACTTTTATCCTTTTAACTAACCCTTTTTTATATAGTTTTAAATTCAAAGACTAAAAATAACATAATTATGCATAGCGTGTCCTTTGGCAACATTTATTGCCAGATCACCTCGTTGTTCGTTTGTTGATTTATTGTTTTTCCGGTATTTAAGCAAACTATTCAATTTTTATATAAATACTAGCTGACCCGGCAAACGTTGTTTTGCCAGATTAAAAAAGACAGGTTTGAACAGCGAGAAAAGTTGTGGAACTCTATGACTGTAGCCTTAGAGCATTAATCCAACCAGAGGTGACATTAATAAGCGCCCCGCTAAAAGTACTCATTGGGTACGGACGGACGCTGTCACGCAGTGGCCTCTTAGCGAATGTGAGGTGATTTTGGGCGGGGCGTGCACAGCGAACAAAGAAATGACGTTATAAAGTTTGTGTGCGTTACAACAGCACCCTGCCGCCGCGCCGGGCGGCGTGGTAGTATATTTTACACGCTATAAATTAGCTTCATTTATGTGTTTGTTTGTATGTTTGTAACCGACTCCTTTGGACGATTTTGACCCACTTTATACGGTCAGATTCTATTCAAATTTTGCACACCTGTCAAAGAACGATGACAATGCAATAATTCGATTAAAATATCCGATTATCTACTCTTTTTTAGGGTTCCGTACCCAAAGGGTAAAAACGGAAACCCTATTACTGAGACTTCGCTGTCCGTCCGTCCGTCCGTCTGTCACCAGGCTGTATCTCAAGAACGGTGATAGCTAGACAGTTGAAATTTTCACAGATGATGTATTTCTATTGCCGCTATAACAACAAATACTAAAAATAAAATAAAATAAATATTTAAG
The DNA here is from genome assembly GCA_916999025.1 of Orgyia antiqua. Taxonomy (NCBI): domain Eukaryota; kingdom Metazoa; phylum Arthropoda; class Insecta; order Lepidoptera; family Erebidae; genus Orgyia; species Orgyia antiqua. The sequence goes on from OU779869.1 coordinate 26,798,798, forward strand.
GGGGGCTCCCATACAAAAAACTGATTTTTTTTACCGTTTCTTGCTCGATACTAATAACGTTGCCTTATGTTGCATAGATAATGGTACGGAACCCTTCGTGTGCGCGAGTCCGACTCGCACTTGACCAATTTTTCTATTTTTTTATTGGGTTTTCTATATAAAGCGTGTTTTTTAGTTTTTTTAAACTATTATTTATTTTATAGAAAATCCGTGTGTCAACGTGTGTAGCTTTTCCTGTTGGTTTAATATTCTAACGGTCTTATTCATATTGACTTATCGGAGGTTTAAACGGAGATTTTATCGCAGAGATAATAAACGTTTTAGCGTAAAAAGGCTATTATGAATAACAAGTTTTGACAATTTTCGAGAACATATTTTAGCGAACTTTTAAACCTCCGATAAGTCATTAAGAATAAGACCGTAAGTCTGTAGCTTATCTGCCTGCCTTTTAAAGCATTGATGAGTTAGTGGGGTTAAATACTCTACGGACCACATGGTCTGACAAATTTAATATGTAATTAAAAAAGAATCGGAAATACAATGTATTTCCGATTCTATAAATTTGTTATAATATAATGAACCTGACAAATAAAAAAAAATGTAAACACAGTTATTCGACGGGCTTCGTGGTCTAGTGGTTTATGGAACAGACTGCCAGGTCAGGACAATACTTTGTGTGATGTTTATATTTGTCATACAAATGTTTGTACTGCGTCTGGGTGTTTATATGTATTATAAGTATGTATTTACAAAAGAAAAGTAGTATATGTATTCTATCCGTATTCTGGTACCCATAACACAAGCATATAAGCTTAGTTTGGGACCAGAGGACGCTGTGTGAATTGTCCATGAATATTTATTTATTTATTCACTTACTCAAACATTGGCTTATCATTTACCTGTTATAACCATAAATAAGGTATTCGTCGGTTAAATAGAAAAGTGACATTAATCAAGTAGACCAAATTTTACAGTACACACATTTAAAGATTTCAATTTTATTTTAATTCATTTTTTGGCGTCTGTTAGATTTAAAGTAATAATAAGTGTTGTATATCATTTTAAAGGTATTTTAATGCTGATTAAGATGATTTATTTGTTTTTAATAATTTGATAAAAAAAATCCAATTCTAGCTGGAAGTGTAACTTTTCCACATATGAAATAATGATTATTGAATAGGTATTTTCTCAAAAAATAAACTTTTCTATATATATGCATACGATAACAAAACGTTTTAACAGTTAATGTCAATTATCAATATTTTTGAGAAAAGTCACTTTTCTTTTTAATTATATTATAATTCATTCATGGTTATAACTACGTTTGTATTATATATATATTTTTACAGATTTTCAATCACAGTACCTACCTAGTTTTCAGGACTGACAAATTCGTCACTGTTAACATTACTACCTGGAATTCTTTGGACGTAACATAATGTAAAAAACTTATTTTGCACAGTTACTTAATAATGTAATTATCGATACTTCGTTAGTTATAAGAAAAAGATTCTGCGTAAAACCCGAGAAATATGATTTTGCCAGTTTGGTGTGTTATTCGTCTATAATTAGACCTATAGGTATAGGTTGCTCAAAGTGAATACATTCACAAAAGGTAAGGGAAACCCGCGCGGCCCACTTATTATATGATCAGTAGGTACCTATTAAAGACTAACAACCACCCTTTCTAGGTTCAAGTACAACAGCTGGACATATGCATAATTTTATTATCACGCTTATATATTCGGTAGGTTTTATCAATGGATTAATGTATGTAACGGAATCTTTGAAAGTGATTTTCACTCGCAGTAGTCGGATTGATCTGAAATTTTGCACGCCTAATAAGGACCGATGACAATTCAATAATTAAAAAAAAATCAGGAATTTCAAGGGTGTTTTTTAGTTTTTGAACTAAGTAGATTATTTGACGGACCTCGTGGTCTAGTGGTTCATATAACGGACTGCCGTTCACGAGGTCTCGGGTTCGATTCCCGGTCAGGACAATCATTTGTGTGATGTTTTTAATTGTCATACAAATGTTTGTACTGCGTCTGGGTGTTTACTATGTATTATAAGTATGTATTTACAAAAGAAAAGTAGTTTATGTATTATATCCGTATTCTGGTACCCATAACACAAGCATATAAGCTTAGCTTGGGACCAGAGGACGTTGTGTGAAATGTCCATGAATATTTATTTATTTATTTTAAATATATTGACGGACATTCCAGAAAACGTCCTTCGGTCCAACGAGCTTATTTGCTTGTGTTAAGAGTACCAAAATTAGCTTATCTTTCCCTGTAAATAAACGTTACGTGGAAATTTATCAAAAACTTTATTATTTAGCGAAGTTAGTAGAACACTAAGATTTCTGAAAGTGACTAGAATTCTAAATTTAAAATAAAGTAGTTATAAAAAATTATGACTTTTTAAGTAAGATGATTTTAAAAGAAACAAAGTGATAACGAGTATTAACGAGGCACGACAGCGTCTTTGCTTCATGTCTTTGCGTCACTGGAGCCGATTCTTTTTTTTTTTTATTTTTTTTTATGTGGTTTTCATTTTTTAGTTAAGTTAAGTTAAGTTGTGCACGTAGAATTGGCACCATTGTCTAGCATTTTCATTATTTATTGCTCGTGACTTCGTACACGTGGAATTTGGAAAACAAAATGTATATAAACTGATAAGACCGCCGATTGTACATGTTTTATTGTGACATTAGTTAAGTAACATGTAATTTATGGTGTACAATAAAGTGTATTCTATTCTATTCTATTATGCGGTAATAATAATAATATAATAATAATCGTCGGGCATGTATGACCAGCAGTGGTATTCAGTAAGAAAAAGTGAAGTGAATTTTCGATGAATCTTGATCACGTGACAGCGCTCCTCTATTTTTATTGGAGGAGCGCTGTCACGTGATCAAGATTCACCGAAAATTCACTTCACTTTTTCTTACTGAATATCACTGCTGATGTATGAGTGTGGATGAAGCCAAGGAAGTATGCTTCGATCGCAGCAGATGGCGCTCTATAGTCTCTGCCTACCCCCATGGGAAAAATGCGTGATGTTATGATGATGATGATGATTATTATTATGCCTATATGTATTTAAGAATCGTCTACAGCCCACAGCTCCATTATCACGGATATATGGGTCCCACTGGCTGTTAGCCAGTTGCAACTAAAGTACTGCTTCGTAAACTACTTTTAGTATTTTTATTAAAATATTTAGGACATCGTTATCTTTTTAGGAAAATACTAAAAGATTAAATAATAGCAAAGAAAAATAAAACAAATAGATATTGTTTGTTTGCATGTGTCGTCTTTTATCAGTCTGGTGATTTCAACAAAATACCTGAGTACATTACTTTAACAAATATTATTTTAATAACACTAGATAACCGAGAAAACGTAGGTAACTTCATCTTTCCTGATGTGAAATCTAGATTTATGGTGTCTTATTATTAGTGGTATCTAGATTTTGACACAACTGCTGTAGATAGGTATTAATTTCTCAAATCTCAAGGAGTAAATGAGCTCACAATTTGCTGCGTAAATTTGGCGCATTTCTTTTCCCCAGCAATACATTATCTGCTTAAACAAACTACACTGCAACCCTGAGATTATCGCTAACTGTAAATAAGTTTTAATTGGTCATACATTAGCTCGATAAAGCCTTTAAATTTTGTAAATATACCTCACAGCGCAGTTGTGAGATTAACATTATTAACTTTGCACGTATATCTATAAAATTTTGACTGTAGAATATTCTAGATTTATTAAAAGTATAGAAGAATAAAATTCTGAACAACATCGCATCTAGTTAGTGCCATCTTATGTTAATTAACAAATTATAACGTCTTTGAAAAATATGTGTGATACGCAGTGATTTTACTTGATCATGGAAAACCTTTATAAGAACTCTTACGAGGTTTAAAAGGTAAGTATAGGTCTATTCTTGAATTTTTTTGTGAGATATCAAAAGGTATCTAAGGTATATCTTTCTTCTAATATATAAAATTTACGTGTCACAGTGTTAGTTACCGTACTCCTCCGAAACGGCTTGACCGATTTTTATGAAATTTTACATGCATATTCAGTAGGTCTGAGAATCGGCCAACATCTATTTTTGAAACCTTTTTTTTAGTATGGCAAAACAACGTTTGCCGGGTCAGCTAGTCTTCTTATATATAAAATTCACGTGTCACAGTGTTAGTTACCGTACTCCTCCGAAACGGCTTGACCGATTTTTATGAAATTTTACATGCGTATTCAGTAGGTCTGAGAATCGGCTAACATCTATTTTTCAAACCTTTTTTTTTAGTATGGCAAAACAACGTTTGCCGGGTCAGCTAGTATATTATAGATAGATATATGTATAAGGTATAGACAAATAGGAATCAGTTTAATGTCTATGGTATAATTTGATATGTGGGCCTTCGAAAGAATGATTTCATAGATTGCTTGATTTTCAAATTTCGTTGCGGCATTCTTGCTGCTTCATTTCATGCTCATTGATGCTTCATTGCATCCGATATCCATGCCCACTAGAACAATATCTGTTTAGTCAAACTCATCCTAATGACTGAAATGACGGAACATTCTTGCAGCATATTTTTACTTTTATAACAAACCTATGTTAATTAAGCCTATCAATCTCTAGCTCTACCAGGCCCTACACATCAAAAATTCCAGAAACTCAGCGTAGTTATTATTGAGATACACACAATAACCTCAAAGAATCACACAATAAACTATTTCGGTAATAATTTATCGAACAAATCGTTTTAGAAACAAAGAAAAAAAAATAAAAAGATCGCCAAAAAAGGTGATCAATTTTAAAAGGTGTACATAAAACTGACTTAGTTGTAACATGTGATCGCTTCAACCACATAACGGAAGTCAGTCACTCCGTGAAGTTAGCAATTTAAACTAACAATTATAGTATTTTCACCAAATAAGAAAACTCGTCTGCCCTTGCTTGCGACTTTGTACGCATGGTATTTAAAACATTTTCTTCGTTTTTGCAACATTTTTCACTGATGCTTCGCTCCTATTGGTCGCAGCGTGATGTTGTATAGCCTTACTCGATAAATGTAATATCCAACGCTGAAAGAATTTTTCAATTCGAATCCGTAGTTCCTGAGATTATCGCGTTCAAACAAACAAACTCTTCAGCTTTAAAATGTTACTATAGTATAGACTTAATCCGCCTTATTACAAAACGTGGACTAAGTTTAAGCCACAGTTTAAGCCTGGCTTATTAAACACTTCAATTGCGCATTTCAAGCAGATTTTTCTCAAATCCTAGATCTAACAACGACCTTAGTCTTAAACCGTCGCCAAACTAGTGTCAGAGCGGGTCTAACTATCCAATTCCTCGTAAATAAATTTTGTTAAACCTGGGTTTAACGTTAAGCCGCGTTTTGTAATAAGGGGGATAGAGTATAGATTAGTAACTACAACAACTGTAGATCAAGATCCCAGGGGTGAATCCTTTAACTTATTTCCTCAGCGATGAAATGTATTAGATAAGTTAGTCCTTATACGTAGCATCACTGTAAAACAAGTTTCAGCAATATGATGCTAAAGTCTAGTAAAAGTATTACAATTATTTTCATTTTTAAGTGCACAAAACATTATATAATGTCATAAAAAATACTCCTAAAAATTTATAATGACTACTACCGACACCTTCCGCAAGCCGTTAAGTAGCCAATATACCCAAACCCAAAATATTTTTGTAACTTTTCTGAGGTTATGAGAACTAAATAGTAACGGGTTTGTGAAAATGCATTTCTTGGATAGTAGTGGTACAGAATAGTGAGGATATTTTTATGTTTACACTTTCACAGTTCACAAAAGTTAAATTAATCTTTACCATAATAAATAACAGTCAGCTCGACTGTGAACTTTGCTATTTTTATCATTCTGCCTTACCTCTAACCTCTAACCTCTAAAAGGATAACCTGACGTTATAAGTTGTATATGCATCATTAAAACACATGTATTAGAAATCAAACACGATACGCTAGCATGATGGCGGAGGCGGTAGCATTATTTTGTTAATGAGTTCCAAAAACATAAAAAATAACCGATGTAGTAATAAGTTCTATAGAATTCACAACTTTTTTGTTCATCTAGTGTGTGATATTAATAATTATAGTTACGTATTTTCCATGTTTAGTTTCTTCATATCTACCTATCTTATTCATCTTCTTTCTTATATATATCTTTCTTATATATAAAATTCACGTGACCGATTTTTATGAAATTTTACATGCAAATTTCAGTAGGTCTTACTAAAAAAAAGGTTTGAAAAATAGATGTTGGCTACATCTATTTTCCAAACCTTTTATTTAGTATGGCAAAACAACGTTTGTCGGGTCAGCTAGTTATATTATACTCGTATATAAAAATCAATTGCTGTTCGTTGTCTCGCTAAAACTCGAGAACGGATGGGCCGATTTTGGTGATTTTGGTCTTGAAATTTTCATGGAAGTTCAGGGAAGGTTTAAACGGTGACAAAATATCTATACTAATATTATAAAGCGGAAGAGTTTATTTGTTTGTTTGTTTAAACGCGGTAATCTCAGGAACTATAGGTTCGATTTGAGAAATTCTTTTTTTGTTGGTTAGTCCATTTAAAGGGTAAAGCTTTAGGCTGTATAACATCATGCTGCAATCAATAGGAGCGAAGCAGTAGTAAAAAATGTTGCAAAAAAGGGGAAATTTTCTAAATTCTACGCGTACGGAGTCGCGGGCAACAGCTAGTATGATATAAGATTCCACGCGTATGGAGTAGTCCGTGTGGTGACGGATTAAGAATACAAGTGTCACCACCCCATCTCCTCCCAAGAGTGTTGTAAAAGTCAGCTAAGGGATTTTGCACACAGATAACATCTTCTGTGAGAGACAGAAAACTCGAAAATAAACCCTGTGCCAACACGCCTGGTCAGCGCGGCACAGTAGACCATAATCCCTCCCAAAGTGGAATAGGCCCGTGCCCAACAGTGGGACGTTAATGGACTGGAGGAGAATAACGGCACGTAACCGTTGGAGTGCGAATCCAACTCGTACTTGACCAGTTTTTTATTAAAGCCATTTTCTCTATATTTTTATACATAGCAACATGATAGGAACGTTACTACACGTTGCTTCCTAAACATTAATTTAAAATTAATTTTATTTAAATTTTATGAAACATAAAAACAATAATATTCAAATATGATTCAAATTATATTATGTACTCAACAGATATAATAATACACTTAAAATGAAATATTGTATTTAAAAACATAATGTGTCATATTGTATGTGTTTTGTGGTAAAATAATTATATCAACACCTTGCCACTGTTTTATTTCCTTATATTTCATAATTTCATTTAAATAGGTGTTGCTTATTTTAATATAATGGCGGGAGATAAATAAATAACATTAATTTTTAATGTAACAAAAACTATAGGTATCCATTTTTACAAAAATTGCGCTGAGAGAGGTATATGAAAATAGACATAGTTTCCTAGCTAATGCTCAACAATTAATAATTAATGAAAGCATCTGTCTTATATCTTTGAATAGCTTTTGATAGCTTTGACTTTGATAGCTTTTGACGGGCTTCGTGGTCTAGTGGTTCATATAACGGACTGCCGTTCACGAGATCGCGGGTTCGATTCCCGCTTCAGACATTCATTTGAGTGATGTTTATAAATGTCATACAAATGTTTGCACTGCGCCTGAGTGTTTACTATGTATTTTAAGTATGTATTTACAAAAGAAAAGTAGTTTATGTATTCTATCCGTATTCTGGGACCCATAACACAAGCATAATAAGCTTAGCTTGGGACCAGAGGATGTTGTGTGAAATGTCCATAAATATTTATTTATTTACTAACTGACCCGGCAAACATTGTTTTGCCATACTAAAAAAAAGGTTTGAAAAATAGATGTTGGCCGATTCTCAAACCTACTGAATGTGCATGTAAAATCTCATAAAAATCGGTCAAGCCGTTTCGGAGGAGTACGGTAACTAACACTGTGACACGTAAATTTTATATATTAGATTTATATTTTAATTATTTAAGCTTATTATGCTTGTGTTATGGGTACCAGAATACGGATATAATACATAAACTACTTTTCTTTTGTAAATACATACATACTTATAATACATAGAAAACACCCAGACCTAGTACAAACATTTGTATGACATTATGAATATCACACAAATGATTGTCCCAAGCGGGAATCGAACCCGCGACTTTGTGAACGGCAGTCCAGTACATGAACCACTACGCCACGAAGCCCGTCAATTCGTACCACATAGTTAAAAAGTATAAATATTACATAGTATAATTCCTTTAACTACCTAGCAAATAAAAACTTAAGATAGGAACCATTAAATGCTCTACCAACCATTTGCCTAATCTTATCGCTATAGTCGTTAAAATAGGTAAGTAAATTTTTTTTTTAGTAAAATGGAAGCAGAGAAAAACGTTATATGTAAGTATACATATAATAATATAACTATTTAAATAATACTTTGCTATTTTTACATCATTAATTACTGTGAGTACTATGGTTTCTTTTGTAGGTAAATAATATTTTCTTCGGTGGGATTGCTTTTTTTTTTCGCCTTTAGCCTTACCGGGCCATGGTGGTGCCTTGAGCCTTACCATGACCCGGCATGGGCGGCCCCTTCACTGGGAACCCGACTGTAGGGGCAGAGCATTAGGTCCCCCCGTCGCGCGTCGTCCTAATGTGGCCTTCTGCCACGACTGGTGCGGCGGGTTCCTGATATGTTACCCACCGCGTGTGAGTAATGAAATATGATAAAATGATATCAAGATTCTGTTCAAATACATGAGTAGTGTGGTTTAAGAAGTGTGACTATCCTAACCCTTACCATAAAGATCCAGCTAATGTATATTATAAATCGATCAAATCTTGTGTGAGAGATCTGACAGATGCGGTAAACTCGGAATGAGACCGACCAAAAGTGGACCAGACCCGCGGCCCAAATATAGAACGTTAGTGGACCGAGATAGATTCTTTTTTGTATAATTAATGAGTATTAACTATCCTATGATAATATATTTGCACTCCGTGAGAAAAACAATTTTCAGGCTCTTAAAAAGCAACCCTGCCAATAGTGCCAATGGGCGTGTCCTTATCACTAAACTCGGTTGCTTATGCGACCTCTTTCTATCTTAATAACTTGAGCTGTTCTAGTTATAAACGATAAAAATATTATAAAACTTAAAGGATCTGTTTTTTGTGCTAGATTTTTGACACAAATAATTCGTCTTCATAAACACTATCCTAACCAAGGTGCTAAGCGCAAAACTCAAGAACGGCTGGAGCGATTTACTTCTATAAATTTTTTGAAGGAGGTACTCTCTTAAGTACTAGAATCTTAAGAAAAGCTTTTTCAAAATTCGACCAAGTACAAGTTAGAATCGCGTTCGCAGTTATTACAGTTCCTGAGATACAATCTGATGACAGACAGACGGACAGCGGTGTTTTAGTAATAGAAGAAATAAATGCGGTATATAACTACCTATCACATTAATAAACGCGATCAAAACTAGGGGGCCATAGCTACTTTAAAACCATAACGAAAATATGAATTGATAATGAACTTATTATTGTTCTGACATTATACATAAAATTGCAATGCTCCGACTACAAACGGTTACGAATTTCGCAGCATGAATATTTAAAATGCTGATGATTTATTATGTGAGTCAGTCATCATTTTCCAGCGATCGCGGTAACTTGTCACGATCACGACCACGCCAAACCGAAATGTTAATTTTCCCGCTCTTTCTTGCGCGGCAAAATTGTTCTGTCTATGATCGATTATTATTTTTAATTGATAACATATTTTTGGATAAAAAAGACATTTATTATTATCTTTTTTAAAGTGATCTTGTGTGTGAATAATTTGTGAAAAAAAAAATTTATTGAAGTATGCGCATTAATTGTCTCGTCATGAAGGAAAAGGTGATTAGAATTCTAGATATTGTTTTTTTTTTAATCATCAACTCTATTATTAGTACAGGCATTAACCCAGTTTCTTTCTTTAAAATTGAGCTTCGCCTACTTAAGAAATAACTTATTGTTAACGACTTAACGTGTTATGTCCGCTTATCTATTAAATTGATTCTCACATTAGGACTATTCGTGTCTTCATATTTTTTAATTTATTTCTTTTTAAACACGCGTAATAAAATAGATTGTACATTTTGTATTTTAATATAGAACACAAGAACCAAGTATCTTACCCTTTAAAGAGACTGTAAGATGGTGGTAATGGACACTTTCTGAACAAAAACTTAATAGTTTAAGTAAGAAAGAAATTAGGTTTAGTCTAATACTCTAGATTGTAATGTCTATGAGTAATCTGGATATCCTAGATATAATAAAAAAGTTGTATTCTTTCCGCGAAAACTCTCATGTTTTCACGATACATTATTTTTTAATCCCGATATAATTTTCTATAGATACAGTCGACTCTCGTTAAGTCGAAATTTGAGGGACTATTAAAATATTAGGTACGAATTATCGAGGATTCGAAATATTAAATGGTTCGAAATTTTAAAGAATTCAAAATATATTTTTAATTGTTTGTATGAATAAAAATTGAGTTAATTTTTAAATGTTAATCAATTATTATATTTTTAACATACTATCTTTCGGTTTCTCTACTCTTTCTTCAATCATTTCGGCAATTCAAAAAGACCTTGGGTCCCAAATCGAACCTTCTTGGGTTGCTTATTCTCGTTTGCATCTAATCCCGAAAAACCGTCGCTACCATGGAAATAGGAGATGTGTCAGGTAGGAATGTCTCACACTTGGGGACCACCCAAAAACTTTGTTTCCATCATTTCTTAGTTAAGGAACTAACAACACGCTTAAAAATCCTGAATATTTTTTTAAATTATTGCTATGTCATCTATCCCTAATATGAATGCAACATTTCAGATCAATCCTACTATTGCTAATGGGTGAAATTCGCTTTCAAAGATTCCGTTACATAGGTTATTATATTATTATTTTTTATTTATTTATTATATTTAATTTAAAGTAAATAATAATAAATATTCATGGACATTTCAATAAATAATAAATATTAGTATTATTACGTTGCTAGATACGTACCGAGCAAATAAAAGTTTGTTAATTAATAAAAATTTGCACCCCGTGTCGATTGATTTGCCATCCTGGGCTACGGTCCTACGATAAATACACTTATTTTTCTATAGGTTCTTCACGCGATGTGGATTGCTTATTGTCATTTCAGTATAGTCACTTCAATATTCATATTACATATTTATATTCTACATGTAACTTTTATATTACCATACATTATTAGTTTCTAGTCTCATAGTTTATGATGATAATGTCGTTGATACATTTTTTATTTTTAGATAAATATTCATGTCTTTAAAATAAGGAAATACACTTCCTTAAAAAAGTAATATGATTTTTAGAACGTCGCAGTTACTTCCTTACATTTAACAGTTGACAAATAGTTGCAAACTGATTTAATTATTAACGAAATGTATTATATAAGGTATCCATGGAGTTTGTTCTTCTCCATAGGATTTACTTTTGTAATACACGCTTTGCTTCTGACGTTTTAGAAGAGCTTATAATCTTGTTAATAAAATAAATATATAAGAAGGCAAACAAAATAAAGAAAAATAACTTTGACTTTGAAAAAAGTCCGCGTGGAGTTTGATTAAGAATGCAAGGGTTGTCCATTTCTTTCCGAGGGTGCTGTAAATACCAACTTAACGATACAGGCAAGTAACATCAACTGTAACAGATGAATAACTCGAAACTAAACTCTATACCAACACGCCTAGTCAGCGCGGCATAGTAGGCTATAAACCCTCCCAATCATGAGGACATCGATGAGCTGAGAGAAGAAAAAATTGAATGTATTATTATAGAATAAAACATAATAAATCACGTACAATTAGATTGTGGAATTAACTCTACCGTAGCTCTAAAGGTTTTTCAAAAATGGCGTAAAAAGTTCTCGTTACTACCGGCGCGGCGGCGGCGTCGCAAGTTCCAACGGAACGGAAAAGAGTATGCCGTATGGTTGTTGATCACCTAACTCCTGTTGCATTAATGCTCTAAGTCCCAAAAGCTTTGTAATAGAGTAGAATTTCCTAACATTATATTACCTTATGTTTCTGTTTACGTTTAATAATTATTTACAAAATGATTAACTATCGCTTGTTCAGTCTGAGACATATTTCAAATAGACAATGAGATCTTGATAACAAGTAAAAACAATGCATATTAATATACCTGTATGTACAACAATTTTGAAAAAAACACAAGCATATAAGCTTAACTTGGTACCAGAGGTTGTGTGTAATATCTGTGAATATTTATTTATTTATTATTATTTATTTGTATATTTTATAACACTCTTGGGAAAAATGTACTTATAGACACGTGTAGGTATTCTGAGTACGTCATCGACACTACACGTTTAGCGTAGAAGAAACCAGCATTCTAGTACAATACAAACTTTTAAATTTTCGACTTTTAAACAGTCCTTTGATAAGATTATTATTATTTGAAAAGTATGTAATAACAACATATCAAAATGTGTTCACGTTAAGTGTTAGAAAATATTAAATGTTGTTGTTCTTATATTCAGTTACTAGCTGTTCCCGGGGAACAGCTTTACCCTAGGGCCATGGCCCGGGGCGGCCAGTATGAGAAGGGTGGCGAAAGCCTTCAAGTTTAAAATTTAGCTCTATCTCTATTAATTTATAAGGCGTCTAATAAAATTCGCCCGGGGCGTCAAATCAAATGGCCCGGGGCGCTTATTTTCAAAATACGCCTCTGTGTTCCCCGCAACTTCGTACGCGTGGAAATAAAACACCTTAACATATTATCCAAAAAAGCCATCATCTTGAACTATTCTATCTATTAAAAAAACCGCATTAAAATCCGTTGCGTATCTTTGAAAATATAACCTCACATTGCATTGGGACATACACACAAACATAACGACTTCTTTTATAAAGACAAGTCCAACAAAACCTAGTTACCCATAACACAAAGGCTTTTTATAACTAAATTATTTAGCACATAGACTCATCATTTTGTTTACCTACTGCCTGCTAATAAAGATAATTGCCAATTTACTACAGTTATTTACTATACAGATGTTGTGTATTAATTATTGAGGCTAGAAGATTGGAAAAACCTTATATGTCGACTAATAGGTAGCAAAAACATCAATGCGATGTTTAACTCACATTGACATATATTGTAGTGGAAGATTTGGTTATCATGTGCAGGTCCCATTGTAGCTCTGTCAGTAGCGCAGCAGATCGTCGTTTTTTGTTTTTTTTTTTATGTTTGTTACCTCATAACTTTTACTGGGCGAAGCGATTTTAATGATTCTTTTTTTATTTCAAAGCTTATGCTTCCCGTGTGGTCCCATTGGCACCAGGTCAGGATCTGATGGTTATATCCTGAGAAATAGAGGAAAATTTCCTCACATTGTTTTCATATATTATGTATCTAAATAATCAAAGAGTGGACTACCGAGGTGGTCTCATGAAGTCGGATAATTTTTTTTTCTATTAAAACCCTTTTATAACTTCTGCTTCTGAGATGCTTACAGCATATTGTAAAGGTTGTGATCATTGAATATAACCTATACAATGATACAGGCCACTTAAGATTTGTTTTTAAAAAAAAGGAATAAAAAAATTTAAAATTTGAAAAGAAAAAAAGAAAAGAGGTGACATGTGGTGGACATGAATTTAAGCTTTACAAATGGTGGAGGCGCGCCGGGTATAGCGGCCCGATTGGTAAACCAGCTCCTACGCCCAGGGATGTGTTGACGAACAAAGGGTCGACACAGGATAAATATTAATTATCAGAGAAGTAGCCGTATCTTTTTATTAAATTTTTATAAATTATTTATAACTAAGATGGAACTAGCCACGATAACTTTCGGTGGTTGCGCACAGGAGTGCCTAGATGAATTCGAAGAAATGTTTTACGCTTTAATAACTTTCAAGAGATGCTCGTCTGAAGAAGAAAAATTATCACTATTGCCCTCATTTTTAAGGGGTAACGCCTTACTTTTCTTCCGGGGCATTAAAGACACGTGCAAAAGCGTGCAGGAGGTATTTGATAGACTAAGGGAAGAGTTCCAAGAAGTAAATTACCAAGAATTGTTCTATAACGAAATAATTATTTGCATAATGATGTAAATTGGTTTAGTGATTCAATTAGATTAAGGTTATATATATAGTGATAATTATAATTTACTAATATTGTTTTATTTTGGTGTGTTTCATATTGTTCGGGAACGGCGAGACTTCATAATGACGTCAGCAAATTTATACATAAGAAAGATGCTATGAAAAGGAACCACATCAAAAATTTAATTATTTTTTCATATTTATATTTTGAATGTTTAGTTAAAAATGTGAGATAAATATATTAACATAGTAATTGGATAGTGAGTATTTCGTACTAGATTATGATTATAGTATTAAGGTGGAACGATTAATAGGTATAATAATAGGTTGTATTGAGTTATAATGTCGAAGGGAGTGGCTTGGTAGAGTTAGTTGGATGAGTCGTATCAACGGGTAATATCTTTGAATGCAACATGGTAAGGCCATAGGCTATTTGTCATGGAATCCTGTTTTGGGATATCACGCATTTTAGAGATAGAACTCATAAGATAGGATTTAGGAAAGTAGGTGCTAGAGTAAAGTATTTGTTCATTAGGAGAGAAATGTGAAAGGTTGAAAATTGAAAGAAGTTGTATTATAGTGAGAGGTTGCTGATAATATTTTTATTTTATTTATTGGGTAATAATTAGATAATAATGATTAGCGAATAGTTTATAATTACTTAGATAATAGAATGATTGATTATTTAAAACGTTACTTGTGGTAGAAGAATGGTTGGTAAATTTATCTCACGAGAAGGAATTCTAAATGTGGAATAAATTGGTCATTCCCGAGCATTCAGGATTACTTAGTAGAAATTATACCTAAATAATTGAAAAGACGGTTGAGTATTATCTGAGCATACTTTAAATTTTAATTTGATAATCTCTGGATTCTATCAATTATAATGGTTTCTTATGTAAATTTTCTCATTAAGCTGGAAAGCTGTTAAATTAGCATATCTTTCGGATCTATGATGCTGACCTCATAATTGAAGCTCGATAATTTTTATAAGAGCATTAATTGTTTGGTGATGAACATTTTTCTGATTGATTGTTGATGATATATGCTTTGTGTCTTGGTGTGATAGTTTTAAGGATCCCTTATCACTCTTGTTTATTATTGGATAAATCAATTTTAAAGATGAAGTAGTTTAATATTTTATGAAAAGAGTGATATGATATAAGGGCATCGTAGTTAGTGTGGTTCGGATGACTAAGATTAGAAAGGCAATTTTTGGTTGGTTTTTTGCTTTTCAAGTTTTTCGAAATGTATTGCTTCGAAAAGCTAGGTCCTAGCTGGATCTAATCTGGTTCATTCTAGTTTGTTATCATGCTTTCCAACCTTAGGTAGGGTGTCCAGTATTTTGTAAATTAGAAAAAAAAAAAATTTTTTTTTTTTAGAAAAAAAAAAAAAATTTTTTTTATCCTCTAAGGGGGGGAGATTGTAAAGGTTGTGATCATTGAATATAACCTATACAATGATACAGGCCACTTAAGATTTGTTTTTAAAAAAAAGGAATAAAAAAATTTAAAATTTGAAAAGAAAAAAAGAAAAGAGGTGACATGTGGTGGACATGAATTTAAGCTTTACAAACCATTTGTAAAGCTTCATTGTAAAGCTTCTTTACATTAATTTATAATAATAATTTAAAACACATTTAATTAATTTGTTATATTTTTTATAATAAAGAAAAACTATTTTACAATCATTTTTCAACATCCTCTCTTCATGTCCATTTCTAATCTCTCTAAAATTCTTTTTTCTTATTTTCAAATTTTAAATTTTTTATTCTTTTTTTTTAAAAATAAATCTTAAGTGGCCTGTATCATTGAATAGGTTATATTCAATGATCACAACCTTTACATTCGCCATTTGTAAAGCTTCTACACTTTACATTAATTTATAATAATAATTTAAAACACATTTAATTAATTTGTTATATTTTTTATAATAAAGAAAAACTATTTTACAATCATTTTTCAACATCCTCTCTTCATGTCCTTTTTTATCTCCCAAAAATTCTTTTTTCTTATTTTCAAATTTTAAATTTTTTATTCTTTTTTTTTAAAAATAAATCTTAAGTGGCCTGTATCATTGAATAGGTTATATTCAATGATCACAACCTTTACAATATATATGTGCATAAAGCTTGCACCATCTGCATGTTTGAACTTGTTTGTACGAAGAAACCTACACGAAAGACAACCCTGCTACCAGAACTATGCTGATACATCGACACAACGATGAGATCACAATAAAACAAGTTGTTAAACGTTAAACATCTGAAGCGAGCCGTGACAATAACCGTGGGAATGCACTAAACTGTTATTTCACTGATTATATGCGCACTTATCCTGCAATTATCTGGTGACAATGACATTCACTGGAGTTGCGTTCAATATGCAGGACAATCACTGTATAATTAACACATAGGTATAGAGCTATAAGACTATACCTCTCTAGTTTAGTCTCTAGTTTGAACTTGTATATATCTCTACATTTCCGATATAATTTAGAAATAGTGGTCAATCCAAACTTGGCAATTATGGTAAACACTTTTAAGTAATAACTCCTGAAATTGACCCTCAATTACTGCTACTCCGCTGTTCTGTTCTGCTGTATCTAATATATAAAATTCACGTGTCACAGTGTTAGTTACCGTACTCCTCCGAAACGGCTTGACCGATTATTATGAAATGTTACATGCATATTCAGTAGGTCTGAGAATCGGCCTACATCTATTTTTTAAAAACAACGTTTGCGGAGTCAGCTAGTTTTCTATAAAATACAGCTCAGTGTCTAAAGACTTTGAATGCAACTGTCAATTTGTTATGGAGCGTTCGTTCAGTGATTGCGTTTCTCAACAAGTCAAACTCTTATAGTGTTAAGAAATTTTTTCATACTAAAATATTTTACTTGTTTAACATTCCCGAATTTTTTTTATATTCGAGCTCAAAAGGTCTGAATGCTACTTTCTTCGACATGATCGAAATAACAATATTATAATTTCTATTTCAGATATCAGAAGCAAGCTTCGTGACGAGCGTAGAGGAGGCGTGCCGCGTAGACCAATGCACGCAGACCCCACCGTGCGGGAAGGCTCGGCCACGCACCTTGCAAAGGTACCACACATCCGACCACATCTACGAGCGATCACCACACAGATATCGCTTGAAGCATGACTCGCGACCAAAGAGTCTAGGCCTCACTGACTCTTACCCCTTCATATTGAAGCCGCCCAGCTATGAATACTCAAAGTAAGATTGCATTTAGTTCGGCTTTTGTCACTAATACATGGAAGCTGTTCTTATATTATTATTGTAAATTAAATCATTGTAAGTAAATTTTATAAGTAATTGTTCGTTAGAGTAGGTTCTTCCACGTAATTTCAAATCAAACCATATCAGAATTTTACCGCGAAAACAATTATCCTTTAAGTAATAAGTATGTGATACGAGTCTCGAATTAAACTTTGTTTGTTCTATAATTACGTTTAGACGAACTATATTTGTAGAAACAGATAGATACCTTAACAATAGGTACATATTCGTTTGCATATAGCCAAGAGTCGAAGACCATGGTTCTATCGTTAAGTCCCCATTGAGTAACCAGCTGCTTTTTATAAACATTTTTTCCAGTAAATTATGTAGTTAGCTGAGCATACCACTAAGTGTGTCTTGTAAAAAATTGCAAATGAATAGAAAAAATACAATTTTGAATAACTATTATTGTAATTTGTCGTGGTAATCGTTTCGATTTGATCTTAAATATGTTTTATATTAAAGTTCGTTTATTCAGAGACTGGTGAATTATTTGTAAATTGTACATAATATGTTCAATTTACACATGTACTATTTACAAATAATTCACCCAAAATTGCCTAAATTATAACAGTTACGATAAACAAATAAAAAGAATTGTATATCGTTCCCTCAAAAAATATTTCTACTTTAATTTGCGGTTTTTAGGGTTCCGTATTCTAAAGATGCATGCTGTGTGTAAGTGTCCTATATGATATCACGATTGTCATATAACACATCATTATAATTTTGGTAACTAATCTGACCTGGATCACAATAACTAACTCTACTTCTAATTCGCATGTTTAATGTAAAGTATTCATTCATTCATTCATTGACATTTCACACAACGTCCTCTGGTCCCAAGCTAAGCTTATAATGCTTGTGTTATGGGTACCAGAATACGGATAGAATACATATACTACTTTTCTTTTGTAAATACATACTTATAATACAAAGAAACACCCAGACGCAGTACAAACATTTGTATGACAATTAGAAAAATCACACAAATGATTGTCCCGAGCGGGAATCGAACCCGCGACCTCTTGATCGGCAGTCCGTTACATGAACCACTCAACCACGAGGCTCGTCAAAAAATTATAATTATTTATTTCTAACAACTTTAGAATTAAAGTGACCCAACTCAAAATACGGATAACCAACATTTTGTTCAGGGATTTAATTTGTAAGTACTTTGTAGCGTTATCGTGCTAAGTTTGTTAAGAAATCACGAAATACTGTAAACTGTATTTATGTTCGATGCACTGCTGTTTTTTACGATAGTATTTTTAAGAATTTGAGGAGAAGAAGGTTTCATTTTAAATCTCGATAAAACAAAGTCCTTATTTTGTATATGTGAGTTTATATCTTCTAAACTACGGAACGGATTTTGATGCGGTTTTCTTTAATAGACAGACTGGTTTAAGAGGATAGCTATTTTGTATAATTTGTCAAGGTTTGTTTCTAAATTCTACGCGTACGAAACTGCGGGCTAGTAAATGTATAGTATGTAAAATACCAACGCACATATCTAACAACTAAAATTCCATAAAATATGCGCACATTTATGTATACACGCAAAACATGTACACCTAGTACGTGCTGCACACACATTAAATATATACAAAAAGTTAGATTAACACGTAATTTTTACTAGCAAATTATAGATAAACCTAGTAATATCACATTTTAACTGCGTTATTTAAAGATTGCACCAGTCTTAAGATTTGCATGTTTATATTTTTGAGTTATTTCACTTTATTTCTAAATGTATAGCATAATTTCAGAACAATTTTAGTTATAATATTGTTTCAGATTTAAAGCAAGCGTCACAGATAGCCCAACGATATCGGTAACTCCGCCTCATAGTTTAGAATACGTTTGTTCTAAAGGCGGGAACAGTCCCAACGGTAGTGTCACACCCAACGGCATGCTGTCCAACAAATCAGCAGCCACGGTGCTGCTAAGTCCCGGTTACCTTCAAGCTCCCTGCCAATGTAATCAATCTATAAAGGTAAGTTTGTTCGTCTAAAAACCAAGTTATTTTCTAACACTTGCGCGACTCATTTGTTTAAATAAAACTACTTTTTACGGATTTAGATGCGTATATTTGTTTTAAATTTTGGCCCGACGTTTCGGAGACTTTGCAGTCACCACGGTCACGGGTGAGACAGAAAACGCGTCTAAATCCGTAAAAAGTAGTTTTATTTAAACCTAGTTAGTGTTTTTAATCTTTCGATCGTAACGTCGGGATTAATATAGTTATCGTACCTACCTTATTTAAATCGCGAGCAATTGTAATACATATTTTTGTAAGTACCTGTAATAGCTATCAAAAATTATCTTATTTGGTTGGAAATTGTAGAGATGGATACTTTTATTTTGATTTAAAAAAACATTTAATTTTGCTCTTGG
Source organism: Orgyia antiqua (assembly GCA_916999025.1). Taxonomy (NCBI): domain Eukaryota; kingdom Metazoa; phylum Arthropoda; class Insecta; order Lepidoptera; family Erebidae; genus Orgyia; species Orgyia antiqua. The sequence goes on from OU779869.1 coordinate 26,818,756, forward strand.
TACAGATCATACAGATCGTACAGAACCCGGGTGTAAGTTATTATTGTTTGAATCTGTTAACTGCCGAAACAACGAAATGTTTTTTGCTGAGATGACTCTTATATTAAAAACTCGTTATGGTTATGTTCTCAAACGACATCACAGACAAGAGACAAATTATAGGCCACTTCGGTCTGAAACGTCTTAAAATACTCGCTCGATATTTAAGTATTTAAATATAAAAACTGTTTCTAATTTTCTATTATATTTATATATGCCGATTCTATGTCCATAGAGTTAAGTTATTATTACTCCAGTTTAGTCGAACAAGTCGAACTAGCATTGGAATCGGTGCCATTATATCTGTGGTTATAACACAAATAATTGTCGTATGGTAATCAATAAAGGTAATACACCCCAATTAAAAGCCCAATTTTTATAACATTTCAGAGTGTAAGCGAAGTAGCCCTCACAATGCCGGTATCGCCTGGCTGGAACGAGGAGTTACCGCAAAGCTCAGAAGGACTTTCATGGCGGAGACTCCATATGTCACGTGCTAAGCTGAAAGCTACTGCAACTACTTCAGAACTACTTTCCGGTTAGTGTACATATTACTAGTTTATATTTGACTCTTCAATGTACAATAATTACCTGACCAAATATCAAGGACTAAGAGATTCAAATCAACGATCAAAGTCGAACAACATGCTATGGGACGGACTATGATCTTTGGTATCCGAATCACGGAAATTCGTTATTAAACTGTTGTAACCACTGTAGCCAGCTTATTTAGCACCCTGAAGTAACAACGCGCAAGCCACATATGAACTGACAACCGATAGGAAGGAATCATGACGACGAAGTCTGGCGTTCACTAAAAGGTAGAACGATAACAGCAAAGTCATGGTGGGAACAAGGACATCCTGGGTGAAAGCTTAGCTTTGTAAAATGACAGCTAAATAACCAGTTATAGTTATTTAGCTGTCATTTTACAAAGCTAAGCATTAAAAGAACAAAGCTAAGCATTAAAAGAGCATGCGGCTGTTAAGCCGCATGCTCTTTTGACATTATTGATTAACCTTGACTTTCTGAACCTTGCGACATTTTGAACTAAATTTCAAGTGCAAGGGATATCTTTCACAAAAACCCATCCCTCCTCTTCTTTTCAAGTTCATTAGATTTTTTTTATAATAAACTCATATCGTTTTTATCTTCCAGGTTTCGCAATGGTCGCGATGGTTGAACTACAAATCAACGAACCTACTAACGTACCTGAATGGTTATTCGTAATGTTTGCGGTATGCACAACGGTCTTAGTGGCTGTGCATATCTTTGCACTGATGATATCCACCTATTTACTACCGAATATCGACGCGGTCAGTAAGATGGAGACCCCTGGAGCTCCGGCCAGTATGCTTAGAGACTCGCCTCATGAACGTATGAGAGGATTCATTGAACTAGCCTGGGCGTTCAGTACAGTTCTTGGTAAGTAGATAATAACTTCTTTTACTTAGCTTGCCAGAGACGACATGACGACAAAAATGTATGATGATGATTTGAAGTCGCAGAGGCTTCTTGGATAAAACCGGCACAGAAACAAGCTTCATGTAATCTTTAGGGGATTTCAATAACACTTGATAGTGTTAAAATTATACCCACATTATGAATGATTTTGACCATCGACCAGATGTCAATAACATATCTCTCATTTCCAGGTCTATTCCTGTTCCTTGTTGAGATCGCGATATTGTGCTGGGTGAAGTTCTGGGACTATTCGTTCGCAGCAGCTACCGCCGCCACAGTCATTGTCATACCAGGTAAATATTACGTTAAATATATTGGTACTTTTAAATGTAATAACAGGGACGGATGAATAATTAATGTTCAGACATCGCTCTTCGTCCGACCGTCTTTCACCAAGCTATCTCTGGAACGGTGATAGCTAGATAGCTGAAAATTCAGTTTGTTGTTGTCAGATGTAAAGTTGACTAACAGAAAATCTAAACGAAGTACGGACCTCATGTGGACTCGAACCCACAGCTTGCAAAGCTTCGAACAACTAACTCCCACAAAATTACTTGACATAATGTTACTCAATCAAATTACAACCCCGAAGAAGAATCCCATCCCGTACCTACGCGAACTATGCTCATACATACTGTCAAGATTTTTTGATATAGGGGTAAGCAGAGGTTATAAAACGCTATTTGCTACGATCTAAACATATTTCCTTGGGCCAGCACTACGAAGTAGGTACGTCGTACAGGTGACGTATTTTGAAAATTAGCGCCGCGGGCCTTTCTGATTTGCTACCTAAAGGGTAATATTTGCTACCTAAAGGGTAATATAAATTAATGGAGGAAGAGCAAACTATTAAACTCTTGCGCCGCCCCTCGTAGGTTGCCGCCAAGTGTCATAGCCCCACCCCTATGGTAAATAACCCCATTAGTTAGACGGGGTATTTACATTTCTCGATTTTTCTTCTTGTTTTTGTCAACTGACTTTTTATTTGATTTAACATACGTCTTGTTTTTCTTTTCAGTATTAATAGTGTTCGTTGCATTTGCGATACACTTCTACCACTCCCTCGTAGTGCAGAAGTGTGAAACGTCAAATCAAGACATAGAGCAGTTGGAGAGCATGAAGCGTGACTTGGATACTGCCGCGGTCAAAGTGAATATGTACTAGACTTGCCCATTTACTACCGTCTTGCAAGAGAAGCAAGATATCCACGGTATTGCCAGACGTCATATCTACTGCGGACAGAATTCGCAAGCCTGCCTAAACGGTAGTCTACTTTGCCGTCCTGTTGTGAACGGGGCCTTTAAAGCACATCTTTCGATCAGAATAGAACTGAATATCTCATGCATGTGAGTCTATGACTTCCTATAGGATATTTCCATGGGCTGTAAGGACCACAGGACACTTGATGTGATACTTGTGGAAGACATAAGGAATGTCTTGTGTTGTGCTGTTTGTTAAAATGCTTGCTCTGAAAGGGCTGAACATTATTTAGCGAATAGTGAATTTAATTAAGTGCTAATTTGGTTGTTTAATTAATTGATATGTTAATTGATGCTTATGAAATGTATGATTAAATAATCGATTTATGTATTAAACGGTAACTTAAATTATACCGCAATAAAATCTGCCCATATACTTTTTTTTACTCTGTTTAATGGTATGGTTTTGTCTGGTCTTGAACTATTCCTAAATATTTCAGGCCATTTTGAATTTTAAAATGAGTAAAAAAGTTTGACTGACGGTCAGACAGACGGACACCGAAGTGTTTCTTAAAAGGGTTTAATTTTGGAAACCCTGAAAGAGCAATTTTGGTTTTGTTAATAATTTGATAAGCATCAATAAATTTTGTTAATATCGGCAACCATATTGCCGCTTTGGCGATATAATCCTAGTGATCCCGCTAAAGTAATTTTTTCCTAGTAATTCATAAACAAAATTTCATTCAGTTGGTATTACTGACTGTTAATTTATTGTGATTTAAGAAATAACGATATTACGAATTGACTCAACGACTATTATCGAATAATAAATAAGTATATTTTTATATGAAATATCGATATTTATTGATAAGTAGGTACAAATATTTGTCATGAAAATTCGTTAAATACTTTAATATTTAAACTAAGCATTGGTACAAATTCTACATGCACAACTTAACTAAACTAAACTAAAAAATGAAATTTGATTATATCAATAACACAATTCGGCAATGTAAACTGAATTTTTAACACGCTTATAATTATAAGTTCGGTATGTATCTATCAATGTATTAATCTATGTAACGGAATCTTTGAAAGTGATTTTCACTCACTTGCAGTAGTCGGATTGATCTGAAATTTTGCACACCTAACAAGGACCGATGACAATGCAATAATTTAAAAATATAGTCTCACCCGTGACTGCAAAGTCTCCGAAACGTCGGGCCAAAATTTAAAACAAATATACGCGTCTAAATCCGTAAAAAGTGGTTTTATTTAAACAGATGAGTCGCGCAAGTGTTAGAAAATATTACAGCATAGTGGTTTCAATTTTTTTAGTTAATTTTGTTGTGCACGTAGAATTGGCAACATTGTGAACGATTTTGATTTCTTTGAATTGGTAAAGCATTAAAATCTTGCATCTATGATCGTCCGACAGCACATTTACGAGTCTGCTCCGCCAGACCCTCTATTTTATTGCGTGTCTGATTGGCAGAGGTCTTAATTTCCAGACGCTTTTTATATATCTTTTTAATCTTCTAAATATCTCTATTGTATTAATGGTGCTAAGCAGTGCTTAATGGTGCTAATATCGTGTATAACATTTATTAAGCTGCAGGCAGCTTGGTTTTATTAGAGATTTTTTTAATAAAATCGCTATAAATAAATAATTATTAAACAATAAATTATTTATTTGTATATTCTCCCAAATACACAAAATGTGCATAAATTCTAATCAGAAAAGCTTTTAGGCGAATATAAAAAAAAAAATTAAGCAAATCTTAAGAATTTAATATGCAAAAATTAAATAAAACTACTTTTTACGAACACGTGTGTATTTGTTTTGAAATTTTAATACACGCGTCAAAATCCGTAAAAAGTGGTTTTATTTAAACAAATGGGTCGCGCAAGTGTTGGACATTATTATGCAAAAATTAATTATTAATAAGCCATCGTTAAGACCTGACCATAGATCTATTTCAAAATCTCAAAAATATTGTAAAATCTATTAATATATTTGTAATTTAATCGAATTTGTAAATAAATGAAATTAAAATTTCAGTTATAGGTAAATATAAGTGCCTTAGGGCCTCTTTCACCATCTCAAGTAAAGCGCCAAGTAGAAGTAGAAAAAAGACGAGTGGCACTCGGGGACTGCCGCGGTAAAGCTATTGCATAGCATTTTGTATCAACTTATGCAATTATAATTATTCATTTATTTATTTGCAGTATTTCTTTTTCTTTGATATTAATTCAAGTTAATATTAATTCATATTAATTCAATTTGCACGCACACACACCGTGTCGAAGACTGCCGAAAAGAAACGCCGTTAGACAATGCACGGCCTTCAAGCCACACCTCCGTGCCCGTCGGAGTGGGGAGCGTGAGGATTTTTTTCGTTACGGAATTTCTCAATTCGGTCCCCGCGCTCAAGGCCCTCGATAGAAGCTATGCAATAGCTTAAAAATTGAAATTGACAGAAGATACTCGTAACTATTACTTGACAATTAACGCTAATCGATAAGTAACTAATCAACGCTTTACTTGAAGATGGTGAACGAGGCCCTTAGACACATTTTTAATGTAAGACTTAGAGCATTAATCCAACAGGACATGCCATATAAGGCGACCCCCGCTAAAAAGGTACGAAAACAATTATCATAGTCGTTGGGTAAGAACGCTGTCGTCTCTTGTATGCTCACTGCATCAGGTGATTTTGGGCGGGAGCGTGCGCAGTCAATTTGCACACACTCTTCATTTGCAATTTGCGTCAGCACCCCGCCGACATGACAAATATACTATTTTATTTCGGCGAATTACAGGCATTTTCAATACGAAAATATACCATTTATTATAGACAACATCGTGTGTAGCTGCTCCTTTTGGTTTTAATACTCTAAGATATAAGATCTTTGTAACGAGTGATTTCTTATAAGTGTATTACTTAAGTACAATGTGATTTTTGTAAATACACCTTTTATTGTAATCGAATAAATTTGTTCTTGTTTTCTGTTCCTTATTTTGATTATTTTTATTTCTAAATCTGATAAATCAATAAATAATTAAGTCAATATTATAAAGAGACGCGGGATCATTCCCATTCGTCCACACCCCGTCCTACCCAGTGTGCACTAATGCGAAGAAATAAAAATAGTTTAAAAAAACTAAAAAACACGCTTTATTTAATCGAATTATTGCATTGTCATCGGTCTTTGACAGGTGTGCAAAATTTGAATAGAATCTGACCGTTTGAAGTGGGTCAAAATAGCGTCCAAAGGAGTCGGTTACAAACATACAAACAAACATACAAGTGAAGCTAATATAAAGCGTGTAAAAAGGGTGTGGACGAGAGGTGCCGTTTATTCCCGTTCGTCCACACTATAAAGCAGGAGCCGACGCCCAAAGAGTTACTTTAAAAAATATGACATAGATCTTTAAATGCTTAATTACGACTTTTAAAGACAAATCAAGTTGCAAAGCTATACTGTCGGCTTTTTCTGCTCTGTGTTTAGCGAATCGGAGTTGCTGAAAAGTGAAAACAATAGATTTTAAAAACAATGGAAACGGGTATGAACCAAGACTGCAAAAACTAGACCAAAACTAAACCGTAGATACTGCAAAACAACTATCTATGAATTAATTATATAGGATTTATTTTTTTCATCTCTCGTAAAAATTTACACTTTTTACAGCTTAGATTCTGTTTAAATTATCCTATGTTAATATGCAGGAACTATAGAGAGAAGGGATAGATAGGGATCATGACATCTGTTATCCATACTTCAACAAAATATATTCCTCTAAATTAGATGCAAATAAAAAACTGGGTCAATAACGTATTCTAATAATTTTATTACTAAATACAGTCATTACAAAATCGACAACCTTAAAACTCTCTCTTAACCTATTGTATTCACAAACTGATATACTTAATTAGACATATTAATTATTTTAAATATTAGGCAGTATACGTGACACATGCAATTATTTATTATTAGGATATTCCAGCGACTTTGCACACTTATAGTTTAACAATAATAATTGGTATCAATTCTACGTGCACAACCAGTGGCAGATTTGCAGTCTCGACCACCCTAGGCCCCAAGCCATCAGCCGCCCCTTTCTGAGCATCCACCATATAGACCAGGTGTGGCCAACCACCAAGTTTGTGCACATAAGATCTACTTTTTATTTTAATATTGAGTAGCGATCGACTTATCCCCTTCTTACCTATGCAATGTGCTTTTATACCGCCGTGCACTCTTGAGAGTTCCAGCAACATACATGAATATTTATTTAACGGGTTAAAAAACTTTGTCTAGGGGAGTGGAACTTGCGAGTGATCGACCAAAAATGGTCGCGCGATCGACTTGTTGGCCACTCCTGATATAAACTACATAATGAATTACTTCATTGCTAACTTTTATCTAAATAGATTTAGAAATTTAGGAGAACAAATCAGTTTTTTTTCGCAAGAATATGGTCCATAATTTGTTACAACTAGTTAGTTGCTCTAACATACTCTGTGAACTTGGCATACTTGGTTATGATAACCTAGGTTACAAACAAACAAGCAACCAAGCAAACATACAGGTGAAACTAATAAAAGTGTGTTATAAACATAGATGAATATATTTTGAGGATTCGGTTCGGTTCGATTGTGGTAGCTAACAGAGATAGCAAGGATAAAATATCGTACTACCCGTAAATAATTGGGCAAGTGCGAGTCGGACTCGCGCACGAAGGGTTCCGTACCATTATCTATGCAACATAAGGCAACGTTATTAGTATCGAGCAAGAAACGGTAAAAAAATCATGTTTGTTGTATGGGAGCCCCCCTTAAATATTTATTTTATTTTATTTTTAGTATTTGTTGTAATAGTGGCAATAGAAATACATCATCTGTGAAAATTTCAACTGTCTAGCTATCACCGTTCTTGAGATACTGGGTACGGAACCCTAAAAATCATGTTTGTTGTATGGGAGCCCCCCTTAAATATTTATTTTATTTTATTTTTAGTATTTGTTGTTATAGCGGCAATAGAAATACATCATCTGTGAAAATTTCAACTCTCTAGCTATCACCGTTCTTGAGATACAGCCTGGTGACAGACGGACGGACGGACGGACGGACGGACGGACGGACGGACGGACGGACGGACGGACAGCGAAGTCTCAGTAATAGGGTCCCGTTTTTACCCTTTGGGTACGGAACCCTAAAAAAGACGTAAGTGAACTTGCGTCAAAAACTTCAAACAAAAATTTCAAAAAAATCACTTTCTGCTTTCTTCCAGTAATAGTACGATATTTTATCCTTGTTACCTCTGTTAGCTACCACAACCGAGATTTCGGAATAGAAAATTATTGGGCATCTCGTCATAATAAAGCTACTCACGGAAAATCAGCTTGATAGTAATCAAGTGAAAAAAATGTACTACGGATCCCGTACTATAACAAGTTTTTTGCATAAATACTTTACATAGCACTCATAGCAAGGGAGACTGTAGCTTCCTATCACTCAAAAAAGTTTTTTTACTTACTTGTACATATTACGTAATTGCATACAAATATTAAAATCTTTACCTCCTTATAATATATAGACAAGGGCATAGCCAATGAGTAGAAATGCCAATTATGCGAAAACAAATTACAATATTTATGAATTTTATACTTTTTTGCTATAATAATAAACAAAATACATCATCATCATTATAACATCACGAGTTTTTCCCAAAGGGGTAGGTAGAGTTATAAATTTCAGCATATAAAAACTGATATTGATACCGATTTTACATGCACAACTAAACTTAACTAAAAAATTAAAATTGATAGTGTCAATAGCACAATTCGAGAATATTATCAGAAATTTTTTATTAAAAAAAACAGTATATTAAAGACTATTTCTTCTTCTTCTCCAGCCCATTTACGTCCCACTGTTGGGCACGGGCCTCCTCCACTTTGGGAGGGATTATGGTCTACTGTGACGCGCTGACCAGGCATGGTGGCACAGGGTTTATTTTCGAGATTTCTGTCTCTCACAGATGTTATCTGTGTGCAATATCCCTTAGCTGACTTTTACAGCACCCTTGGGAGGAGATGGGGTGGTGACACTTGTATTCTTAATCCATCACCACACGGACTAATTTAAATAAATTTAATAGTCTTTCTATTAAATTTATTTAAATTACCAAATAAATATATGCGCAAAGAAATAGACAATAAATCAAAATACACCATAGTTGTTTCCATTTTTTAGTTTAGTTTAGTTATGGACGTGGAATTGGTACCATTAATATAGGTTGCCCAATTTTTACTTATAAAACAAATCACTTACATTAAGAATGCACTATCAAACATCACATCACTGTCCAAGTTTTTAGCAATATCACATATCAACATCATCTATATCTGTATGGTTTACTGCTAAAACACCATTTCTTCTTTGATTCTCTTCTTTTTCTGAGGATTTCTTTTCTTCTGTTAACGTTTCTAATATACTTTCTCTTGGTTTCCATACAACTAATGACATGTGAGGTTTTTCTAATCTGAAAATGTTTTTACACAGTTTAGTTTGACGGATTTCTCGGTCGAGTGGTTTATGTAATGGAATGCCATTCACGAGGTCGCGGGTTTGATTCCCGCTGGGGACAATCATATTTGTGACATTTATAATTGTCATAAAAATGTTTGTACTGCCTCTGGGTGTTTACTGCTTATTATAAGTATTTATTTACAAAAAGAAAAGTAATACATCCGAATTCTGGTACCTAAGCTTATATGCTTGTGTTATACAACCATATTAGCTTGGCACTAGAGGACGTTGTGTGAAATGTCCATGAATATAATAAAATAATGGTGTATTATGTATACAGTAACTGTTTGTCTGTTTGTCAAGTTTGTGCACATATACTCCAGGGCCTGAGAAAAGACAGAATAATTTTTAAAATAAAAAAGAAGTTTTACAAGTTTGGAATCGTGAATTAAAGCTTGTAGTTAAATATTTATTTACTTATTTTTCAACATTTATATCTCAAGTTCATTTGTCTCCATAATTTAATTTAAAATAGTTCAGTAGTTTTGGCATAAAAGAGTAATAGACAGCATTGTTTTTGTATCTATAATATTTAATACTTAATAACAATATTTAATATTATTTGACGTTGTGTGAAATGTCCATGAATATTTATATTTATTTATTTTTAGGAATAACACATGAGTTATTTTCAAGCTAAAGTCCTTAATTAAATAAATACCTTTAATTAAATAATTTACCTATCAATAAGGGCAGCAGGCAATAAGGGCTCTTTCTGTAATTTCTTCAATTCCTCTGATAATACAATAGTGTGCCCTTTTAACTTGTCAATAGGAGCTGGTGTAGGTTCCATGTTAACATCCATCACATCATCAGCTGCCAACGAATGACTTGTGTACTCTGAGGATATATGCAAACTGTTTAAGTGTGCTGCCATTTTGTCTTCTGTTATGCGTTGCTTTGCTGGTCTGGAAGAAGTATTTTTTTCATATTTTAGTTTCTTTTTCATGCCTTATCATCATTGATGTTAAACTAATAAATCTTATTAGAAATAAATAAATACACTATATAGTACTGATTCTACATGCACAACAAAACTTAACCAAAACATAAAAAATTATTGTTTCAATAACACAATTCGGTAACGTTAACAGAATTTTTTAACTGGAAAATTTTGCATATTATAGTCGTTAGTCTATCTATATTATAATTAATTAAAATGTGCACAACAAGTTTGCCAATTAATCAAAATACAAGCATATCATCATCTCTTTACATAAAACTCACTTTTGAGCTAACTAAACTACTAACTAAAACTATTCAGATACATTTATTTATTCTTTATTGTACACATAGAAAATACAAGAGTAGATACTTAAAAATAAAAAGCATTTACATATGGCATGTATATAAAGGCATGTGCCAGCTTCATTCAAATATGAATTTTCTTGCAGCAAATTATTTGAGATTGAGATTTGAAGAAGGGCTAATAAACATACAAATTATTATGTCCATCTTATTTATGGGTAGACAAACTATACGGGGGCTAGCTGCAACAACCTCTACTGATTTTAAATCATAATTTTAAATCATAATCTTTCCTTACACTGATTTTAATAAGAATCTCGTAGGATATTTATTAATACTTACATCACTGGCTCTACATCTAAAGACTTTCTTTTACAAGCATTGCCGATTGGAGATATCTTTCCTTCGTGATATTTAAGGGTATTTGGGGCAGTAAAATACACAAGTTCTGGCGGTGATGGCATACCCCAAGATATACCCTGGACATTCCAAGGAGTTCCAGTAGGCGCAGGCATCGCATGTGGCTCTGTTATACAACGATTAGGATCCACAATTGGCGATGGCACAGCCTGGTGGCCAAATGCTTGCTTTCCAAGATCATCCGATTGGTTATAAGGAAACTGTGGATTGTACCCGTACATATTCATGTTTTATTTATGATTATAAGACCGATTTTAGAATTTTACTAGCAGATATCACTCTCGCCGAAACTTAAAAACTTTGTTTTTAACGCAGTAAACAAACATATAGAACACAGACCATCGATTTGACATATAACTATCCATCAATCAAGTTCTTGTTCTTGTTTAATGGCGTCTTTGGAAGCGACTTGTATGTAGGGTTTAAGCCGCGACTCTGCCAGTATCCTTACATTCATTTCAATACAAAAATGTTACTAGAATATTGCAAAACATTCTTTTTTTTTTTTTTTTTTTTTTTTTTAATGGCTAGACGCTATTTGCGCATTGCCAAAGACAAAACGGAGAAACTTTTAGAAATTTTTAAAAAATTATAACGGAATTTGGAAATTAGGAATAAATTGAACAGGATCAGGTTTTGAACTAAAATACAAACTAAATAAATTAAAACTATACTTATTTACATATTATACACAGATATTATTTAAAGAAATAAATAATGAAATGAAATCATATATATTGAAATCGTTAGAAGCTAATAGAACTGGAATAGAAGTAGGAAAAGGTATACCATATGAAAGTAAAGAATCAATAAATTGGTCGTGGTTGTGAAGGGAACAGGAAAAGAAAATGTGATTTAAATCTGCATTACTTTCACCACATTCACACAAGTCACAATCAATAATATGGAGACGAGCAAGATGAGCCGGATAAGCCGCGTGTCCTAATCTCATGCGAATCAGGCAGGTAGTAACTGTTTTATCAAAATATAATTTATAAAACCAAGGTTTTATCGGAATTTCTGGTTGAATAGCTCTGTAGTATTTTCCTTTGGAGACGCTGTTATCTTTCCAGGAAAGACTCCAGGACCTCTGCAGGAAAATCGTAGCGAGATTAATAAGATCTTGTGAGAAATTTAAAAACGGGAATATATCCCCACAGTCAACAGCCTCGGCGGCAAGCATGTCAGCTCTGTGGTTGCCTAAGATATTACTATGACCTGGAATCCATGCAAGACAGACTTTAAGTTCACATTTAGCACATTCAAAGAGAAGCTGTCTAATCATTATAATTACAGGATGAGTTGGAGAATTCCGAAGAGGAATCCTACTAATAGCCTGTAAGGCGCTCTGAGAATCTGTGAAAATTACAGAATTTTTCAATTTAAATAATTTTATATATTCTACTGCCTTATAAATAGCGTAACATTCTCCGGTAAAAATTGAACATTCTGGTGGCATTTTAATTTTTTGAACTATCTTGTATTGTTCGTGATACACCCCAATACCAACTATTCCTATTGTAGAATTTTTTGATGCATCGGTGTAAATGTAATGCCAACTGTCCCATTTTTTATATAAAATACAATTAAATGAAATTTTTATGTTATTATCACTTTTTGTTAATCCTATATTAAGTAAAATATCTGGAGTGTATATTAATGACTCAAAACTATTACAAAAAAGTGGAAACGAAGGAGCTTGATATGTAGGAGCCTCCAATGCTTTAAATCTTTTGTAGCTCTGGATGAGACATGGTAGCGATTTGTGCGACCAGTAACCATCAGTGTTAGTAAAGTCTAAGAGAGCCGGAAGTTGTGTGTGTAATGGGTGTTCAGAGAATTGCAAAGCACGGAATAAATATCTATCAGATATGTACTGGCGACGAAGAGATAGAGGGGGATCCACGGACTCTACTTGTAACGCATTTACTGGACTTGACTTCATGGCACCTAACACTATTCGTAGAGCTTTGGCTTGGATGCCATCTAGTTTTTTAAAAGCTGCCTTACTTCCTGGTTCTAACAAGAAAGTACCATAGTCAAGGATGCTTCTAATCAGAGCATTATACAACAGTTTCAAGCAGAAGGGATGAGCCCCCCACCATACTCCTGTTAGACATCTTAATACGTTCAATCTTTTCTCGCACTTGGCGACAATGTATTCACAGTGCGGAACTCCAGTTAACTTATTATCTAAGACTACTCCTAAAAATTTTACAGAGGATGCCACAGGAATCTGATTTCCAGCATAGTATACAAAAACAGGAGGAGGAAAGCGCATTCTCGAAAACAAGACAACCGTGCTTTTAGATGAAGATAAGTCAAGACCATTGTCATTAATCCAGTAATTAAGAAGATTTAGAGAAGATGACAAAGAAGAACAAGCCATAGAAACAGAAGAATCAGTTGAATATAAAAGGAGGTCATCTGCATATTGTAGCATTTTAGTATTATTATCTAAAACAGATTCCAAATCGTGAGTATAAACGTTGTAAAGTATAGGACTAATTACAGATCCCTGTGGCAAACCTTTCCATACACACCTAGACTCAACTCTAGAGTCCAGGTGAATATGTCTTTCATATAAAATACTTATTATAAAATTTGAGAGGATAGAGGGAACGTTCAAGAGATCAAGTTTTTTTTTAAGAATAGATAAAACAACATTATCGTATGCTGAAGAGATATCTAAAAAGGCAGCAACGACAGATTTGCTTTGAGAAAAAGCCAGTCTGATGTCAGTGACGAGAATGCTGATATTATCCATTGTACTTTTTCCTCTCCTGAAGCCAAACTGAGAAGCACTTAATAATTTATGATGTTCCAAATACCATTCGAGCCTATTTTTCACCAAATGTTCAGCTATTTTTAAAACTACGGAGGACAGAGCTATAGGACGGTAAGAATTACTGTCGTTAGGATTTTTATTGGATTTTAAAATAGGAATTATTACTTGAGTTTTCCAGGTTGATGGTATATTACCACTTATCATTATAGAGTTTATTAAATTTAAAAAATATACCAGAAGAGAGTCGCTTAAGTTAGTGAAAAAAGAATAAGGCAGACCATCAATTCCCGGTGAGGAATCTTTTAGTTTAGTTAAGACACCTTTAAGTTCTTCGAAGGTGAATAATCCGGAGATATGATCTGATTGAGATATTGAAACATGAAGTGGAAAAGGATTTTCAGGAACAAAGGGTGGACACAGTCTGTCAAGGAATTGGTCTTCCAGAGAACTAGGTAAAGACTTCGGTAAGTTATCTGTAAATGCTGATCTAAATCGCCTAATATTACCCCATACTTTAGTTAGCGGAACATCGGGAGAGATGGATAAACAAAAAGATCGCCAGCTTTCAAATTTTTTGCGTTTAAATAATTTTCGAGTATCTGTGATAACTTTACTTAAAATATTAAAATTTTCTGTGGTAGAATTTTGACTATAGAGCACTTCCATTTTTTTCCTATATTTTATGGCATCTGTGCACTCTTTATCCCACCACGGAGGAGATTTAAGTTTGTTTTCAGATATGGTTTTGATTGGGAAAAGTGCATCAGCTGTATCAGTTATAGCTTTTGACATGGCATCAGCACAAGACTGCTCATCGCCCAAGTTGATTTCTGGAAGACCAGACGATTTATCCTCTAAATGTTTTCTATACAAAGACCAGTCAACGTTTTCTAACCTATATTTGAAACGGGGCTGACGTTTAGTTGTTAGTTTAAATCTAAAAGGGAAAGAAACTACAATAGGAAAGTGATCACTCCCGTAAGTAGAAGTCATCACATTCCAAGATAAAGATGAAGCAAGATTTGAAGAGCATAATGTTAAATCAGGTGCACTATTTCTTTCATTTGGGGATGTGCGACGGGTAGGAGAGCCTGTATTAAGTATGCATAAATCATATGTGTCCATTAAGTCAAGAACAGTTGAGCCATATATATTAGAATGCCCACCCCAGGAAGGGTGTTGAGAGTTAAAGTCACCCATTAAAAGTAAAGGTTTGGGAAGAAGGGATAGTATATTTACAATTTCTTTAAAAATATCTGATGAAGGTCTAGGAATATATACAGAAACTAAACAGATACTATTTACAATAGCTGCTATAATAGAGAAATCTCTATTATGGGTAGGAAGTGGAATATAAGTATAGGGATGGGGGTGTTGTATTAATAATGCAACACCACCATATCCATCTGTACGGTCTTCTCTGAGACAGGCATAACCCGGAACTTTAAATAAAGATTCCGGTTTAAGCCATGTCTCTTGAAGACTGACAACAAATGGTTTATATTTATTGATGATAAAAAATAAATCAGATTTTTTAGGAACAATGCTACGACTGTTCCATTGGATTATCTTGGTTAGGCTGTCCATTTTTATTATTACTATTTACTACTGTTTCAACAGGAGAGGCGGCGTTGGACGGTGATATGAAATCTAACTGGGATAATGATTGCAACAAGGCAACTATTAACTGTTTTACTGATGTGTTTGAAAGATCTGCTTCTGTAATCAAAGCACATCCATTCTCAGAATGAGTATTATTGTAACCTTTAATCAAGTCTAAATGAGCTTTTTGATCATAACCTTTACTAGCTGATGGCTTTGGTGAATGAGGTTTAATAAAAACTGTTTTATTGTATGAAGTTTTATTTGGATTGTTTTTAATAGTGTTTTGTGTTGTTTGTGATGAGTGTAATGTGCTAGGTACATTTGGTGTAAACATTAAAGCATCTGCATAAGATTGTTTAGCTAAAGGTGGATGTTTTTTGCAAGCTTCAGCATATGAAATGCAACACTTTGCCATTGAATCCTTAATAGCCCTTTGCCTTTCATATTCTAAACATTTTTTACTTATAGCCTCGTGAAAACCTTTGCATAAGCAGCATATTAAGGATTCTTCTGGCTCAGTGCATGTGTCTCCAGTATGTCCTTGCCCACACTTATAACACCTAGGCTTTGATCTGCACAAATTCTTAACATGGCCAAACCTACAACAATTAAAGCATTGTATGGTCGGGTATATATACAATTCCACAGGTAATGCAGTGTAACACATAAATATGCGTTTGGGTAAAATTTGACCATCAAAGGTGAGAATAACTGTTTGGGTATTCACATAATCAATTTTATTGTCTGATGTGACCTTCCTCTTAATTCTTCTTAATTTAATGACTGGGCCAGAGCCTGTGGGAACTGATATATTATCGAGGACCTCAGTGTCTGACCACTCTGTTGGAACACCTTTTACAACTCCCATACGGGTAACAGAAAAAGAAGGTATAAATGCTCTATATTTTTCATTTTTTAATTCTGTACTATTAATAAAAAGATTGGCATCATTATAGTTGGAGAATTCTATAGACATTTTATTCCTACCAATTTTTTTTAAACTGCCATTCACTATGTTTTTATATGAATTCCTTTTCAAAAAACGACCAAAAGTAACTATATTGACATAGGCACCATCATTCAATTCAAATTCTCTTTGAATGTGAACAGCAAAAGGAGAAATGTCTGAAGAATTATAAAGAAGCCTAGCCACCGAAGTTGATGACTGTGCTGGTGTATTGGTTGTAAGATTTTGTGAATTATTTTCATTAGGCGATGCAGATAAATCTTTAGCAACAGCAACCTCGGTTTTACAAATGTCCATTTTATTATTTTCTTGATCGCATACACAGTCGCATTCCCTTTTGCCGCCATTTTTGCGACTCCTTTTATTGCAGCTTTTGCAAACCGAATGCCGAGCAGATAATCTTTTTCTTTTGTTAATATTAGTTCGCCCAACCGAACTATCCGTATCTATACTAGTGTCATTATTGGATATTGTGACATAATGCGCTACATTTTCAACAATTGTCCCTCCACCTCCTGGGTCTATAGGAGGATCCATAATAAAAACATAAAAAACTTACAAACTAGCACTTACCTAAAATATTCACTAAGATTATCTATTTATATATACACTACAAGAGAATTATTAAGAAAAACAAGATCCTGATACCGAGAAAAATAAATAAAAAACACAAGACGCCAAAAACCCGACCGCCCGATTCGTAGTTTCCCGCGCTTTCCAAAACATTCTTGAAAATTCTATGTAGATATTATATAGACCAAGATCCGCGATGTGTATTCTTTTACTTATTTTCGTAGAGATGAAATGTATTGAATAAGATAGTCAAAGACTATTTATTTACTACTATACAAATTTTATGTTACTTAAATATTTTTGTAACTTTACTTAGTCCAACTTAGTTTATCAGAGTTGTTTTTTGTATATGAGATTCAGAGAACTATTGCCAACATTTCTGTTAGCAGACATGAACAACTATTGGCAAAAAATATATTTGATGTTTTTGTTTAAAGTAATGGCTGAGCAGTAATAGTCATTAAAATAGGAGTATTTTCTACAAGAATCGTAAGTTTAAGCACTTTCAATAAAAAAATGTTAGTAATTTTTTTACCAGAATTTTGCATTAAATTGTTGAGTAATCGCCGATGGGACAGAAATGTGGGTATCTTCACGATGATAGTCCGTGCAAATTCTGCCTTGACCAACTTCTTTCATCGCTGAAAAAATAAGTAAAAGGATTCACTTATGGGATCTCCGTCTAATCGGACAGTAAGGACCACAGAGGAACTTGGCAACACCTTTCGTTACTTCCTGTGGCAAAGTACTCTGTGAATGGCACCCTTGATGTGATGTCAAATGTCAAATTTGTCAAGCAATTTCCGAATAGAGATGTGACATTGTTGAACAACCGATCTACACGTTGGTAGACAAACACCACAACCCCTTTAGTTTGTGACACTATCACTAAGGATCAGGGTCTGTTATCTTGCCTACATTCGTTTTTGACCGTGCACACATACAAATCTTTGCGTGTGTTTGTCGTGCAAGTATACCACATAAAAAAATTACCATTAATTAATTAAATTACTGGCAGCACTGGCTTATGACAGCCGTTAGTTCTTTGTTTTGTTTGTATTCTGTGGTCTGATAAGTTTTGATGAATCTTTGCTTTGATCATTGATGTAATTTTTGTGTCAGCCATTAACTAAAAGAAGAATTTTTGTGTCGTCGTCGTTATTGCAATTTAATAGCACGCCACTTAATCTGTTCTGTAACTTGTGTGTTCTATTACATTTTACGAAAGGACGTTTTAGTTTAGGTTTATTATTAGGTTATTTTTTATTATATCAGATGTCTTCCAATAACTATAGAAAGTGCGCTAAGTGCGGGAGAACACGTGCTGAGGATCCGTCGGTAACCTACCATAGGTTTCCAAATCCAGGAACCTCTAACCTTATCAAGTAAGTAACATATATTTTAATGAAAAGTCATCTCTAGTCATTTAGGCAGGGACTTAGTGTAAGTTTATCAGGTATGTACAATGGAACGTGTATGTGAAATGAAGAAACTAATGGCTGTTGTCAACAATTGTTACAGTTTGCGGATTTGCTTCCTGCTCAGGACAAATATTTGTAATATTTGAAAAAAGATGATCTTTTAAATTTTAAATCTGCTATTTTCAGTTCTAATTTCAGTCTTGTGTGGCTACCGATACGTGCCAGACGTTAGACGCTCCTTGGACATATATCGTCAACCTTTTGCTGATTATCTTAGTATTATTTATAAATAATGAAATCGTGTGCGCTGTGCCTCATCGAGTTCACTGATGGAGTTCACTGCAGTAGTTGCAAGAAAGACCTGGATTTCGGGTGTGCTGGTATAACTGAGGTGAACTGGAGAAAGATAGGCGCAGACAGAAGGGCTCAGTGGAAGTGCTCTAGGTGTCGAATATCTTCGCCAGGTAAATCCGGAACCGAACCAGTTGCATCCTTAGATACAATTCTGAAGGAGATTCTTAACATAAAGCAGCAAATACAGGGGCTTCCATCGTTGGTAAGTGATGTTAAGACTATGAAGGACGATATTGCGGACTTGAAATCGTCATGCGAGCTAACACGTAGCAAGCTGGACGAATACAATGAAAGGGTTACTGAGTTGGAATCAAGGACTAGAGAGCTAGACAAGCTGCGTGAAACCATTACATTGCTAGAAGTGGATATGGCGAGGATTAAAACGGATCTGTCTTCCAATGAGCAACGATCAAGATTAAATAATATAGAAATTAAGGGAGTTCCTGTACGAAAAGATGAGAACCTGTTCTCAATCGTAGAAGCTATTGGCCATAAGATCAGCTATAAATGTGATAGATCACAGATAAATTACATATCGAGAGTGCCAATTCACAACTCGAACGAAAAACTGATTATAATGTCTTTTCTGAACCGGTACATTAAAGAAGATTTTATTGCTGCTGCTCGTGCCAAAAAAGTGCTGTCCGTCACGGATATAGGATTCCAGGGATCTTCTCAGAGAGTTTTTATTAATGACCATCTTACTACGGAATCCAAACAACTGCTCAATAAAACTAAACAAGCTGCCAAAGAAAACAATTTCGAATTCGTTTGGGTAAAACATGGGAAAATACATGTCCGTAAGAACATTAACTCCAAAGTGATTATCATCAGAAAAGAGTCGGACTTAAACAAAGTAATTTAGTGTGCTGTTTATTTCGCTATGATTTTTTGTTTAAATATTTTTTGTGTACTCTTAAACACATCTTAGATTATATTAATATTTTATCTAAATATTACAAATTGTTCTGTACCCCTGCCTCGTTAGCAAGCTTAACACCTCGCCATTGTATTGCATATCGTAATGTTTACATTGACGCCTTAATGCATGTAACTATACCTGTCTCTGTTCTGCCTATTCATTTGATGTATATCTTGACTATTCACTTCGCATCGTGCGACTTTGTGCATAGGAATTTGATTTTGTTTATTTACCTACTTATTAGAAATATCTTTGTACTGTATCTTACTAATTTCACCGCTCTAATACGATTAGATTATAGTGACAATATTCCGATAGCATTCTTCTGTACAAATGGCCTGTAATAATAAATGTTCCCTTAATATCTTATATCAAAACGTTAGAGGGCTCCGTACTAAAACTAACGCTTTTTACCGCGAAATATCGAACAATTCCTACGATATTATTATGTTAAGTGAAACGTGGTTAACTGATGGCATTTCCGATTCTGAACTCTTTGATGACCGTTACATGTTGTGGCGCCGGGATCGTGATTATGGTCTTACTGGTCAAACTCGGGGCGG
This sequence comes from Orgyia antiqua, assembly GCA_916999025.1. Classification (NCBI taxonomy): domain Eukaryota; kingdom Metazoa; phylum Arthropoda; class Insecta; order Lepidoptera; family Erebidae; genus Orgyia; species Orgyia antiqua. Next base: position 26,838,912 of record OU779869.1, read on the forward strand.
AGGAGTTCTCATTGCGACGCGCAGAGAATTAACTGTCATTCCACAGAGCTTTTTGCACTCCTCGGCTGAGGATCTATGGGTAAAAATACGACTTAAAAAACCCAACTCGCGTGAGCTTATTTACCTACACATATGTGTACTTTACTTATGTAAACAGAACAGAGGACAATCGTTTTCAACTCAACTTGGTAACTTCTTAACCAAATTGAACCATGCTACTCTAAGTAGTCCATCAGACCGTTTTCTGATAATTGGTGACTTCAATATGAGTGGCATCATGTGGCTCCGTTCGGACTCAGCGTACTTACCCTCAAATATCACCACAAATGACGAACAACTTCTAGTCGATGAGTGTTGTACCTTGGGTTACGACCAATTCAATGGAGTAGTCAACGAACACGGTAAAATCTTAGATCTTGTGTTTTCAAACGAGCCTTTGAGCGTATCACGAAGTATTGACCCACCGGTGCGCATCGACTCACACCATCCAGCGTTAGAGATTCTTATTGATTTTCTAGACGTACCATTGTTAACGAGTGCCCAACGAGCTAAGTATATCTATAGTAAAGGGGACTTTTTAAGTCTAAATAACGAAATTGATGCGATTAATTGGGATGATGAGCTGTCGTCGCGAACCATGGATCAGGCTGTTGAGTTTTTCAACAAATCTATTTCCGATCTGCAAAAGAAATTTATACCGCAAAAACCTATTCGCAATCGTACTTATCCTACTTGGTATAGTTCAGCTCTTATAAAGTTGATACATGAAAAGTACAAATATTTCAAGAAATTCAAAACTTACGGTAATATTAGTGACCAAATAACTTTCAAGCTTCTACGAGATAGGGTGAGGTCTTTGGAATCTACTTGCTATAGCAATTATTTAAAAGAGACTGAAAAATCTATTAAAAATAACCCAAAAAACTTCTGGAAATTTGTAAAAAGTCGTATAAAACATAATAGTGTCCCGAGCACCTTAAATTATAATAATGAATTATTACATACTGGAGACGCCGTGTGCGAGGCTTTCTCTTCATACTTTCTTTCAACCTTTCTTGCCGAGGATAATATCTCAGTGGCTCAAATCAATTCTACACTATCAGCTCCAACGGCGAGTGCCCATTATGCTTCTGATATTTGTTGCGTTAGTGCCAGGATCGAGGAAGTTGTCAAGCTTCTTAACGATTTGGATATCAGTAAATCTGCGGGTCCCGATGCTATATCTCCTGTGCTTCTCACTAAATGCTCTTTATCTATTTCTAAGCCCATTACAATTCTATTTAAGAAATCCTTGGCACTATGCACAGTCCCGAGGGTATGGAAATCAGCTCTTGTTTCACCGATCCACAAAAAGGGCTCTAAATCAGAAATTGCTAACTACAGACCAATCTCTAAACTATGTATTATTGCCAAGATTTTCGAGAGAATTATTTATAATCAAGTCTATGATGCACTCAGTAAATCGTTCAGTCAATTTCAACACGGTTTTCTGAGGGGTAGATCAACAGTCACAAATTTAGCCTTATTTAATGACTTCACTGCAGAAGCTGTCGAGAACGGTAAACAGGTAGATGTGGTATACACTGATTACAGCCGCGCATTCGATCGCATTGATCATCGCACTTTGCTGAAAAAGCTTGAATATGTAGGGATTCACGGAGACCTTCTTAGATGGTTTTCCTCTTATATAGAGAACAGAACTCAGGCAGTGGTATTAAATAACTACATGTCAAGGTGGATTTCCATCCCTAGCGGAGTACCTCAGGGTTCGCTGCTCGGTCCATTATTATTCATAATCTACGTCAATGACATCGAAACCTGTCTGCATTCTTCCAAATTATTATCTTTTGCCGACGACATGAAAATTTATTTACCAATTTCATCTCAAAACGATGCCTTGGCGCTACAGAGAGACCTAACACGGCTGGAAAATTATTGCCTTGTGAACAAGTTAAATTTAAACCCCTCCAAATGCTTTGTTACCACCTATAGTAGAATTAAAGAAACCCTAGATACTAAGTATATTTTAGGTGGACAAACCCTGTCCAGTAAGGACAGTGCCAAGGATCTCGGAGTTATACACGACACAAAACTTATGTTTCATCTACATATTGACGCAATAATTGGTAAAGCCTCCAGAGCACTTGGGTTTCTCATGCGCATTTCTAGTTGCTTTTCCGAAGCAAAGACCTTGAAGGTTCTCTACTGCACCTTTGTTAGGAGTCATCTGGAATACGCATCATCTATATGGAACCCGTGCTACAATAAATACACTGACCGTATAGAAAATATTCAAAAAAGATTTATAAAATACCTTTGTTTTCACCAGAAAGTTAAATACAACTCTGGACGTTATCTCAAACTCTGTAAACGCTATCACATCTTACCACTGAATACTCGTCGCGAAATTGCTGATTTTACGTTTATAACACGAATTATTAACAAAGAGATAGACAGTTCTGAACTACTAAACAAATTATTATTTAACGTCCCCAGTAAGCAGACTCGCTATAATACGCCTTTAAATATACCGCGTGTCACTTCAAATTATAGGCAGAACAGTTGCATGGTGAGAGCTATCATGACTTTCAATAGGCTTTGCAAAAGACACGATATAGACCCTTATTCCACTAAGGTGCCTTCAGCGAGAAGGCTTTTGGGGTCGATCTTTTTCAAGTAGTCAGTCTTTGCTTGAGGTTGTCGCTCCTGCGACTGGTACATCATTTATTTCTTTACTATGTTTTTATTATAAGCTCACATTTAATGTCACATTACGCTGTTTCTATAGGTGAAGACTTGTAATTGGCTTTTTGTTTCTTAGTGTTGAAATTCTATTATGTATGAATAGCTGTAAGTCTTCCATGCTTTATAAATAAATAAATAAATAAATAAATAAATAAATAATTAGTTATCATATGTTTTCAGGGCTCGTGCATGGGCTGAGTATTGTTGGCCACAAGAAGATTGGACTCATGCCACTTTACTTTCACTGCATACTAAAAACAGAGTTTTATGCGGGAGACATTTTAGTTCATCTCAGTTTTATGATAATAAGAGGCAAAAACTGATAAAATTTGCAATTCCTGATTCACACGAAGTTATGAAGCTATTAAGTGACCATGAAAATGTGTTTAATCAGGTTCGCTTACCTATTATAGTTTATTGCCATTGCTATTTTTATAATTCAGTGATTATAGAGCAAGGTACATCTCAGTAATTCATTAATGCATTTTATGTTCCTATTTTCAGAATGTACAGAACCTGGATGATGAACCATCTGTCATGCTGCTTGTTTCAAAAGATAAAGCTTCACCAATTTGCACAAAACAGGTAATGGCTTATTTTTACCTGAAGCTATGTCAAATTGAGTATTACTAATTTGGTATTTAAAAAATATTTTTAGGTTGTTATTCTTTCACGATATTTTATTCCTTTTAAATAACAGTGTTATTTAACATAGGTAATGGCTTACATATTTGTGGTCGCGTGATCCTTAATTAATTTTGATGAATTAATTTATGTGAAACTAATTTTATATCAGTGATTATTTTTTTAATTTCCTTGCCATATACCCACAGGAATCAGTTTCCTTACACATACTATGTACTATGTCCTAGGAAATATTAACCCTGTAATATTTTAATTTCAGATGTTAATACAAACCCCATTATTGGATACAGAAAGCAATATTAGTCAGCCTTCAACAAGTGGAGTGATATCAGGACAACAAGCTTTTGAGAATTTTTTTCCAATATTGGAGAACCCTTGCAAGGAGCAGGTTAGATAAAATAGATATTAAATTTATATATTATAAACATACATATGTAATAACTTCAAAATTTTACAATATGTTAATAAAGATAATATGCATGTATAGGTAATTTATAGATTTAAGTACATAATATATGTAATGAACCTCGTAGTCGCATTGGGTCACAACCTGTAAAGATATGATGTATAAATAAAAACTTTCATTTTAATTTTCATACTATAAATTTAAAATAAATTCAATTTGCTTTGAGGTTCAAGCAACAAAGTCAGACAAACAACATTCATTTTAAATCATTTGTAGTGTGCACCCCAACACATCATCTCCCGACTTTTCATGCTTTAAAATGTTTTTTATTGTGATTTAAGCATATACTACCAGAAATGGCTCCAAGTGTGTCTACTTCCAATAAGCCTAGAGGGATCCTAAGTGCAATAAATGTGACCAAAACCAGCTGCTTAACTACTAGAGAAAAGAAAATGTACAACATTTGTAGAAAAAACATGAAAGAAATTATAAGACTGAGGAAAAAATTGAAAAGTAAAAAGATTAACCCAATAAAATTTTTGTATGAGAGTGAAAATGTTGACAAACTTTGCAGCTTTACAAATTCTTTTATGGTGCTGCTACAAAGCCAATTAAAAAATGCTCCAAAAAAGCCTAAAGGACGGAGATACACTCTAGAACAAAAAATTATGGCATTAATAATATATAAAAAATCACCAGCATGCTATAGACTTCTCAGAAGGATGTTTTCTTTGCCATGCCAAAGCAGTTTAAACAAATTATTAAACAAAGTCCCACTTAAACCTGGAATAAATAATCATATTTTCAAGTCATAAAAAAAAATGTCACGTAAACAATCTGATGAAGACAATATCTGCATATTATCGTTTGATGAAATGTCAATAAGGAAGCACCTACATTATGACATGAAGCAGGACGAAATACAGGGTTTTCAAGACCACGGCAACCATGGTAGAAGTCCAGCAATTGCTTCTAAAGCATTGGTTTTCATGCTAGCTGGGATTAGAAAGAAATGGAAACAACCGGTCGCTTTCTATTTTTCTAATACTATAACAGCAGACAGAATGACAGTTATGGTAAAAGAGGTAAATATACATATATATATTGTGTCGAAGTTTAATATGTAGTGACTGCGCCCCAGACTCCCCAGAATCTCCCAATCCTGTGAAAATTCCGTGATAAGTTAACTATGTCACTCTGCAGTCTCCTGACTAAGTTTTGACAAGAAAGAATGACAAACTGACAATACAAGTTTCGCATTTATAATAGTAAGGATATATACATAGAATATATACATAGAGAGAAATTTATGAATAAATGAATTTGAATATATAGAGACCGGGCAGCAGCACTCTCTGATTAATCTGAAACTTTTAAACTGCGATCTTCAACCCGCCTGCCAAACGTGAAAATTATGGCAATACCCTCTTTATGTAGAGGAGTCCCATAGCCCAACTGTGGACTGGGCTGTTGATGATGATACATAGAATGATAGATACATCAAATGATTGTAATTCATTATTTTTATATTCTTTCAGATACTTGCCGAAAGCTTTAATGCAAATCTCAATGTGGTTGCTACTGTCTGTGACATGTCAACAGTGAATGTCAGAGTTTTAAAGACACTAGGTGCAACAACACAGGAGCCCTTTTTTTCCCTTGAGGGAAGGGAAATCGTGACATTATTCGACCCTCCACACCTCTTGAAATGCACTAGGAATATGCTAATGAAGCATAATGTTGAATGCACAACTGAGATACAAGGAAATGATATGCCTTTTAGAGGTGAATATAAAATAATATTTCATGTAGATTTTTTAGTGCCGCGATCTTAGGAAAGCCTATGTTCAGTGTACTGTGATAGACTGATAATGATGTAGTTTTTTCTTTTTAAACAATTTTTATTTTGTTGTCAACATGCTACAATTGGGACCTAGTGAAGGTTGCAGGATGAAAGTAGATGCAGGTAGCTCAGGACCAGTTGCTGTAGAGATCTTTGGGGGAAACCTCCAAAGAGGAGCTCCTGCTGTTGGCCAATAGTTCAGTAGTGGACTGTAATGGGCTGTTGATGACGTTGATGATGCTACAATTAAAAATTTGTAATATTTTTTTGCAGGCATAGTAAAATGGTCGCATTTGGAAACATTTTATAAATTGGATAAAATGAACACAATATTTGTGTATGCTCCTCAATAAACGGACAGTCACTTGTGCCTTAATGTGAAACAAAAAATGAAAGTGAGTCTTGCAGCCCAAGTATTCAGTTCAGGAGTAACAGCTGGACTTTTGGCTAAGATTGCCTCAAGTGAGTAATTTATGTACACAAATTTTGTTTTAAATAGTTTTACATTTAATTATTAACACAACCAGCCAATAGACATTTCATTTAAATTTAATGATTTAAATACTTGTGTAACTCCTATTAATTTCTATCATTGCTCTTCAAACATACTAATTTGGGGTAATATAATATATACAATGCAGTGTTATTGACTTGATAACACTGCATAAACTGTATTGTATTTTTTTATAATATGTGGTATATTATTAGGGTTCCGTACCTAAAAGGTAAAAACGGGACCTATTCATATGACTCCTCTGTCCGTCTGTCTGTCACCAGGCTATATCTCATTAACCATGATAGGTAGACAGTTGTAATTTTCACAGATGATGTATTTCTGTTGCCGCTATAACAACTAATACTAAAAACAGTATAAAATAAAATAAAAAAGGGGCTCCCATACAACAAACGTAATTTTTGCTATCTAGATATTAAATTTAGCTGTGCTTATATGTAATGGTACGGAACACTTAGTGCGCGAGTCCGACTCGCACTTGGCCGGTTTTATAGTCATTCCAATGTTATAATTTCCTCAGATGAACTTCCTGCTGAAGTCCATGCGACGGCGACATTTACCAAAAAATTCGACCAATTATTTGATGCCGTGAATGCTGATAGCCCCGACGCACGCAGAGGAAAGATTTTTTCTACAAATATTACAACTCGAAGTCCTCATCTTAAACTCTTTGTGGAAATGCGAAAATTTATTTCTGAAATGATTTACGTAGGAGCTAAATCCAAGCCACCTTCACAAGATGGATGGATCCATACAATTAATGGCATTGAAAGACTCTGGAAAAATTTGCAGGTTATTGAAATCCGTAGTCTAGCCACGCGTCGTTTGAACCAAGACCCATTAGAAAACTGTTTCGGCTGCATTCGCTATAATTGTGGGTCTAATAATAACCCCACAACTCAACAATTTATAGCAGGCATAAAAACAGCCATAATATCAAATTTAAAATATTCAGGGCAAAGAAAAAATTGTGAGGATGATGCAGCAAAACTACGCGACAACTTAACAAGTTTTTTAAAAGCTGATGATATAGACCCTAAAGATTTAGATAGGGATATATTAGGGATATATTCAGATAGCTGAATTAGACAAGCCTGTGCATATGTGTGTGGTTTCATTTATAAAAACATGCAGCAAAATGAATGCCTAAACTGCAGAACTGCATTGTTAGTAAGTGAACCAGAAACCATACATATATTCACAAGCTTTAAAGAATTTAGTAACGCACAATCATTAAAGTACACAAATAAAAATATGATTCAGTGTGTTCAAACTATAGCATTAATAATTTATAAATATTTAAATGCAGAGGCTTGGCAACCACGAATTAAAAATAATATTATAAAATTATTAGAAACAATAGATTTTGAATTTTTAAATAAATGCATGGATCATTTCGAAATAAATAAAAGAAAAATAATAATCTCCACATTTTTTATTACTGTTAAGAGGTATATTGTGATAAAAAACAGAGAATTCGATGAGGACGAAATAAATAAAGCTCTTCAGAGGAAAATGTTAATTGTAAGAAATAAATAATTTTAATAATTTAATTTCATTTGAGTTTTATTTTAGTACTGTAATAACTTCCCTAATCTACTATTAACAGGGCTCAAGAATCATTTCTCAGTAATGATAATTAAAAAATAGTATTACAGAGAAATGATTTTTGAGCTCTGCATAATTATTATTTTATTACTACTAGAGTACCTACATTTTGAACCTTCCCGCTCCAATTTAGTTTAGTTGCTAATCCGCAGTGGCGCTAGTGTAATAAGTGTGTGACACAATGGTCGCTTTTTTTTGTTCGGAGTTACGTTTCTTCTCCGCTAGGAGTATATATGTTCTGTGCTAAGGATACTGGCAGAGTCGCGACTTAAACACTACGATAAGTCGCTTCTAAAGAAGCCATCAAACAAGAACAAGAGATGTGACATACCCCGTTTTCCAATCAGAGCACAATAGCGCATTATGCGGCACAATGCTCAACGTTGGGTGTTCCAATTACAGCATCGCATCGCACAATCGAGCACTCTCAAAAGTGATGCGTGCAATCCATACCAACTTCAACGACCAAAAATTAACAAGTATTTTTTCTTTAAATTGGCATTGATTGAAATTTTATTTATATAATATCGTTAGTAATATTATTAATTGTTAAAAAAAATTTTAAGGCTTTCGTTTCGTCGTAGTTTTCTAGAAATAATCAAAGTTAATTCAAGCTGTGTAAAAAAATAAATAAATATAATCGCTATAGGCTATAGTGCTCTGATTGGAAAACGGGGAGTCGCATGTCATAATCTAAGATTTTTTTGCATCCCTAGTTGCTGAGCTAAGTTACCTACAATCTTCTATCTATTCTGTGTTACCTACCCTACGCTATATTTTCTGCGTTGCTCGGCTATGTTTTTATTGCAATTTATGAATTCGGCTTTAAATAAATTCTATTGATCCTATTCAGTTCCTAGCCGACTTTAATAAGTGATATCCTGATTGCCTTTCTAATCTCCGCTATGAAAGAACTTATTAACTGAGGAGTCAGAAGCCGGACTCACACTCCCAAAATGGGGTTGGATTTCGATGTCTTTGAATTTTGCAAAAAATTGCGCCAAAATCGCCCGCCACCGTATCAATGCCCGTTAGAGAAATGTGATAAAGTTTACAAAAGCTTGTGTGGGTTGCAGTACCATCTGGTAAATTATGATCATGATAATCCTACTCCGGCAACTCCTACTGTTGCGAATAATCGTAAGAAAGGAAGAGGTAGGGCTGCGGTACCAACTGGAGACATCGCGCTTCAGAGCCCACCGAAAGAAGCTTTGACATTTGCTGAAGCTCAAAAAGTAGTACAGTTTGAAATTGATGGAAAGATCAGTAGAATACCTATAGATCAACCTTTAGCTATTATGTCTCTTGAGGAATGGGAAAAGAAGAATTCTGAGTTAGAGAAACCTCTACCAGTTGTTGAACCTCCAGCTGAGCCTCATGTCAAATTACCTGAAGCAAGCTTCAAGGTAAAGTTCTTGATTTTATGATCTAGGTCAAATATTATTACATACTTTCCTTTTCTAGGTCATTATTTGAAGCATGCCATGTAGTTAGTAAATTATTCAGAGTGGTATTACTAAGATGAATACTGGACTTAAATAGAAATAAATTAATTTAATATAGGGACTTCTTTAGGATAAGAGTTCTGTTTATTTAATGTTTTCTTCCTAACTAAGAACACCTATGGAAATTAACACGTAATATAACAATATTTTCACAGCTTATATCAGATTACAATGAACGTGTTTGTGATGCACCTCCGCGTCCAAATGCGTACATAAGATTTATAGAGAAGTCAGCGGAGGAATTAGATGGTGAGGTTGAATATGATGTGGATGAAGAAGACACTGCCTGGTTAGATATTATAAATAAAACAAGAACTAAGAATGGACTACCAACAGTTACGGTTGATACGCTGGAGTTGTTAATGGATAGGCTGGAAAAAGAGTCATATTTTCAAGTAAGTTTATACATTTAAAAATCTAAAAAGTATACTATAAACTACACTGAAGATATTGATACAAAATTCAGTCTATTGGCATAATAGAAGCCAAAACAATGGTTTATAGAAGTTTTGTTTGTCTGTCTGTTTGTTTGTATGTGCATCATGTCAAAACTACTGCATGGAATGGAATACCGTTTTCAGTAATATGTTGGTAGAGATTTAACTTAAAGTATAGGCTACAGCGTTTCTAACAATTTATCCCGGGATAATTCTTCTTCTTCTTCTTCTTCTTCTACGGGCGGTATCCACAACTCGACGACTTAAGTGCGCCTGTTTTGTGTGATGGAGGGTAGTGGGCTGGTTACTCCAGCCATCCCAGCTCCACCAGGAAGTTCCCCAGCTTCTTGACGTCGCCGAAGACCTCCCGGAGGCTACCCGGTGATCCCAGGTAGTTCGCCCGGTAAATTGCCACTCCGCTGCAATCTAGCAGCACGTGAGCGGCTGTCTCCTCAGCCTCCATGCATGCCCTGCACAGGGGGCTGTCCGTGATACCTAGGTTAAAAAGGTGTCTGTTAAAATTGCCATGACCTGTCAATGCGCCAGTTATGAGACGCATCTGAGATCTGTTTAGCTGTAGAAGTGCTCTTGTGAACCGACGATTTACTCTTGGAAGCGCCAGTTTGGCTTGTCTGCATTCCTCCAGGCTGTTCCAGAGGTCGTTGTGTAGTTTGTCAGTGCGTTGACGCATTTGCTTTCTGAACCAGCTGCTGGGGAGAGGAATGATCGGTTCTGGTCCTATTGGTCTCAATTCCGATCCCCTCTTTGCTAGTTCATCGGCTGCGTCATTGCCTCGTATTCCACTGTGTCCTTTTATCCATTGCAGGGTGATGTCGTTTGCCTGACAGCCTACCTTATTTAAGGCTAGGTGGCATTCGTAAATTAAACTTGACGTTATTACCTTGTTATTTAGCGCTTGTAGGGCCGCTCTACTATCGGAGAGGATGCGGATTTTTTGTCCTGTTACCTCTCTGGCGGCCACTGCATTTGCAGCCAGTAGTATGCCCATGCACTCCGCCTGGAATACTGTATTATACATACCCAGTGACATGGATAGGTGTATATTTAGGTCTTCCGAGAAAATGCCGCTGCCTGTGCCCGAGCTGGTTTTGGATCCGTCTGATCCCGGGATAATAATTATGTAATTCCTTTATGAAAACGTGTTTTATGTTTCATCCAAAATTTCATGTGAAGAAGTGGTGGACAACATCTTGTTAAAAATAAATTAATAACTTACATTTTCTGTTATGAGATAAAATACTTTTAACCATCCTCATTTAGTATAAGGATGGTATAACAAAATATAATATTATGTATTATAAGTATGTATTACAATAGAAAGGTAGTCAATCTGTATTCTAGTACCCATAACACAAGCATATAAGCTTGGCATGGGAACATGCTCTCAGGCCAGGGGCGTAGCTGCCGCCGTATCAGCCGTATCAATTATACGGGGCCCCCAGGCTACAGGGCCCCTGGAGTGTGTAGACAAAAATTAATAAATACTTCCCATTTTTTTTTACCTTTCTTAAGGGCCCCCAAAAAAATTTTTATACGGGGCACCACCAAGGCACGCTACGCCCCTGTCTCAGGCAGGGTCCTAAGTCGGGTATTTCAATGGTGTCACAATTGTACCTCAATGGCACCATTATGGCGCCATTGTGAAGTTTTTGGTAGTCTACTATTAATTTCTTGTCATAGTGGTGCCATTACGACTTCATCATTGACTTGCCATTGTGAAAGTGACATAAATTGCTAGTCTCGTACACAATGGCAATTCAATGACTGAAATGTTTCGGTAGTCTGCTATTTTGAATTTTGACAGTAATATTTTGAAATTGTCCTGTGTCAACAGATTGCCAAAAATAAAAAATAGATAGATAGAAATTGTCCTATCACATGTACAACGGCAACCATTGCTCTTGTTGGTGTAGTGATCTTTGCAAATAAAATTAGATAGGTAATTATTTATTACAACATCCACGAGATGTATTCCGCGCGCCAAAATATTTTACAATTAGCCAACGCTGTGGAAAGAAGACGTATAAAATGCAGACAACGTCGTCGAGCTCGTCGGGTAATGAGAGACAACGTGAATTCGTATATCGATTCATCCGACGACGAATTTGTTAAAACGTTCCTTCTGACAAAATTTGCTCAAGGGTCACCATTCTTAGGAACTTCTTTGCACAGTACTATTTTGGCACCATTTTGGTTTTGCCATATTCAAAAATTAGGGAAGGAATATTTACAAAAAGGACCGAAAATTTTGGAAAAGGAATGTAATCAGGAGAGTGTTAACAAATTTAAACCTTTGACAGCAGAACAGATAATTGAGTTAATGTATAGCAAAACAATGTAACAGCTTGACAATTAAACTCGTTGCATTTGATTTAAATGTTCTTTGTAATTTATTGCAATTTACTAATCTCTTATACTTCACATTGCTTTCTATACTAATAAATAGTATGTACAAATATATCTAAATGAAGTCTAGCATGATTAAATGTTTAAATTTATTAGTAGTTTTTTGAAAATCACTTCGACTAACGCATTTTTTGAAAACGGCAACACATACATGCCATTCTAACACAATTCATAGATAAAAGAGACCGATAACTTCATTGCATAAATAAAAGAGACCTACAATTTCATTGCCATTGAACGACCATTATGAACTCATATAGCAGACTACGGACATTTGACTTCAATGGCAATGGCATTGCAGTTGCGTCGTGTCGTTATGACGATTATTCAAAAATAGCAGACTTAACCACCTGTCCATTACATAAACCACTTGACCACAAGACCCGTCAAAATGAAATATTTAATAATGATTTACTTTCCAGGCATCTCAGAATGGTCAACAAACAGCAGTTACAGTTGATGAAGATGCTGTATGCTGTATATGTATGGACGGCGAGTGTCAAAACACTAATGTTATATTATTCTGTGACATGTGTAACTTGGCTGTACATCAAGATTGTTATGGGGTAAATATTATTTATTTATTTTACAGAAATTTACACTAGGAAACAATAATTAATACAGTCATAAGAAAAGTAGTGTAGGTATCTATATATTTCTATTATACAGATATGTCTCAAAAATCTTTCAAAGTTAGGGTTTATATTACCTTAATAACTGACATCAGATAAATACGCCAAAAATACCGAGATTTGTGGGTGAAATATAGTTTGCCCTAGATATAATAAATGTTCATGCACATTTTACACAACATCCTCTGGTCACAAAGTAAGCTATATTTCTATGCTTGTTTTATGGGTATACATTCCACACAACGTCCTCTGGTCCCAAGTACCAGAATACGGATATACTATATAAATTACTTTTCTTTTGTAAATACATGCTTATAATACATAAAAAACACCTAGACACAGTACATACATTTATATGAAAATTATAAATATCACACAAATGATTGTCCCAAGTGGGGATGGAACCCGCGATCTCGTAAGCGGCAGTCAGTAACATGAACCAGTCGACCAAAGGGCCCGTTAATGTAAGTATTAAATAGGCGATATGTTTATTTGGTAGGTTCCATACATTCCTGAAGGCCAGTGGTTATGCAGACGATGTTTACAATCACCATCGCGATTAGTTAATTGCGTTCTATGTCCAAATACTGGTGGTAAGTGATTTTATTATATTTTATTTTATTAATAAATCTGGTTTTCCATGTGGTGACGGATTAAGAATACAAGTGTCACCACCTCCCAAGGGTGCTGTAAAAGTCAGCTAAGGGATATTGCACACAGATAACATCCTCTGTGAGAGACGGAAAACTCGAAAATAAACCCTGTGCCAACACGCCTGGTCAGCGCGGTACAGTAGACCATAATCCTTCCCAAAGTGGAGGAGGCCCGTGCCCAACAGTGGGACGTAAATGGGCTGGAGAAGAGAAGAAATCAGGTTCTTAATTATCGAAAATCTAAAATAAAACGACAGTGACCTAACCCAAAACGCACACACGCGCAAGTTTCGACGACGAGTTTGCTATGTGAGCTTATAGCTTCAAAACTAAGCAACGGATTTTGATATGGCTTTTTTAATGATAGAGTGTTTCAAGAGGATGCCTTTTTTGTATAATTTATCAAAGTTTGGTTTTGGTCGGCGCAACATATCTTCTAGTTCAAGTTTTGGCTGATTCTTACGCGTGGAATTTAACGCGTAATAATCAGCCAAAACTTGAACTAGAAGATATGTTGCGCCGCCCCTGAATGATGGGACAAGGGTAGGAGTTTTTTGAAACAACTGATGATAAAACTGTAAAGGATAATAAATATTGTGTAAATTTTCAGGTGCATTCAAACAAACTGATCAAGGTACTTGGGCTCATGTAGTTTGTGCTCTGTGGATACCAGAAGTTCGTTTCGCAAACACCGTGTTTCTGGAACCAATAGGTAATATATTTTTATTAAGAGGATACCAAAATAGCTTCGTGCATTTTTCTATGTACGAAGTTTTCATTGTTTCTTTAGATTGAATGGCTAGAGCTCTAATTTTTAAGTATATGTTTTTTCAATATATGATCTAGGATCGCACGAACTCAGAAACGCGATTGAAAAAAGTTTTCTCGATAGAAAATCTTGGCGAAACAACCTCTCTTATTTTTTATTTTTTTCATTTGTCGGTCTATTATCGCGTATTAACTAATGAAATAACTTTAAAAACATAGGTAACTATTATGTATAGAAACACGTGGATCAGAATCTTTACTTCTTATAAAACAAAGTCGTAATTTTTGTATGTATGTCCCTATGTGAGCTTATATCTTCAAAAATACGCAACGGATCTCGATGCGGTTTTTTTAATAGATAGAATGGTTCAAGAGGATGGCTTTTTTGCATAATTTGTTGGTGTTTGCTGTATATTTGATGAGATATGATTAAATTTGCCGCGAAACTCAGACGCGTGCGTGCTATAAATGAAAACGCTGCCTTATTTATGTGAGGTACAACAAATTGGAATTGAATTGAGGAAGAATTGCTTTTTACCTATATTTCTTCAAAAAAGTCCGCGAGGGCATATGTCTATCTTTTAAGTGAAACCCGCTGTACCCATAATAATGTCGCAAAAATTATCAAATTCAATAGGGTGTTTTCAAAAGCTATTTATGTGTATATAGTAATCTTTTTTATCAAATTAAATAGCTTAGTTAGCTTACGCAATTAATGTAGATTATAACTGCTCTTTACAGCATGCAATATAAATGAATATCTTCGGAGATATGACGAAAAAAGAATTACGCGCGACAAAATAAAATACTTGAAACTGTTGGCCGAACAACGCGAACGTTTCCTCGGTCTTCATTCCATACTCTAATATTTGGATGTTTGGTTATTGTTGGATTGTATGAATGTAAGGATGTTTGTTGTTCTTTCACGTAAAGACTACTGGATAGATTTTCATGAAACTTTCCTAAATTCCACGCGTACGGAGTCGCGGGCAACAGCTAGTTAAAATATATTTAGTAGATTTTGAGTAAATAGGAAAAGTATCCCTAATTCTTCATTTTCTGTGCCTACTGGCTGTGGTAATATGTACGTGTTGGCGATGATATACGATAATATTGATGTAGGCCCTTAACACTTACGTAATATAAATATACCTAAATTACGTAATGTTACTAAGACTGCCGTCTGTCCATCTTTCACCAGGCTCTGTCTCATCAACAGCTAGAGAGTTGAAATTTTCAGACATGATGTATTTTTCATGTCTCTATATCTATATTATAAAGCTGAAGAGTTTGTTTGTTTGTTTAAACGCGCTAAACTCAAGAACCACTGGTTCGATTTGAAAAATTCTTTCAGTGTTGGATAGTACATTTACCGAGGAAGGCTATAGGTTATATAACATCACGCTGAGACCAATAGGAGCGGCAGCAGCAGCGAGCAGTAGTAAAAATCAAAAACGGGGGATTCTTCCCTTCTTCTCAGAGACTTCTCGTGCGCTATTGTAGCCAGAGGCGTTTTTTTGAAAATTAGCGCCCTGGGCCATTTGATTTGAAGTCCCGGGCCAATTTAATTACCCGCCCTATAAATTGATAGAGATAGCGCAAAATTTTAAATCCGAAGGCTTTTGACCCCCTTTTCAGACTGGCCGCCCCGGGCCATGGCTCCTATGGCCCTAGGGTAACTACGTCTCTGATTGTAGCTATACTTAGCTGGTATTTTTTATATTGTTTGTAGATTCAATAGAGATGATCCCAGCGGCTCGTTGGAAGCTACAATGTATGGTATGCAAACAACGTAGTGTTGGTGCTTGTATACAATGTCATAAATCCAGCTGTTATTCTGCTTTCCATGTTACTTGTGCACAACAAGCTGGGTAAGTTCTGGGCGACATTATTTTCAAGATAAAGCCCACGTTCTTTGTAATTTGATTTCCTTAGATTAAGATTTTAAAAAAGCTGGATATATTAGAAACAAACAAATGATGAATGTCTCTCTTAGCCCACCAACAACCCACTATTGGGCACGGGCCTTCTCTACTTTAGGAGGGATTATGGTCCACTGTGTCACGGTGACCAGTCGTGTTGGCATTGGGTCATAGAAGTGAAAATTGTTGCAAAAAAAATTCTAAATGCTACTACAACTACTACAACAACACTACTGGCAACAACTAGTGACGCATATTTACAAATATTAAAGTTCTGTAAAAAGCCTAGTTTACTAGAGGCTTTTACACTTAATTATAGACTTATACGCTTAATTAGAGACTTTTACGCTTAATTAGTCTTTTACGCTTAATTAGAGACTTTTACGCTTAAATTAGAGACATACATTTAATTAGAGACTTATACACTTAATTAGAGACTTATACACTTAATTAGAGACTTATACACTTAATTAGAGACTTTTACACTTAAATAGAGACTTATACACTTAATTAGAGACTTTTACGCTTAATTTAGGAGTAAAAGATGTGTTATTTATTCAATTTTGTTATGATTATAGTCTGTATATGAAGATGGAGGCTGCAGGAGCCGGCCGTGATCCAAGTCAGCCTGTACAAGTCGCGAAGATGGCGTACTGTGACGCACATACGCCAGCACATATATTACAGGTATTTACATGATAATAAATCTTATACCCAATAAATTAACTAATGGACCTCTTTTTGCGAGGTCGCAAGTTTGATTCTCGCAAAAAATAACAATTTGTACGATATTTATCACATTACACAAATATATATTTTAAGTATGTCAGTATTCTGGTACCCATAACACAAGAAAATATGTTTCACGCAACGTCGTCTGCTCCAAATCTATATTAGAGGACGTTGCGTGAAATGATACCAATTCTATGTACACAGCTAAACTAAGAAATTTTAATTTATAGTCAATAACAGAACTCGGCAATGTTAACTCAACTTTCTTAATAAAAAAATTGTGTATAATAGATATACGCCACGATTAGCTATACTTATACTACCTGTCCCGGCAAACGTTGTATTGCCATACTAAAAAAAATGGGTCAAGTGCGAGTCGGACTCGCGCACGAAGGGTTCCGTACCATTATCTATGCAACATAAGGCACGTTATTAATAAATGAGCAAACAACACACACAATACTTAATTAATCACGTTTGTTGTATGAGAGCAAGAAACGGTAAAAAAATCATGTTTGTTGTATGGGAGCGGGAGCCCCCCTTAAATATTTATTTTATTTTATTTTTAGTATTTGTTGTTATAGCGGCAATAGAAATACATCATCTGTGAAAATTTTAACTCTCTAGCTATCACCGTTCTTGAGATACAGACGGACGGACGGACAGACAGCGAAGTCTCAGTAATAGGGTCCCGTTTTTACCCTTTGGGTACGGAACCTTAAAAAAGGTTTGAAAAATTGATGTTGGCCGATTCTCAGACCTACTGAATACGCATGCAAAATTTCATAATAATCGGTCAAACCGTTTCGGAGGAGTACAGTAACTAACATTGTGACACGTGAATTTTATATATTAGATTATAAAGCGGAAGAGTTTGTTTGTTTGTTTAAATGAGCTAATTTTAGGAACTACTGGTACGATTTCAAAAATTCTTTTTTTGTTGGATAGTCCATTTATAGGGGAAGGCTTTAGGCTTTACAACATCATGCTGCGACCAATAGGAGCGAAGCATAAGTAAAATGTTGCAAAAACGGAGAAAAGTTTTGTAAATTACACGCGTACTGGGTCGCGGGCAACAGCTAGTAATTAACATAACTATGCACAACAAAATAGCTAATTAAATAAAATACACTATAGTTATTTTCATGTTTAGTTAAGTTTAGTTGTGGGCGTAGGATTGGTACCATTTTCAGGAATTTTAGTTTTCATTATCATATATTGATGTTAAAACATTTATTGAACAGGAAAGAAAAGCTCAAGAATCCGAAGGTGACACAAAGTCAACAGATTTAACAGCTATAAGACAAAAAGGCAGAGAGAAAATAAAGCAGGTATTTATCAATATTTTGTGTAAAAAAAAAACTAGAATTTTACACTTTAAAACATTTACCAAATTATTTAGTGTCGGTTGTTTAGTTTTATATTCTGCACAATTTTTTTTTATTTGTATCTCGTCTCGTCACTAACATGGCCCAGCGGAGGATCAATGCTGGTTTTCCACCAGCTGGGACCAATTTGTAACGTGTGTATTAGCTTTCGCATATATTTAAATTGTATGTGTTAAGAGGATACCAAAATAGCTTCGTGCATTTTTCTACGTACGAAGTTTTCATTGTTTCTTTAGATTGAATGGCTAGAGCTTTAATTTTTAAGTATATGTTTTTTCAATATATGATCTAGGATCGCATAAACTCAGAAACGCGATTGAAAAAAGTTTTCTCGATAGAAAATCTTAGCGAAACAACCTGTCTCATTTTTTATTTTTTTCATTTGTAGGTCTATTATCGCGTATTAACTAATGAAATAACTTTAAAAACATTAGTAACTATTATATATAGAAACACGTAAATCAGAATTAAAATATATTTAGTAGATTTTGAGTAAACAAAAAAAATATCCCTAATTCTTCATTTTCTATACCTACTAGCTGTGTTAATATGTACATGTTGACGATAATATTGATGTAGGCCCTTAATGTCTTTCTTTCTATTCAAAATCTTAAAATAACTGATAAAATTGATTCATGTAGTTTTAAGTAATCATAATACCACTTTCTATAGGCTCGTCGTGTATTAGCTATGAAGCGTACCTGGGCCCCAGTAGTATTAGTACCAACCCTGGCTGCCGAGCGCGTGGCTGAAGTGGCAGCCCTAGCGCCAGGTCCACCCGCCGCAAGAAGTCACCTCATCAAAAAATTACTACCATACTGGACTTTGAAGAGACATAGTAGGAATGGAGTACCGCTTTTAAGACGTCTACAAAGCCTCACTAGTCATCATGGTATGATAATATACTTTTTAACTAACTCAAAAAAAGAAGAAGGTTTATATTCGTCTGTATGTATTTTTTTTCATGTTTGTTACCTCATAACTTAACTGGGCGAAGAGATGTCAAAGGTTCTTTTTTTATTTGAAAGCTGGTGGTTCCCCTGTGGTCCCATTGGCACCAGGTCAGGATCTGATGGTTATCTTCTAGGAAATCAAATTTCAAAGCCACATGAAGTCAGTTGAAATTTTTTTTTTAATTCCTCATAATTTTTTAGGGTTCCATATCAAAAAGTAAAATGGAACCCTTTTACTGAGATTTCGCTCTCCGTCTGTCAGTCACTAAGCTGTATCTCTGGAACGGTGATAGCTAGAGCGTAGTAGGCAGCTGAAAAAAGATCCCGGTTCTAACCTGGGGACTTCATTTTCACTTTTGATTTTTTTTTTGCTTATTGTAATTTTTTTGTTTTTATCTTTTTTAGGGTTCCGTACCCAAAGGGTAAAAACGGGACCCTATTACTGAGACTTCGCTGTCCGTCCGTCCGTCCGTCTGTCACCAGGCTGTATCTCAAGAACGGTGATAGCTAGACAGTTGAAATTTTCACAGATGATGTATTTCTATTGCCGCTATAACAACAAATACTAAAAATAAAATAAAATAAATATTTAAGGGGGACTCCCATACAACAAACATGATTTTTTTACCGTTTCTTGCTCGATACTAATAACGTTGCCTTATGTTGCATAGATAATGGTACGGAACCCTTCGTGCGCGAGTCCGACTCGCACTTGACCAATTTTATTATTTCTTTTGCAATGCCCTGCAGTAATTAATTTAAATAAATGAGTCGCACGTGTGTGCGAATAATTTATTATATTAATAGTATTTTTTCTGTATATTGTGCAGGTACCAGAGGTATACAAGATGGTACAGTTAATGTCAGAGAGCTATGCAATCAGCTGAAATATTGGCAGAGAATCAGACAGGATTTGGAGAGAGCCAGGTAATAAAAACAAAATCAAATAAAAATAATGTATATCTTGTAAGGTCATACCACCAAAACTTTTTAGCGTTCATTACCAACAAGTAAAATGGGAACCTATTACTAAACTGGGGAAGTGATGTCGCCAAAGAATTGGGTTCTGCTAGAGCACGAAAGCTCTGGTGACAATTTGGATGCGCAACAGTCTCAATAAAGTCCAGTTTTACCCTTTGGTACGTAACCTTAAAAGCTGGTTTCTAGGTAAAACCCACGGATCACCTTCAATAGATAGAGCATTGCCAGATTTTTATTAGCCACTGAACGCTGTTGACCTCGACTTCGTACGCGTGGAATTTAGAACATTTTGCCGTTTTCGCAAAATTTTTCACTGATGTTTCGCTCCTATTGGTCGCAGCGTGACGTTATATATATCATAGCAATCCTCGATAGATGTTCTATCTACCACTGAAAGAATTTTGCAAATCGGACCAGGGGTTCCTGAGATTAGTGCGTTCAAACAAACAATCCAACTCTTCAGCTTCATAATATCTGTTAGTATAGATAATAAATAAATATTTATGGATATATACATATCTTCTAATATATAAAATTCACGTGTCACAGTGTTAGTTACCGTACTATGGTACCGGAGTTCGGTAACCGATTCTTATGAAATTTTGTATACACATTCAGTAGGTCTGAGAATCGGCAAACATCTATTTTTCAAACTTATTTTTTTAGTATTGCAAAACAACGTTTGCCGGGACAGCTAGTATATATATATAAGCTATATTTCTATGTGTTTGTATATTTGCAGGTTATTATGCGAGCTTGTACGCAAACGTGAACGTTTGAAGGCAGAGTACACGCGTGTATGGGAGCGCTGTGTCTTACACACATTACGTCCAGAACGTGCCGCTTTACACAAACTACTGCGTTTGTTACGACAGAAGGATACCAGCGATATATTCTGTGAACCTGTTGACTTACAAGAGGTATGTATTTAAACTCAAATTTTTATTGCAAACTAAATGTTGATAAAATAAGGTGATAAAATACAGGAAAAGTATTTTTGACTTAGGCCTTTTGCAGGCATAGCAAAAATAGTAATATTAAAAATACAATTATGACCAACCCTATTTCGTCCAGGCACTGTAAAAGTCAGCTAAAAGATATTATAAGCAGTTAACATCTATTGTAAGAGACGGAATACTCGAAATTTAATCCTATGCGAACACGCCTGATTAGCGCGGCATAGAAAACTATAAAATCTCCCAAAGTAGATGAGGCCCTTGATCGACAGTTAGACGTTAATGGGCTGTAGAAAACTGTCAAGAAAAATTTGAAACCATACAGGAAAAGTTCCATCTGTTATTATCATAATGTATTCATCTTAATTTCTACCCTAAATAATGGGATAACGGCTGGAAAACCCCTGATTCATACATATTTGGCTCTCGTTTAGGTACCAGATTATAGCAGTGTTGTGAAACACCCAATGGATCTCAGTACTATGGGCAAGAAGCTGGACCGTGATGCTTACAAGACCATAGATGACGTTGAAGCGGACTTCAAACAGATGATAGAGAACTGTCTCACTTATAATAATAAGGATACTGTGTTTTATAAGTAAGTAAACTTTTCCATTGATATCTCTCTCTCTTTCTCTGAACATGATACATTAACCACGCGAGCACAAGGGTATCCATGTTCTGGTATCCATCACACATGCTATTACCTTAGCTTGGAATCAAAGGACCATGTGGAAATTGTCTATGACTATTTATTTTTCCTCTATCTTTTTTTAAAAACAGGGCTGGTGTAAAAATGCGGAATCAATGTTTACCAATATTCCGTCAAGCTCGTCGCGATGTACGCGAGGCTGGTATGACTGTATTATGTAGTGTCAGCCCTGAACCAAGCCCACGCGCAAGTCCTGTACGAAAAGCCAGTCCAGTTCTTGGTTGTAGGAGAAGTGTCAGCCGAGCTGCTAGCAGACCTAGGTCTAGTAGTAGTGACCATTCACCTGGTAAGAATTTGTTAATGATTTTAATAAAAAATAGGCTTAAAATGCTTTGAGTACTACCTGCAATCATCGTCCACTAGGTGGCAGCACGAAGATTTTTATTTTTAATACGGTTTTATAAGCTCAGTACGTATCTATCAATGTATTAATCTATAACGGAATCTTTAAAAACAATTTTCACCCGCTTGCACTAGTTGGTTTGTTCTGAAATTTTGCATACACGTGAAGGACCGAGGACAATGCAATAAATTAAAATAATATTCCGGATTGTCATGCTTGTTTTTAGTTTTTATACTAAGCAGTTTAATTGTAT
This sequence comes from Orgyia antiqua, assembly GCA_916999025.1. Lineage (NCBI taxonomy): Eukaryota > Metazoa > Arthropoda > Insecta > Lepidoptera > Erebidae > Orgyia > Orgyia antiqua. Next base: position 26,861,335 of record OU779869.1, read on the forward strand.
TTATTAATTTTACAACTCGAAAATTGTCTGACCTAAAGAAAATAGACGCCTTGTAGCTTTTGACAATTTTAATATGTAGCGCTGCAGTTGTATCTAATATTCTTAAGAGGGTACTGTACTCCTAATTTAGGTATTTGCCTTAGGTATTGCTATCCCTATTCCCGAGCACCATGCTGAAAGGGACAAATATAGCTGAAGCAGATTTTACCTACAAATTCTTTGAGAAAAAGACGTTTCGTACTTCCCTTTTTTCTTCGCGAAAGTTAAACCGATTTTAATTGTTTTTACGCTATATTATAGATGAATCACTTTTTTTTTGGTAAAACGTTACCAAATATGTGTGATAGACGCTGCAACTTTACCTAAAGAAAACCGAAAAAAACGGGATTTTCGGATGGTCATATTTCTTTTATTTTTGTTTATTTTTTTTTTGTTTATTTTTTTTAAATATATATTCATGGACATTTCACACATCGTCCTCTGGTCCCAAGCTAAGCTTATTATGCTTGTGTTATGGGTACCAGAATACGGATATAATACATATACTACTTTTCTTTTGTAAATACATACTTAAAATACATAGAAAACACCCAGACGTAGTACAAACATTTGTATGACATTTATGAATATCACACAAATAATTGTCCCAAGCGGGAATCGAACCCGCGACCTTGTGAACGGCAGTCCAGTACACGAACCACTACGCCACGAAGCCCGTCAAATGATCGGTCATCGTTATTTATTATGTATTGAAAAAAAGAAAGTGACAGAAGCATAGATATACTGTTCATCTATAATATAGCTGAAAAACAAATAAAATCGGTTTAATTTCGCGAAGAAAAAAGGGACGTACGATACCCATATTTTTGTATGGAGCATAATTTGGTGTCATGCCCTCTTAAGGCGGAACGGAGTTCGCGAGCACTGCTACTTTACATTATACCTTTGGTTCCCTTAAAAGAACCCATCTATAATAACTTGTACATCGCCAGCCCATTTACGTCCCACTGTTGGGCACGGGCCTTCTCCGCTTTGGAGGGATTATGGTTGGTTGGTTATACTGACCAGACGTGTTGGCACAGGGTTTATTTTCGAGTTTTCCGTCTCTCACGGAGGATGTTATCTGTGTGAAATATCCCTTAGCTGACTTTTACAGCACCCTTGGGAGTTGGGGTGGTGACACTTGTATTCTTAATCCGTCACCACACAATAACTTGTACATTAGAACAATATTTCTATCAACTATATTAACTTTATTGTTGTTAACAGAGAGACGTTCTGTGCGTGGTGTATCAGTAGCTCGCAGCGAGAGAAGAAATTCTAATTCACGTAAACTTAACTCTGATGATGATAATAATATGGTAAATATTTATATATTACTAGCTGTTGTCCGCGACTTGGCATGTGGTGTGTGGCGTCACGCGAATGGATAAAATAAGGAATGAATATACATATTAGAGGAAGTCTGAAAGTGATGCCAGTGACTGAAAAATTGAAGAATGAGCGGATGTCCTGGTATGGGCATGTTATGTGACGAGAGGAAAGTAATGTCGTTAGGAGAGTTCAGAGTATTAATGTGGAAGGAAAAAAATCTAGAGGAAGACCTAAGAAAAGATGGATGGACTGTGTGAAAGAGGACATGAAAGAAAGAAGAGTTGACACAGAGATGACGGCTAATAAAAGACTGTGGAAGAAAAAGACATGTTGCGCCGACCCCAAATAATGGGATAAGGGCAGGAGGATGATGATGTCCGCGACTACCCACGCGTGGAATTAGAAAATATTTCCCGTTTTTGCAATATTTTTTACATATGTTTCGGTTTTATTTGCCGCAGCGTGATGTAATATAGCCTTCATTGATAAATATATACTATACTAGCTGACCCGGCAAACGTTGTTCTGCCATACTAAAAAAAAAAAGTTTGAAAAATAGATGTTGGCCGATTCTCAGACCTACTGAATAAGTATGCAAAATTTGAGAAGAATCGGTCAAGCCGTTTCGGAGGAGTACGGTAACTAACACTGTGACACGTGAATTTTATATATTAGATAACACTGAAAGAATTTTTAGAATCGGACCAGTGGTTCCTGAGATTAGCGCGTTCAGACAAACAAACACTTCTGCTTTATAGTAGTACAGATTTTTTTTTAATTATAGTCCTTTTAAATAAAAATTAAATTGTAGTGGAAAAAGTGATCACCGCAAGCGGGACATTTACATTATTGTTAGATTATACTATATAACCCACTGACGTTCGAAAACTACCCGAACCAAGTTAATTTTATGCTTTTTTTTTCTACATTTTGGTTTAAAGAATTTATTTCTCAAAAGTCAAATTTCACACTGTGTCTGGTCCCAAGCTTAGATTACTTCCTTATTTTTTTCTTCATGGACATTTCACACAACATTCTCTGGTACCAGAATACGGATATACCACATATAGTACTTTTTTTTGTAAATACATACATAGAATACATAATGAACACCCAGACGCAGTACAAACATTTGTATGACATTATAAATATCACACAAATGATTGTCCCGAGCGGGAATCGAACCCGCAGTCGGTTTCATGGAACACTAGACCAGGAAGCCCGTTGCTTGTGTTATGGGTTTGAATTGATGTGAATATTTTCAGCGTGATCCGTCACCAATAGAAGCGACAGTACCGATACGTCGTTGGTGGAGACGTGGTAGAGCGAGGGCGAGGGGACGTCGGGGCGGACTCTTTAGAGGAAGAGGACGTGCATCCACTTCCACGAGCACACTGTCTGTGCCTCTGGAACAAGAACAAAACGGTAATATATGAACACATTGAAATTATAGTGGAAAAAATTATCACCATGAGAGGGACTTAAACCCACTACCTCGGAATACCGTTCCGTTGCTCTCCCAACTGAGCTCTACCACGGAACCAGCACATGATAACCAAATTTTCCGCTACAATATTTTTCAAAGTGAGTTAAACATCATGCGATAACGTTTAAGGGCCTACATCAATATTATCGTATATCATCGCCGACAGTACATATTAACACAGCCAGTAGGCACAGAAAATGAAGAATTAGGGATACTTTTCCTATTTACTCAAAATCTACTAAATATATTTTAATTCTGATTTACGTGTTTCTATATATAATAGTTACCTATGTTTTTAAAGTTATTTCATTAGTTAATACGCGATAATAGACCGACAAATGAAAAAAATAAAATATTAAAGAGGTTGTTTCGCCAAGATTTTCTATCGAGAAAACTTTTTTTCAATCGCGTTTCTGAGTTTATGCGATCCTAGATCATATATTGAAAAAACATATACTTAAAAATTAGTGCTCTAGCCATTCAATCTAAAGAAACAATGAAAACTTCGTACATAGAAAAATGCACGAAGCTATTTTGGTATCCTCTTAACTCTCTAGCTCTCCGCTTCAGAGATACTGCCTGAATAGAGGGATGGACAGTGAACTCTCAGTTATAGAGTTCGGTTTTACTTTTTTAATACTGAATACTAAAATAAATGATTACTAACTCTGCTATCGTGGGTGTATTCTCACGAAAGCTCAGTTGGCAGAGTATTTTATTTTTCATCGTAATATTTCAGATCTTTATAAATAAATATTTAGGCTAAAAAGGGCTACAACGTCCTCTGGTCCAAGATAAGCGATTAGCTTGTGTTACAAGACAAAAGATACATTGATACTAAATATTACCATTAGGGCACCACAAACGCCAAATTAGGGGCAAAAAAGGGGAGGCCAGAAAGTGCTCACGACCAACGTGTGCTCGGCCCTGGAAGTGCAGTTTTTGCACTCGGGTGAGGACTCGCCTCCAACCAGCTCCCACAGGTATTCAGCGTGACAGAGGACAACGGGACACGCCGTGAGGAGCTGGGTCCTATCTTTCAAGTGGGGTCGAATTGCACACTTTATGAGTCCATCGCGGACAAACAACGTGACACGTAATTTTTATATATAAAGATATTAATATGCCATATCCTTGCTAATATTTTCTTTTTGTAAATATATAAAATAGAGAAGCAGTGAAAATATCTATAAATACATTAAATACCTATGTTTGTCCTTTACAGAAACACCAACATCAGATTCCGAACCTCCTACATCATCAAGGAAGAGTGTTGAACGAACTCATAAATTAGTGACTCCGGAGAAATCACCAAGCAAACCTGCTGATAGTGTAACTCCTAATAGAGATATCCCCGGTAAATATCTTTCCCTCCCGCCTAACATTAATTTCGACAGGCTTCATGGTCTAGTGCAGGGGTCGGCAAGTAGTTTTAGGTAGGGTCCGGATACTGGGGAAAATTTTTACAGGTTCCATAAAACAACAACTGATAATAATTAAGTGATCCTTGTCAGTTGTTCTTAAGGCACAGGACCACGCGTTGTGGCGTTCTATGGGGGAGACCTATGTCCAACAGTGGACGGAAAAAGGCTGGATGGATGGAAGTTATAAAGATATAGAATACCTTATTTACGTATTAATTTATACAATACAGTACAAAATTTGGCGGTCCGAGGTCCGCCTGTTGCCGATCCCCGGTCTAGTGGTTCGTGTAACGGACTGCCGTTCACGAGGTTACGGGTTCGATTCCCACATGGGATAATTATTTGTATGATATTTATAATTGTCATACAAATATTTGTACTGCGTCTGGGTGTTTCTATGTATTATAAGTATGTATTTACAAAAGATAGTAGTATATGTAGTATACCGTATTCCGGTACCCATAACATGTGAAATGTCCGTGAATATTTATTTATTTACATCTTAATATTGGACACGGCTATACTCCCACTTTGGGAGGGATTATGCTCTACTTTGTCGTGCTGGCCAGACGTGTTGGCATAAGGTTTTATTTTCGAGTTTTCAGTTTCTGATAGAGGATGACATCTGTGTACAATATTCATTAACTGGCTTTTACGGCACATTGAGCAGGAAATTGGGGTGGATTTGAAGTTTGGTTTATAAAATATGCTAGTCTTTTATTTTTAATCTCAATATTTCTACTTAATTCGCCTTCTTGCTAGCGTTTGTCCCATCTTACTCTTCTCCTTCCACTTCGCCCTATACAGAACATCCCCCTCTGTCAACCCACAGCTCTCCATGTCTTGAGTAACCACGCTCAACCATCACAGCCTCGGTCTACCCTTTCTTCGCTTGCGTTAAGCGAGGTTAAGCGTTTTGTTAGTAATGTGTTCCGAAAGTCTTCTTTTCGGTTCCCTAATGATTGACCAAAAAATTATTGACAAATGATCATTTGACAAATAATACACTTGAAAAAAGCATCATCTTACAAAAACATACTTAGCAAATGATCCATTAGCAAACACTACACTTGACAAATGTGTTAGTATTCAAATGTCAATTGACCTTTTTGTCATTTCACCAAATGTCATATGTTTCGTAAATTAAGTTGTTTTGTATGATGTATCACTATCATCATGAATCATTATTAAAGGGAGAAATGTCAATGCCATGAAAAGTGGCTTCTGGCACTCGCCGGCCGCTACCGCAGCACGCTCGCTTTGCTCGCTCGGCTCGTGCGTTTGGGGTTAAAGTTGTAACCTAACCCAATCTAATAAAAGAGATATATATCTCCAAAGACGAACAGGTTAATAAGTAATTATTACGCAAATAATGTAAAATATTTTTTTTTTTCATTCTATATAATAAAATATATCAATTAATACTTATAGTATTATCTTTTTAGGAAAATCCAGAGCAGTAGCTTTGTAAAAAAATAAGCAAAATATGGTCATTTTAACAAGAATACCAAATTTTTAGGCCAATAGTAGATTTATCTGATAACTCAGTTGCCAAATGTTGGTTTTGTAAAGTAAAAATTTATAAAATGTTACCTAATTTAAATGTTGATCATTTGGCAAAATGAAACATTTGTAAAAGAATCAGTGGTAAAATGATCAATAGGCGAATTCATTGTTTTGCCAAACGTTGTTTGTCAAGTGTAATTTTGCCAAATGATTTTTGGTCTGTTTGACCAAAAATCATTTGGTAAAACTACGGACGGACACCCTTCTTTTCATGTGACCCAACCAACGTAATCGATGTTCTTGCAACTTATCAGCAATGTCGCGTTCCCCTAGATTACAGCGTAATCACTCATTACGTCAATTTCGCCTTATCACATTGTATAATTTACAAAAGTTAAGTAGTGCCATCTATTGCTTTTTTATAAGTATCAATTATATTTTCTTTGAAATAATACCCTATACCAGGAGTGGCCAACAAGTCGATCGCGTGACAACTTTGGTCGATCACTCGCAAGTTCCATGAGGGGACGCATTCAATGCCAAATGTTACTAGTACTTGATACAGGAATGAACATGTACGCAGCTCATGCTTCGAATAGGGAGACGTTAAGCGTGAATACTTTTAGTAATTTTCTACTATTTGCAAAAGTCCACGGCGGTATAAAAGCACATTGCATAAACGTCCCCCTTCTTACCTAAGAAATAGGTCGATCGCGACTCAATTTTAAAATAAAAAGAAGATCGTATGTGCACAAAAGTTGGCCACACCTGATCTATAACATCAATGATAATAATAAATAATAAATATTCATGGACATTTCACACAACGTCCTCTGGTCCCAAGCTAAGCTTATATGCTTGTGTTATGGGTACCAGAATACGGATATAATACATAAACTACTTTTCTTTTGTAAATACATACTTATAATACATAGTAAACACCCAGACGCAGTACAAACATTTGTATGACAATTAAAAACATCACACAAATGATTGTCCTGACCGGGAATCGAACCCGAGACCTCATGATCGGCAGTCCGTTATATGAACCACTGCACCACGAGGCCCGTCAATGTAAGTACATATTATGTTTCAACAGCCACGACGAGTCTCGGTTTGCTTGGTGGACTGAGGAAGCCAACTCTTCTAGTGAATTCATCAACACTTAGTACACCAACTAAAAGTTTTGGAGCTGATGGTAAGATTTCTATTCACAATGCAATAATCAACATTTTTGTGGGTGTTTATATAAGTTTTGCCATTTGGTGCGAAACCTTAAAAAATTGGTCAAGTGCGAGTCGGACTCGCGCACGAAGGGTTCCGTACCATTATCTATGCAACATAAGGCAACGTTATTAGTATCGAGCAAGAAACGGTAAAAATATCATGTTTGTTGTATGGGAGCCCCCCTTAAATATTTATTTTATTTTATTTTTAGTATTTGTTGTTATAGCGGCAATAGAAATACATCATCTGTGAAAATTTCAACTGTCTAGCTATCACCGTTCTTGAGATACAGCCTGGTGACAGACGGACGGACGGACAGCGAAGTCTCAGTAATAGGGTCCCGTTTTTACCCTTTGGGTACGGAACCCTAAAAGACCTTAATGTTAACTAATAAAAATAATGTACCTAAATTAAATTAACTATAGCAGATTTTATTTTAGTGACTTTTATTGTAATGGTCTTATATATGACTTATCGGACGTTTAAACAATAACTTTATCGGAGAGATAATAAACATTGTATCGTAAAAAGACTATTATGAATAACAGTTTTTGATAATTTTCTTTTAAACCTCCGATAAGTCATTATGAATAAGACCATAAATGTTTTGTTTATTTCTTTTGTAGAAGTCGTGATTTTTGTTTTCTTTTTATTTATTTTCTATATAAAACTTTTATTTAGCGTGTTTGCCTACGTTGTCAGCAAGCTTGGGCCGATCAAGTATGGAAACGTCGCCAAAGAAGAAAGGTCGCGGTAGACCACGGAAACACGACAAAGACAAATCATCCTCTCCACAGGATTTATTTAGGTAATATTGACGACATTTATTTAAAAACATCTATGGTCTTATTCATGACTTATTAGAGGATAAAACGGAGATTTTATCGGAGAGATAATAAACGTTTTAGCGTGAAAAAACTATTATAAATAATAAGTTTTGACAATTTTCGCGAACCGATTTTAGCGAACTTTTAAACCTCCGATAAGTCATTATGAATAAGACCATTAGGGTTTCATATTAATCATTCATGGTCAGTCTGTCACCGAGCTGTATCTCTGGATCGGTAATAGCAAGAGAGCTGAAATTTTACTTTTAAATGTTGCTAGCTACTATCTATGGTTAAATATCATATTAAAAATTAAATAAACAATTTGCTGTTGGCCGCTACTTCATACGCGTGGAATTTAGGGACTAAACCTTAAATTATACAACAAAGCTATCCTCTCCAAACTATTCTAATAGAAAAAAAAACCGCATCATAATCCGTTGCGTAGTTTTGAAGATATAAACTCACATAGAGACATACATACAACAATAACGTACGTAACGACTTCTGGTCTTATTCATAATGACTAATCGGAGATTTAAACGGAGATTTTATCGGAGAGATAATAAACGTTTTAGCGTAAAAAGACTATTATGAATAACAATTTTTGCGAACCGATTTTAGCGAACTTTTAAACCTCCGATAGTCATGAATAAGGCCGTTCGTTTTATAATAAGTAAAGATAAAGATATAAAATACGTTTTTAGGTCATCCCAGCTCCCTGAAGGTAAAACCCTATCAACACCAGTGCCGGCATCATTCATGCAGTACCGTGGACCTCCTGGCGAGGTCGGGTCAGATAGTGACCTGGCACTATCCAGGTCTTCCAGCAGCAGTTCCGTCTGGTCACAGTCATGTTCATCATGTACACATTATGATGATGATGTGTCCGATCACTCGTGTTCTGGATCATCTAGTGATGGGTGAGTTATAATGTTTACTAGCTTTTGCATGTGGCTTTGCACGCATTAGTGGCCGAATCGAATTTGAAATTGAATCTAAAATCAAAACTGAAACTAATAATAAAATCGATACGTATCATAATCGATCCTTCAACGTTTTCATTAACACACATTGTTTTTATTATTAGCTCGGTATGTAATCTGTCAATGTATTATTCTATGTAACGAAATCTGGGGGCCAATTCTGCTAATTCTGCTATTACAATCATATTACGATCCCCGTTTTCCAATGGCAGAGCATAATGCGACTCAGTGCCGCACAATGCTGACGCTTAATTGGAACGTGAATTAGTTTTAAAATGCGCCAGCAGAGTGCGCTAAGTTCAGTGTTGAAAAAAAAAATTCTAAAATATTCACATTATATGTGTGGAATATAAAAAAAGTCATTGTTTATACCTTCATCCATACTTATATTTATTTATTTTGCACACACAGCTTGAAATAACTTTGAATATTTCCAGAAAACTCCGACGAAAAGAAAGCCTAATAAATAGAAAAAATACTTGGTAATTTTCTGTCGCTGAAGTTGGTATGGATTGCACGCATCAATTTTGAGAGTGCTCGATTGTGCGATGCGATGCTGTAATTGGAACACTCAACGTTGAGCATTGAATGTGCCGCATAATGCGCTATTGTGCTCTGATTGGAAAACGGGGAATGTTGTTATTGTCATAGACGTTAGTCATTGACGCCATTATGGCGTCATTATGACAAAAAATTAATAGTAGACTACCAAATTTGATAAAATTCCGCCATTATGACAGCATTATGGTTTTATTAAGACACCAAACTTGATTATTTGTCACAAATGATGCCATAATGGTGCCATTGGACTGTCATTGTGACAACATGGTATTGGCAGACTTGGGGCCCTGTAGGAGTCCGGATGCATTCCACAAAGAAAAGAAAACGATGTAATTTGCGGCAGATTTTTATTTGCTTTACAGAAAGTAGGTAGGTAGCCGTAAATGCTAGGAATGTGTGACGTGCGTATGTGCAATGGAGTGCAGTTAACGAATGAAGTAAATGATATTCGAAATTTTTCGAATTCGAATTTAAAACAATTCATACCGCATGGCCTGCACCCTCAGCGAGTTAATCTTATAAATATACTTATAACATACTAGCTGATGCCCTCTACTCCGTACGCGTGGAATTTTAGATCCCCATATATTTTGTCATTGTTTAAACCTTCCCTGGACTTTCACGAATATTTCAAGACCAAAATCACCAAAATCGGCCCAGCCGTTCTCGAGTTTTAGTGAGACTAACGAACAGCAATTGATTTTTATATATAAGATGTGTTATTCCGGTTATGGAATGCCTTATACCATTGACGATACGAAACGCTCAAACCATATCAACGTTTAAAAAACTTGTTAAGGACCACTACTTATCACTACCGATTAACTGATCTACTTTCATATGAATCTTACTAAGTATTAGTATTTATGTATTTGCTATAAATATGTATGTATTGTATGTGTATGTTTATATATGTATATAAGTAAAATTGTGTGTGTAGTGTATGTATTTATATTGTATTAGCTATTAGTACTTTCACTTATTTTTGGCATATATTTAACATAATATTACCACCATACACCACAAGTTACCTATTCAGTCTCGGTCAAGTCCATTCTAAGGTTGTCTGGAAGAGATCGCAGCTCGCGATAAGACCGCCCTTTGTACCTATTATTAAGTCTAGTAAGTTCTGTAAATTAATATGGTTTGCAATAAGGAGTATTTTTTTTTTTAACATATTTTATAACTATATGTATATGAACATACAATAGCTTTAAAACGTTAAATTTATTCTAGTTTAATTCATATTAAAATAAGTACACCGCAACTTGCCCTATGTATATAAACTTTTTCGTGATTTCCATCCTATGGTTGCCTGGAAGAAATCGCTTTAAGCGATAAGGTCGCCAATTGAACATTCTATTGCTTATATAGTTGTTAAAATTATATTGTTACTTATTGGTGTACAATAAAGAGTTAATAAATAAATAAATAAACATAACTAGAAGTCTAGTTTCAAACTAGTAACTACAATGTGTGATTGCGTCGCCAACAGAATCTTTGAAAGTGATATTCACCCACTTGCAGTAGTTGGATTGATCTGAAATTTCTCTCCCAAAGTGGAGGAGGCCTGTGCCCAACAGTGGGACGTCTCTCTGGCTCTCCAGCTCATTGCAGAGAGAGAGCGAAATAATACTAGAAATTTGTCAATTACGATTTTAATTCATGTTTATTTATATACAGTTCTAGTTACAACGAGACGATGGATTCCAATGTAGAGGGCGGTAGTGGTGCGGACAAGCGTAGATCAAGACGTAAGATTACGCATAACGATGTGTCTGATGATCCTACCACGCCGAGAAAAGTGAGTTGTTAACGTGATTTTATTAAACTCGTTCGTATCCTCTAATTGGGTATATTATAGGTGTTTATGTATTTCAAAAATGTATGTATTACTTACTGGGTATTTACAAAAAAAAAAAACAAGGAATTACAGTATATCAATATTTTGGTATCTATAACACAAAAATAATTAAAAATAGTTTAAAAAAAACTAAAAAACACGCTTTATTTAATCGAATTATTGTATTGTCATCGGTCTTTGACAGGTGTGCAAAATTTGAATAGAATCTGACCGTTTAAAGTGGGTCAAAATAGCGTCCAAAGGAGTCGGTTACAAACATACAAACAAACAAACATACAAACAAACATACAAGTGAAGCTAATATAAAGCGTGTAAAAATAAGCTTAACATGTATGTAACATGTATGTATGTAGTGGCTACATCTCTCACCCGGCTTCAAGCCACTAACATATCTGTAATATGTATCTATGTGTGTATGTGATACAGGCGTATGATACATACGTCATATGAAATCTCTTTATTCTATGAAGTAAGATTTAACCAGGCTAAAGTTACTTGTCCTCAATTTTAAACGTTAAACCACCATCTGGTATATCTTTGATTTTAACTACCTATATTTTTACTCCAGGGCCGTGGTACTCGTTCGTCGACATCAAAGACACCCGTCAAAACGACTCTAGCATCTAATCTTCATCTGGAGCCGCTACAACTTGTATGGGCTAAGTGCAGGTTAGTATTTACATATAACAATACTAAAAATGTGACATATGACAGGTACTTCCATATTCTTCTTTATAACGAGAAGTTTAATAACTACCCACATATTTGATACTATAACAGTAAGAATGTTTGTTGCCATTTCAAGCAAAAACTACTGGATGGATTTCCATGAAATTACTGTTGTATAACTTATAGACCGGAATCATCCATCCATCAGCCTCTCTCCGTCCACTGCTGGACATGGACCGGAATAACATGGACTAACATGAACCGGAATGGCAGTAGCTATAGACGCGAGCGAAATCGCGGGCATGAGCACTAGCTCATGCTGGCGATTTCGCTAGAATATTTTTTATATTTAAAAAAAAATATATTCTATTTAGTTTTGGTAAAGACTGATATGTTACCTTAGAGTATAAAACCAAAAGGAGCAGCTACATACGATGTTTTCTATGACAGATAATATACAGCCACGTCGGCGAGGTGCTGAGGTAACGCACACAAACTATAACGTTATTTCGTTGGTCGCTGCGTACGCACCTCCCAAAATAGCCTCATGCTCTCTAAGAGACTACAGCGTCTGTACACAATGAGTATTATCATTTTTCTCGTACCGTTTTCAGCGGGGGGTCGCCTTATAATGTCACCTCCTATTGAATTAATGCTCTAAGGATATTTCTGACATTAAAGTTTTATTTGTATTTATAAATGTTTCAGAGGCTATCCATGGTATCCTGCTTTGATCATCGATCCAAAAATCCCAAAAGGATTCATTTACAATGGTGTCCCACTACCAGTACCACCTCAAGATGTGCTTAATTTGAAGAAAAATCATTCACACGAACCTATTCTATATTTAGTTCTCTTCTTTGATGTTAAACGTACATGGCAGTGGCTACCACCAAATAAATTAGACCTGTTAGGTATTGATAAGACCGTGGATCAAGCTAAATTAGTCGAATCAAGGAAACCGACTGATAGAAAAGCTGTGAAAAAAGCATATGGAGACGCTATGCACTTCAGAAAACAGGTACATGGAGATGATAAATGACAAAAGTTTAGATACAGATCACGTAGGCCTCCGAGAAAAAGATCTTTTGGATTTAGTGATCTATCTTTAATGAGGATTCGTACGCCAGACGACTCAACAGATTCAAGCGAGTTTGATTAGTGTTTCAATAGAGATGGTACATCAAAATTTTTAAGATTCTGTACCAATAGGTAATATGGGATGTCTGTTACTGAGACTTCACTGTCCATCCTTCCGTCGCCTGCCCCCAGTCCGTTGTTTGGGGTCGGGAATATTTATACTAATAAAGCTGAAGAATTTGTTTGTTTGTTTGAACGCGCTTATCTCAGGAACCACTGGACCGATTTGAAAAATTCTTTCATCGTTAGATAGGGCATTTATCGAGGAAGGCTTAAGGCTATATAACATCACGCTACAACCAGTAGAAGCGAAGCAGTAGTGAAAAATGTTGCAAAAACAAGGAAACTTTTCAAAATTCCACGCGGACGGAGTCGCGGGCAACAGCTAGTCATTAATATACGTGGACTACCGTATTAAGGAGATCGCGGGTTCGATCTCCGCTCGGGACAATTATTTGTGTGATATTTATAATTGTCATACAAATGTTTGTACTACGTCTGGGTGTTTCTATCTATTAAAAGTATGTATTTACGAAAGAAAAGTAGTATATGTAATATATCCGTATTGTACCTACCCATTACACAAGCATATAAGCTTAGCTTGGGACTAGTGGATGTTGTGTAAAATGTCCATGAATATTTATGTCTACTTGACCGGTTTAAATATTTAATCAAATAGTTTATCTTTATGGTCAATGTTGAATGTGGGTAAACCCTGTATTAACTGATTGTAGAAGACACATTACAGGTCAGTCTCACCCGTGACCATGGTGACTGTAAAGTCTCCGAAACGTCGGGCCAAATTTTAAAACAAATACACGCGTCTAAATCCGTAAAAAGTAGTTTTATTTAAACAAAAGAGTCGCGCAAGTGTTAGAAAATATAATAGCTATTTGACCGGTTTTTGTATATGTGGTAGGTCTCTGGTATATGGTTCTAGGATATTCTAAATGCACCAACGTTGGAGCCTGGCGCGGGTTGCGAGGTATAGTATAATGATCGTCTAAGTAAAATAACATGTTGAGTTCTTATCTGTTCAGTTTTCATATGTTCGGTGTGCATTGATTATCTTGTTTGCGCAATCTATTGCGGGTTGTCGTGTGTTATTTAGCTATCTCTGTTTATGAGATAAAGCCTGATGACAGACTGACAGTGGAGTTTTAGTAATGGGATCCTGTCCTATTTGTTTTTATTACCCGTTGGTTTTTATTATGGCTAATTTTCACCTGTCATCGCAATTAAAATTGTACAGTTTTATATTTATTGCATATTTATTTATGTTCCGAATAAATATGCAAAATAAGCAAGTATTTATAAATTATAAAAGGCAGCATATTTCTAATGTACAAGAATATAATCATGTAATCTTTTGATAAAATCAAAGTTGAATGTAATTTTTAATGTTGTGAAGAATCTTGAATAAAATAAGTAGGTATTGTCTTATGTCTCGAATCATTTTGTACGATATTTTGTTGTAAAACAATGATTTAAATGTGTTATAATGATAACTATTATTTAGAATAAGTAGTGTGTATAATAATTGTAAAAACGGGTGTTTTGTAATACATAATGTGTAGGTATTCAATATAGTATTTTTATTTATTGCCCCTTAATACGTTCCTTTCTGTGCGTTTGTTACTCGATTTAACCACTAATTAAAACTTATTAAAAATGTATTTATCTAGAAAACGGTGCGTCCTAAGCGAAAATTAATGAAATTTTCACCACCCTTTAGAAAATCCATCAACGTTTGCCAAGGTCAAAGCAAAGGTTAAGGTCATAAATATTTTTTGTCTCATAGTTACAATGTGGTCGGATTTTAGAGCTCCTTACTATTATAATTTATATATGCCAAGGTTAAAGATGGTTAAAGGTTACAAAGTCAAATTAAGTTCCACTTCTGATGTAGGAGCAAGACCCTTTATAGAAATCGTATATAAACAAAATGTACAAATTAGATACCACTGAATATTCAGATTTAACTTTGCATACTTTAGCACTTCCAAAATGCGAAACTGAGTGACCCATCAAACTTCAACCTCTCAAAAAAGCGGTCACGTCTTGCCAAGGTAGCCTTCCACTCCAGGTCTCATGTGTCTACAACCAAATACTTCCTAATAGATTTATAGACCATGAAGACTATCTACCTCACGTTTATATGTAACACAGACACGCAGACATATGTATGCACCCACACTAGTGATGTAACGTAAATATGTACGTGAGGTAATGTATTTTTCAATATTCGCATTCGCAAAAATTATGCGCATATTTAGCGAATGTTTTTAATATGAATTTGAAAAATAACATAAAACTAACCTCAAAACAAAACAAAAAACTTTTAGAATGAAACTTTCTTTGACTAAATTCATTTATTTCACCATAATATCGGCTCGGCTATGTTCAATTTAAACACGAAACGTCAAACCTGTCAAATATTTTACGCGCGCTTATTTTGAAATTTTAAAATATTCGCATGAAATTTTAATATAATCGCACTCGCGAATGTGAAAAATCCAATCCAGCATTCGTTACATCACTAACCCACACATGATGTGAAGAATTGCTCAGTACAGAGGGTCTAGCAATGCAGCCTCTCATGTGATCTACCAGCCATTTGTATGATTAAACTACAGGAATAGGGAATAAAAACCTATAGGTTATTTCCAATTTAACCCAGAAACTCGAAATCTAGCAAACGTAGGTAGCTCCGTACATTTCATATATTATATAAAATTAAGATTAAAGCTTAATTAACATGCAGTTAATTAGTCTTTGCAAGTCTATCTCACTCTTGAAAGGTTATTTTATTTAATTCAAACAAGACAAACTTATTCTACAAACAATTTAT
Source organism: Orgyia antiqua (assembly GCA_916999025.1). Lineage (NCBI taxonomy): Eukaryota > Metazoa > Arthropoda > Insecta > Lepidoptera > Erebidae > Orgyia > Orgyia antiqua. The sequence continues at coordinate 26,877,250 of OU779869.1, forward strand.
TTAACTTAACTAAAACATAAAATCATTTTAATTTGTCAACAAGATATTTAATAATGAGTGTCCCAATGGTATAGTTTGCCAGGTGTGGGACGAACAGTAGCTGCTGTTTTTGGGGCTCTGAAAACATAAAAACATTCTCAATACAGTGTATTAGTTACTGTAGGTTATTAAACTATAATAACTTGATATTTTAAAATATTATTAATTATGTATAGATAATGATGCTGATGTGGAAAGACGGGTGTTAGCGGGAAATCAGCTGAATGGTGACTTGCATGCTATTGTGGCTAACCAAGCGATTACTGAAAAGGCTCGAATGGCGATCCACAATGGCGTGTTGTTACCTACGCTTATGTATGGAAGCGAATGTTGGGTGTGGCAGAAGAAGCACAAAAGTAGAATAAATACTGAAGAGATGCGCTCTTTGAGAAGTATGTGTGGTGTTCCCCACAACTTTGTGTGTGTTTGAAATTTTTCAAGCATTTTTCACTTATGGTTTGATCCTATTGATTGCAGCGTAATGTTATATAGTCCATAATCTTACTTGATAAATTTTTGATTTTTCAAATCCGACCAATGGTTCCTAAGATTAGTGCGTACAAACAAACTCCTCATCTTTATCTGAATAAATATAGGGAATAGATTGATATCAGTATATTTCACAATTAATATTAGAAAAATATTTACCCTTTATCAGAGCTTGCTTCTAGAACTTGTTGAGTTAGATTGATGGGAGGTTTTACTTCTCTTCGAGCATCTCTAGAGTAATAGTAGTTTTGCGAGTGCCTGCAATTTTATTTATAGTCAATATCAAAGTAGTTTGCAAATATACTTGAACTTTGTATGATATTTACTTGTGCGATACTCCATCAGGTATTTTAGGTGCAGGTTGAGTTCTAGCCGAGACTAATGGTTCGAAACGAAGTGCGTTTGTATGATGTCGCTGAAATTAAATAATAATTTGAAACAGTAAACAATGGGGTTATATAATTTGTCAATCAAAATTGTGATATCAAATACTTACCCCCAGAAGAAAATCTCGAAATTTCTGCATAAACGGCGAAATATCACGTAATGCTACCTTAGCCTTGCTCATTTTTACGTTTTTATTAACAGTATTACACTTAAAAATACACCAAATTAAACAAAAACAGATGACAAAATCGACTTGACAACTAACAATGACACTAATGACAGCAAAATACACTTTGATCCAGGGGCGGTTCGCTTAGAACAAGCCTATATTTTCGTCACCTTCGTGCCATCTAGAGGTTGTCGAAGAACTTTTTTTGCCCGCCATTTTGGATGACGTCATCATGTTGGTATTTTTTATCCCTTGTGGCAACCCACTGATTATTGCCAGACTCACGTATGGTTTTTTTTAGTACTCTGTAGCAGTTTTTCATTCATTTGTCTATGATTCGCTGCCATCTTTCTTGTCATAATTGTCAGTTGTCAATTTTAACTTCAAGATTGACAGCAAAGTTTGACAGTTATGGCGGCTTACAAATTCGAAACTCTTGCATAATTTATTGTGTATTTATTAATAATGATTCATATCAAATATCAAACTTGAGTTAAATTCGTCAAATTTTCTCTAATTAAAATTTGTTTCCTTATTAGTTTCGTTAGTTACCCAATAAATTAACTTTACTTCCATATCGTGGCAACGGTTGAACATCGTAGAAATTTTGTTTGAGATGCTTTAGGTAAGTTTTGTTTGTGATGCTTTAAATGTGCAGTGGATGAACTAATCAAGCAATATAGTTGTGATTATTGTTATACTTATTAACATTTTGTCTTATTTTCAGTTTGTATTCGTATATCGATTCAGGGGTTTCCATAACCTCAAAACATCCTTTCTTATTTGCTGCTTGGATAAAGGATATTGGAAGTGAACAGCTAAAATAAATTTATCCTACGAAAATATACGGCGGCAAAAGAGTACCTATGTGTTTGTTCACTATTTCGAGTCTGTATTCAAGATATTATATGTATACGAGTATATAAATAATGGGATGAGGGCAGGTGGATGATGATTCAAGTAATATTCGTCATAATCCACCATCTGTACAAGCAGTAAATTTAAATCGTAAGTAGAAACTTTTCCTTTGAAAGGTAAAATATCTTGTCGACCAAAATTAGCTCTAGTATTAGTAGTATCTGACAGCTTATTTTATTGTGACGACGGGCCTCGTGGTGTAGTGGTTCATATAACGGACTACCGATCATGAGGTCTCGGGTTCGATTCCCGGTCAGGACAATCATTTGTGTGATGTTTTTAATTGTCATACAAATGTTTGTACTGCGTCTGGGTGTTTACTATGTATTATAAGTATGTATTTACAAAAGAAAAGTAGTTTATGTATTATATCCGTATTCTGGTATCCATAACACAAGCATATAAGCTTAGCTTGGGACCAGAGGACATTGTGTGAAATGTCCATGAATATTTATTTATTTATTTAATGTACTTTAAGAAAATGTTACTAAGAATTTTGTGGATTATTGATGGATGATGGTTTCATTAGTGGTGGATATTTAGTCAAGATTATATTTGATTTTTGTTAATTATCACACCAACAAAACAACATTTGTTTACAAACTGAGCTAGATTGATTTGAAACTTTCTGCATATCAAGTGTCATGAAAATTGTTGCAGTCATAATTATATTAATAAATTATGTTAATTTTAACCAGGGGCGTATTTGGAAAATTTGCGCCTCAGTCCATAAAAATTTCCCGCCCCCTGTGAACTGAATGAATTTTTTAAATGAGTTTTTTATTTCCGTTATATTTTTATTTTTAAAATTAAAATGTTGTTCCAAAATGGCATTAATTTTATTTTTATTTTATTGTATGACGTATTTATTTAAGCTTCTCCATTGAGCTGAACTTCACCAAAACAGTGATGAAGTGATACATCGCTTCAACTTGCAGGCAATGCTCTAACTGTGATCATGGCGGACACATTCGGGCCAAAAAATTACTAAATCTAACGGAATATTTTCTAACACTTGCGCGACTCATTTGCATAAATAAAACTACTTTTTACGGATTTAGACGCGTATATTTGTTTTAATTTTAGCCCGACGTTTCGGAGACTTTGTAGTCACTATGGTCACGGGTGAGACTGAGCTGTAATGTGTCTTCTACAATCAGTTATTACAGGGCTTACCCACATTCGATTTTAATTTTACATTGACCGTAAAAATAGACTTTTACCATAAACTATATCATATTACATTGTGCTCAGACTACATAAAATCAATAACATTATATATAAAATAACATAAAATACATAATTATTATAGAGGTAGTATACAATATAGCAAGCAAAACTAAGTTTATATAATTAAAACTTTAGTCTAGTAGTAGATAAAATTATGTATGTTTTACCTTATATAAATTAAAAAAATTCTTTATATTGTTACAATTTGTTAATGTATTTTTAGAAACTAAAATAATGTTGTGATGTAGTAGTTGTAAGGTATATAATAAGCATGTAGTCTCTAAAATATAGTCAGTGTATCATTGAACTTTGAGCGTTTCATTTGTCTCCTATACACAACCTTACATGGCGACCCTGCCTGTAACCTAAGCGATCCGCGCGCGCGTGTACTCCTAATATGGAAACGGTATTTTAAAACAATTGGTGGAAAATTACTACGGACTTTAAAATGAAACAAAGAGTGATCAGGTCCCCGTTCAATAAAACGTATTTTATAGTTACGTCGTCTAGGAACATTTACGAGAAAAATGGGTGGTTCTAGTTCGAAGGAAGAAGTAGTGATTGCCCAGAGCGCCGGAGTCGGTAGTAACACGGCCCATACCCGTCAGCAAGAAATCACGAACACAATTCTCGTGGTTATATGTACCATTTTGACACTTGGGGTGGTGATTATTGTATACAAGCTGTATAACCGTTGCCATAAAAAGATAATACAGCGTCGCATAGATGAAATCACATTGAGGCGTTATTCCAGTATCCTGCGACGACACCAGGCAAACAAGGATCCTGTGCTGCAGGTTGGCATGGCCGAGGTAATCGACGTGTAGCTTATGATATCTTCGAGGTGCGTATTCTAACGTTGGGCAAGCAGCGGTGTCGGCTCAGTGCAAATATCTTACGGTAGTGATGTGATGTGATAGGTCCAAGGTTCTATATGTGTTGTGAGTAAATAATATATATGGTTAAAAAAAAAAAAAAAAAAAAAAAAAAGTATCATGTGCATCTTCGGGTATTAATTAGTTAAATTATGTAGTATAAATAAAGTCCACTGTTAATTAGTTCACTAACGTGGTATGGCTGAGGATTTAAACGTAATATTAAACGAATTAAGAGTAATAAGAAGTTACTTAATAAAAATAGGTCCCAGCCGTCGACACGGCAAGATTTTGGACATTAAAAGAAAAGAGGCTAACAGTAGTCTATTAAAATATAACCAATTTGTTAAAATTTATAAAGAAAACTTAAGACATTTTACGAATTCGGAGATTTTATTAATTACTAGGATTTGTGAGGAATTTGATAAACTATATTCAGAGATAATTTGTTGGTGTAGTGATACAAGAGAGGGCGAGCTTTCGTTACAAACCATGGCGGACATATTCGAAATTAAAACGGCGTTACATCTTTTGCCCGTTATGGACGATAGTTCTGACAATACCAAGCAACTTATTGAGAGTATTGAATATTACGATTCAGTTTTAGACAAACCAGGATGTAAAATTAAGCTTATTCAGTTTGTTTTGAAAAACAGGCTATCCCAGCGTGCAAAATTATTATTATCATCAAAATATGAAACTGTCGATGAGCTTATAAAGGATATGCGTAAACTATTGTTGCCACAAAAAAGCTACATATCTATTCAAACTAAATTGCAAAACTGTAAACAATATAATAAAACAGTTACAGATTACGGCAAAGAAATTTCAGAACTCTTTGTGAATTTGACGATATCGCAAGCCGAAAGTGATTCAGCCAAGTATGCATTATTAAAACCTATGAATGAAAAGTTAGCAATTAAGCGATTCGCTGATGGTTTGCGAGATCGGCGCCTAAGCACAATTATTGCCTCGCGTAACTGTTCTTCTTTAACAGAAGCTATCCAGACGGCCCAAGATGAGGAGACACCTGGTCCAAGCGGTTCAGCAGAGATGATAGGTACGTATAAACATTCGTTTTATCAGACTAAGAGAGCCCAGCGAGGTTATCGAGGACAGCGTAATTTTGCTGCAAGAAGTGGGCACCAAGGTTACCAGCAACGAGGTCATCGGCCCCAGGTACCTCATAAATTTAGTAATAAATATTTTCGCGGTAATTATAACAATAACTTTCGTGAATCTAATGGATTCCCACGTGGTAACCGCAATCGAGGCATCGCGTTACAACGAAATATGAATTTCATGACTGGAAATAGACAGGTAGCAACAGAGACATCAACTAATGAATCACTAAATCATTTTTTTCGTGAATGATGTCATCTTATCGTGTAACAATTTAAACAAAGTATCACTTGAGATTTGCAATCATAATCATAGCTGGCTAATTGATACCGGCGCATCCATATCGGGAGTGAAGCTAGAATGTTTGAATCGTTTACAAATTCCTTACCATATAGAGAGAGTTAGTGTGAAAGGAATAGGTGGTAATGTACTTTCAGAAGGTTGTGTAAATTTAACACTCAATTATAACGAGTATAAATTCCATCATAAATTCGTTGTATTTAAGGATTTACCATGTAAGACGGACGGTATATTAGGTCAAGATTTTTTATCGTTTTATAGAGCCATTTTAAATTTTGAAATCAATACATTGCAATTGTTTACTGATGAGTCCGAGTTAGTTACTATATCCTTTGATAATTATTTTACAAATCATAACACATGTTATTTAACGGTACCAGCACGTAGCGAGTCAATACATTTTATTGAAACAAACTCAAAACAAGAGTGTGTAGTGTCAAATCAGCAATTATGTGAGGGTGTATTTTTGGCAAGCAGTATAAACAAACCAATAAACGGGAAAATACCTATTCGTATCTTAAACACTAGGGATGAAAACGTTAGACTAAATTATTTTCAGGTAAACACTAGTAATTTAAATAATTATTTTATTTGTCAGTTTAATAAAACTGCGATTGATTCGGAAAGGGTTAAAACCTTATTTAATTTATTAAATTTGAAAGGGTTGAACATTGAAGAACAAAAGTCGATAGAAAACATTTGCGCTAAATTTCCCGACATTTTTCATTTGCCAGGTGATAAATTATCTACTACGCCCATATATGAACAGACCATTGACTTGAAACCACATACCACACCTATTTACACAAAATCTTATCGTTTGCCTTATGCTCAAAAACCAGAATTAGATAACCAAATTGAAAATATGTTAAACGATGGAATAATTGAACCATCTCAAAGTGCATGGTCCAGTCCATTGTTACTCGTTCCGAAAAAACGTGATGAAAATGGAGTTGCAAAGTGGCGTGTCGTTATTGACTATAGAAAGCTAAACAATAGTATACAGGATGATAAATTTCCTCTTCCCAACATTAGTGAAATACTTGACTCATTATCGGGAGCAATGTACTTTACTCATTTAGACTTATTTCAAGGATTTTTTCAGATTAAATTACAGGAAAGTTGTAGACCATGTACGGCATTCACTACAGGTAAAAATCAATATCAAATGACTCGAATGCCGATGGGGTTAAAATCTAGTCCCAATAGTTTTAGCAGAATGATGACAATAGCAATGTCAGGTCTTAACTACGATAAATGTCTCATTTATCAGGATGATCTGATCGTAATAGGAAGAAATTTATCTATACATAATCAAAATTTGATGGATGTCTTTACTAGGTTGCGAAAAGTAAATTTAAAATTAAACCCTGCTAAGTGTTTATTTCTACAAAAAGAGGTTCTTTATTTAGGACATATAGTGTCAGGTACAGGAATCTTACCAGACCCAGAAAAAATTAAAATTGTAGATAATTACCCAAAGCCACAAAATGCGGACCAATTGAAGCGTTTTGTAGCTTTCGCTAACTATTATAGAAAATTCATTAGGAATTTTGCCAAACTTGCATTTCCCTTGAACAAATTAGGCTGTAAAAATGTTAAATTTGTGTGGACAAAGGAATGCGAACATTCGTTTCAGATGTTAAAATCAGCCTTGATAAACCCGCCAGTATTGCAATATCCAAACTTTTCAGAAAACAATGAGTTTATATTACAAACAGACGCATCAGGTACAGCGATAGGTTCTGTATTGTGTAATGGAGATGGACGGCCAGTAGCTTATGCTAGTCGTGGTTTAAATAAAGCCGAAATTAATTACCCTACCATTGAAAAGGAACTCTTAGCAATCGTTTGGAGTGTTAAGTATTTTCGACCTTATTTATACGGAAAACGGTTCAAGATACAGACTGACCATCGACCTCTAGTTTATTTGTTTTCCATGCGAGATCCTTCTAGTAGATTATTGAAATTTAGATTGCAATTAGAAGAATTTAATTATACAATTGAGTATATAAAGGGACAGTCAAATTCAGTGGCAGATGCTTTATCGCGAATAACACTAACATCTGAGGAATTAAAATCAATGAATGAGCATATTATTAGTGTAATGACTAGAGCGCAATTGCGTCAATTAAACATGGATAGTAGTAAGAGCGATAATAATCCGTCGGTGGATAATATAGACACACACTCGAGGCCTGATCAACCAAGAGTGGTGGAAATAATTAAAAAACCGAGGAATATTACCGAACTTTCGTTAATAAACCCTAGGCAGGAAAATAATTTAATAAAAAGTGGAATAAGCGTAGAAAAATTTAAATATTTTATATATGTGCCCAGTAAATCAATAATTTATATACAAACAATATCTCGATCTCCGATCACGCGAGCCGTATTGGTGAGAGACTTGTTATGTTTATGTAAAAAGATATCGATAAATGAGCTATGCATATTAAGAAATGATAATAATAATGATTTTATCAGTGGGCTTATAAATGAAATAAAGAGTTATGAAAAGTGGTCCGGACCACGTATTTGTGTAGTGAGTAATGTTCAGAGAATAGATAATTTAGATAATAGGCGTGTAATATTAAATGATTTCCACCTATTGCCCACTAGTGGCCACGCAGGTATTAGGCGAATGACAAATAATATCAAAAAGTATTATTTCTGGCCATGTCTTGAAAAGGATGTTATCGATTTTGTGTCGAAGTGTGAACAATGTAAGAAACAGAAATATTCCACACACATTAAGCAGCCTATGAAAGTCACAACGACTGCAAATTCAGCATTAGAGAAGGTTTATTTAGACATAGTCGGACCGTTACCACAGGACATATATAATTATAAATACATATTGACTTTGCAATGCGAGCTATCAAAATTCACAGAGGCGTATCCATTACACAACAAAGACACGGTAAGTGTAGCGCGAGCATTCGTTGATAATTTTATCTTAAGATATGGTATACCCCGAGAAATAGCGACAGACCGTGGGTCAGAATTTATTTCAAGTATTATGAACGAAATATGCCAAATCTTAAGAATCACTCAAACTTCCTCTACAGCTTACCATCACGAGAGTATAGGAGCTCTGGAAAATAACCACAAAGCAATGGGTGCGTATCTTAGAATAAGTTGTAACAATCACACGGCTGCGTGGAGTACCTGGTTGCCATATTGGTGTTTTTCATATAACAATACAGTACATACGGAGACCAAGTACACACCGCATGAATTAGTTTTTGGTAAACGTTGTGTGTTGCCCGCAAATTTAGAAGGTCATATCGTAGATCCCTTATATGTTCACGACAACTATGCTCTCGAACTAAAATATAGACTCCAATTAGCACAAAAAGACGCACCTTACAATGTACTGCCTACCCCCATGGGAAAAAGGCGTGATGTTATGATGATGATGATCATTAATCAATAAAAGTTTCTGTTATCAAAAAGACATACATAATTTGAAAATATTTTTAATTCTTCAAAAAAACTACATAAATTTGTCAATTCCAGAAAATAAAAATATTAACTTTAATTTTTTCAAACCTTTATGGAAATAAATAAATTAAACTATTTGAATAGTTTTTACTTAAATTTCCTATATTATAATATTTATTTTAATTTTAATTTGATACATAATACTTAAATTATATTTCTTGAAAGATAGAATGTTTATTTAAAAGAATTAGTTAATTTATAGAAATTTTTTTCCCACCTTCCAAATTTGGCCGCCTTGGGCGCTAGCCCCGACTGCCCCTAGTGTAAATCCACCACTGATTCTAAGCTTCACCTGCATTGCATATTAGTAAACAAAATTTACAGTATTTACTTGTATTAAAATTGAAATGCATTACAGGTGTTTGAAAATCACTCAATACTTTTGTAAAGGCTGATCACAATTACTGCACTCTTGTCAGGGATTGTGGACAAGTTTGAACTTTACCTGATGTCACTGACATAACTAGTACAGTGGATCAAAAAGAGCCATCGCCAGGTTCATCAGAGTACAAAATTACATCAATGATGACATATTATTATATTGCAGGTAAACAATTTACAACATTAATTGGATCTTTACAAATTAGACAATGGTACCGAAACTATGCGCACAACTAAACTTAGGTTAACTAAAAATGAAAATTGATAGCGTCATTATCAGAATTCGGCAATGCAATCTTATCTTTGTTATAATAAAAACTGTGTAATGTAGACTAACGATTTATTTATTAATATAAATGTATAGTACGAAATAGCCAATTAATCAAAATACGCCACAGTTGTTTTAATTATTTAGTTAAGTTTAGTTGTGGATGTGGAATTGGTACCAGTATTTAAAAAAATATGTGGTTAATGTTTAGAACAACTGTTTGGTGGCTGATTAAGGATACCAGTGTTACCACCCCATTTCATCACCAAGTTTCATGCAATTTCATTTAGTTGACTTAGCGTGAAAATGTCACAAAGAAACACCCACTTTCACTGTTATTTATTAAATTAATTTGTTTACTATTTATTTTTCAGATAAAACTTTCGCTTACCAGAAGAAGAAGGCTCCTTATCATCAGATAAAGATATGATATTAGTTACTTGTATGATATAAATGAATAGAGCATTCTTCAGGTTCAATTCGATCAAATTCAGGCGCGAGAAATGTTATGCTTAACTGCATGGGATTTGAAGGAGCATTTAAAAGTCTAATAATAAATAATTTTAATACTAATTAACGCATTCCTTAAACGCAAATTGTGAAGAAGGCTACAATGAATGTTTACAGTCTCTCACATTTTTATTAAACAAGAAGGAAAAGGGCGATGTATCCTCATCATCCCCAAAAATTATAATTGATTTATTGATTGATTCTGGATTGTGTAATAAATACGAAAAATATATAAGATGCAGAGGCCGATCAAAGAGTTTATGTATGTGGATGGGCCCTAACAAAGTGTGTTTAAAAAAGTCGTAACATTGTAAAACCTTCAAAAGCAATCTATTAGATAATGCGGAAAATCAAATATATGCGCAAACATTAAGGGCCTACATCAATATTATCGTATATCATCGCCGACACGTACATATTAACACAGCCAGTAGGCACAGAAAATGAAGAATTAGGGATACTTTTCCTATTTACTCAAAATCTACTAAATATATTTTAATTCTGATTTACGTGTTTCTATATATGATAGTTACTTATGTTTTTAAAGTTATTTCATTAGTTAATACGCGATAATAGACCGACAAATGAAAAAAATAAAAAATTTGAGAGGTTATTTCGCCAAGATTTTCTATCGAGAAAACTTTTTTCAATCGCGTTTCTGAGTTTATGCGATCCTAGATAATATATTGAAAAAACATATACTTAAAAATTAGAGCTCTAGCCATTCAATCTAAAGAAACAATGAAAACTTCGTACATAGAAAAATGCACGAAGCTATTTTGGTATCCTCTTAAGTATATGCGCAATTGAGAGTATTGCAATAACAAAAAGTGGTTATGCTATCCGTCTAAAGATCTAACAGCTTGTTTTCAGGATATACAAGGCATAACAATTGGCACATTAAATAATGAATGCCATAATAAGAATGTTTAACAAATTGTAAAGTACTTCATAGAAATATTTTCAGATTTCAATTTTTTTAATTGTGAGGTTCACCAACAAGACGTAAAAAATTGTTTTGTAGATACATGTATTAACATAATTATATATAGTTGATGCCGATCTGTGAATAGAATACTTGATGATAAAATTAATTACGAAGGAGAAAATGTTATTAAAATATCGGCAAAAACGTATTACAATAACTATAAAACTTCTAAATAATTATGTGCATTCATTAAGTATAGGAACTAGGTACTGTAGTATTGTATTCTGTCGCATTAAATGTAAGAACTAAGTACTGTAGTGTTATATTCTGTCACATTAAATGTAAGAACTTGGGTACTGTAATATGGTAACGTATTGTAATATTGTATCTGTAAAATTTTTCAACTTAAGCATGTCCTGTAATTAAGTTCTATTATTCCATGAAGATTATTCTATTAACTGTTGCTAATACGCCTGGTCTGCGCGGCATAGTAGATATAATATAAATCTTATAATCAAAAACCATTTTTCAAAGGCTGTTCTTATAATCAAAGTGGCTACATAATAGGTATGATAGAGATATGATATCTGAACTTACAATTTTTTCTGCGTGTGGTGTCTGTACCTGTACCTGATTGCGAATATATACGCTTTTGATTTAGTATGTCTTGCATATGTTTTAGTATTTTTGTGTACATGATATTAGTTATTTGTATAATATAAATAAAGCATTTTGGACAGAATTTCAAGCAGCTGTTTTATGTGTATATTATCGTATAAAAAAAGAGGAAAATCCTAGCCTTTTGTATATTGGTTTTCATCAATTCAAATTTCTATAATGTGCTGTAAGCTTCTCAATAAAAGTAACTAAGTATATTTTCAGATGATGTAGAGTTGTTAACACATTTTATTAATCTTTCTAAACCATGTATGCAATAATGTATGTATCATTGTTTACTTGTAAAACTCACTAAGTATTTTTAGAAGATGCTGGGCTGTTAATATTAGTTATTTATAAGGTCAACCATTCTAAGTATTGTATTAAATGTTAGAAGACATTTTATTTTATGGATTACATTCTAAATTTATTATATTATTTACAACAGTTGCCTTCATAAAGTATCAATATGTAAACAGCTCATTATCTAAAAATACTTAGTGAGTTTTACAAGTAAACAATGCTACGTATAGCTCCCTATGAATAGCTATAGGTATATACCTATGACGTCACAAAAAGTTGTCCTCAACAATCACCAGCGGCAGCACTTTCCATACATGCACGTTTGGGCATAGAGCAGCCCCTCTTGTTATATCTATATTATTTTACTCTTTGCTTTGATCTTAGCCAAAAGGCCGAGAAGCGATACAGCAAAATAGAATTTGACAACAATGATGGCTAGGGTTGCCAGACATCAGCAATCATCATACCGCTTAGGGTACTAAACCAAAAGGAGCAGCTTCATACGATATTTTCTATTATAAATATACTGCCACGTCATCTGCGAGGTGCTGAGGTAACCCACGCAAACTCTATAACATAATTTGCATCGCACAATCGAGCACTCTCAAAAGTGATGCGTGCAATCCATGCCAACTTCAGCGACAGAAAATTAACAAGTATTTTTTCTTTAAATTGGTATTGATTGAAATTTTATTTATATATCATTGTTAGTAATATTATTTATTGTTAAAAAAAATTTTAAGGCTTTCGTTTCGTCGTAGTTTTCTAGAAATAATCAAAGTTAATTCAAGCTGTGTTAAAAAAAAAATATAAGTATGGATGAAGGTACTATTATTGACTTTTTTATATTCCACACTTATAATGTGAATACAATTTTATTTTATTATTTTTTTTTCAACACTGAACTTAGCGCACTCTGCTGGTGCATTCGAAAACTAATTCATGTTCTAATTAAGCGTCAGCATAGTTCAGCATTGTGCGGCACTGAGTCACATTATGCTCTGTAATTGGAAAACTAGCAGTATGATCATGATCACTGTTCTCGTAACTTTTTCAACGCCTTATAATGACACCTCCTGTTGGAATAATACTCTAAATCATACCGTGACGGCTCTTCCCCTTCCCCTGGCCTTCTGCTACTAAGAGCGCCTTCTGCTACGATCCTAACACACTTTCTTGGATTTATTTACACTCGTATAGGTATTTAGTCATAAATGCACGACGGTAGTAGTGCTATGCACTTGATCTTTTTCTGAACTGGAAGACATTGAAATCAATTTCTGTTTAAACACCGAAAAGCACCCCTGCCCTCTTGTTAACATTTTTATCTATCACTCACCATCTACTTTCCTACCATTCTTAAATGGCAACATCAAGCGGTAGGCGGAGCTTGTCATGGAATGCAATACATTTCTATTTCCAAGACATATTTCAAACAACCGTTAGGGATTCCTTGTATATTGTAAACTACTTCTTGATAATTATTCTATGAAATCATGCCTAATATTATACAAGGGATAGATATGATTGTTTGAAATAAGTAGGATCCAAATGTACTGGACCGATTAAAAAAATACTTTCAGTAGGAAAACTACGCCATCACTGGTAAACATAGGCCTTTTTTGTATTTATTATACAGTCACGCCATTTACCTATAGGGGTAGGTAGATACTATATTTCTATGAGTTTGAAATCCCATAACGACATTGAACAACTGTTGAACGATACAAGACAAAACAAACAAAAGTAAACTTCAAGAAGAACTTAAAGATTTTTATTTCAAGAGTCAAGTTCATAAAAATTTTTTACAGAAGTAAAATTATAAATATAGACACATATTTTATACAATTAGTAAAATATTAATAATCAAATCACAAAAGTTAACTTAATTGTATCAATAAATGTTTAAAAAAGCTACTAATTATATTTTCAAACATAGATTTCTTAAGTAGTGTATCCTTTTATAGCTATACTATACAGTAAAATGAATCTTACAGATAATTCTTTGATATATTTCCAATTTTCGCAAAACAAATGCATTGTTAAGAATATACTAAAATATAACTCAGATCCAACTATGTCAGTATGTCTTATACAATAATTAATACCTACTTTAATATTATAAATGCGAAAGTAACTCTGTCTGTCTGTCTGTTACGCTTTCCCGCTTAAACCTCTCAACCGATTTTGATGAAATTTGGCACAGACAAGCTTTAGACCCTGAGAAAGGACATAGGCCATCTTATATTGCGAAAAAAATAATTTCCAAATTCCACGCGGACGGAGTCGCGGGCAACAGCTAGTTATTATATTATTTGTTTGTTTAATATTCGATAGTGATGGTCTTCGTCTTCAGATATTCGTTTAATGCTTCTTGTCCTGAAAAAACAAATATTGATATTATTATTCGGGACGGGCCTCGTGGTCTAGTGGTTCATATAACGGACTGCCGATCACGAGGTTGCGGGTTCGATTCCCACTCGGGACAACAATATGTGTGATGTTTATAAATGTCATACAAATGTTTGTACTGCGTCTGGGTGTTTCTATGAATTATAAGTATGTATTTACAAAAGAAAAGTAGTTTATGTATTATATCCGTATTCTGGTACCCATAACACAAGCATAATAAGCTTAGCTTGGGACCAGAGGACGTTGTGTGAAATGTTCATAAATATACAGAGAGCTACAGAGAGACCTAACACGGTTGGAAAATTATTGCCTTGTGAACAAGTTAAATTTAAACCCCTCCAAATGCTTTGTTACCACCTATAGTAGAATTAAAGAAACCCTAGATACTAAGTATATTTTAGGTGGACAAACCCTGTCCAGTAAGGACAGTGCCAAGGATCTCAGAGTTATACACGACACAAAACTTATGTTTCATCTACATATTGACGCAATAATTGGTAAAGCCTCCAGAGCACTTGGGTTTCTCATGCGCATTTCTAGTTGCTTTTCCGAAGCAAAGACCTTGAAGGTTCTCTACTGCACCTTTGTTAGGAGTCATCTGGAATACGCATCATCTATATGGAACCCGTGCTACAATAAATACACTGACCGTATAGAAAATATTCAAAAAAGATTTATAAAATACCTTTGTTTTCACCAGAAAGTTAAATACAACTCTGGACGTTATCTCAAACTCTGTAAACGCCATCACATCTTACCACTGAATACTCGTCGCGAAATTGCTGATTTTACGTTTATATCAAGAATTATTAACAAAGAGATAGACAGTTCTGTGAACTACTAAACAAATTATTATATAACGTCCCCAGTAAGCAGACTTGCTATAATACGCCTTTAAATATACCGCGTGTTACTTCAAATTATAGGCAGAACAGTTGCATGGTGAGAGCTATCATGACTTTCAATAGGCTTTGCAAAAGACACGATATAGACCCTTATTCCACTAAGGTGCCTTCAGCGAGAAGGCTTTTGGGGTCGATCTTTTTCAAGTAGTCAGTCTTTGCTTGAGGTTGTCGCTCCTGCGACTGGTACATAATTTATTTCTTTACTATGTTTTTATTATATGACGGGCTTCGTGGCGTAGTGGTTCATGTAATGGACTGCCGATCACAAGGTCGCGGGTTCGATTCCCGCTTGGGACAATCATTTGTGTGACATCCATAAATGTCATACAAATGTTTGTACTACGTCTGGGTGTTTCTATGTATTATAAGTATGTATTTACAAAAGAAAAGTAGTTTAAGTATTATATCCGTATTCTGGTACCCATAACACAAGCATAATAAGCTTAGCTTGGGACCAGAGGACGTTGTGTGAAATGTCCGTGAATATTTATTTATTTATTTATTATAAGCTCACATTTAATGTCACATCGCACATACGCTGTTTCTATAGGTGAAAACTTGTAATTGGCTTTTTGTTTCTTAGTGTTGAAATTCTATTATGTATGAATAGCTGTAAGTCTTCCATGCTTTATAAATAAATAAAATAAATAAAATAATATGTATTTATTTATTTTATTTATTTATTATTTTAAATAATATTGAATAGTTTATTCGTTTGATTGTTTGAACGCGCTAATCTCAGGAAACACTGGTCCGATTTGAAAGATTCTTTCAGTGTTGGATAGTCCATTTTTGATATAAGGCTATACAACATCACGCTGCGATCAATAGGTGAGAAGTATCAGTAAAAATTGTTGCAAAAACGGAGAAAAAATTCTTAATTTCACGCGTGACACGTGGCGTACATAAGCTATTCAGCCGGCGTATTATGAGCTTTTTAAAATCATTCAAGTTCCAGGCAGGCCGTAAACTGCATGGCTAAATTAGGTATTATGGCAGATAAAACTTTAAGTTGAAAATTTTTAGTTAGTACTTTAACTTTTAGTTGTACCTTCTCCTTAAACATATTAATGTATGACTGGTTTAGCGAACGACTGACTAATAATTTGTTCATAATACGAATTTGCCAGACAGTTCAATTCACGGCGTAAACTGCCTGTAAATAAATATACGGCGGCAGTGTTATAAAAGTTGTCATAAAAAACTATTGGTGTACATATTAAAACATTTTGTTTTAAAAATATTTTTTCAATTTAATGTGTAGTAGTCGGTAGTCGTAATCCAGTGTTAAGTTGCGTAATAGTACATTACGATATTAGTGCGTAAAGATGGTTATAACATGCGAGGCGGAATTTCAGCCCCAGCCAAAGGCGAGGGCGTAATTGAGCCGAGCATGTTATAACCACTACGCACGTAAATCGTACGACGTTTTTTAACACATTTGCGAGGAAACAGAAAAAAAAAATTATATTTTGTTCAAAGTACAAAGAAAAGAAAATTTGAGAAAAATGGCGCGAGGCCGAGGATATACTTTGAGATACTTTCTGCCGTGGCTGCGTGAAAATGTTGGCAAAGACGCTAGAGCATGCAGCCAAGTTTACCGAATAAACTGTTTTTTTTTTATATTTTAAATAAACTCAATCTGTGAGTTGTGCGGCGGCGATCAGTTCCATATTTGAAATGGCAAATAATACTGTTATGAAATTTGTATGGACTATAACTTAACTATTTGATTTGATAACACACGCGTTTGTTATGACCCGCTTTACATATTTAAAACCGGTGGAATTAAATCAGCTTTACGAGCAAGGGTGTTAAAAAAAACGTAACCTAACTAAAGTGAAAAAAAAATAATAATAGTGCATTTCAAGTTAATAGCTATTTGATTGTACAATGTACATATTTAAATTAATTAAAACCGTTACTTTTTACAACAAACAAAACCAAAAATTTTGACGAACTTAAGAGTTAATGTGTGTAACCAAACCATAGTGCGATTTAAAAACGTATGTACAACGCCATCTATCGATTGGTATAGTAAACTTCTGTTTGTTAAGGTTTGACTTCTTAATTTCACGCGTATGAAGTCGCGGGCAACAGCTAGTAAACTATAAATAACACACACATTATAAACGCTATTAATATTCATGTTTTAGTTAAGTTTTTTTCTCTCCGTGTGGTGACGGATTAAGAATACAAGTATCACCACCCCATCTCCTCCCAAGGGTGCTGTAAAAGTCAGCTAAGGGATATCGCATACAGATAACATCCCCTCTCAGAGACGGAAATCTCGAAAATAAATCCTGTACCAACGCGCCTGGTCAGCACGGCACAGTAGACTATAATCCCTCCAAAGTGTAGGAGGCCCGTGCCCAACAATGGGACGTAAATGGGCTGGAGAGAGAGAGAGAGTTAAGTTTAGTTGAGGAAGCAGAATTGGTACTATTACTGTTACAAAATATTTACCTAAATCCTTTCCGAAGCCAGACTGTTTAAATCCACCGAATGGCGCTGCAACATCAGTCTTGTTATAAGTGTTAACAAACACAGTGCCTGCCTCTATCTTCTCAGCGAACTGTAGTGCGCGGGAAACATCTTTTGTGAACACACCGCTAGCTAGACCATACTCTGTATTGTTTGCACGACGTATAACATCGTCTATGTTCCTGAAATAATAGTTTATTGTTATATTTAGTGGTGGAGTGGTTTATGTAATGGACTGCCGATCACGAGGTCGCAGGTTCGATTCCCGCTTGGGACAATCATTTGTGTGATATCCATAAATGTCATACAAATGTTTGTACTGGGTCTGGGTGTTTTCTATGTATTATAAGTATGTATTTACAAAAAAAAAAGTAGTTTATGTAGTCTATCCGTATCTGGTACCCATAATACAAGCATAGAAATATAGCTTACTTTGAGACCAGAGGACGTTGTGTGAAATGTCCTGAATATTTATTATTATTATTATTTATATCTGTAGAGCCACAACCGCCACAACTATACCAGATGGTGGGTTGACGTTTAAAATTCAGGACAAGTAACTATAGTCTGGCTAAATCGTACTTCATGGAATAATGACGTTTCATATGACGTATAGCCTGTATCATAGACACACATAAGATACATTTGCACGCAGACATTTAAATAAATTTGCAAAAACATCTGTGCGGGAATCGAAACCACGACCTCATAAACTGCAGCCTGTTACACTAAAGGTGCCACTCGAATCCTTACGACGCCGACAAGTGAATGGAAATAATTTTAATCGATTCTTTTGCATATCTATACAAAGCTAATTTTAGGGCTGTCTATACTAAATGAGATCCAGGGCTAACAAAAATGTTTTTATCTACCTTTTTATTAATGTGTCTTTCTAAAGTAATTTATTAATTTTGCAATTGACATGCTATGCTTTTACTTAATAATAAATTAAATTATGGTGGAAAAAGTGATTACCGCAAGCGGGACTTGAACCCACGACCTCGGAATACCGTTCCGTAGCTCTGCCAACTGAGCTTATTGCGGTCGTGCTAACAGTAATCAAATTAGGTCACCATAATCGTCACTCGATTGAGTTTATATCGTATTTATACGTACAACGCCATCTATCGAGAATGTTTTGCAACAATCTCGACCAGCCACCTAGTATTCTTTACAGAATACAATTGGGTTGAAAATAATGACGCGACTTTTATTACTAAAGTAATTTATTAATTTCAGTTGGCAGAGCTACGGAACGGTATTCCGAGGTCGTGGGTTCAAGTCCCGCTTGCGGTAATCACTTTTTCCACCATAATTTAATTATGTGCCTGTCTGTTAACATCTACCTCAATGGTACCAATTCTATGTGCACAACAACTAAACTTAACTAAAAAATGAAAACCACTACATATGGCATATTTTGATTAATTGGTTATTTCGTTGCGCACATTTTTATTAATTAAAATCGTTAGTCTATAATATACAGATTTTCTAATAAAAAAAGTTCTGATAATATTGCTGAATTTGATTATTGACAACATCAATTTTACTTTTTTAGTTAAATTTAGTTGTGCACGAGAATTAGTACCAGTATTAGTTGTAAAAAAAGATTGTGCGGGCCGCGACAATTTTAGGCCATGTTATAGACAGCCATGGCATAGATACATACATACTATTTTAACTATTATTATTATGATAATAGTCTGCCAACAATGTAGTTTTGTAAGTGATTGTATTTATACAAATTTAAATCCGTAGCTAGCTGACCCGACAGTATAAATAACAAAAAAAAAAACAGCGTGTAAACTACTACTGCTAGTTTTAAGAGCGTCACAAACGGCATATTAATATATATTAGATTTTTATAGAAAAAGACGAGGTAGGAAAGTGATAGATATATCTGTCGGTGACGTCATAAGTATAGATACATCTCGGTATACATGTCTCTCTGTCTCTTTCTCGCCTCGTCTTTTTTCTATATACATTTGTCTCTTTCTCATTATATTAATATAGCGTAATACGCCGTTTGTGGTGCCCTTAACACCTCGAGAATAGATACGAACGAAGTTAACAAAAGCATGTATATAACTTACTTGCTACTAAATTTACTGATGATCATAATAGGACCGAATGATTCTTCTTTAGCTATCCACATATCATCAGTGACATCTGTGAACACGGTCGGTTCAAAGAAGAACCCGGGACGATCCACTCGCTTGCCTCCCAATACTAATGTTGCGCCTTCCTTGACACCGCGCTCACTAAACTGTTAGACAAATTATGTTATGTATTAGTTAAGCATTTAAGAGGGCACGATACCAAATTATGCTCCATACAAAAATATGGGTATCGTACTTCCCTTTTTTCTTCGCGAAAGTTAAACCGATTTTAATTGTACATATTTCATAAGAATCGGTCAAGCTGTTTCGGAGGAGTATGGGAACGAACATTGTGACACGAGAATTTTATATAATTTTAAGCTATTGCATAGTTTCTATCGAGGGCCTTGAGCGCGGGGACCGAATCCAGAAATTCCGTAACGAAAAAAAACCTCACGCTCCCCACTCCGACGGGCACGGAGGTGTGGCTTGAAGGCCGTGCATTGTCTAACGTCGTTTCTTTTCGGCAGTCTTCGACACGGTGTTTGTGTGCATGCAACTAGCCGTATTGTACGACTCTACGAAGCTCGCACGAATCGAGACGAGCTGCTCCGAAATCGGACGAATACATAAGCAGCTGTTTATGAGAAAGTATATAGGTGTATAGGTATTTATGTACAACAGTGAATAGCTGTACTTGTAAAATTTGTGTATAACCACTCGCGCGCCCGAGTCGCGCGATCGAAATACAGTTTGCCGATTCTTTTGATATGCATATGTTAATAATTATTTAAATAAATAAAATAAAAAAAAATAAAATTCACGTCTAGCGTCCAGGGAATTGTGGTTGCCGTTGTTAAATGCGTAGGCGCTTCAGTTTCTGGTATAATTATTGGCGATGCAGGTGGTGTGCGATTAATTGGCATATTGCCGTATATATCGAGATTAATAATAATAAGGAGAAGGGTTCCAAAGTTTAAATGAAATATATCTAATATATAAAATTCACGTGTCACAGTGTTAGTTACCATACTCCTCCGAAACGGCTTGACCGATTCTTCTCAAATTTTACATACATATTCAGTAGGTCTGAGAATCGGCCAACATCTATTTTTCAAACCTTTTTGTTTTTTTTTTGTATGGCAAAACAACGTTTGCCGGGTCAGCTAGTCTAATATATAAAATTCACGTGTCACAGTGTTAGTTACCGTACTCCTCCGAAACGGCTTGACCGATTCTTCTCAAATTTTACATACATATTCAGTAGGTCTGAGAATCGGCCAACATCTATTTTTCAAACCTTTTTGTTTTTTTTTTGTATGGCAAAACAACGTTTGCCGGGTCAGCTAGTCTAATATATAAAATTCACGTGTCACAGTGTTAGTTACCGTACTCCTCCGAAACGGCTAGACCGATTTTTCTGAAAATTTACATGCACATTCAGTAGGTCTGAGAATCGGCTAACATCTATTTTTCAAACCTTTTTTTTTAGTATGGCAAAACAACGTTTGCCGGGTCAGCTAGTAATATATATATGCTAATATATATGCTATAAATAAATATAATATATATAATATGCTATGCAATAGCTTTACCGCGGCAGTCCCCGAGTGTCACACGTCTTTTTTTTTACTAGCTGTTGCCCACGACTCCGTCTGCGTGGAATTTTGGCATTTTTTTTCCCGCAATAAACGGTGGCCTATGTTCTTTCTCAGGGTCTAAATATTGTCTGTGCCAAATTTCATCAAAATCGGTTGAGAGTTTTAAGCGGGAAAGCGTAACAGACAGACAGTCAGTGTTACTTTCGCATTTATAATATTAGTAGATATTGTAAAGCTTCTACTTTACATTAATTTATAATAATAATTTAAAACACATTTAATTAACTTGTTATATTTTTTATAATAAAGAAAAACTATTTTACAATCATTTTTCAACATCCTCTCATCATGTCCTCTCCACATGTCCGTCAATTCTCTTCTTTTTATTTTCAAATTTTAAATTTTTTATTCCTTTTTTTTAAAAACAAATCTTAAGTGGCCTGTATCATTGTATAGGTTATATTCAATGATCACAACCTTTACATTCTCCCCCCCTAAGAGGATAAAAAAAAAATTTTTTTTTCCAAAAAAAAAAAATTTTTTTTTTTTTTTCTAAGTTACAAAATACTGGACACCCTACCTAAGGTTGGAAAGCATGATAACAAACTAGAATGAACCAGATTAGATCCAGCTAGGACCTAGCTTTTCGAAGCAATACATTTCGAAAAACTTGAAAAGCAAAAAACCAACCAAAAATTGCCTTTCTAATCTTAGTCATCCGAACCACACTAACTACGATGCCCTTATATCATATCACTCTTTTCATAAAATATTAAACTACTTCATCTTTAAAATTGATTTATCCAATAATAAACAAGAGTGATAAGGGATCCTTAAAACTATCACACCAAGACACAAAGCATATATCATCAACAATCAATCAGAAAAATGTTCATCACCAAACAATTAATGCTCTTATAAAAATTATCGAGCTTCAATTATGAGGTCAGCATCATAGATCCGAAAGATATGCTAATTTAACAGCTTTCCAGCTTAATGAGAAAATTTACATAAGAAACCATTATAATTGATAGAATCCAGAGATTATCAAATTAAAATTTAAAGTATGCCCAGATAATACTCAACCGTCTTTTCAATTATTTAGGTATAATTTCTACTAAGTAATCCTGAATGCTCGGGAATGACCAATTTATTCCACATTTAGAATTCCTTCTCGTGAGATAAATTTACCAACCATTCTTCTACCACAAGTAACGTTTTAAATAATCAATCATTCTATTATCTAAGTAATTATAAACTATTCGCTAATCATTATTATCTAATTATTACCCAATAAATAATATTATCAGCAACCTCTCACTATAATACAACTTCTTTCAATTATCAACCTTTCACATTTCTCTCCCAATGAACAAATACTTTACTCTAGCACCTACTTTCCTAAATCCTATCTTATGAGTTCTATCTCTAAAATGCGTGATATCCCAAAACAGGATTCCATGACAAATAGCCTATGGCCTTACCATGTTACATTCAAAGACATTACCCGTTGATACGACTCATCCAACTAACTCTACCAAGCCACTTCCTTCGACATTATAACTCAATACAACCCATTATTATACCTATTAATCGCTCTACCTTAATACTATAATCATAACCTAGTACGAAATACTCACTAGCCAATTATTATGTTAATATATTTATCTCACATTTTGAACTAAACATTCAAAATATAAATACGAAAAAATAATTAAATTTTTGATGTGGTTCCTTTTCATTGCATCTTTCTTATGTATAAATTTGCTGACGTCATTATGAAGTCTCGCCGATCCCGAACAATATGAAACACACCAAAATAAAACAATATTAGTACATTATAATTATCACTATATATATAACCTTAATCTAATTGAATCACTAAACCAATTTACATCATTATGCAAATAATTATTGCGAACACAAAAAAAAAAAATAACCCATAAATCTTTAAACAGACATCGTTATAGGAACGCCCCACTTTATATACATACATACATGTTACTGTATACAGACACATATTATCGTGGCATGAAATGTTTTAATCGGTTTGTATGAACAACTATTTTTCGCGATCGCGAGTTTAATTTCTGAATTAACACATTAGACACCCCTTTCCGCTCAATAACCTTATACGGACCTCTAAAAAACGCATCAACTTCGTGCATCTTCCGGTAACACGCCTAGGAACATATAACAAAACTAAATCGTTAACATTAAATGACGCAGAATTCGCCTTTTTATTATAATTTCGTTTTTGTACAATTTGTGCTTTCGTAATATTATTTAACGCTTTCGTCAAAAATCCTCTCATACGATCTATACGTTCAACAACACTCTCATTCTCATTTACTAAATTAGAAAAATAACAATTATCCTCTTTCGTAAACTCCTTTACCTTACAACAAACTTTTTCCTGCGGTTGCTTAATAACTTTTTGTATCTCATCTATCGCAGACACAAAATTAATCCTTCCCTGTCCGAATGACACACAATGACTACTAAAATCAATACACATTTTATTCTTTAATAAAAAATCTTGCCCCAATATAACATTACAGCTTAAATCTTTAATCACTAAAAACTCGTGTTGAAATAAAAAACTTTCTAGAGCGAACATCACATCACATCGCCCTAACACCTTCAATGCGTTTCCATTTACTGCTTTCACACACATATTTTCTATACTATTACATTCCATTCTCATATCATTCAACAACGACTGGCTGATGCACGAAACTGAAGCACCGGAATCTGCCAAAGCCACATCTTTTACTAAATTTGTACTGAACTTAACTAGGGGTCTAACCTGCATATTCAATTTTTCCGTAGACTGCATCTCAACATCCATAACATGTGTCTGTAGAAGGCCTGATCCCCTATCCGCCACCTCGCTGAACTGGACCTTCCTCAGTTCTGGCGAGTGGGAAAATTCGGCTGTGACCGTGTGTTCCTAAAATCAGAACGTAAATTATAGTTATGTCTATTATATTGAGGAGATGAAGCTGCATCTTGTATCTGACGACGACCCCTTATATCTATCTTGTGACGGGCTGGATATGGGCGACGAGAATGGTGTGGGTGCACGACGCTCATTTACGAAATTCGGTACTAGTGCCCTAGGGTTGAGCTCTAGTTGTAGCGTGTCCTTCTCTCTGCTACAATACAATTTTTCCACTTGCCGGATCACATCCTTTAACACTACTTTCGTCGGCAAATAAGAAGTCGATAGCCTACTCTTATGGAAAGGGTTCAATGCCCCTATAAACTTAATAATAAACGTTTTGTCATCCGCAATCTTCGCCTTCCTAGCGATTTCATTTAAATAATAATAAAATTCCGACAGACTTTTACGATTTTGACGAGCGTTATAGAACAATTCTTGGTAATTTATTTCTTGAAACTCTTCCCTTAGTCTATCAAATACCTCCTGCACGCTTTTGCACGTGTCTTTAATGCCCCGGAAGAAAAGTAAGGCGTTACCCCTTAAAAATGAGGGCAATAGTGATAATTTTTCTTCTTCAGACGAGCATCTCTTGAAAGTTATTAAAGCGTAAAACATTTCTTCAAATTCATCTAGGCACTCCTGTGCGCAACCACCGAAAGTTATCGTGGCTAGTTCCATCTTAGTTATAAATAATTTATAAAAATTTAATAAAAAGATACGGCTACTTCTCTGATAATAAATATTTATCCTGTGTCGACCCTTTGCTCGTCAACACATCCCTGGGCGTAGGAGTTGGTTTACCAATCGGGCCGCTATACCCGGCGCCTCCACCATTTGTAAAGCTTCTACTTTACATTAATTTATAATAATAATTTAAAACACATTTAATTAACTTGTTATATTTTTTATAATAAAGAAAAACTATTTTACAATCATTTTTCAACATCCTCTCATCATGTCCTCTCCACATGTCCGTCAATTCTCTTCTTTTTATTTTCAAATTTTAAATTTTTTATTCCTTTTTTTTAAAAACAAATCTTAAGTGGCCTGTATCATTGTATAGGTTATATTCAATGATCACAACCTTTACAATATTATTAACAAAGATGAATAATTTACCTCTATAAGTTTGTCCATATGTGCTTTATGGTTCTGTGGTCCATGTGCGGTTCCTCTATTCAAAGGATCTCCAATAACCATTTTGTTAGTCTCAGTAACAACACGACGTACAAATTCGTCATGTATTGTTTCTTCAACGAATAATCGACCGGCCGCTATACAGTTCTCACCTTTGTTGAAAAATACTGAGCCCATACCCTGTTGAACGAAAAAATAACCGTGTGGTGACGGATTAAGAATAAAAGTGTCACCATCCCATCTCCACCCCAGGGTGCTGTAAGAGTCTGGTAAGGGACATTACCAACAGATAACATCCTCTGTAAGAGACGGAAAACTCGAAAATTAAACCCTGTCGCAACTCGCCTGGTCAGCACGGCACAGTAGACCATAATCCCTCCAAAGTGTAGGAGGCCTGTGCCCAACAGTTGGACGTAAATGGGCTGGAGAGAGAGGCGAGTTTAGTTTAAAATAAAATATCCCTTAGCTGACACTTGCGACCTGGGAAAGAAAAGGGGTGGTGACACTATTCTTGATCCATTACGTATGTCAGCTAAGGGATTCTTGATCCATTACGTATGTCAGCTAAGGGATATTTTACGCAGATAACATGTTCTGTGAGACACGGAAAACTCGGAAATAAAGCCTGTGCCAAGACACCTGGTCATGGATGGGATGTTTTATACTCTATCTGCTTATTTAATATAGCTGTTGCTCGCGACTTCGTACGCGTGGAATTTAGATTTTTTTCCTTATTACAATATTTTTCTCTAATGCTTCCTATTGGTCGCATCGTGATGTTATATAGTCTATAGCTTTCTTCGATAAATAAAGTATCCAACACAAAAAAGAATTATTCAAATCGAACTAGTAGTTCCTGAGATTAGCGCGTTCAAACAAACAAAATCTTTATTTATTTATTTATATACTTCATGCACACAAAACAGATACATAGGCGGACTTAATGCCGAGGGTATTTTCTACCAGTCTACCTTTGGGTGATGTAGAAAATTAGTTTAAGTAGGTAGGTGCATGAGGCAGTTCTCAACAAACTCAACTTATAACTTACAAATCAATAGGTACACAAATAATATTTATAGTATACATACTTACACAATAC
Source organism: Orgyia antiqua (assembly GCA_916999025.1). Taxonomy (NCBI): domain Eukaryota; kingdom Metazoa; phylum Arthropoda; class Insecta; order Lepidoptera; family Erebidae; genus Orgyia; species Orgyia antiqua. Next base: position 26,904,014 of record OU779869.1, read on the forward strand.
TTATACATACAATAGTTATAAAACATATATATCAACAAACATATATATATTGATTCTGTGGTTATACTAACATTTCTAACAGCCTTGTCCAAGTCGCAGTCTTCAAATATAACGAGTGGAGATTTACCACCGAGTTCCAATGAAACTTTCTTCATATTTGATGCGGCACATGATTTCATTATTGTTTGACCTGAAATAGAAATATTTTAATTAGAAAGAGTTTAGTTCTAAATCACATACAGCGAGTCACAGTCCTAATTGTAACAATGATAGCTGAGTGACCAGAGCCGTCTTCTTCATTGGGTACATGCCCAGGGCATCCTAGTCTTTATTTCATCATATGTTTCTACTTATGTCTAATAGGTCATTGCAGGGTGTACATCATATAGTGCCCAGGACCTCTAGTAGGTAAAAGACAGCCCTGTGAGTGAGAAGTCTCCGAAACGTTAGGTTTTGTTAAGGTAATAGAAATATAAAAAAAACCAGTCAAGTACGAGCTACGAATCCCCCACGAATGGTTTCATAACGTTATGGTTATTATCATAATATATTCGTTATAGTCACGACCCCAAATAGGGAGAAGGGTAGGAGAGTGATGATGGTAAGTATTTGTTGTTGTAGCATCAACTGATATACAGGGATGATATACGGACAGACAGCAAAGTTGCACAATAAAGTCCCGTAATTTATTAATTTTGCAATTGACTTGCTATAATTTTTACTTAATAAATTAAACCGCTTGCGGTGATCACTTTTTCCACTATAATTTAATTAATATGGTTCCGTTTTAACTTTTAATACAAAAATCTAAATACAACAGTAGCACTATCATTGACCTGCCCTAATCATATGTCGGGTTATGCAATATGACTACATGTTGCGATGGGATTTGGCTGTTGGCTGACTTTACAACCGGTGACGTGAACCCTAATATAAATACGAAAGTGGCAATAACAAAAACTACAACAAAGGTTGAGTTTAAAAAAAATAGTTTAACCAACTTCATGTGGCTTTGAACTTTGAGGGTTTTCCGAGATTTCTCAGGAGATAACCATCAGATCCTGATCTGGTGCCAATGGGACCACACGGGAAACACTAGCTTTCAAATAAAAAAAGAATCATCAAAATCGGTTCACCCAGTTAAAAGTTATGAGGTAACAAACATAAAAAAAACATAACAGCAGTTTTTGTTAATGTTATCAAACATGCGGGTAGTTGTTAAACTTCTTGTTCTTAAGAAGTATATCGAAATACCTGTATCTGATACATTGTTACCATAGTTAATTGTTGCTACATAGCTCTTATCAATAAACTCGGTTACCTAATGCGATGTTTTATTTACATACATAATAGTTAATAATCGCATAATATACCTATTTCAGTACTGCCAGTGAATCCAAGTTTCCTCACAAATGGATGATCAGCCAACGCCTGTCCACAGACAGTTCCACTGCCAGGCAGAATATTGATGACACCAGGTGGTATGCCAGCTCGGGCTGATAATTCAGCAAACTTCAATGCAGTTAGAGGACATACCTATAGCAAATATAATTATTAATTTCACAATAAGGAGAAAAATAATACAGTTTTTATGCGTCTGTCTATGTTTGTAGCTTCTTCACGCACAAAGGGCAAAATAGATTTAAAAGAAATTTGCTATAAGATATAAAATCAGATGCCGCTTTAGTCTCTGCCTACCCCCACGGGAATGAGTTGTGACAGTATGGTCGTCTAGATCTAGTACATATACAAAATTTCATGCAAATCGATAGAGCTGTTTTGGAAAACATTGCAACACACACCGCGAGACGAGAGTTTATATATAAAATACTAGCAATTTCCCGTGCCTTCCTACGTAAAATAATAAATAAAGCCTATTTACTCTCGAAAAAAGTAGCTTCTTATTAAAAAAAAATATTGGACCATTACTTTCGAAGATTGTCCTTGAGGTGACGGATAAAAAGAATACAAGTGTCACCTCCCCATGTCTTGCCCGCGGAGGTCATAAGAACTGACCGAGTGAACCACGTCGCATGACATCTGCGCATATGCTCAAGGAGGATTGAGGTCAAGTAGGTGGTCGTGAAAATCCTATTGTAACATGAACAAGTAGGTAGTTATATTGCGTCGACCCCAAATAACAGGATAAGAACAGAAGAATGACGACCTCTGTAGATACATACATAATATAAACTTTTACTATACTTACAGCAGCCGGTTTCATAACAACAGTGTTGCCAGCAGCCAAACACGCTGCCATTTTCCACGACAACATCATCAATGGATAATTCCAAGGAGTAATCAATGCACATACACCGATCGGTTCTTTTTTAGTTATAGCTAGATTCCTATTAGGTCTTGCATGGTTTATAGGTATTGTAGAACCTTGTATTTTATCACACCAACCCGCAAAGTACCTCCATGTGTCTATGGACATTCCTACGTGGGTTTTCAATGCTAAAGTATAGACAGCACCGGAGTCTATAGACTCTATGGTCGCTAATTCTTCTTTATGTTGTTCCATGAGATCTGCTAATCTGTGAAATACATTTTGGTATTTAATATGATTTGTAGTGTAGTGGTTTGGGTGTTGATTGCTGTTTATGAGGTGGCAGGTTCAATCCCCGTACAGGGTAATTATTTGCGTGATTTGTTAACTAGCTATAACCCGCTATTTCCCTCGTCTTGTATTTGGGATCACTACATTATCTTATCATTAAAAAATTGTACATCTCTACTAACATTATACAGCGGAAGAGTTTGTTTGTTTAAACCCGCTAATCTCAGGAACCACATGCCGATTTGAAAAATTCTTTCAGTGTTAGATAGGGCTTTTATCGAGGAAGGCTTTAAGCTATATAACATCACGCTACGACCACTAGAAGCGAAGCAGTAGTGAAAAATGTTCTAAAACAGGGAAAAAATTCTAAACTCCACGCGGATGGAGTCGCTGAAAACAGCTAGTTTAGATATAAACCTTCCTCTTGGACCATTCTATTTTTTTAACTGTATCAAAATCTGTTGCGTAGTTTTAAATATTTTAACATAATATTTAAATATGCGTTTAAATTTAAAGTGAATATTCAGTCGGATTACGACCAAAAATCTCGAATAAAAGTCTCGCAATAATAAAATGCAAAGGACCTAAGTAAGATCCTTGAGGCAGTCCTTTGCAAAACAAAACTCAAAATAAGTATTGAAGTACTTACTTGAATAACAACTGTCCTCTTTCCCTAGCACTGATTTTAGACCATTCGCCTTCCTCAAAAGCCTTCTTCGCAGCATTAACAGCCTTATCAACATCATTAACAGACGCACTTTGTACTTTACATATAACACTTTCATCATTTGGATTAACTATAGATAAAGTCTTGCCGCTATCTGTGTTAACAAACTCCCCATTTATAAACAATTGTGTGGGGAATTTGATTTTCATTTTATTAACATCCATTTCAACTCCATCATAGACAATTTCTTTATTACCCGAACCTCCTCTAGATTTTAGTACCGCCATATTGTAAAATTCTTCGAACGTAGTGTTCATATATACATCTTCATTTTGTAATTCTAAATTAGCTATATCTTTTATTTCTTCAACTAATCTTACAACGTCCATAGAGCCAGCTCCTGAAGCGAAAAAGTCTGTGTCGTTTTCAATATCTAGTCTTAATATAGCCTTCCATATTGTTCTGGCGCTATCAACAAATATTTTTTCTTCTGCAGTCAGTTCTAGTACAACTTTATCTTCGTTCGCTTTGAAGAAATTTTGTGCGTTGATCATTTTACCATTTATTTTTAATCTTTGGATGTTTAGCTGTAATAAAAATAAATAGATTTAAATTGTGTTTACGATCGTTGATTTGATGTTCATTAACGATAAGCATATGTGTGAAATGATATAAAGAATATGTAAAAGTTATAAAGAAATCGCGGGCCACAGCTAGTTATCAAATATATTTACTAGCATTTTCAATATTTGCCGATCCCAACATTGTCGCAAAGGCAGTAAGATAGGTCATAGGGTCTTGTTTTATCTTATAAATTTATCTTTTTATTACGCGCAGTTAATCTAACTAAGTAACATAGTTTATATATGGTTCATTTTAAAGTAGGACAATAGGCTACTGTATAAATATGATTAAGATACTATTTAACTTATATGTATCCATCATCCAAACCACCTGGCAACGGCGCTATTAACTAGGGATTATGTGAAAAGATTGAAAAGAAAAGACATCATATAGTCCACCTACTCAAGAGAGATACATACAAACGGGGTTGATGATTAATTGGAATCACGCTCCACATGCCAATCATTTTTTAGCACACAACGCACCTGCTAAAAGTAGAAATACTGATTGCAGATAAAAAAAACTTATATGTATAGACACAAGACCTGCCGCGCCAAGCGCTCCGGTGAGAGGCCACGCACGCATGATGGGGGGCCTAATGTCTCTTCCATCGAGTCGGCCCCGAATAACAGGGCCACTGTTTATCGGGTCATGGTTAGGCTCAAGGCACTATACCATGGCCCAAATGTAAATAAAAGTTTAAAAGAAAAAAAAAATGTTTTTTAATCATTAGAAAAAATATATTACCTGAACGCCATCATTAGCAGTTATCAATAACCCGGCTTCGTGCACCACAGCGGGTTTTTTCAACCCATCTATTACCAATATTTCACCTTGTGGTTCATATTCGGCCTGCCACAATGACGAACCGAAGAATTTCACCTCAATGTTGGCATCACTGTCTTGGATTAAACCCTCTTTAGTCTGTGGTTTTATAAGTGTGGTAGCACCGGGAGATGAATCTAAGCCTCTGATGAAGTTGTGTAATGCTTTACCGCCTTTCGACCAGTCTATCTGTAATATATAATCTCCTTTAATATTTGTTTTAAGGTTCCGTAGTAACCGTCCTCTGTGTGGTGACGGACTAAGAATACAAGGGTGCTGTAAAAGTCACCTAAGGGATATTGGACACAGATAACATCTTCTGTGAGAGACGGAAAACTCGAAAATAAAACATGTGCCAACACAGGAGGAAGAAGTAACAGGTTCCCGTTATACCTATTACAGAGACTTCAATGTCCAGCCAATATACAGGGGGCCAAGTCTGCTATTCCAATGTAGTCACAATGATCAGTCACTGATTGCAAAATAGTCTACTCTAGTATAATATTAATTAATTTTTTGTCAAAAAAAATAAGAGTACACTACCAAACTTGATAAAATTCGCCATTATGCAATCAGTGACTGATCATTGTGACAACATTGGAATAGCAGACTTGGCCCCCTGTATACCAGGCTGTATCTCTAAAGCGGTGATAGCTAGAGAGCTCAAAACTTTAAAGTTTATCTATAACACTTCTAGCTACAACAACAAATACTTAACACCATCATTCTCCTGCATTTATCCCATTGTTTTGGGTCGGTAAGATTGCTGTCAAATAATTTACCTGATGTGTTTCAGCCTTGAATAGTGCTGGATCGTAAGTGGCGCCCTCTTCAGTTTGTTTAATTTTAGGTGCAGTACCATTGGCTACCATGTTCACTGCTTCCGCTAAAGCTTTGATACCTGCATACAATAAATATTATGTTAGCTCTTACTAATAGAAAGAAAAACTCTGTTATAACTTACTTTCGACATTTATACAGGGTGTGGCGTAATTAATGGATTAGCCTGTGCCTGTGGATAAGCCTCCTACTGCGCTATACGAATATGTATATTTTTAATTAATCCTATGTATGGTCTTGAAAAAAATGGCATAAGTCATGTTTTTCATAAAATGACTACTTTCACTAACCAATTCTGCTACTGTTGCCACAATTTTCAAAAGTTTTGCTTTCTGTTTTTTTTATAATACAGCTTAAGAGTTGAATTATTGCAAGCAATAAAGAATTCCCTATTCGTAATACAAATTTTTTGAAAATTATGCATGAAATATCAAAAAAGGGTTATTGATTATTCAATTTGTTGACTTTGTACATCGTCTAGCTTAAAAAATCTTTATGGGAGTTGATTTGCCCAATATCTTAAAAACATGCTTGTTTTATGCAGTTTCCGAAATGGTATAATACTTATTATAATACTTATTAAGTTTGATGTGATATTAAAGAACCAAATGACACTCGTAAAAAAATGTTCTTATTGTGATTTAATTAATCAAATTAATACTGTTAACTTAAACAAACTGTCAGCGGTATTTTAACTTATCTGTCTGAGTTTCTAAAGATGCAAACACTACATAAATTTTATTTTACAAAAAATGTTCGAAATGGCGGCCACCTGCGGCTATGCAGGCCCTGCATCGACGGATAAATGACCGCTTTAGGCGTCGGATGAAGCCGGAGCTCTTGATTTCATCAGCGGCTTCAAAAATCAGGGCCTTTAGTTGTTCCAGGGATGCTATTTCTTTTTTATACACTTTTTCTTTTAAACACCCCCAGTAAAAAAAGTCTAGAGGGTTCAAATCAGGGGACCTTGGTGGCCACAAAATGGGACCCAAACGACCTATCCACCTCTCATTGTACTCATCATTGAGGTAGTTCCGTACAATTCGTGCGTAGTGAGCGGGACAACCATCATTTTGTAACCAGTAGTTTTCTGGCACATTTAAACTTTGTAATAGTTCCGGCAACGTATTTTGCAGAAAATTTAAATAATTGGGACCTGTTAGTGTCTCGAATAGTTCGACGGGCCCAACTATTTGTCCATTTAAAATTCCTGTCCAAAGGTTCACTTTAAACTGGACTTGAGCTCGGTCTTGTCTTATGTTTCTCGGATTGGTTGCCTGCCAACTATGAAGATTGTGCATATTGACGTAGCCATTTCTTTTACATGATGACTCATCGCTCCACAGTATTTTGTCAAAAAACGCCGAATCTTCGCGTATTTTTCGCAACATGACGCGACAAAATTGGACTCTAGGCTCATAGTCTCGTGTCATTAGTGTTTGCACCCTTTGATAGTGATACGGGTGAAGCTCATGCCTGTGCAGAATTCTGCCCACAGTACGCGTATCTACACCGGTTCCTCTACTTAACTCACGAATTGATAACTCTGGATTAGCACGCACAGCTTCTAGAACTTCGTCATCACGATGTCGTCGAGGTCTGCCTTCCGAAGCACCACCAACACCGGTACCAGGCATTCGCCCTTCGCTAAAAGCGATGTGCACACGTGTAAACACCCGGTAGTCTGGGTGTCGCAAATCGGGGTATCTTCGACGATATTCGCGTGCAGCTTCATTTGCATTGCAGTTACACAGGCCGTAAATAAGATGCATATTTGCATACTCTTGAGGAGTGTACGTATGACGCGGCATGATCAGTAGTCCAGGGATATGTAGAAGTCGTCGATAATATCACAATTGTCCAATTCGTATAGCAAAAACAGAGTCCGTAGTACATAAGCCAAATTCACGTCACAATAACAAACACGATAGAGCAAACGATATGTGCGCAAGAGACGATAGTCAAAAGAGCACTAACTTTGTTAAACAAGTTCAAAAGCTGTTTTGTTGTTTGTGAGAATAATAAAAATCTATCTCTGTCGCACAACTGTTATTTACCTGACATCAAAATGCTTTGTCTCTGTCTTATGATAAGACTAACCGTCTGGATTTGCCGTGCGATAAACAACCACAAGTAGTTGACTTAGAGTCGTTATCTGCTTACCCTATTCATGGTGGATGACTACCTGCTCCCGAGCACCCAAAAAAGGGTCCATTGTGAATGACTACCTGCTCCGGAGCACACAAAAAAGGGTCCATTCAAACTGTTTACAAAGACATGTTTAAGATAAATTAATAATTCTGTTAAAGAAAATTAGGGTATTTTTTTACAACTGTCGTTTTTTTTTAAAACCTCGTGAAATGTAATAAGTATTATACCATTTCGGAAACTGCATAAAACAAGCATGTTTTTAAGATATTGGGCAAATCAACTCCCATAAAGATTTTTTAAGCTAGACGATGTACAAAGTCAACAAATTGAATAATCAATAACACTTTTTTGATATCTCATGTATTTTTTCCCAAAATTTGTATTACGAATAGGGAATTCTTTATTGCTTTCAATAGCTCACCTCTTAAGCTGTTTTATAAAAAAAACAGAATGCAAAATTTTTGAAAATTGTGGCAACAGTAGCATAATTGGTTAGTGAAAGTAGTCATTTTATGAAAAACATGACTTATGCCATTTTTTTCAAGACCATACATAGGATTAATTAAAAATATACATATTCGTATAGCGCAGTAGGAGGCTTATCCACAGGCACAGGCTTATCCATTAATTACGCCACACCCTGTATAACATGTATTAGCGCCATCTATCACGTGCATGCAACTTCGATTCTTTATTTATTTCTCTTCATTGTAGGTTCACCAGAATTAATTGCGTTTTTTTTCAGACAACCATTGTAGGGCAATTTAAGTGTTTTATAGAGCGTCGCTTTAAATCTATTTTATCTCTGCCAACATCCACGGATAATGCGTGATGATGATGGTTTTATAACGAGATATCGTGACGTCATGATAGCTTGTTAGTTGAGAGCAGTGAACTGTTCCAAAGGTCGTGAGTTCCCACTCGTGATAAACAACTTTTCGACTTTATTTGACATTAAAAAAAAACATTTTTTTCATCATCATCAAAACATTACGTCTTTTCCTATGGGGGTAGGCAGAGACTATAGAGCGCCATCTACCACGATACAAACATACTTCCGTGGCTTTTTATATTTTTGTTTTGTTAAAAATATATATTTCCTTACCTTCTGGGTACAAGTATTTATTATAGATAGTGTCAACTGTATCATCTATGGTTGCTGGAAAGCTTTTCTGTAGAAGAATCGGTCCAGTGTCGAGACCATCGTCCGCCCAGAAGATTGAAAGACCACATGTTGTATCACCTTCTATTAAAGTCCTAGAAAGATTTTTATTATTAGGTATTTTATTAGTATAGTAATATTGATTTTCTAAGACATGTATGCATGGGCGTGCACTCTATTAAGGCACAAAAGCACTGCTTTACTTGCCATTCACAGATATTTTAATAAAACGTTCGTATGTTTTAGATGACTTTATTCATTTATTTACTATTAATTAAACAAAATATTAGGTATAACTTAAAAACGCCTAATAATTCATAAATAGCACCAATATGTGCTTGCAAATTGCTTTTTGCCAGGCGTTTGGCGAAGGAATAATATTAGCGTAGCTAGCAAGCTCCACGCCGCCCGCCTGCCAAGAGTTCATATGTGTGTAGAAATTTTGGTGTCCGTGCACAGTTCGCAAACGCACACAGGCTTGCATATCCAAGACGATTTACACTGAAAATCCTGCCGCCTGCTTTGGCGATCGGATGTTACCGCGAGTATTCGGCAATGTTCGTTCGTTACTTATAATCCGAATAAATATAATAGTCGGAAGTCTAATAAATCACGTATGCATTTTTGTTTAGTAAGGTTTTATTTATTTAAATAGCAGAAATATTTTGGTTCGACGGAGGCAATTTTATTTTTTCGTGTGATTCATTGAACTGTTTAATATTGAGTTTCTATAATTTAATAATTGTATGGATTTTCGTTTGTTGATTTTAAAATGTTATTTGATTGTGAAATGTGTGTTGATAGTGTGTGTTTGTTAAAAATTAAAAATAACAAGTTCTCACAAATGTCTTTCAGTAAAAAGATTCTGTGTACCCGAGTTACGACAACTAAGCCAGCAAAAGGTATTGTACCTCGAAAATTTCATGTTAAAAGTTATGAAACGTATGTACATACGTACATGTACGTATGTATGTACTCGTACGTACGTAGTTATTGTTTAGTAATTCTAGTACAGTGTGGACTGATTCGGGATATTCAGATTTAAATTTGTTCTGTTGGCATGGTTTCCGACTTAGAGATCCGTCGCGTGGCTATGCTAAAAATCTATAAAAGAAAAAGTTTTTGTGACTGCCTACCCTAAGTTAAATACCAGTGCACGCCGCTGCATGTATGTATATAGCGTAGAATGCGTGGGTAAGTAATATTTCCCTTTCCCTTCAGTCTATTTACATCCCATTGTTGGGCAGGAGCCTCCTCTAATTTGGGAGCGATAGTGATCGAGACGACACGGCGGAGGTAAGTAGGAACGCTGGGCGAGGACGCCTGAGAAAAATATACTCCGATGTCATTACCGATATACTTCAAAGGGTCAAGTGCGTAGCGCTTACAACCGTCGGGCTTGTATGAGTGTGAACAAAGCCAAGGAAGTGTGGGCCTACATCAATATTATCGTCGACATGTACCTATTAACACAGCTAGTAGGTATAGAAAATTAAGAATTAGGGATATTTTTTTTTGTTTACTCAAAATCTACTACTATACATATATAATAGTTAGTTATGTTTTTAAAGTTATTTCATTGCTTGTTAATACGCGTTAATAGACCGACAAATGAAAAAAATAAAAAATGAGAGAGGTTGTTTCGCTAAGATTTTCTATCGAGAAAACTTTTTTCAATCGCGTTTCTGAGTTTATGCGATCCTAGATTATATATTGAAAAAACATAATAATATACTTAAAAATTAGAGCTCTAGCCATTCAATCTAAAAAAAAATGAAAACTTCGTAGGTAGAAAAATGCACGAAGCTATTTTGGTATCCTCTTAAGATCGCAGCAGATGGCACTCTATAGTCTCTTCCTACCCCCATGAGAAAAAGACTTGACGGTATAATATTTATGGTCTAGGTACTGTGCCGCGGTAACCAGGCGTGTCGGCACAGGGTTTATTTTCGTCGCTCACAAAGGATGTAATCTGTGTACAATATTAGCTGCCTTTTATAGTACCCAGATGAGCATAAGGGGTGGTGACACTTGTATTCTTAATGGGTCTAACCAAATTATATCAAAATAATTTAATAATAGAATCATTACATAATTTGTTTGATAAGTAGCCTTGTTACAGAAATAATGAGTCCACCATTATGTTATGATACATGAAAACATTGCGTGTTGACTATAATTTGTATATAATATGTATATCTGGTACAAACTGGCTACTAAATAGCAAACACAATATTAAAAATGCAAGTCACGACAAAATAGTTTATGTTGTATAACATATTTCAATGATGTTTCGCTTCTATTCGTCGCAGCGTGATGTTAGATAGCCTATAGCCTTCCTCGATTTATGTACTATCCAAAACTGAAAGAATTTTTCAAATTAAACACGTATTTCCTGAGATTAGCGCGTTAAAACAAACAAACTATTCAGCTTCATAATATTAGCATACATCCGACACAACACAGTTAGCAAACTAGCGTACTAAAACGTGCTGGCAATACTTAATTCTGTATGATATTAAAAAAAATACATAACAGATATTATTGTTAAAAGATGATATGGCTAATTATATAAGAGATGTTCATAATGGTGTTTTTTATTATCTTTATCATGTAACAGACAATTTTGCAATAATACCAACTACCAAGTAGGTATACATAATACCATATCACGCGAAGGTTAAAAAATTGTTTATATAATTATATAATCACATACCAATTACATTTTAACTACATTTTAATATGAATAGCTAAATTTGAATTTAGGTAATTTGATTTAATCTTTTATTTAAGATAAGATAAGATAAGATAAGATAATTTTATTTGTTGAAACATGGTATTTTTACATAATGGTGTTGATAACAGTTAAAGTTCTGCATGTTCAGCCACATGCGAGGCTTACAAATATTATAAAATATAAAACAACATTCTGACGATAATCTTAAGTTATTATTATAAGCATGTTTGATTTGTCACCAATGAAAAAGAAAAAAAAATATTAAACAAAAAATTAAACAGTAAAATTATCAATTCATAACAATGTCAAAATGAAAAAAAATGAAAAAAAACACACACATAATGTTTAGTCACATAATGTTCACAAAGATCAAAGTAAAATTAGTGAGTACAGCAGTATATTTTGAAAATTCTCGTCCCGGGCCCGTAAGCTTTGTGTCTCTATAAATAAATGGAGATAGAGCAAAGTAATCGGTGTGGTGACCAATTAAGAATACAAGTAACACCACACTTTCCTACCCTCCACCACCCCCTATTTCTTCCTTAGGGTGCTGTAAGAGATAGTTAAGGAGTATTATCTACTGTAAGTGATGGAAAACTGGAAACTAAAGCTTATACGTATGGTTAACGCGTGTATAGTAAACCACAAATCCTGCGGAAATTGAGGAAGCCTATACCCAACGCGAGAGAGATAGATAGATAGATAGAGAGAGAGAGAGACCTGCCAGAGGGACATGACCTGCAAGTAAACACGCCACTAGGTGAATAGACTTTTAAGACACTTTAACCCCCTTACTTTCACCTATGTAATAATAATTCTAGTAAGGATCACCTATACGACTAAAAAATAATTTTCAACTCATAGTAGTTTGAAATCCCAAATAAAATAAAGGTACAAAATATATATGTACATATATGTAATTTTCAATGTATTCCTAAATCTACAGTATCTATTGAATCTCTCCAGCCCATAAACGTCCCACTGTTGGGGACGGGCATCCTCCACTTTGGGGGGATTATGGTCTACTGTGCCACACTGACCTGTCGTGTTAGCACAGGGTTTACTTTCGAGTTTTCCGTCTCTCACAGAGGATGTAATCTGTGTAAAATATCCCTTAGCTGGCTTTTACAGAACCCTGGGGAGGAGATGGGATGGTGACACTTGTATTCTTAGTCCGTCACCACACGGATCTATTGAATATTCACATAAAATATCATCAATCGGTTAACCTGCTTAGGAGGATTATACTGACATCCAGTTTGACACGAGATAGTAATAAAAGTAAAGCTTTTCTTACCAGTTAATAGAAGAAGCGCCCCTATGTCTTGGTAGTATACTAGGATGGTAACATATGCTCTCGTACTTTGGGTACGTAATTACTTCCATGGGTATAAACTGAGAACAAAACGGTAGCACATTGATGTCTGCATTCACCTGGAAAGAATAACAAATATGAATAAATAAATATTTGAAGAGCCTCGTGGTCGAGTGGTTCATTTAACGGACTGCCGTTCACGAGGTTGCGGGTTCGATTCCCACACGGGACAATTATTTGTGTGATATTTATAATTGTCATACAAATGTTTGTACTGCGTCTGGGTGGCTTCTATGTACTATAAGTATGTATTTACAAAAGAAAAGTAGTATGTGTAGTCTATTCCTATTCTGGTACCCATTACCCATAGCACAAGCATAATAAGCTTAGCTTAGGACCAGAGGACGTTGTGTGAAATGTCCATAAATATTAATATTTATTGTATTGTCATTGTCATCAGTGTTTGAGAAGTTTGAAATTTCAGGCAATTGAAGGCAAGTTAAAAGAAAAGAAAAATGGCCAAAGTTAAAAAGCTATGCTAAGTTTCTTACGCTGATTCTTCTCAGCGGATTGTATGTCCCGAACCTGTAGTAGGGAAAAAAAGTTTGACATATTGTAAGATGAGAAGACCTACATGATTAAATGATATTCATTTCAGTTAAATAAAAGCTTGTTATTATGCATTTAAATTACTGATAAATTTATCAGTTTAAAGATCTTTAATGTATAATTATTGTATCTATATTTATATTTTTATAGCAGCTACGTGCTCAGGTCACACATACTTTAATTGTAATAAGATAACCTGGGTTATCTACGTGTTACTTGCCAAATATAATGATATGAAGATATATTAAGAAGTGAAGCCCCGAACGTAATTATGCCAACTTTAGCCAATGACCTCTAGTTTCAAAAAAATATCTTTGTCTGTCTCGCATCAATGAATGTTGTTTTGTTGTTTTTAAATGTTGTTTTGCAATGGGTTAATGTTGTTTCATTTAGTTCGTTACATACGCAGGTTAATGTGTAGTGTAAATAAAGTTTTTATTAAAGTAATTTATTGATTTTGCAATTGACATGCTATGCTTTACTTAATAAATTAAATTATGGTGGAAAAAGTGATTGCCGCAAGCGGGACATCTCTTTCCAACTGTGTCCCGCTTGCGGCAATCACGTTTTCCACCATAATTTAATTTATTAAGTAAAGTTTTTATTTTTGCGACCATTTACAGTTAGAAGTCTTGTATTAAGCTACAATAGGTTTTATTGGTAAAATGTTACCACAGAATCCATCCATCCAACAATTTTTCTCCTCCCACCGCTGGACATACGTCTCTCCCATAGAACGCCACAACGCGCGCAAATCCAGCGGCCCCCGGCATATTTGACAATATCGTCAGTCCACCTTGGTGGCCGTCACACCCTGCGTCGTCCGGTTCGTGGTCGCCACTCGAGGACCTTCCGTCCCCAACTGTCATCAGATCGTCGAGCGATGTGGCCTGCCCATTGCTACTTCAGCGTGCTAACTCTTTGGGTACACCCTAGTCCTTCTACGGATCTTTAAATTCCGGATCTTATCATATAGGGAAACGCCGAATAGATAGTAGATATGAATATTACGAATATGAAATAAACTACGTTCTATTTGTTAAGGGCCTACATCAATATTATCGTATATCATCGCCGACACGTACATATTAACACAGCCAGTAGGCACAGAAAATGAAGAATTAGGGATACTTTTCCTATTTACTCAAAATCTACTAAATATATTTTAATTCTCATCCACGTGTGATACATAATAGTTACCTATGTTTTTAAAGTTATTTCATTAGTTAATACGCGATAATTGACCGATAAATGAAAAAAATAAAAAATTAGAGAGGTTGTTTCGCCAAGATTTTCTATCGAGAAAACTTTTTTCAATCGCGTTTCTGAGTTCATGCGATCCTAGATCATATATTGAAAAAACATATATGTACTTAAAAATTAGAGCTCTAGCCATTCAATCTAAAGAAACAATGAAAACTTCGTACATAGAAAAATACACGAAGCTATTTTGGTATCCTCTTAAAAAGGTAAAGGTTAAAGGTTCCTAATTTTTTGCTATTCATGGACTTCGGGCGATCTATATGGCCACAGAATAGATAGAAGATGCTATATGGCGATATGCGTATAATATGTCAAAGCTAGGTGTTATATAAGATAGGCCGTCAATAAATACTTTTTGTTCATTACAATATTTTGTTTTTAGTTAGTTTACGTAACACATTTGTTATGGTTAAGATAATTTGAATACAATTATTACGCGCCATTATTCGGATTTTTGGATGGAACAAAATGGCGGTGTTTTTCTTTAGTACCTATATATTTTTCCTGGCTAATAAATATATCCTCCACTAGGCAACGACTCATTCACAAAACTGTTGGTCTACTCTGTCTATAGTTGGTGTACTGTACCAGGCTAACCAGGCGCGATGGCAGTCTTTTTTGGGATTATTTATCTCTTACAGAAGACGTTATATGATTTTATTTCTTAACTTGGTCTTCTAGCACTCTAGGGGAGAAATGTGTTCAATATTGGGATAGTATGGGCTGAGGAAGAAAAGAAATTATTACACATACGATAAGTATACCTGCATACACACACATAATAATATGTTTAATGTATACGCGTGTATAATGTGTACGTAAAAAAATGGAATACGAGATAACGAAATGCTTAAAATGAGACCAAGTTATATAAAAAAGGTCAATAGGGCAGTTGGAAATGGAGAAATATTATCTTAATAAAATTGTTAATTTAATACAATAAGATACGACGGACAATACCAAGTTACTCTAGATTTGAATCTAGTCTGAAGTGGTTACGACTGGTATTTAGTTGCAATCGAATTCGAATAAATAAGTTATTGAAGCGTTTGCCGTGTAAAGAAAGATTCACTATAAATATTCAGGACATTTCACACAAGGTCCTCTGGTCCCAAAGTAAGCTATATTTCTATGCTTGTGTTATGGGTACCAGAATACGGATAGACTACATAACTACTTTTTTTTTGTAAATACATATGTACTTATAATACATAGATAACACCCAGATGCAGTACAAACATTTGTATGACATTTATGGATATCACAGAAATGATTGTCCCGAGCGGGAATCGAACCCGCGACCTCGTGATTGGCAGTCCATTACATAAACCACTCCACCACGAAGCCCGTCAAATAATAATAATTCACTCATTTTATTGTATGAATCTGAATGCGGGGTCGGTTACTCTGTATTTTTCTTTATTACACGCTTTATATTAGCTTCACTTGTATGTTTGTTTGTATGTTTGTAACCGACTCCTTTGGACGCTATTTTGACCCACTTTAAACGGTCAGATTCTATTCAAATTTTGCACACCTGTCGTAGACCGATGACAATGCAATAATTCGATTAAAATATCCGATTATCCTTGTTAGATTCGCCAGGATTCATTAATCTCTTTCCGGATCCTTTGCATGAGAGTAAGAGAGAGGGCTAGTACGCGAACTACGCATGCGCGCATTTCCAGAGAAACTCTTTTTTATATTTTTTAGTTGGGTTTTCTATATAAAGCGTGTTTTTTAGTTTTTTTAAACTATTATTATTTTATTTTATATTGGGATAAGTTTGAAAGCGGCGTCAGCATGTAATAGAAATTTTTTAAGAGAATCTGTAGCATAGGCATTTCATTAATTATTCCAATGAATAAAAGGGTGGTGAATATGAATATTGAGGGCTGGAAAAAAAGAGGAGTCCAGATAAAAGATGGATGGATCAGCGAATTGTTACGAAAGTAAGAGTAAATGATAAACATCTTGTAAGTTTTACGCCGAATCCTGATATGTAATACGATATGGAGGGCAGGAAGGAGATCTATCTAAGCTTAGCTTGGGACCAGAGGATGCTGTGTGAATTATCTATGATATTTATTGTAACATTGTCACAGACAGAGTAGGTATGCGTTAAAGAAGGCTTAAAGAAGGAAGAATAGTAATGACCGTTTTCACCAACGACCCCTAAATTTTAAGTAGCCCTTAAGCGAATTTAAATGACACTTTACGCAAGTTTTATTAAATAAATATAAGTTTTATTAGTAAATATAAGGAATCCCTTAACAGTTTAAGCGTCCCTTAAACGTTGGTGAAAATAAAACTTGCGTAAAGTGTCATTTAAAATCGCTTAAGGGCTACTTAAATTTAGGGGTCGTTGGTGAAAACGGGCATAAGTCTTTGTTCATTAGGTTGAATTTTTTGTTTATATCCACATTTAGCCGAAGAGACATATTGGTACAATTGTATGTAATCAAATTTTATTCATACATATTGAGAACGAGCGACATCCCGAATGCAAAGAGTACGTTACGAAATTTCTAATAACTTTATTGCAAGCTAGGGTTGTCTATCAACTAATAAAAAGTAATAACTCCCTACTTTACACGATCTAAGACTTAAGAGCGGACTACAGTCCTAATTTAGGTATTTGTCTTAGGTATTGTTATCTATCCTTATTCCTGAGCGCCGCGCTGAAAGGGACAAATATAGTTGAAGCAGAATTTACCTTCAAATTCTTTGAAAAAAACGTCTCGTCATCCCATTTTTCGATAAAGAGTATATCTATATATTATAATCACTTTCTTTTTTGGGAAAACCTTACCAAATTTACGTGATAAACCTAAATAAAACCGAAAATATTGATATATTTGGATGGTCATATTTCTTTTAATTATGTTTTGAAAAAAAAAAAAGAAAATGCTAGAAGGATAGATATATAAGACCTAGATACTGTGACCAAAATTCGTTCCTCTGGAGGCAATATCCACGAAGAAAACAGGGGACTACGGTTAAATAAAACTACTTTTTACGGATTTAGACGCGTATATTTGTTTTAAATTTTGGCCCGACGTTTCGGAGACTTTGCAGTCACCATGGTCACCCGTGACTCGTGACTTCGTGACCCGTGAAATCCGTAAAAAGTAGTTTTACAAATGAGTCGCGCAAGTGCTAGAAAATATTAGGTGACTACGGTGTCCATATTTTTGTATGGAGCAGAGAGTGGTGTCGTTTTACCTGCCTCTGAAGAACTCAGTGTAGAAAACGGGCCTGCCTGTCGCCGCATCTCATACATCTTAATCATGACCAAGGAGATTCCTACGGTAGACAGCCCTATTTTAAGGAGAATGAGTTCAATTGATTGTAGTTGCCCAGCAATAACGATGCCTATCTCAATACTTCGATTTTGTGTAATCGAATTCGAAATAGATAAATATTGTATATTCTCTGCCTACTACGACATTAGGCAGTCGTAATGGTATTTTCGTAATACTATAAATTTCTTTGTACCAAAAAAAAATATAACAGAAACGAAACTAGTACTGACGATTTACCTTTTAATTCTTGTTCGTGCATATACAAGTTGAAGGTTAATTTAACATTTAGTTTTATTCTAAATTTATTTGAATTGCTAATTTAGTTTCATTTACGTGTATAAAATTTGTATCTACAATTTTAATAGATTAGAATATTTGAACGAAGCATTCTCGTGTTTTTGCGACTTTTAAAATAGCGCCACTAGGTCAGTATTTAGAATTGCGATACTTGCGATGTTCGCAATTCGTTGGTTCAAGTATTACCCAGAGTAGTGAGGACCTCCACATACGAAGTTTATATCTGTCAGCACAATGATAATGTGTCAGCAATTATAAAAAAAAATAAACAAAAAAATATTATAAAATTGTATAGGTACTATATAATTTGCTAAATAATATAATATATTGTATGCATATAATGTTTTTGTTGTTTAGATTTTAAACACAACAGACTCTTAAAAAAATAAACACTGTTTATTTTTTTAAGAATCTGTTGTGTGATACCTTCAATTTTAATTTTATAGTTAAGTTTAGTTGTTGAGTCAGAATTGGTACCACTGTTCTCTTTATTGACGTTATTTAATATTTCACACACCACTAAAATAAAACCACTTTTTACTAAAATTAAAACAAATACACGCGTCTAAATCCGTAAGAAGTCAGACGTTATTTAAATTAAAAAAATATAATTATGGATAACTTACGGATTTGTATTGTTCCAATACTTCTGGTATAACTTGTCCCTTTTGTCTCCATGTCTTGTATTTGTAAACGGGCTTGCCGTTTTGTGATGCAATAGTTGCTGAAAAAATACCGTGTGATTAAAAAAATACCGTGTGAACTTTTTATAAAAAAAAAAACAATACGAAAATTTAAAAAGCGAATGTTAAAGTACGAAATATTACAAAACAGTACCTACAAAATTTTAAAAAGAAAAAATTATAACTTTTACAGGTGCAGTTACGCATTCATTGAAACAAAACTTTCTTTTTACGAATTATGACGCGTTTTATTCCTGGTCCTAGCCTAACATATCCAAAACTTAGAGGCCATTATGGTGTTACATCCATGACCATGGTGACAGAAAAGTTGAAAACGCCACAAAATGGAAAGTAAATAGTGTTTTTTAAAACACTTTAATAAGTTTAAGTTCGGTATGTATCTATAAATGTATTAATCTATATAACGAAATATGTGCAAGAGATTTTCACCCACTTGCAATAGTCGGATTGATCAGAAATTTTGCACACATGTTAAGAACCGATGACAATGCAATAATTAACAAAAATATTCAGTATTTTCAAGCGTGTTTTTTAGTTTTCCAACTAAGCAAATTATTATTACAGATTTTCTTTTAATTATCTTCTTTAGCAACTCAGGATATTTATCAAACCAGATTACATAATGTTAATTTTATTGCCTAATTTGATGTTCCCCATTATCAACACTTACAAAATATATTCATGTAATGAAACAATCATAGTTACATTACAAAATTAACATGAATAATAATGATTGGTCATAAATTTTGTTGTGACATAATATTAAGAAATTCAACCTATATTACAAATTCATAAGTTGTTCTTAATAGTAAATTGTTTTAAAGATGGAAGTGTAATCAAATAGAAAGGTGCGATAATTCAAGGTAATTGATTAAATTGCTAAGGATTTTAACAATTAAATGTAGATAGATACATTGCTTCCAATTGCTTACAGACTAGTAGATTAGATGGTATTTTCACTGTTGAGAAAGTAAAATATACTAATTTTTGAAGTATGTTTCTTTTTACTTTTTAATATGAATAAAACATAATGCCCGAAAAAAATGTGATTGGCTGTAGTCTCTGGATACACAAAATTGTAAGTGTTAGATAAAATTAGTAGGTAATACATAATTACACATTTTTGCATTAAATATTTACCTAACGGATCCTCCCGATTTCCTTTGTCTAAAATTGTGAACACACCAACCACTTCATGCCCATCTCTTTGTAGTAATTTAAATACTTCAGCAGCAAATAAACTCTGGCCTATAATAGCCACACGTAACTTCTTCTTCGGAGCCTACAAATAAAAAAAATGTCTGAATAAAAGATACTGGCCACTTAAAAAAAAAATTTACAGTGAAAAGAAAAACTGTTTCTTGATTTAACCTGTGTATTTAATATTATTATTATTATAATACTTTTTTGTTATATATGCAGAAAATGAGAAGATAAATTGAACATTTTTTATTTAATTGATTAAAAAGACACGTGTTAATTAACAGGTAAAACTGAAAAGATATTTACAGGTAAAACTAGCACTTACATCATTGGTTAAAGATACCGGTGGCATGATGAATCAATTTTAAATAGGTAACAAAAGTTTTATTTGTTTAGAATATGTAGCACCTCGCACCGCCGTAAGGGGCTCGGTTTAAACTAACACGAAACATACTCCGTACGCTCCTTTTAGCTGCTTCACAACAACCACAGCCTTGACATCACTATCAATTTTAGCGATAATGCGAAAGAGAAGAGAATCTTAGTAAATTAACTTGAACTAAACACAGAATAATATTCTATAAATTCTGTGGAACTAATTTGAAAAACTTGTTTTGCGTTTGCGCGCCAAAACAAAACACCACGATAGCGATGGACGATATACATCGATTTATTTAAAACACTCGATGTATAGTAACGATGCATCGTATTGAATCGATGTATTGTTAATACTTCAACATCGATTATATATCGATGTTTTTCATTCGATGCATCGATTAGGTACGCAAATTATGAGGTGAGTATACTATAAGTGAAAAATGAAGAAGCCTTTTCATTGTGGACTGATCACCATAAGTTAGTGCATCATAACTGGAAAATTAACAAATCTGAAGATGTTTTGTCTGACGAACTTTTAGTTTATCTCAGAACTCCTGTTGGAAGACTGAACGAAAATCCGTTAGAAATCTGGAGAGATTTTAAAATACAATTCCCGAAGCTGTATAAAATAGCTTTTAAGTATTTAACAATAGTTGACACTTCAGTCCCTTCTGAAAGACTTTTTTAGGCTAGTTATGACTGAACAAAGCAACCGGTTGAAGGGGAAGAGATTACGCAAACTTTTGTTTTTACATAGCAATGAAAAAAAAATTGGAATTTGTAAAGATAAAAATGTGTTGGCTCAGTGATTTTCAATTTGTCTACTGATTGAAAACTGATTTTATGACTTAGATAATACATATTTTTGTTTCAATTGATGCCTGACCTAAAACAATCGATGTTTAAGAAACATCGATGTATTTCTCAATACATCGTATTGAGAAATACGATGTGACTGAACGATGCATTACATCGAAAAAAACGTCTATGTATATTTTAAATGTCCATCCCTACACCACGATATAAATAAATTTGACATTTTGGTCTTTTGTTACTTGAATTTGACATTTAAAAATGCGTTCGATATTTTCGATAGCATAGCGATGGCAATATGGCATAGCGTTCTTAGGGTATTTTCAAGAGTAAATTAACTCAACTCAATTTTTTATTTTTTTATTTTATACCGATAATATTTGTTGCGCGTTGTTAAGAACTAGCATACTAGAAGAAGAATATTATATAAATGATCAGTAGTCTCCGAAACGTCGGGTGAGTTAAAAAATATTTAAAGCTTCGCATTTAATGTATTAATTGCAGCTGCCCACTGTCAAATGCATTGATTTATATGTTAATAATATAATCTAAACTGCTTAGGTTAGTTAGTATCGTATCGACCTAATAATGGTCTCGCAAATATTCCAATTACAATAAACTGTAAACATTGCAGAACATAATATAAACAAATAAATATGTATCATGTTAATAACCGGTTTAATCTGGTCTTTAGCGGGGCGCACATGCTACTTCGAATTGACCTCAGATAAATGATAGCTAGTTTAAGTTAACTGACCCCTTACTTCGACTATCAGCTGTTGTTCATTTAATAACAGTCTGTTTTCGGTCCTCTTGGAGTTACACGTCACATATTTAAACAGCCGATGTAGGTACGCCTTTTCTCATAAAAGGGGAATTCCACGTCAAATAAAGCAACGAGTTTGGTAATAGGAGCTAGGAGCCAATAATATTCTTATAGTATACTTTCAGTAGTTACTTATTAAGTATCCACAATATTTAACACGTTTTTCTTGTTTTATTTAAAGGAACCAAGGTTACTTACCTAGTAGATTTTGCACGTTACTTTCATGTTATTTAAAATGTAATTTGTGCGGTTTGTTAAGACGATACCAAAATAGCTTCGTGCATTTTTCTATGTACGAAGTTTTCATTGTTTCTTTAGATTGAATGGCTAGAGCTCTAATTTTTAAGTATATGTTTTTTCAATATATGATCTAGGATCGCATCAACTCAGAAACGCGATTGAAAAAAGTTTTCTCGATAGAAAATCTTGGCGAAACAACCTCTCAATTTTTTTATTTTTTTCATTTGTCGGTCTATTATCGCGTATTAACTAATGAAATAACTTTAAATACATAAGTAACTATTATATATAGAAACACGTAAATCAGAATTAAAATATATTTAGTAGATTTTGAGTAAATAGGAAAAGTATCCCTAATTCTTCATTTTCTGTGCCTACTGGCTGTGTTAATATGTACGTGTCGGCGATGATATACGATAATATTGATGTAGGCCCTTAAATGTCGGTTCCATGCACAGAATTATTATTCTGTGGTTCCATGGTATGAAATGCGTGGGAATATTTATTTGTTTTAATCGTTAATTTAATACGTTAATTTACGTTAATTTTATTTGTTATAAAAGGCTTGAATTTGGATACAATTTTACTCGCTAATGGGGTAACTTTCTATTTTACGTCACACATGTATAGGAATTAATTTCGGAACCTCGAAATTATTTACTATTGGTCTTATTCATAATGACATAACGGAGGTTTAAACGGAGATTTTATCGGAGAGATATTAAACGTTTTAGCGTAAAAAGACTATTATGAATAACAAGTTTTGACAATTTTCGCGAACCAATTTTAGCGAACTTTTAAACATCCCTTAAGTCATTATGAATAACAACATAATATGTATACACAGTTAAAAATGTGCAATATACTTGTTCTACTACGTACTGTACGTGTCCTACAGTTCTACTTCGGTTATTTCGTTGCGGAATCTTATAGCATTTCCGGTCGGATATGGTATGGTGATATGATTACATACCATTTTAGATTCCAATATTTCATCAAGTTATACAATATTTTATCGTATGGTCGATATATATTTAGGAGATTGTAGATATCATATTAGCCAGAGGTCACACAGCCACACAACCATAACAGTATCTATAGTGGAAATATACTACGTAACTAAAGAATAAATTGTCATGTGTATAAGTAATGATATACTCGTATCAACCTAACCTATTTGTTATCTAACTATTACTTGTAATATTAATCTCTGGTATTTTATTGCAAATTATCTGACTCAGACCTGTTGTCAGCGCAGGCATAGCAATAATTTATTAACTTTAATCTCACCACACTCTCACTAATGAGTTCAGAACGAAAGAAAAAACAAAGAACGGTCGAATGTTATAGGATGACCCGATTAGTTGGTTTTCTTAGATAAAAAAACACGAAAGTTGTTAAAAGTATACTTTTATGTATTGAGTCAAAAGAAAATCGAGCAGAACTTTTGATTTAATAAAATTTTCAATGCATATATTTCTCTAATTTATCGGATATTTGTATCAGTCGTACCAGGCGTTATTTTCTGCACTTACTACCAAAGCCCAATGGTACATTCAGAACAATCAATAACTTATAAGGTCTTGTTTTATTAAGTTTAAAGATTAATAAAAAGTCAAACTCACTAATTGTAATATATTGATATTATGTTAATAACTGTATTGAGGTCAAAATGATCTTATATCTGCTATGCCGAACGTTAAATGCATTTGGCATAGTAACTGCGATCAGCGATATCTTAGTAAAATACCTAACTATGTTATTGTGATTTATTGCTTATAAATATGTATTAATTTAATAAGTAAGCCGATAATTTAGTAAATTTAGTAAATTTACGTCCTCAACTCGCACTTGTCCTAAATAAGAGTGTTTTATTTGATACAATGATTGATAGAATGATAAAATGATGAAATTTGTGGTAATGCGAAACTACTACCTATAACTACTGATATACGATACATTGGTGGTTCTACGTGCGCAACTAAAAATGAAAACTGATAGTGTAAATAACACAATATAGAACATTTTAAATAGAAAATGTAAATTTAACAGACTAACGATTTTAATTATTAAAAATGTGTACAACGAAATACACCATGTATTAATAAAAATACGCTGTAGTTTTTTTTTCATTTTTTAGTTGAGTTAAGTTGTCCACGTAGAATCGGTTCTAATAGTAGGGGAGCCGAAGAGGGGATTTCAGGATTTACTAAAGCGCGTCAGATTAATATACAGGAGGATACCTTGTACCCGGTTAAGTACCTCCACAAAATATGAGACCCATATTTAAGGCCGCCCGTGAGGGATACAGGATCAGATTAGTAAAAAAAAATTGACCATCAGAAATTCTCGAGCGCGTCAGATTAAGGTAGGGTGAGTTAATTACATCCTAAAAAGTGTATATTCCACTAATCTGACAATTTGAGAGTGACGTAAAAAAAGGGGAGGGCAACAAAGTTGTAAAAAAAAAAGTCATCTCGACATTCTCGAGCGTAGCAAAATTTTTTTTATTTTGAAGGTAATAATTCAAGAATAATGAAAAATATATAATCTGACAATTTCCGCAAGCCGAAATAACAAAAATTCGTCGATAAAGTTAAATGCGTGCAGCTGCGTGATGCCTACATTTGGGTTTGTTTGAGTTGGACTTCTAAATGTTTAATTAGGACTGTTTATGAGATATTAAGCCATCAAAATATATCGTAAAAAAAGTTGCAAAGTTACACTGTCAGCTTTTAAATTGTTAGATTTACCAGCTGCTCTGTGTCTAGCCAACCGGAGTCGCCGATAAGATATAACAATAGATTTTAAGGACAATAGAGTCGTAAAATCTCATCTCCATTGAATCATAGCTAGACAAGAAGCACAATTAAAAAGCTCTTAGGAATATTTATGAGTATGTTGTAAAGATAAATCATACAAATTTTTAGACAAGTATAAAATATTATTTCTATTACAGCGTGATCATTTATAATTTACAACAATTAAAAAGAAAGTAAATATTATGATCTAAGATAATTTGTATCACAGAATAGTTTTATCACATAATGGACAATAATTTGAAAGTGTAAATACTTTCGTTAATGTTTTCGTTCTTCAAACTATTTACTTTTGAGGTGTAAGTATTTGGTACACAAGGAAACGTTGAAGTTACTAACTTTCTTTTAGTATTGAATATAGTCGCTTCAATTTTATTTTTCTCAAATCACGCTGTAATAGAAAAATTATTTTATACTTGTCTAAAAATTTGTATGATTTATCTTTACAACATACTCATAAATATTCCTAAGAGCTTTTTAATTGTGCTTCTTGTCTATTGTCCTTAAAATCTATTGTTATCTCTTATCGGCGACTCCGGTTGGCTAGACACAGAGCAGCTGGTAAATCTAACAATATAAAAGCCGACAGTATAACTTTGCAACTTTTTTTACGATATATTTTGATGGCTTAATATCTCATAAACAGTCCTAATTAAACATTTAGAAGTCCAACTCATCTTTTTGAAATTTAACTTTTTCTAGTGTCGGCTCCTGCACTATAGTGTGGAGGACTGGGAATAAACGGCACCTTTCCCTCCTCACCCTTTTTATTCCCATTCGTCCACACTATTCCCATACCTCCACACTGTGGACGACGGGGTGTGGAGGACTGGGAATGACCCGCTGAGTTCAAAATATAGTTCAAAGTACAATTTTAAGCGCCCAGGAATGGAATTAGCGGGAAGTTGCAGGGATGGCCTTTAAGGTGAACCGTTTTTCGAATTTTTTTTTTGTCAGATTAGGCGAATCCCTCTAGATAATCGTCAGATTATGAGACAGTACGTTTAGAACATAAAGATGAACCATATATATCTTAATCTGACGCGCTTGAGTATTTCAAAATGGCGAAATTTTTTTGCACATTATGAAACTGGCCGTGAGTTTGCGTCCCATCGAAATCGTCAGATTAGTGAATGAGAGCTTTTTTTTGGTGCACTTAACACTCCCTTAGAAAATCTGACGCGCTCGACAAAATTTTTTTTTTTTCATTTTCAACCCTTAAATACAACCACCCGCATCATGCAAACGATCAGATTAACATACGTACATTATTAAAAATACGTAGGGCATTGATGCTATCAATATCTGACGCGCTCGAGGATGTCCATGCAACAGTTTTTTTTTACATATTTATAAATCTATAGCCGCTTTTCCCACCGATAAAAGTGAAAAATCACATAACATTTTTTTCTTCTTATCATCTAAGCTTTGCAACTCAATAGGTCTCTATGACGCTCGAGTTTTAGCCCCATTTAGCATCGTGGGCTCCCCTACCATAATGAGATTGAAGTATGCGTGTATAAGACATACCCAACGTTGTAAGATATTTTATGTATTTGAACTATGTAGTCAGGGTAAGACTGCTCGAGAATAAATTATGGTGAATACCCAGACGCTCATTGGCGCACGCTCACCGCGCACCGGGGCGCTACGAGGGCCCCGGCTGGCAATTGGCAAATGCCATTTTAATAAATCTATGAGCAGTCCGACTCTTTATGTACCTATTTCACTAACTAACTAACTTTAACTAACTTTTGATTTAAGATTGACAGTCAGCATCTAAAAACAACAGCAGCTAATCAGGGAGAGTAGATACATTGAGTGCTGTGTAAAGCTATTACCATGGGATGGGCGTAGGAAGTTTTGAAATTTCAAAAACACGATCTAAATCTCAAATTCTGACAGTACTTATTTCCTACCCATCCAGTGCTTTTTTTCATATAAGTGCTACAAAATCAAGTATACTCACCTATTGATATACTTGATTTTGTAGACTTAAATATTCGCTACGCCCATGGCATGGCCTGTACACACGAGTAGGTAGAGCTGTAGACTAATTGCAAGCTTTGTTGATGAAGATGTTATATTTGATATCATCTTTATTTAAATTTCAGTTCCTAATTTAAGACAAAGGAAGAACAAAGGTTAATTATTAACATTTTGTTTTTATTCGTGGTCTCGATGTCATTGTACAAATTATTTACTTTTATCATAGAAAAGTGATCCAAACCGGTTATAACTGAATGTATTTATATGAAGAAACCAGTTTTGTTGAAATTAGCGATAATTAAATAATTGAAAACAATACGTGCTCTTGCTACTATTAATACACTTACAATTCATTTATTTATATGACGCAATCTATATATTTTGCAACTAATTTATGTATGTACGTTCTGTTACTATGCCCGAGACAATGTTTCTGTAATAGAGAATAAAATTCCTATCACATTAAATAATGTTCTAAAGAACAGTTCCTCTTACGTTGTATGTAAATCTAGTTACGTCACAGGCTCGTTTTCTCCACTAGGCTCATGCCCAGGACCTCGTGATTTTTGACGTCCCCCATAGTACATACTTCGCCATATTTTTCTACTATAACTTATAGATCCAAGCCGGGCATTATGTCCTAAAATGCCCAAGGAAAGAAGGCCCAGGGTGGCTGATCTCAAGTCTGCGGGCCGAGAATAAATGATGGTGTAGGTGTACTTAGGGGTTCAGGGAGGCCCGCACTAAGAAGCGTCTGGCAAATGCCAATTTGAATTTATAAGCAGTACAACGCTGCTCGGTCACACACAACGCATGGTATTCTCTCGAAACTGCGTGAAAACTACGTGAACAAATTGAAGAAGTTTTTGGATCTGGCTCCACCGTGGTCACCACAGAAGAGTACCTATATTTAGAAGGGTGGGGCCTCGAGTTATAGGGCTATCTTTATACATAACCCTAAAATAATTATAAAGAACAAACGAACATTCTTTTTTATAGAAACCGGTGTTATTTACAAATTATTTTGTTTGTATTAGTATTTATTATCAGCTTTTGCATTCACAAAGGTGACGGATATGCAGGCATGCTCTACAATTCCAAAACACTATTGTTCGTCACAATAATGTTATCTCGTATATCTTAGGAAATATCGTCATTCACTCCACCGTATCCTCGGCTCTGGTACTATTTATTTACAACCAGCAAACTTTTTTTTCGTGGTTTTTTTTTTATATCTCGCTAGGCAAAGTTATGTTTTGGATGAAATCTGTTGTATTACTTATAATTATGCAGGTATGTACTATGTTAAGGGCCTACATCAATATTATCGTCGACATGTACATATTAACACAGCTAGTAGGTATAGATAAAGAAGAATTAGGGATATTTTTTTTGTTTACTCAAAATCTACTAAATATATTTTAATTCTGATTTACTTGTTTCTATATATAATAGTTACTTATGTTTTTAAAGTTATTTCATTAGTTAATACGCGATAATAGACCGACAAATGAAAAAAATAAAAAATTAGAGAGGTTGTCTCGCTAAGATTTTCTATCGAGAAAACATTTTTCAATCGCGTTTCTGAGTTTATGCGATCCTAGATCATATATTGAAAAAACATATAATTAAAAATTAGAGCTCTAGCCATTCAATCTAAAGAAACAATGAAAACTTCGTACGTAGAAAAATGCACGAAGCTATTTTGGTATCCTCTTAATTGTTTTTTTAATTGATCTCATAGGCTATTTTTTATTCGTGGTGATGGCTATTTTTTATAGGGTAATTAATTAGGTAGGTATTTGACAGAATGCAAGCAAAGCGATGAGTTAGACTAAATATTGCAGAAATTTAAATATTAAATAAAACACCTACTTCATAGTTTTGGGCACTGCTAATTGTTGACGAAAGTTTGGGTAGATAAAAGGCGTAAGTTTTTCTTTATATTAACAGTTTAACTGTTCAAATATTTTTAATCTGAATCTCCGAAAACGTCATAGAGCTGCTATCCATAGCAGCTTGATGACGTTTTCGGAGATTGCAGTACCAACTGCAAATCATAAATGTTATCACCCCATTTCTTAGAAATAGCAGAAATCGACGGAACAAGTCCTTGATCCGCATAACACACTTATCAAGTGGATCAATTAGTTTATTTTTCGCCAACTACGGGGACTGGTGAGTAAATCCTCAAAGCTGTTTTTGTTGGTTGTTTGAATAAGTATCTTATTATTTTCAGCACATTCTAGCGGACGACTATTTACAAGAACCACTTCTCACCAAATGCTTGGGCTATTCTATTAGGAGATCCTTCAATTCAAAAACATTAGAAGATGCGAAACTGAACAAAGAATTTACCTACCAATACCAGGAAATGTTGAAAGCGAGTAGGGAGTCATTTGAAAATGTCATGGGAAGAGAAGAAAGAAGATTGAGAAGTGTTAATGGTGAACATAATTTTGAGATAATGAAAGAAGGTTTGTTTTGATAGATGTTTATTTTATGTGCAATATCTGTGCATTTATGAACAGATTTTGCCTATATTTTGAAGGCTATGCCAACATGCCTGTTCACCGTGGCTTAAGTACAAGTAAGGCAAGTATTTATCTCGATGGAACAAAATATATTCTCCCAAAGCATAAGAGGTCCGTGCCCAACATTGAAACAGGGAAAAATTTGATATTATTAACAAAAATTTACAACTTTGGGATTTGTTTTGAATATTAAAGAATTAATGTGTGTATTTTATCTAATCCATAATTTAGTCTACATGCTCCAACGCCTCCGTGGCGCAATTGGCTAGCGCGTTCGGCTGTTAACCGAAAGGTTGGTGGTTCGAGCCCACCCGGGGGCGAATATTTTATTTTAGACCGTAAATCTCAAACAGAAACACATAATCGACGACTATATACCACAAAATCTCAATTAACAGTCGGTTAATAGTTGAAAATACTTATGGCCTTATTCATAATATCGGAGGTTTAAACGGAGATTTTATCGGAGATATAATAAACGTTTTATCGTAAAAAGACTATTATGAATAACAAGTTTTGACAAATTTCGCGAACCGATTTTAGCGAACTTTTCAACCTCCGATATGTCATTATGAATAAGGCCATTAAGGGCCTACATCAATATTATCGTCGACATGTACCTATTAACACAGCTAGTAGGTATAGAAAATGAAGAATTAGGGATATTTTTTTTGTTTACTCAAAATCTACTAAATATATTTTAATTCCGGTTTACGTGTTTCTATATATAATAGTTACTTATGTTTTTAAAGTTATTTCATTAGTTAATACGCGGTAATAGACCGACAAATGAAAAAAAAAATGAGAGAGGGTGTTTCGCTAAGATTTTCTATCGAGAAAACTTTTTCAATCGCGTTTCTGAGTTTATGCGATCCTAGATTATATATTGAAAAAACATATACTTAAAAATTAGAGCTCTAGCCATTCAATCTAAAGAAAAAATGAAAACTTCGTACGTAGAAAAATGCACGAAGCTATTTTGGTATCCTCTTAATATAACTACATTTTAATCCACTATGAACATTGTAATGTATAGCGCCTTATTCATATAACTTAGCATGTAAATGATCATCTTAATACAACTAACGCTCCTCTGATAAAATAAAGTTGAATTGCATTAATTGACTGATTATTCCCAGTGCCTTAGAGAACAGCTGTAACTGCTCACCTTTTTGGTAAAAAGTATATTGGTTTAAAGTATCTAAACTTCCACATGAGTAGGCATGGTTCTGTTCTGAATACTTCTGTACTTAAAACAGAGCTATTTTTTCTTAGTGTGTCTATATGTGACCTTAAATCCTCAAAACTATATAATGGAATTTAATCTTCAATAGTTAATAAATAAATAAATAATAAAATAAATATTCACGGACATTTCACACAACGTCCTCTGGTCCCAAGCTAAGCTTATTATGCTTGTGTTATGGGTACCAGAATACGGATATAATACATAAACTACTTTTCTTTTGTAAATACATACATATAATACATAGAAAACACCCAGACGTAGTACAAACCTTTGTATGACATTTATGGATATCACACAAATGATTGTCCCAAGCGGGAATCGAACCCGTGACCTTGTGAACGGCAGTCCATTACATGAACCACTACGCCACGAAGCCCGTCAAAGTTAGAGTGGTTCAAGAGAGACGTTTTTATGTATAATTTGTTAAGGTTTTTAAATTCCATACTGGACTTCGTATAGTCCCGGGCAACACCTAGTAATAATTAATTTCAAAATCCCTACACGTATTTACATGAGTGGATTAATGTCCTTAAATGTTAAGGAAGCTCTTTCAAAAATGGGTCACCAGAAACGAGCAGGTCCGGCAATACGGCTGCAGTTAAAACGACAAGACATTAGAGGTAGTTGAGACCATAGACAAAGATAGAGATAGAGGTAACTCTTGGTAGAGAGTTAGAGACACAGATTAAATAAATGTTATTGCTAAGGTTAGAGCTCTTAAAACTTAGCACAATTTAAGTAATCAATTACTATATACCTAACTTGGTAAGGGTATTGTATACCCTACCGTTATTTAAGTAAATTTATTTTTCTTAACCTGTAAAAATGATTCTTTATAATAGTTATGTAGATTTGTTAGATTCGCGTAATAAAGATTTGTTTAGTTACAGGCACTTATTGTTGTAGGTACTTTTACTAAGTTAAGCTTAACAATCCTAATATTTTCTAACACTTGTGCGACTCATCTGTTTAAATAAAAATACTTTTCACGGATTTTTCGGAGTCTCAACACACCGTGACCATGGTGAATGGTGACTGCAAAGTCTCCGAAACGTCGGGCCAAAATTTAAAACAAATATACGCGTCAAAATCCGTGAAAAGTAGTTTTAACAATCCTAACTTAATAAACTAAATTAGAGTGTTTTTATTAATTAATAAAATGCTAAAATTTTACGATAGCAACGAAAAATTGTTATGAAGTGGTTAGATGATTATTTAATGAAGAGTTTACTTTATTTAAATAAAACTACTTTTTACGGATTTCGACGCGTATATTTTGTTTCAAATTTGAGCCTGACGTTTCAGAGACTTTGCAGTCACCGTGGTCACGGGTGAGACTGTCTCACATATACGCGTCTAAACCGTAAAAATTAGTTTTATTTAAACAAATGATTCGCGCAAGTGTTAGAAAATATTACGAGTTTACTTTGTTTTACTTGGTCAGTTAACTATTTTATTTACAGCAGGCGTTTTAGATCGCCGTCGCAGTGCAGCTTTTATGGAATCGCCAGTAGGCAAACGACGAGCTCAAACCCAAGCTCTGAGAAGACAAAAACTTAACAGTCAAAGTCGAAACAGTCACCTGCACCACGCCCGACAAACTACTTCTGAATCGGATATGTCACTTGAATAAGAATTAAATTATTAGGTACCTTAATTATATTTCTATTTGACAATCCTGCTGAAATAAAATAAAATAATTTTTATTTTTGGATTTCGTTTAACTGAATCCTTTGCGGGAATTTCATTCTTGAATCTTTCAGGGGGTTTTCACTATGCGCTACTTAACTACTTTTCGACGGGGCTTTGGGGGTCAAAAATCTCCCGTTTGATTACCTTGGTCACGAAAATTTTCTTAGGATTAGGCACGTAATATAATGTTTACGTAAAGTTCGAAAGTATTATTTCCATTTATTTTAATTGTGTATTTTTGATATTTGAATATTCTCTAAGGGCCGATTTTTCAATCATCGAATAACTGAACGAATAACTAACTAGAGAATTAACTTATCTGATTGATAAAAGGACAAATAAAATTGTTGCATTTTTCAATGGCTACTTATCAAGCGAATAGTTTCTGTGACTTTTATGTTGCCAACTTCACTGCAATATTGTGGAAGCGAGACACGCGTATGGTGTACTGTGTGATAAAAGAGGATAGCAAATATGTTGCCACTCGTATAATTGACGTTTATGGATAAATAAAATTTGTTATCTTTCTCTTTCTCGTGTGGTGATTTTGTAGGTTAGTTTTATTGTCAGTGATTTGTTATTATTTTGCTATTATTGGAATATGTTTTTCTCTTTTTGACATTAACTTTTAACATATTAAAAATTAGGAAAAGAATTGTTTTATAAAATTTTAACGTTTAATTTGGAAAGATAGGATCAACTCAGGAGAGGTTTCAGTAAATAATTAATAAAATAAAATAAACTAATATTATAATATTTTCTAACACAACGTTTAAACAAAACCACTTTTCACGGATTTACAAATAAAGATTTGCGTCTAAATCCATGAAAAGTAGTTTTGTTTAAATTATTATTAAGTACTAAAAACTATTATTTACAATACAGAATTTATACAATAATATTATTTACAATGAAATATTAATACTTTCAATAAAGGAATCTAGTTGTATCTATTGAATAAACGTTTATCTGCCGGTCCAAGAGGTAGATAGATTCATTCCTCAGTTAGGGCTGTTATTGACCAGATCGTGCCTATCTGACGATTGAAAAATACAATATTTTGTTATCTCTCTAATAAGTACTACCTGACTGTTTATCTGGGGATTGAAAAATCGACCCTAAGTCTTTCAAACCTTATTCTACCTTATACCTATCCTACCAAAGTTAAGGTAGATTAGGTTGACAAGACATAATATATTATGGTGAGTTACGCATAATAAAAATATAATATACGCAATAATATTTCACATTTATTTATCATAACGCCTGTCACTTATTATTAACAAAGTACTAAACGTTATCTGATTTGATAAAAGTAATCAAAGTTCAATGGTTGTTTATGTTACTAGCTGTCGATCAAAGTACACCAGCAAAAACGATGTCATCCCTATGATTTCACAAAATAAGAATAGTTACGTACAAAAATATATAATATTAACTGTTTACAATAGAAAGATCTATAGATCTTTCTATTAGTATAGACATCGGTATAGACTATAGATGATCATATAAACTAATATTATAAACCTTAACCGCCTTATTACAAAACGTGGACTAAGTTTAAGCCACAGTTTAAGCCTGGTTTTTAAACACTTCAATTGCGCATTTCAAGCAGATTTTTCTCAAATCCTAGATCTAACAACGACCTTAGTCTTAAACCGACGCCAAACTAGTGTCAGAGCGGGTCTAACTATCCAATTCCTCGTAAATAAATTTTGTTAAACCTGGGTTTAACGTTGAGCCGCGTTTTGTAATAAGGCGGTTAAGGTTTATAATATTAGTTTATATGATCATCTATAGTCTATACCGATGTACCGTAAGAGTTTGTTGTTGTTGTTTAAACGTGCTAATCTCAGGAACTACTGGTTCGAATAGAAAAATTGTTTTTGTGTGAGATAGTCCATTTATTGAGGAAGACTATATGCTAGATAACATCACGCTGCGACTAATAGGAGCGAAGCATTAGTGAAAAATATTCCGAAACGTGGAAAATTTTCTAAATTCCATGCGGACAGTTATTGAAGCAGTAATAAAAATACCTGAGCATTTTCTTTAAAAAAAATATATTGGTAGTAATAAAATAAAGTACTTAGGCAAATAATACAAATGACAATTCTTTCGTCAACAGACACTAGGTACAACAATTATTTAAGGTCAACGTTTCAAATAGGTATTGCAACGTTTAACTACAAATAATAATATCATCGTATGATTGATAAAGGATTAGATTCTATAATTAACACACATATCCGTAATATATAGGGTCTTACAAAAATCGGTAGAACTTTTTTCAAAAGACTTATCGAAAAAGTCAAAAGTTTTATCGGCTTTTTAGTTTTCGAAAAAATGGGAGAAAACTTGGGAACCCATGGGATTATAGCATAAGAATTTATAATTGGAAGTGATTAAAGTAATAGGTTTTCATAATCACTTAATGTATCATTATATGCCGATTGTAAAAGATAAAGATAAATATTTGCTATTAAAATATCATCTTTAGTATTATTGAAATAAAGATTATTTGGTTTTTTGTATGGCAAAATAGTTGCAAACATTTTGTCTTTTTATTGTTCGGGATTGAGTGTAAAGATTTTCATAAGCTTATCGTTCTAAAAACGAGATCTATGAGATTTATAGTTTTTAAGATACAAGAAGAAATCTGTCGGAACAAAATTAGGGATTATGTGATAGTGTGACTAAGCAAAGTAAAATAATTGCTCGTTATCATTATTTTTATCTGCCATGTCAGTTCTTGATAAGTCTGTTTTAAAGATCGGGAGAACTGTGTTTGTTTCCATTTACAACACACCTAGCGAAAATTTTAAAAGATTTTTTTTTAAATATTGCCGAGTGAGTTCAAACACTAAAACACACAATGCATTGTCACCGGTGACCGGTCCTTAATATGTGAGCAATGGGCATTGCCAACTTTGGGCCACCTGGAAACACCACTTTAGCAAGAAAAATATAGTACAATATACATATAGTACATTAATTTTGTTATTTAATCAATTTTAATCAATCCTAATTGTAATGGCCGAAATGCTATCTAACAATATTCTTGCATAGAGTCGGGACACGCACGGTAGGTTATGATGCCCACATTACGACAGTGCTCTGGTATTTAGGTAAGATATGAACCCAATATAACACCTCCTACGACAGTCCTGGATTATATTTTGATCATGTATGAAAATGATGGAAATATAGATAATTAACATAAAGAATCGGCATTTTTTCATGTTTGGGACAAACATTTTTTTTTTCTTTTTGATGACTCCGGTCTTTGGAGACCACATTCATCAAACTATTACAATCTAGCCAACTTAAATTACTAAATAGAATAATATCTAAGAATGTGTCCGTCCATCAACACTTTTCTTATTGTCTCTATTTAAGGCGAAGGCACTTTGTTTTTGTGTTCCTAAAAGTTAGCACTCACTGCACTAATTAACACTATCACTATTAAAGAACTAGTTCGAACGGTTTTGTTCTTTTAAGTCTTCTAACTAGATCCGTATTGTCAAGGAGCTGGATAGCCTCGACGTTAACGTGATGATGAAGCCTCCGTTCATGGGCTTCGGCAAACTTTTTTATTGTATTAGCGACCGTGTCCACATTTAAGTCTCTGTGAAGGTCAGCATTTCGGACGTACCATGGTGCGTTCACAATACCCCTAAGCACTTTATTTTGGAACCTTTGTATAATTTCCACATTACTTTTTTTGGGACAAACATGAATAAGTATAAATCATAAGATGATGAAAACAGATTTTTTACAATATTTTAGTTAACAAGTATAAAAACAAATTAATACTCCATTTTCTTGCTGCTAGGTACATTGTTTAACCTAAAACTGTTTTTTATTTTCTACTTATTTTAAAATAATGGCGGAATTTTAAATATGTTTTTCAGATTTATTTAGATTTATTTAGATTTATTTTTTAAGATTTTGAAATGCATAACAAATATATCAATTTTTGCTGTCCATGAGTGGCCCAAGACCATAAGGAGCGTGGGCATCTATCTCCATTTCATATCAATCTGACTACTTTATGTAGATGAAAATCACTTTAAAAATTTCGTTACATAGAATACTATATTGACAGATACAAGCTAATAAAAGATCGTTGAATAAAAAAAAATATTAAAATGCATATGCGTTAAGAATACTTACTAAAATTGCCTAGTCACGAGTCTACCTTTCTAACTAAACCATTTTGAAAAAAGATTTTTATCGTAATTGCTTAAAAATTGGTTAGCAAGATTCTACGCTGTCAATTAGATATATACTATTAACTATATTTAAATTGAAGTTGAACCTATAGCTGGCCTCCCCACATCGTACAATACACAATACTTATAATGGCTAGGAATACCGTCCATATCGTGTTTAGGGATTGCATTTTCCTCCAAATACCTTGAAATATTCAATTCGTAGGTACATATGAGCGGGTACTCCCCTTACCGCAATCTCTGTGTCATCAGACTGTTTCCATTATAAATAATTTTTGTTCTTTAAAAATCTTGAATATCTGTAGATAAAAAACTGAAAAGTAAGAAATAAAGCACGATAATTTACAACAAAAGCGTAGCTATTTTCCTAGTTTGTTTTACCATGTTTTCACTCTTTTAATCGACTTCCATAAACTGGAGGAGTTTATTAGGTTTAAGTAACTTAATTACTTAGTAAGTTATTTTATGATTGTTCCACTGCTGGGCACGGGTCCCCTCCACTTTGGGAGGGATTATAGTCTACTGCCGCGCTAACCAGGCGTGTTGGCACCTTGGCACAGGATTTTTTCAAGTTTTCCGTCTCTCACAGTAGACGTCAACTGCTTATATTGTTTCTCAGCTGGCTCTTATAGTAGGTACTCTGGGTAAGAAATGGGGTAGTGACACTTGCATTCTTAATCTGTCACCACACGGACCATAAAGGTAGGTTATCTACTTCAAATTAAGTATAACGTACATTCATAAAAAAAAAATACTTTTAAATATTTTGTATACATTTATATTCCCTTTAGAACGTGTAAAAGGAGTTCCCACTTTTCGTTTGGCTGATAATACATTTGACGTATCGTATTTAACAATGTACAAACACGTTTTAGCAACTTTAAAGACTTTAAATACCGATATATTAACCAACATCAGATGTGCTTGGCACTTGTTGGTATTTAGACGTGCGCGGTATATAAATAAATCAATACGTAAACATGCGTTTGCTTTGTTTACTAGCAGTGTTCTGCTTGTTTGAATATTCTTTACAAGTAAGTTTATTTTTTGTTACTAATAATACATTAATACGCTTTAAATATTAGGCATCTATCTATAAAATAAACACTAATTCCCGAAACTCAAGTTTGGGTAAACGAGTATTTTGTTTATACATAATATTATTATGTTTTCTTCAATTTACAATGACACGCGAAGGTCAACGACCGTCCCGGCTTTATTGAACAAAAGTCTTTATTTCCAAAATGTGTAGCAGTCGTAATAGTTAGCGTATAGTTATAGTGTGACGTTTATTTACACCATACGAATTTTAAAAGTGCAACCTATTTCAACATTTACCTTATTTTAAAAAATATTCACGGACGATTCACACAACTGATTATAAATTATTATAGGACTCTGTTACACTATTTGGCTTCTGTAAATTATGAATTAAAGGTAAACAACACTTGGTTTCACAACATTTAGCAATATTTTATTCATTGGGTACCATGACCCACACAGGAACACATTTATTTACATAAATAACATAATCAGTAAAGTTAAAATATTCGTAGGTACCTAAGTATAATTATAATCATTTTAAACATTACGTTATTATGTTACCGGCTAACACTCATGTTTTGAGATCGTAGCTGTCGACCCTAGTTTCGAGCATATCTTGACGATCAGGATGAAAAGTATACACGTCCGAAAAATTAATTTAAAGGACAATATTCAATCTCGGCCCAAAAGCCAACGAAAAAAAATATGACAGCCGTGTTGGGGAGGTCCATCCGAGTGTTTTTTATTATGGGAGTCGGCTTCTACCACCACTCCTTCAGCTGCTTTCAGGCGTTGAAAAGTCTGGATTTCAGTAAGTTTCACACAAAAGTCTGTTCCTCTGGTGGTGCGAAATTGTTCTAAGCTTGATGGAATCATCCATCAGCTGTTTTCATACATGTATGGGGCATATCTCTCGCCCTAAAAGCACCACAACTTGCCACTCTGTGTCATTCACATACAATCCATCCATCAGATTCTCCGTTCTTTGTTGGATATTGGCCTCCCCCATAGGACGTCACAACGGGCGAACTTGTTCCGCTTGCATCCAATGGCTCCCCGCGACCTTAACAATATCGTCGCTCCACCTTGTTGGGGGCCGCCCTACGTTGCGTCGTCCGGTATGTGGTCGCCACTCAAGAACTTTTCTTCCTCAATGATCATCAGTCCTACGAGCGATGTGGCCTGTCTATTGCCACTTCCGTCCGACTGCTAACACTTCGGATCTATGTATTTCGGATTCGATCCCGTAGGGAAATACCAAGCATAGCCCTCTCCATAGCACGCTCTGCAATCTTGAGCTGAGATACGAAGCCGACATTCAAAGACCACGATTCTGATCGGCATGTCATCGCTAGTGACACGCACTAGTCATAGCCGTCATACCTTTGTGTTAAGACACTACGGAATATAGGACGCGGGGATATGCCTAAGCTTCCCAAACACCGCACCGCCCAGCCGAGTTTGATTCGTCGATTGACCTCTTTCTAGAAGTTGGATTTGCCTAACTGGACTGTTTGTCTTAAGTAGACATAGTGATCAACAACTTTGAGAATCGCATTCCCAACAAATACTGGTGCCGGAGCGACATGGACATTGAAAATAATCTTGGTTTCATACATGTTCATCCTTAAACCAACCCGTTGGCAAACACTGCTGAGGTCATTGAGTATAGGACCAAGGTCCTCCAGAGATTCTGCCATGACCACGATATCATCTGCAAATTGAACGCGAGTGAAGTATTCGCCTTTAATGTCGATGCAGAGTCCGGGCCAATCGAGAAGCTTGAAGACGTCTTCAAATCACTTTCCCCCTGTCATGGTTTCGTACTCCTGTCTTGAATTCGGACTGAGATGGTGGCGTTTGTGTACAAACACTTCGAGATACCGATAGTCTTGTAACCCACATACTCAAACAATTGCCACTGGTACCAATTCTAATTGCACAACTAAACTTAACTAAAAAATGAAAATTGATAGTGTCAATAACACAATTCGGCAATGGTAGCTAAACTTTTTTTTAGACTGATGGTCTTATTCATAATGAATTATCGGAGGTTTAAAAGTTCGCTAAAATCGGTTCGCGAAAATGGTCAAAACTTATTATTCATAATAGTCTTTTTACGCTAAAACGTTTATTATCTCTCCGATAAAATCTCCGTTTAAACCTCCGATAAGTTATTATGAATAAGACCATTACGATTTAAATTAATAAAAATGTGCACAACAAAATAGCCAATTAATCAAAATACGCCATAGTTGTTTTCATTTTTTTTAGTTAAGTAAAGTTTAGTTGTGCATATAGAATTGGTACCTAAGTCTTAAAACTATTATTGATATCATTGGACTTTAGATTGGCACCAGTCGGAAGTGTCCAAGAAGAAAGTGTCTTAATACATACTATAGAAATAAATGAAGTAGTGACCAAATATCGTTTTTTTTTTCTTTTTACAGAGGTCCACTCCAGAAGACGATCATTATGTAGCCGCCGTAGTAGAATATATTGTTGACCGTAGCACTGACAATACAGAAAAATATGCTGCTCTCATCAAGGAAGCAGCTGAAGCCGTATGTATTATTGATTATTTATTTCTTGTTTGTCCCAAAGTAGATGTACACAGACGGAATATAGCATTGTAAGTAAAACGATAAGTGTTTACAAAGTATTGACTAATGCAAAAGCTCTGCTGAGTTTCTTACGCTGGTTCTTCTCAGTAGTTTGCAAGTTCTGAACCGGTGGTAGGGAAAAAAATTTGGACTCTCTTTATTTTTGGGACTTTTATTTTAAAAACCTGCTAGTCCCATGATGGGACTTTAAATGGGTTTTTAAAATATAGGACTGTCATCGAAGCCTAAGCGTAGGTTTATAATTCAACCAATTACATGAAAATCCTTTTATCTTTAGAATAATTCAAGAGGATGGCTTTTTATAATTTGTTAAGCTTTGGTTTCTTAATTCCACGCGTAAGAAGTTGCGAGTAACAGCTTGTATTATATAAAATAATGTTAAGCAGCATTGACTATTAAGTAATAATAGAGGTAACTCTATTGGATTTTTTTTTTTTTTTATTTGTGGCTACGGTTAGGCAAATGCCTACACTTCACCTGATCTACATTGGCTAGTCTACTTAAATTAATTGATCTGAGCTTAAACCTGTGTGGCGGAAATCAGTCTATTTCTTGCCCTTGCAGTGACCGCAAAGTATATAAAACTATTTACACCATCCTACCACCACCCACCTATCTTGTGTCTAATTCTTAGAGCATAATACTTATACATTAGATCTAATTTTACAACTATCGTAAATTGAATTGTTTATAAACTAGAAACTCGTCCGTGGGGTGACGAATTAGGAATACAAGAGTCACAGCTACCTTTTTCCTTCTTAGAATGAGATTTCTCCCAAAGTGGAGGATACCCGTGCCCAACAGTGGGCTGTAGAGGGAAAGAGTTTGAACTTAATTATCTTCTAATTTTCTAGAACGCCGACATCGTGGTATTTCCGGAGCTAACTTTAGGAACTAGAACATCTAGTACTGCAGTTCCAATTCATGGTCTACTGAAACAACATCCGATACCGGCCCTACAACCTGATCTGTATGATTCTGTAAGTACCTGCCAAAATGTAACGTAAATTTCGGTGTAAAAATTAAATATCGTAAATGATCATCATGATAGCTCAGCGGTTAGAGTAATGGGACGGTAATACAAAATTTGTGGATTCAAATCTCAGTATATAGCCAATTTATCAATATGCTTTATTTGATGAAGAAATCGCTTTAAGGGCGCCCGTTATATTTGAATTTGCTTCAAACTCTATGCTTATAAAGTCTTATAAATCGAAAAATGAAGAGCCGAGACTGTTGTAATCATGCGGCCGTATTATGAGCTTTTATTTACAGGCTTTTTACGCCGTGAATTGAACTGTCTGGCAAATTCGTATTATGAACAAATTATTAGTCAGTCAGTTCGCTAAACCAGTCATACATTAATAAGTTTAAGGAGAAGGTACAACTAAAAGTTAAAGTACTAACTAAAAATTTTCAACTAAAAGGTTTGTTTTTGCCATAATACCTAATTTAGCCATGCAGTTTACGGCCTGCCTGGAACTTCAATGATTGTAAAAAGCTCATAATACGCCGGCTGGTTGGATAATTAAAGTACTCTAGTATTTTCTAGTAGATTCAAGGCAAAATAACAAAATCTTTAAGTCTATCTATTTGCGTCTATCGATAAATAAGTATTCCCTAAATAACATAACAATTATTATTACGCGTGGTTCAGAGTTTCGTAAAACACCTTTATAGGAATAATAATTAACAGTAGAGCCATCGCCAATCTCTGGAAAATTTTGGGGAAGACTTTCTCTGTGAACTACCAAAATTTTGATAGTTCACAAACGAATGAATGAATGATATGAATAACAATTTAATAAAAGAGACCAAGCTGTCCATCTGTGATGACCAGTTAAAATTTTCACATATTAAGATGTGTTTCAGTTGCCACAATGCACTAGAAATAGAAATACTAGAAACCAGAATGCAATACATATTTAAGGGGGATTCCATACAACAAACATTTTTATCTTGACGATATGGCGATGTGATTAGCACAGCAGGATATGATGTCGAATGTATTTATTTATGATGGTAGTGCAAGCCTTCGTGCGCGATATAAACTTGTACTTAGCCGGTTTCGCTATCAATTTCAGATTCTGGTGGCAATATCAGCTGCTGCTCGTGAGCATAATGTTTATGTAGTGGTGAACACTCAAGAGATTATGGACTGTACACAATCACCTGAAGGGGAATACTGTCCAGAGAGTAAAGAGTATTACTTCAACACTAACATAGTGTATGACAGAACTGGGGCAGTTATTGATAGGTAATACATATAACAAAAGATTTTTAAGTGCCATAAACACCTAAGTTTAGAAATAAGGACGGATGCACAATTTTTCACTGAAAGGGTAATAAATTGATAGGACAATCATAAACCGGTAAAATTAAATGTATTTTTTATTAAAATCTTATCTCAATATACTGAATTGTCTGACTTCAAGTTATCTTTA
This sequence comes from Orgyia antiqua, assembly GCA_916999025.1. Classification (NCBI taxonomy): domain Eukaryota; kingdom Metazoa; phylum Arthropoda; class Insecta; order Lepidoptera; family Erebidae; genus Orgyia; species Orgyia antiqua. The sequence continues at coordinate 26,947,163 of OU779869.1, forward strand.
CTTATTATTGCTTATTATAAAACAAGGTTGTTATTTTTGTATGTATGTCCCTATGTAAGCTTTTATCTTCCAAACTACGCAACAGGTTTTGATGCGGTTTTTTTAATGGATAAATTGGTTCAAGAGGATGGACTTTTTATATTATTTGTTAGAATTTAATGTATATTTCATAAACCACGCGTTGTCAATTAAAAATGAAACGAAATAAAAACACCCCACCGGCACGCCGACGATGTTTGTAGGTTTAGTAAAAAAACTGATAGATGGATACTTATTTCATATCGAGATCCTAACTATACTTTTAAGTCCGATAAGATTTTACCGAGATCTTAAATTTTTTGTTCTTCTTAACCTATGTCCCATTGTAGGGCACGGAGATTCTCCACTTAAGGGCCTACATCAACTTTTTTCAATTGCGTTTCTGAGTTTATGCGATCCTAGATTATATATTGAAAAAACATATACTTAAAAATTAGAGCTCTAGCCATTCAATCTAAAGAAACAATGAAAACTTCGTACTTAGAAAAATGCACGAAGCTATTTTGGTATCCTCTTAAGGATGGTATACTATGCCACATTGATCGGTCGTGTTGGCATAGGGTTTAGTTTCAAGTTTTCCTACTGTATGGATTACAATAGTATTATCCCTTAGCTGGATCTTACTTCATAATCTGTCATTAGACGGATGTGGACGGATCTTAATGCTTTGTAATTATTGTTATAGGTTCCGCAAATTGAACTTATTCGGTGAAGCTGGTCGAACTCCTGCTCTAAGACCAGACTTGGGTCTATTTACAACAGATTTTGGTGTGACTTTCGGTCATTTTATTTGTTTCGACTTGATGTTCCAAACACCGGCGATAGAAGTGGTTCAAAAGAATAAAATAAGTGATGTAATATTGACTACAATGTGGTTCTCTGAAATGCCTTATTTAACTGGTTAGTATAAAGTATTTTTTAATCTCCCTCTCTCTCTTTCCCTTTCTCTCTAGCTTATTAGCACCCCACAGTTGATCACAGACGTTCTCTACTTTGAGACGGATTATGGTCTACTATGCAACGCTAACCAGGCGTTTTAGCACAGTGTTTATTATCGAGTTTACACTCTCTTACAGGGGATGTTATCCGTGTACAATAAATATCCTTTAGCTGGCTTTTACTTTTTACTTTTTTTGCTTTTACTTTTTCTGTTTTTTTTCCCTTAGGAGGAAAAGGGATGGTGACACTTATATTCTTTATCCGTCACCACACGGTCTTTCTTAATACTAACATTTTTTTATACTAGTTAATTCTTTTTAACACGCTTTTGTTAGCTTCGAACGTATCAATCAATGTATTAATCTATATAACGGAATCTTTGTAAATTAATACAGTATTTAAAAAAAAACATTAAATTAATAGTATTAGAAAGTATTTAAAAAAAAGGATTAAAGGACATGCGCTTTTCAGTTTTTTAAATAAGCATATTTATATTAAACATAATTATTAATAGCAAAACATCGAATTTCAATGCTGTCATTGTAATTATATTTAAAACGGTAACTAAGTATTCTGTTACTAGCCTTATCTCTTGTTTAATAGGTAGATAAAAGTTGTTTATTCAGTACTTTAACTGTTTATACATATGAATAATTTAATATTGACGGGCATCGTGGTCTAGTGGTTCAAATAACGGACTGCTGTTCAAGAGGTCTCGGGTTCGATTCCCGCTCGGGACAATCGTTTGTGCTATGTTTATATAATTGTCATACAAATATTTGTTCTGCGTCTGGGTGTATTCTATGTATTATAAGTATGTATTTACAAAAGAAAAGTAGTATATGTTTTCTATCCGTATTCGGGTACCCATAACACAAGCATTTAAGCTTAGCTTGGGACCAGAGGACGTTGTGTGTAATGTCCATGAATATTTATTTATTTATTTAATATATTCCATGTTATATTCTTGCAATCGAATGATGGGTCTATCTAAGGTCGTCAAGCGGTGCGCGGAACTTGCAATAAAGAAAGTCCAGGGTTCACTGCTGGATTCGGCCAGCTCGGGGCCTGTAGCAAACATTATCAAAGAGCCCCTTGATTGCGTTAAACTTGTATCTCCTTTGGAAATAGATTCAGCTGATTCATTCTTCTATTTTTCTATTCTTCTTCTGTTTTTATTAACTATGTAAACTTACGTTTTCAGCCGTGCAAATCCAAGAAGCTTATGCCTATAGCCTCGACATAAACTTCTTAGCATCTGGTGCCAACAACGTAGGAGTAGGCAGTGCAGGTATGACATTGATTAATTAAATTTTCATGATTATGTGCAAATTAGTTAACTGGGTTGATAAATTTATCATCATTACATCACGCCTTTTTCTTGTGTGGGTAGGCAGACAATGGTACCGATTGTAAATGCACAACTAAACTTAACTAAAAAATTAAAACAACTATGTTCTATTTTGTTGTGAGCATTTACATTAATTAAAATCTTTAGTCTATATTAAACAGTTTTTATAACAAGAAAGTTCAGTTAACGTTGCTGAGTTGTGTTATTGACACTATCAATTTTCATTTTTTAGTTAAGTTTAGTTCAGTTGTGCACGTTGAATTGATACCAATATAGAGCACACACAACACGCGGGGTACACAAACTTAATTATAAATACATATAGCGCTATCACTTGTTTAATAAAAGCACGTCAAAAACTAAAAGAATTTTAACTGTACGTGCTTATGAAACAAAATATTTTCAAACGTTAATCGTGTTTAATCGTTAATTTTTTTCATTTGTCGGTCTATTATCGCGTATTAAAGGCCTACATCAATATTATCGTATATCATCGCCGACACGTACATATTAACACAGCCAGTAGGCACAGAAAATGAAGAATTAGGGATACTTTTCCTATTTACTCAAAATCTACTAAATATATTTTAATTCTGATTTACGTGTTTCTATATATAATAGTTACTTATGTTTTTAAAGTTATTTCATTAGTTAATACGCGATAATAGACCGACAAATGAAAAAAATAAAAAATTTGAGAGGTTGTTTCGCCAAGATTTTCTATCGAGAAAACTTTTTTCTATCGCGTTTCTGAGTTCATGCGATCCTAGATCATACGAGTATATTGAAAAAACATATACATAAAAATTAGAGCTCTAGCCATTCAATCTAAAGAAACAATGAAAACTTCGTACATAGAAAAATGCACGAAGCTATTTTGGTATCGTCTTAACTAATGAAATAACTTTAAAAACATAGGTAACTATTAGGTATGTATAGAAACACGTGGATCAGAATTAAAATATATTTAGTAGATTTTGAGTAAATAGGAAAAGTATCCCTAATTCTTCATTTTCTGTGCCTACTGGCTGTGTTAATATGTACGTGATGGCGATGATATTGATGTAGGCCCTTAAAGCAGAATTAAGAAAATGTTAGTCGACGTCGGAGCGGCACGAAGGGAGAGTTGAAGGTTCTGATACTTCTGATTTCATTCCCCGTCGCATGCGTTCGAAGAGAACTGGTAAAAAAAATTTTGCATGAATCAGTGACAAACTGTGTAACATTAGCAAGTAAACGGTTTTTAGGATTTTGTGTTTTAGTCATTTCTTCTATAGGACCTTGCTATTTATGGTATTCATTTATATATGGTATTTGCATGGTATTATTTATTTATATACATGGTATTAATTATTTCCACAATAATTTAGTTTATAAATTAACCTTGCTATTTTGCAAATTAGCGCTGGATGCAGTTAGCGCAAGACCGCACGTTGTGGCGTTCTATGGGGGAGGCCTATGTCCAGCAGTGGACTGAGAAAAGTTGATGGCTGGATGGATGGATGGATTTTGCAAATTTCTTAATAAGTAAATATTTAGATTGCAGGCTAGAAAAAAGGCTTTAATTCTTCTACGGAAGTGACAAAATAAAATTCAAAATCATGGCAAAAATAGTGCTTGAATGTAAAATTTAATTATTGTTTTTTAGGTTCAGGCATATATTCAGGCAGAGCTGGTTCACTTGTTAGCATTATGCCGGGAACACCTACAACTAAATTACTTGTAGCTAAAGTACCTAAAGTACCAGGAAGGGTAAGACAATTTATTTTATTTTAATACCTGACTTTCAAAAATTCATCGCTATTTTTTATTCGTCTTCTCGAAAACATGTGATTTAAAAAGTTATTATTATTTGAAAAAGGTTTCTTCCAAGAGGTCTTTCCTTTTTCAATATTTAAGAATTTTTCAATCAGCAGTCCAATCAGTCTTTAAGATCTAATGACGAGATCCGTGATCGAGAAATTCTTTAAATTTCTAGGCATCATTAACGCCGCAGTATTGCGGCACGGGAGTCCCGCGAGTATTTGGCCCTCCCAAAGACTTGCGGAACTCCCGTGCCGCAATAGTGTGATCTACTTACGATATGCTGACCAGGCTTGTTGGAATAGGGATTAATGCCGAGTTTTCTTTCTCTCACAGATGTTGTCCCCCTATACATCAGTGTACATTAGCTTAGCTCCCTGGGAATAAAATGTTCTGAATGACACTTGTGTTCTTATTTCGTCACCGTTTTTATATTTCAGTTGACAGAAGCATATCCAGGTCCTATCTACGACAGTCCTGCAGACCATGACAATTTAGTTTTGATCCAAGATCCGTCACTCGCAGCACATGTAACTAGACCTTTAGTCCAAGGGTATCAAGAGTTTACTCTTGTAGACAGAGATGTTTCTTGCACTTTCCAAGTCAGACTCTCAAATAGAAATAATACTGTAAGTATATATTTATTGTTTTGTTGTTAATACCTTCTGCTAATACGAAATTGCAAATGGGTAAAGGATGGCCACATTATGTGGGACTAGGTTGAGCCCCACATAATCCCTTGTCGGGTCAGAATAAAGGCACATACCATGGCTCGGGTAAAATGAGGCGGAAAATAAAAAATAATCCTAGTTCCTACAATCCTACCAACCCAACCCTCCACCCTCCCACTCTCTAGCCAATTAACGTCCCACTGTTGGGCACCGGCCTCCTCCACTTTGGGTAGGATAATGGTCTATTGTGCCGCGTTGACCACGAAGAAAACAGCGGACTACGATGCCCATATTTTTGTATTGAGCATAGTTTGGTATCGTGCCCTCTTAATCGCATTTATTCATTATTCTTAGTCTAATTTAAATAAGTATTTGCTCACTTTGCATGTCGCTTTAGTAGAATTATTTTTCTAATTGCATTTTATTGTATGAATGAATGGCTATAATATAACATTTTTATTGTATTAACGATCAAAACATTTCACTTTTCACTAACTTATATAACGCGGCTTTCATGTGTTAACAAAATCGGTCAAATGCTATTTCATACTGTTGTTACTGTTATCGTATAACGGACAGGAAGATAATGATGATTTGAATTGAATTGAATTGTTTGTTTGACAAAAATAGTGATACAATTCATTGCAATATACAATTATTCATTACACATTAGAATATATCATACAATATCAGGAACACTAGGTATCACTTAAACTGAGTTAGACCTGTATTTTAAGTAGTAGTTTTCGGCTTATATATAGCAGATGAGTATATTAGGTATTTGATGTTGTAGCATCAACTGATATATATATAAACTGTAAAATTGTCAAACTCCCTAGCTATCACCGTTCCAGAGATAAAGCTGGACAGACGGATAGGGTAGTCTCAGTAACCCATTTTGCCTTTTGGTACGGAACCGCTAAAACAAAACCATAAAACTACTAATTTTATCTGCTTATAGTAAGGTAAGTGACTATTTGATATTTATGTATATGCATGTTTTCATTATTAGTATGAGGGTGCTTTTTCTTTGTATTGCTTTGAGATTAGACGATATAGCGGTAAAAATCTTTGCTTATAATAAAGGGAAGAGAATGGGGTGGTGACATTTGTATACTTAGTTCTTCACCACACGGAAAAGTTAAGGTAACTAGTTTCTATTGTAGGTTAAGCTTAGTCATTTTACTATTAGGCGATGTTAGAATCTTTCATTAGAATCTTTCTTTTAATCTTTCTTTAGAATCTTTCTTCAGAATCTTTCTTCAGAATCTTTCTTTAGAATCTTTTTAATCTTTCTGTAGAGTCTTTCATTAGAATCTTTCTTTAGAATCTTTCTTTAGAATCTTTCTTTAGAATCTTTCTTTAGAGTCTTTCTTTAAAATCTTTCATTAGAATCTTTCTTTAGAGGCTTCCTATAGAATCTTTCACTAGAATCTTTCTTTAGAATCTTTCATTAGAATCTTTCTTTAGAATCTTTCTTTAGAATCTTTCTTTAGAATCTTTCTTCACAATCATTCGTTAGAATCTTTCTTTACAATCTTTCGTTAGAATCTTTATTAATCCGTACTAAGTATCACACTATGAAACACCATGTTATATACCATGAGTATGAGCTATTGAGCATTGCTCCTTTATGTTCAGCGTCGCAATACAATGACAATATTCTCTAAATTATTGTTCTAAGCTACTGAACAGGTCTTGACTTTTGCTGACTGTAATATAAACCCCGTTTTCCAATCAGCGTACAATAGCGCATTATGCGGCACAATGCTCAACGTTGAGTGTTCCAATTACAGCATCGCATCGCACAATCGAGCACTCTCAAAAGTGATGCGTGCAATCCATACCAACTTCAGCGACAGAAAATTAACAAGTATTTTTTCTTTAAATTGGCATTGATTGAAATTTTATTTATATATTATCGTTAGTAATATTATTTATTGTTAAAAAAAAATTAAGGCTTTCTTTTCGTCGGAGTTTTCTGGAAATATTCAAAGTTAATTCAAGCTGTGTTAAAAAATTAATAAATATAAGTAAGGATGAAGGTATAAACAAAGACTTTTTTTATATTCCACACATATAATGTGAATACAATGTTTATTTTAGAATTTTTTTTTCAACACTGAACTTAGCGCACTCTGCTGGCGCATTTTAAAACTAATTCACGTTCCAATTAAGCGTCAGCATTGTGCGGCATTGTGCGGCACTGAGTCGCATTATGCTCTGCCATTGGAAAACGGGGATAGTCAGCGAAAGTCAAGTCCTATTTAGTTTTAGTAAAGTATTATTCGAATCGCTATTATTAATTCGTTATTATAAATTAAAAAAATCGTAATTGCCCTGCCCTTATTCCATTACTTGGGGAAGATGGTTTTCCTTTTATAATTTTTTTATCTGACATCATATCTGTGTTTACGTCCTGCTCTCTTTCACGTCATACCAAGTGATACTTTAATCAGAAATATATGGTTAGTTTTTTTATTAGACTAATATTATGTTTTAGTCGGTCCAATATCGAGCGCTGGTACAAGATGGAACCCACACATATGCACGTCGTGAGGTTGGTGTGGCAGCCTGTCTGATTGTCGCCTGTAAAAATGATAGTGCCAGCTCTTGTCCTTACAGGTACTTATTTTATATGCAATTAATTCATTCACATTAAATAGGTAAAATTCAATAACTGTATCTAACATTGCAAAAAAATATCACTAAGTGTAAACCTTAGTGATATCTTACAATAATTCTTAATAAGGTAATAAACTAAAAAAATTTGAACTAAATGATCGTTAGAAAAATAAAATCTATGGAATTACTAAATAGATAATATTAATTTATTTTGTAGGTAACAATGACCCCGTGACCTCGCGAGCGTAAGTCGGCTACATAGCCGCTACGCCACGAGGCCCGTCGATAAAAACAAACATTATAAAAATTTTAATTTTAAAAGCTTCAGTTAAAAAATTTGTATGTAACAATATAATTGTCTTGAAGTGTACTCGTAGTCGTAAGGAAAGTGCATCTAGCACAGGGAACGAATCACAAGTGGCAGTTCTGACGCGACGCGCAGCAGGCCAATCACATATGATAATTTGATTTAACCGCACCCGCGCTTCACCTCCTACCTCCAAATAGACCCAATAATTCACTTCTGGGCAGGTAAAGACCAGCGCTCAAGATTCGTGCCGATACCTATACCCTGCTTCTATAGAACGGTTAGGGGACATCCTCTAATACCGGGTAGGATTTAAATTACGTTTACAATGGCATAAAAGTTTTAACTTTTACGTTACAGATTCAAAAAATCCGAAGAAGCACTGATTGAAGAACTTCAAATAGAAATGACTACGTACCCTAAAGACTTCAACAAAACATTGCAATGTGACAATACAATTTACTTCCCAGTATCGATGAGATACAACAAATTCCCACTAAACCCTAACAACTATACATACGCCAAAACAACCCTTGATCAAAATGAATTTTCAACTTGTGATTCTGATCAAGAAAATGTAATATCAGTTTTTCAAAAAAAAATTAGGAGAAAAGATGCAAAAGAAAGGTTGAACTACAAATTAGTTGCGCCTCAAAGTGACCTGGTTTCTTTTGGTATTTGGGGTAGATTATATAAAAGAGATATCGATCATAGTACAGGAGTATTGACTGAAGAAGATATGAAAAATTATAACGATCTCTTAGACAGAATTTACGGTGATGTGCCAATTAAAAATTAAATAAATGATCCAATGTTATAAGAATGTTGATAGTGATTTGATATTGATTAAGATAACCTAACAGATTTATCAGATATTGGTACCAATTCTAGGTACACCACTAAACTTAACTAAAAAATGAAAATTGGTAGTGTCAATATAGCTATTACTTGCTATTTCTTTGTACACATTTATAATAATTAAAATCGTTAGTCATAATACACAGTTTTAATAATAAGAAACTTCAGTAAACATTGCCGAATTATGATAATGACGCTATCAGTTTTAATTTTTTAGTTAAGTTTAGTTGTGCGCTCAGAATCGGCACCATTGTCTGTGTACTATCCACATCACTCATACATCACTCACCGGGCTTAAAGCAACATAAATATCTATGTGAAAAGTCTAAGTGTGTCTATGATACGGGCTATACGTCATATGAAACGTTATTAGATACTAGAATACTTGATCTATTTACAGTTATTGATAAATATTCATCTTATATTTTAGGATAACATTAGCCACATAAATATCTATGTGTGCGTGAAATACTATATGCGTTTCTCTAATATACGCCACAGGTTAATTTGAACAAAGGACTAATAAAACAGGACTTCTTTTCCCAATAACGTACTTGTTTTACAGGCTGATAAAGTGACTTTTGCAGTTTGCGAAATCTACTACGGCAGTTGAATTGAGAATATCATATCTTATTAGAGCATGAGGTACGATTTAGCCAGGCTGAAGTTTCGTGTCCCTAAGATGGAACGTATACCTAATAATTGATAAATCTGTGGTATAAGTATACGTTGGCATTCCAATCTAGACTATAGCGACGATGTAAATGTGGCATGATCTTTGTGTAGATTTGACTAATTAAGACAAGAAGCGAGTAAAATTTTAACACTTTTGTTTATATAGCTGTGTATTGAATGAATTTTTTTGAGTAGGTACATAAAATGTATCCTAGTCACAAAAATATCAATATACATACTTATACAATATACTCTGAAATATCTCACGATCAAAGGTAGTGAAACAATATTAATTTAAATTAGAATTTGGATTCGAGATCTACATTAGCTGTCTTTGAATTGTTTAGTTTCGGACTTCAGTTGCATTGTATATTTGAACAAACTATACTCCCTGGTTCTTAGTCCTGGCTACGCTCTGTCTACTTAATATTTGATGTTGTTATTATTATATTTTATTGATTTATTTTCATTTGCGTGTATTTATTTAAAGTTCCCGAAAATATGAATCCAAATATTGGACATGCGACTGGCGAGAGTAAGTATTTAGATATTTTTTTCCAGCCTGATACCGTCTTAGTTCTACAACTTAGACCAATTTTTGAATCGAATCGAAATCGATTGAATTGGATCGATACAGCTAGCTAATAGCTCAATGTACGAAAGATATGTATTTACTTACGTTTCTTCAATAAAAACAACACCGTCTTGCATGTACGACCAGATAAAGGAGAGGAAGGCCAAGGAACTGTGTTTATTTTGATTCTTCTTTATTCATCAGTTTTCTGCGGTTGGTAGACAATGGAACATTTAACCAATTAAGGGCCTACATCAATTTTATCGTCGACATGTACATATTAACACAGCTAGTAGGTATAGAAAATGAAGAATTAGGGATTTTTTTTTTACTCAAAATCTACTAAATATATTTTAATTCTGATTTACGTGTTTCTATATATAATAGTTACTTATGTTTTTAAAGTTATTTCATTAGTTAATACGCGATAATAGACCGACAAATGAAAAAAATAAAAAATGAGTGAGGTTGTTTCGCTAAGATTTTCTATCGAGAAAACTTTTTTCAATCGCGTTTCTGAGTTTATGCGTTCCTAGATCATATATTGAAAAAACATATATGTACTTAAAAATTAGAGCGCTAGCCATTCAATCTAAAGGAACAATGAAAATTTCGTACGTAGAAAAATGCACGAAGCTATTTTGGTATCCTCTTAACATGAAAATATCAATAAATCTTCTTAAATAACTAGCATAACGCTGAGTCTAGTCGTATTTGTAACTTAATTTGAAATGTGCTTCATCAAATCTTATTTTTACTTTTTTTTCCTTTTTTTCGTTTGCTCTTGATTGTAAATGTAATTACTTACCTTTGAGACAAGTTACAAATAAACTTTCTTTCTTTCTTTCTTTCTTTCTAAATGATTGATAGAATATCTATTCAATCACTAGTTAATTTGTTACAGAAATACCATTACCGAGCGGGAGCGTTTAGTGGAGTGAGGTCTTTCACTGGGGTAGCTACTGGAGGTTCACGAAACTGCGGAGTATTTGCCTGCACTGGAGATACTAAGGATAGTTGTGGCAAGAGGTAAGGAAGACAATTCAGATGTTTTTTTGGAATATAATTGTTTCATTTCGTCCGTGTGGTGACGGATCTATCCTTTCTATACTTATATTAGAAAGCTGAAGAGTTTCTTTAATTGTTTGTTTCAACGCGCAAATTTTAGGAACCACTGGTCCAATTTGAAAAATTCTTTCGGTGTTGGATCGTACATTTATCAAGGAAAGCTACGGGCTATATAAAATCACGCTACGAACAAGCATCAACCAGTGAATAATGTTACAAATAAGGGGATTTTCTTCTGATTTCCAGCCGCACGAAGTCGCAGGCACCAACTAGCTAAGAATACAAGTGTCACCTCCCCTTTTCCTCCCCAGGGTGCTGTTAAAACCAGCTAGTGCTGGAGAAAGATAGACAAATGAATCTCTATACCTACCAACACGCCTGGTTTTCGTAACATAGCTTACCAAATATTCCCTCGAAACGATTGAGCCCCGTGGCCAATAGTAAGAGGTTTATATATTTTGAGGGATTGTCGAGGCCCGTCTTCGTCACTGGGCACACTGTGCAAATGTCCAGAGTTTTGCAATTAGTATGGCCCCCTAGTCCCTACACTATTACGTAATGATAACCGATATGCTATTCACAGGGGCCTTATTCTCTTAAAGTACATAGGGTTTCTTATGGTAAAAACGTAGCCCCGGAGCCTTCTTGAAGTCAGGCTTGCTATTCTATCAATATAAATAGATACACAATAAGAATCAAATATTACACATTTCCTTTCAGATTTGAGACATACGAACCTGATACCACGGTCATTTTTGAGGAACTCAAAATAATTGGCACAGTTCCCACAGCATACGCAGTGGCGGAAATAGAGGCTGATGATTCAGCCATCTTTCCTGTTTCAATGACAGTCTCTATAATGCCATTAGAAGTTAGAGATTATTCCTATTACAAGGAAGTTAGTGGCAATACAACAATACATACTTTGACTTTAGATAATACATCGGCTGAATTGTATAATTTTGCGTTATGGGGCAGAGTATTTGCGACAGATGGACAAGATGAAGATCCTCCTGTAGACGACTCGGCAACAGTTCAAGTGCTAGGTCGTGGTATGATCATGTCTGTTATAGGATTGCTCGGTTATAATCAGTTTTGGAATTGATTGTAAATGTTGCTACTTGATTGACTCATGATTAAATCATTTGATTAAATTTTAAATTGTTATTGGTGGTTTTATTACCTTTACTTATAACAAAACACTTAGTAGAAGATCCGAACCTAAATCGACCTTCACCGAGCTGATAATATAATAAAACTTATTTTATAATAAATTTAGTATATTAGAAATAATATTAAAAATGGGTTGTCAAAAAAAATCCTGGACAAAATATTTTTAATTATTTAAAAAAAAATGATTTTTCATTAAATGTTGCAACATCAAGATAATAAGAAAATTTTATACTGCACTTAAAGTATCAAACATATAGAATGTGCAGACGTAGGGTTGTCTATAATTGACCCGGACAAGCTACTAGGTTGCCAGGTATAAACAGGTATATCGATACTAGTTAATTTCATTTGTTATGATAATAAAAAAAAACATTTATATCAGCATAAGCGCTGTTTTATTACGAACACGTTGATATAGGGTTGTCTGCAAAAAATTTAGTCCTAATAGGGGTTTTTTTTTTTTTTTTTTTTCTCCTCTCTACCCTGCCGGGCCATGATGGTGCCTTGAGCTTTACCATGACCCGGCGAGGGGTGGCCCCGCTAAGCGGGGCCCGACTCGACGGGGACATAGCATAACATTGTTACATAGTTTAATTTTTGAATTGTTATAGTAACTGACTGTGACTACGAAAAGTGCGCATGCGCACTTTTTTTATATTCCAGGCCCCGTCAGAGACGACTGGCAATGTTCGGTCCTTTATTATTACACAGTATACTTACCTCGGATCTCTCTGTCACTCATTTTCACATGCGTTGAAATTTAAATTTTTAAAATTCGCAAACCCCTATTAGGACCAAATTTTTTGCAGACAACCCTATATCAACGTGTTCGTAATAAAACAGCGCTTATGCTGATATAATTTTTTTTTTATTATCGAAACAAGTGAAAGTAACTAGTATTGACATACCTATTTATACCTGGCAACCTAGTAGCTTGTCCAGGTAAATTATAGACAACCCTACGTCTGCACATTCTATATGTTTAATACTTTAAGTACTGTATAAAATTTTCTTATTATCTTGATGTTGCAACATTTAATGAAAAATATTTTTTTTTAAATAATTAAAAATATTTTGTCCAGGATTTTTTTTTGACAACCCATTTTTAATATATTTTCTAATATACTAAATTTATTATAAAATAAGTTTTATTCTATTATCAGCTCGGTGAAGGTCGATTTAGGTTCGGATCTTAGACTAACTCATTAGTTTTGTAAATATGTCCCCTATGTGAGTTTAAATCTCTAAGACACAGAAACAGAATTTGATGCGGTATTTTTAAATATAAAGTGGTTCAATAACTGTTTTTTTTTTTGTATAATTTGTTAAGGTTTGGTTTCTAAATTCCACGCTACCGCTATTTTAATATGTCTATTTTGTTCAATATGTAAATTTTACATAATATACATACATTTTCTTTCTATATTATCATATTGATAGGTCTGGCACCTAACAATAAGATAATTTAAAAAAATAAAATTTTATAAAGATTAACGATGTTTTTTAGACTTTGACACTGGCAAATCCAAAGGGAAGCCATCCCTCTTGAATGTGCGGAGGGAAAGAAAAATAAATAAAAATAATGATGTTTTATTTATAATATTTAGTTCCCTTTATCTATTCTTTGGCGCCAAAATTAACAGTCAAAGTATTTTTTTTTTCATTTGTTTCCTTGCCCTAACCGGGCAATAGTGTGTGCTCTGAGCCTGACCATGACCCGGCAGGGGTTGGCCCTATTACGTGGGGCTCAACCCAGTGGAACTTATTAAGTATTTTGCCGTTTTCCTTGTAAAAATTTATGGTTTACAAATGCTATTAACTGTTACATAACTAATACTACAGTAATTTATGAATTTTTGCAATTGACTTGCTATGCTTTTACTAAATAAACTAAATTATAGTGGAAAAAATGATAACCATGAGCGGGACTTGAACCCACGACCTCGGAATACCGTTCCGTTGCTCTCCCATCTGAGCTATCATGGTTCCCGCATATGTTTACCAAATCTTCCACTACAACCTTCTCAATGTGAGTTAAACATCGTGCGATGTTTTGTGTACAACGCCATCTATTGAGCGGTTTGCACCAACTCGATCAATCGATCACTTAGTGTTCTTTACAGAACACAATTGGACCGAAATAATGACTGTACATGTATTTCTACATTAATTTATGAATTTTTGCAATTGACTTGCTATGCTTTTACTAAATAAACTAAATTATAGTGGAAAAAATGATAACCATGAGCGGGACTTGAACCCACGACCTCGGAATACCGTTCCGTTGCCCTCCCATCTGAGCTATCATGGTTCCCGCATATGTTTACCAAATCTTCCACTACAACCTTCTCAATGTGAGTTAAACATCGTGCGATGTTTTGTGTACAACGCCATCTATTGAGCGGTTTGCACCAACTCGATCAATCGATCACTTAGTGTTCTTTACAGAACACAATTGGACCGAAATAATGACTGTACATGTATTTCTACATTAATTTATGAATTTTTGCAATTGACTTGCTATGCTTTTACTAAATAAACTAAATTATAGTGGAAAAAATGATAACCATGAGCGGGACTTGAACCCACGACCTCGGAATACCGTTCCGTTGCTCTCCCATCTGAGCTATCATATATATATACTACAGTAATAAGATTTTATGGAAGACGTTTGTTAAGAATATTTGGATAAGCAAATTACGAGATATATGTAGAGTAAATGCGACGATAATTTTGATAAGAGTGTATCTACTGTTATTAACTAAGTTGTTGAGGTAATTAACTTAATAACAGGCGCTTGTAAATAAGATTATATTAATAATTGGGGCGAGATATCACACATAATGTAAATAGTAAAATCTTGTACATAAATATCTAGTATACTAATATTATAAAGCACAAGAGTTTGATTGTTTGAACGCGTTAATCCCACAAACCGTTTCTTCGACTTGAAAAATTCTTTCAGTCATCATCAACCTGGCGTTATTCCGGTGGCATCCTTAGCTATTGCTTCGGAATCCGGGGACCACTTTTCGGCTTCTTCTGCTCCATTAGAAATTTTTTCGGTGTTGGATAGTACATTTATTGAGGAAGGCTATAGGCAATATAACATCACGCTGCGGCTAATAGGAGTGAAAAATGTTGCAAAACAGGGATTTATTTCTACAGGGTGTGGCGTAATTAATGGATAAGCCTGTGCCTGTGGATAAGCCTCCTACTGCGCTATACGAATATGTATATTTTTAATTAATCCTATGTATGGTCTTGAAAAAAATGGCATAAGTCATGTTTTTCATAAAATGACTACTTTCACTAACCAATTATGCTACTGTTGCCACAATTTTCAAAAATTTTGCATTCTGTTTTTTTTATAAAACAGCTTAAGAGGTGAGCTATTGAAAGCAATAAAGAATTCCCTATTCGTAATACAAATTTTGGGAAAAAATACATGAGATATCAAAAAAGTGTTATTGATTATTCAATTTGTTGACTTTGTACATCGTCTAGCTTAAAAAATCTTTATGGGAGTTGATTTGCCCAATATCTTAAAAACATGCTTGTTTTATGCAGTTTCCGAAATGGTATAATACTTATTACATTTCACGAGGTTTTAAAAAAAAACGACAGTTGTAAAAAAATACCCTAATTTTCTTTAACAGAATTATTAATTTATCTTAAACATGTCTTTGTAAACAGTTTGAATGGACCCTTTTTTGTGTGCTCCGGAGCAGGTAGTCATTCACAATGGACCCTTTTTTGGGTGCTCGGGAGCAGGTAGTCATCCACCATGAATAGGGTAAGCAGATAACGACTCTAAGTCAACTACTTGTGGTTGTTTATCGCACGGCAAATCCAGACGGTTAGTCTTATCATAAGACAGAGACAAAGCATTTTGATGTCAGGTAAATAACAGTTGTGCGACAGAGATAGATTTTTATTATTCTCACAAACAACAAAACAGCTTTTGAACTTGTTTAACAAAGTTAGTGCTCTTTTGACTATCGTCTCTTGCGCACATATCGTTTGCTCTATCGTGTTTGTTATTGTGACGTGAATTTGGCTTATGTACTACGGACTCTGTTTTTGCTATACGAATTGGACAATTGTGATATTATCGACGACTTCTACATATCCCTGGACTACTGATCATGCCGCGTCATACGTACACTCCTCAAGAGTATGCAAATATGCATCTTATTTACGGCCTGTGTAACTGCAATGCAAATGAAGCTGCACGCGAATATCGTCGAAGATACCCCGATTTGCGACACCCAGACTACCGGGTGTTTACACGTGTGCACATCGCTTTTAGCGAAGGGCGAATGCCTGGTACCGGTGTTGGTGGTGCTTCGGAAGGCAGACCTCGACGACATCGTGATGACGAAGTTCTAGAAGCTGTGCGTGCTAATCCAGAGTTATCAATTCGTGAGTTAAGTAGAGGAACCGGTGTAGATACGCGTACTGTGGGCAGAATTCTGCACAGGCATGAGCTTCACCCGTATCACTATCAAAGGGTGCAAACACTAATGACACGAGACTATGAGCCTAGAGTCCAATTTTGTCGCGTCATGTTGCGAAAAATACGCGAAGATTCGGCGTTTTTTGACAAAATACTGTGGAGAGATGAGTCATCATGTAAAAGAAATGGCTACGTCAACATGCACAATCTTCATAGTTGGCAGGCAACCAATCCGAGAAACATAAGGCAAGACCGAGCTCAAGTCCAGTTTAAAGTGAACCTTTGGACAGGAATTTTAAATGGACAAATAGTTGGGCCCGTCGAACTATCCGAGACACTAACAGGTCCCAATTATTTAAATTTTCTGCAAAATACGTTGCCGGAACTATTACAAAGTTTAAATGTGCCAGAAAACTACTGGTTACAAAATGATGGTTGTCCCGCTCACTACGCACGAATTGTACGGAACTACCTCAATGATGAGTACAATGAGAGGTGGATAGGTCGTTTGGGTCCCATTTTGTGGCCACCAAGGTCCCCTGATTTGAACCCTCTAGACTTTTTTTACTGGGGGTGTTTAAAAGAAAAAGTGTATAAAAAAGAAATAGCATCCCTGGAACAACTAAAGGCCCTGATTTTTGAAGCCGCTGATGAAATCAAGAGCTCCGGCTTCATCCGACGCCTAAAGCGGTCATTTATCCGTCGATGCAGGGCCTGCATAGCCGCAGGTGGCCGCCATTTCGAACATTTTTTGTAAAATAAAATTTATGTAGTGTTTGCATCTTTAGAATAAAAAAAATAAAATAAGTTGTTATTTTTTTTCAACGATTAACATTCCCACTGGTAAACTCAGACAGATAAGTTAAAATACCACTGACAGTTTGTTTAAGTTAACAGTATTAATTTGATTAATTAAATCACAATAAGAACATTTTTTTACGAGTGTCATTTGGTTCTTTAATATCACATCAAACTTAATAAGTATTATAATAAGTATTATACCATTTCGGAAACTGCATAAAACAAGCATGTTTTTAAGATATTGGGCAAATCAACTCCCATAAAGATTTTTTAAGCTAGACGATGTACAAAGTCAACAAATTGAATAATCAATAACCCTTTTTTGATATTTCATGCATAATTTTCAAAAAATTTGTATTACGAATAGGGAATTCTTTATTGCTTGCAATAATTCAACTCTTAAGCTGTATTATAAAAAAAACAGAAAGCAAAACTTTTGAAAATTGTGGCAACAGTAGCAGAATTGGTTAGTGAAAGTAGTCATTTTATGAAAAACATGACTTATGCCATTTTTTTCAAGACCATACATAGGATTAATTAAAAATATACATATTCGTATAGCGCAGTAGGAGGCTTATCCACAGGCACAGGCTTATCCATTAATTACGCCACATCCTGTATATGGGTAACAATGGTATTTTCTAAGTGGGTAACAGCAATGTAACATAAAATGCAGCCTGTTTACAGTTAAATAAATAATAAATAAATAAATATTCATCGACATTTCACACAACGTCCTCTGGTCCCAAGCTAAGCTTATATGCTTGTGTTATGGGTACCAGAATACGGATATACTACATATACTACTTTTCTTTTGTAAATACATACTTATAATACATAGAAACACCCAGACGCAGTACAAACATTTGTATGACAAATATAAACATCACACAAAGTATTGTCCTGACCGGGAATCGAACCCGAGACCTCCTGATCGGCAGTCCGTTACATGAACCACTAGACCACGAAGCCCGTCAAGACAGTTAAGACTATGCAGGGCCGCGTCGACACCTTGCAGCGCCTGTGTGCGAAACCTATGTAGCGTCTGTGTGCGAAACTTATAGTCTAAGATCCCACTGCAGGATTGCTACGTTCATCGAGTATTTGTTTCAAACCAAATTTTTATGTTTTTTTACAATTAGGAGAATATATATTTACTAGGTTGCCTATTAAAATTTGGCCGCAATCATTTTTAATGAAATTATTTTTAATTCGTTTTTGGTAAACCATTTCGTTCATTTGTTATTGAAATAAAATAACGTCTACATCACGGTAATTAATATGAAGATTCTAAAAAATCAGGGTTGCCGTTGCGGAGGTGGCCGCATCTCTTTGCAGCCAGGTGTAAACAGGTATGATTTCGATATATTTATACGTTCATAACGTATGTTTATTAATTATATGTCAAATTGAAGCTAATTTTTTTCTATTAATTATCATATTATATGATTGCCTAATTAAATCTGGCCGCAAATAAGGGTTGCCGGCTGTTAAAGATGATAAATATTTATGGTAGAGTGAAAGAGAGTTAGCGCGTAACATCATTTGTCAGACGAGGACAACGATTGCCGCTGTGCGACGCTTTTAAGCCATTGCGCATGAGTCGAATGTTAGTGTTCTCTATCACCGGGGAGTAGAAAAAAAAAATAATAAAAAAAAAATAAAAAAAATAAAAAAAAATAAAAAAAATTAAAATAATAATAAATATTTATTGTTATATTATTTATAATTATAAATAATATATATAAAATATTGATATATTTTTTATAATTATAAATAATATATATAAAATATTGATATAAAGAATGTAAAGAATGTTGTGATGATGTATTGATGTAAAGAATGTTTGTACGTAAAAACAAAGATCTTTTTAACACTATGGATGAAATAAAATTGTCTCTGATTGTGCTTATTGTTTACTGTTAATTTGTATGTGTTGAATAAATAAATAAATAAAATAAAATAAAATCTTACTCAAATCAAACTTGTCTTGGACTGCTTACCAAAATCAACAAAATATAATAGAAACTGTATTTTTATATGTATACTAATATTTAATAGGAAACCGAAAGATATAAAAACGTTAAAATTTTCATTATTTAGGACAAAATTGTATCAATGGCTGAGTAAAAACAACTTCTACAATATTAATGATTTTTTCAATTGCAAAAATCATTAAGTTATTGCATGCTATAATATTAGCTAAACATGTAAGTGCTTTAAATTTGTAACACCTCACCGTATACTATGTTTATGGCAACAAAATAAAATGAAATTATAAAAAAAATAAAACGAAGGTGAAGTAATTTCTTAATTTTTGCAATTGACAAGCTATGCTTTTTACTTAATAAATCAAATTATGGCAATAAGCTCAGTTGGAAGAGCTTCGGAACGGTATTCCGAGGTCGTGGGTTCAAGTCCCGCTTGCGGCAATTCACTTTTTCCATCATAATTTGATTTATTAAGTAAAAATCCAAGGTGATTAAATAAGAAAAAAAAAAATTATTGCGAAAGTACTGTTGGAAAATTTTATTATATTTTATTCAAGTATTTAATCGTCTGTTACATATTAATTAAACATTTGAGCAAATTAAAAATTTTACTTTAATTAATATAATAATTTTTGATGCACAAATAAAACAACAATGTAAATATATAAAACGATGTTTATTACAAACTCCAAAACAGCGTGATTTTTATGTTAGTATGAAAAGTTCAGTTGAGTACACTAACATTCGACGCATGCGCAATAGCTTAAAAGCGTCGCACAGCCGGCAATCGTTATCCTCGTCTGACAAATGATGTTACGCGCTAACTCTCTTTCACTCTACCTTAAATATTTATCATCTTTAACAGCTGGCAACCCTTATTTGCGGCCAGATTTAATTAGGCAACCATATATGATAATTAATTGAAAAAAATTAGCTTCAATTTGACATATAATTAATAAACATACGTTATGAACGCATAAATATATCGAAATCATACCTGTTTACACCTGGCTGCAAAGAGATGCGGCCACCTCGGCAACGGCAACCCTGATTTTCTAGAATCTTCATATTAATTACCGTGATGTAGACGTTATTTTATTTCAATAACAAATGAACGAAATGGTTTACCAAAAATGAATTAAAAATTATTTCATTAAAAATAATTGCGGCCAAATTTTAATAGGCAACCTAGTAAATATACAGGGTGTCCCAGAACTCAACGTCAAGCCGAAACGGGGTGACAGGATAGATCATAACCATCACGAGAAAAATCAGAAAAAAAATCTATCCCATGCAGTTTGGAAATTATGGGCATTTTAAGAAAAACCTAGAAATTTGGTCTAACTGTACCATTTTTCGGTTATTGTGGTTAATTTTTATTATTTTTGGTCATTTAAACTTTGGAACCGTAACCCTAAATAACATCTCGAGAATCACAGTCTAAAATAATGACACAATTACCCCAAGTTTCCTAGAATTTAGACTATTTGTTAAACTATGAATTTAAAATTTTCAAACTTTGTCGACTTTGAAACACCCTCCTTTAAAAAAAATGTACTAGAGTGCCTTGGCAAGTGCCATTAAGAGTTGGCGCATTTAATCAGGATTGTAAAATGGTACAATACTTGTAAGTTTCGTACTAAAAAAAACGAGTAAAAAATAAAAACCTCAAGTAACCCGATTTTTGCTAACCCATTTTACTCAGTTAAAATGTTTTTTATTCGCACAAGCCCTTGGTAGGTTCTTTATTTTACGGTAAAATGATGAGAGATATGGATAGTGGACATGTTTGCCATGAGCGAGCGAGACAGATAGTGACGCCACTTTTACCAAAGCAACAAAATACTAATAAAATAATGAAAAATGTTGACCTTGTTTTGTTTAGGTTTATTGGAATAAAAGTCAGATTTGAAAATAACATTTTTTATTAAAACAAATGTTCAAATTGTTTACCATCAGCTTCAACACACGCCCTACATCTTCTTAAAAAAGATCTACTTATTAGCCGGGCATATCCTCGAGAGTTGATGTCCTCAGCAGCTTGAGAAATTCGTTCACGCAGCTCGGCTACGCTCTCAATGGGCTTAGAATAAACTTTTTCTTTGAGAACGCCCCAATAAAAAAAATCTTTGAAAATGGGATTTAAATCTGGGGAACGGGCTGGCCACGAGATAGTGCCTGAACGTCCAATCCACCTTCCCGGATATTCTTGGTCAAGGAAATCTCTTACTTGCACTGCGTAATGCGCTGGGCAGCCATCTTGTTGATACCACATGTGGCAACGATCTGTTAGTGGTACGTCCTCTAACAAACTTGGTAAATTTTCTCGTAAAAAATTTAGGTAATTCGTGCCATTCAAATTCTCAGGCAGCTCAAAAGGCCCAACTATTTTGCCGTTTAAAATTCCTGTCCACAGGTTAACTTTAAAGCGATATTGGGATCGGTCTTCTCGCATTAAATGTGGATTCTCCACATGCCACTCATGAAAATTGTGTAAGTTTATGTAGCCATCTTTTTTAAATGTAGATTCATCTGACCAGAGAATTTTTTGGATGAATTGGGGATTTTCATTATGCCTCTGTAGCATTGTTCTACAAAATGAAATCCTTTCAGGATAATCTCGAGGGAGAAGACTTTGAACTCGTTGTACGTGAAATGGATGCATTTCAGCTCTTTGTAAAATACGATGTGCTGTGCTTTTGGGTATTCCCGTTCTTTCTTCAATTCCACGAACGGAAATACTTGGGTCATCTGCGACCTCTTCCAACACTTCTTCTTCGTAAGGAAAGCGAGGTCTACCTCCAGCCCGTATTTGATTCGGGAAATGGCCGTCCTCTGTGAGTGAATGGTGCACATTAACAAACACGCGGTGATCCGGATAGCGCTCTAAATTTGGATATCTTTCACGATAAAGTCTAGCGGCGGCACTTGCGTTGCATCTGCATTCCCCATAAATGAGATGCATGTTCGCATATTCTTGTGAAGTGTAGCGCGTAGGCATAGTGATGAGAAGGATGTCAACACAAAAGTCCAATTCCAAAAGAGAGAAGCCAAAGTTGCCGGTATGTAATCAACAAGTCCAATTCACAAAAATCCAAGTCCAAAAAGAAAAGCCAAAGTTGTCAGTACTAAATTAACACAAGCGAATACGGAAAGGTGCGCAGTAGACGAATGAGCGAAATGTACTAACTGGTGTCAGACTGGCAGCGTAGCTATTTGCTTGGTATGGCGTCTGTATCTGTTTCATTCGCACTCGTTTAAACGATGCATCTCCGTCTCACTGCGTGGCGTCACTATCTGTCTCGCTCGCTCATGGCAAACATGTCCACTATCCATCTCTCTCATCATTTTGCCGTAAAATAAAGAACCTACCAAGGGCTTGTGCGAATAAAAAACATTTTTCCTGAGTAAAATGGGTTAGCAAAAATCGGGTTACTTGAGGTTTTTATTTTTTACTCGTTTTTTTTAGTACGAAACTTACAAGTATTGTACCATTTTACAATCCTGATTAAATGCGCCAACTCTTAATGGCACTTGCCAAGGCACTCTAGTACATTTTTTTTAAAGGAGGGTGTTTCAAAGTCGACAAAGTTTGAAAATTTTAAATTCATAGTTTAAGAAATAGTCTAAATTCTAGGAAACTTGGGGTAATTGTGTCATTATTTTAGACTGTGATTCTCGAGATGTTATTTAGGGTTACGGTTCCAAAGTTTAAATGACCAAAAATAATAAAAATTAACCACAATAACCGAAAAATGGTACAGTTAGACCAAATTTCTAGGTTTTTCTTAAAATGCCCATAATTTTCAAACTGCATGGGATAGATTTTTTTTCTGATTTTTCTCGTGATGGTTATGATCTATCCTGTCACCCCGTTTCGGCTTGACGTTGAGTTCTGGGACACCCTGTATATTCTCATAATTGTAAATAAACATAAAAATTTGGTTTGAAACAAATACTCGATGAACGTAGCAATCCTGCAGTGGGATCTCGTACTATTATGAAGCGCCTCTTTTTTAACCTACTACCAAAAAACGAGGAGGATCCAAGTTCGGCTGTATATTTTTTTAGAGAGATTGCCTATTGAAAGATCGTCACTTTATGCTCCAGAACAGAATACGTGTTATAAAATATAACAAAAATAATTTTGATGGTGCCCTATTGTCTTGGTGCCTGTGTGCGCCGCAGACTTCACAAATAGGGGCGACTCGGCCTTGAGACTATGACGAAAAGACGACAACATACGTTATATATATTGAATTAATTTGAAATTTTGCAAACTTAACATCTAATGGCTTACAATAATTAAAAAAAATCTTTGAGTATTTTTTTAGCTTTGTCTTTTACATTTTCAGAAATATATAAGTCTTCGTGTGCGAGCCTAACTCGTATTTGACCGCAATTTTATTTTTAAACACAAGATTAGATTTAGAAATAAGATACCAAATGCGAATAGATAAGCATTTCACAATTATTATAGATATTGCATGACAATAATATAGGTAAGGAGAAGCAACATAATTATTTTGGGTTAGAAGGTAAAAATGGGACTCCATTATTAGGGGCCCAAATGTAGGGTTTGATGTACCTACCGTACTATTAGGACCAAACCTAAAGTGGTTTCCAACTGTAATGTCTATCAAATGCAAGGCTCAGTGGTAAACTGTTAATTGCATAAAATAGATATACCCTCATACATTTGATATTACCTATGCTATCATTAAAATATGTATTTTAGTGAAACCCACGGGGGACAATATGCTAGACACTTATGTTATAAAAAGCCCCAGGAAAGGTTGGGAAACACTGGTCTAGAGTCCATCCGTGTGTCCTTTCTCAGACTGAAAAGAAAAGTAAGTACCTACCATAGAACAATAGCCTAGCATTACATAAAAAAATTATGAGGTTAGATAATAAAGATACGGAACCCTAAAAAACGAATAAATGATTATATTGATGAGTTTCAAAAACATTATCGTTATCACAAAGCAAACCTCAATGAAATCATATCTTTATGATCAATATCAAATATAATATAGATAAATAGTTAACGGCGTGGTGTAGTGCACACGACACAGAATATTCACACATCTTTGTTGATACCATGTTTGTCAACTAATCTGATTAACGTGTAACTCGGCACTCGTTACTTTAGCATTTTCCCACTAAAGATCTGTTAAGGGGCAGCTTATACTTTATAAATAATCTAGCTGACCCGGCAAACGTTGTTTTGCCATATATTTGTCAGGGGTGGACAACATCACTTAGCGGTATGAAAAATAGATAGTAGCCGATTCTTAGACTAGACTAGACTTACTGAATATGCATAAAAAATTCATAAGAATCGCTCCAGCCGTTTCGGAGGAGCATGGGAACGAACATTGTCACACGACAATTTTATATATACTCGTATTAGAGAAGATACATATGAATATTTATGGAAATTTCTCACAACGTCTTCTGGTTCCAAAGTAAGCTATATTTCTATGCTTGTGTTATGGGTACCAGAAACGGATATACTACATAATTACTTTTTTTTTACCCAGAAACCAAAAAAGCCATAATGAAACCAAATCAAATTAATGATTAATTGCAAGTTTGTGTGTGTAAGATAGCTTACGAACACTTTAGAATAACACATTGGCTACTTTTAATTTTGGAAATATGTTGCGATGTGATCGAATAACTGAAACCTAGATGGCGTTCATAGCTAGTTTGAAGTTGGAAGTAACTCTTAACCGCTCTGTCTTTTTAGGGTTCCGTACCCAAAGGGTAAAAACGGAAACCCTATTACTGAGACTTCGCTGTCCGTCCGTCCGTCCGTCCGTCTGTCACCAGGCTGTATCTCAAGAACGGTGATAGCTAGACAGTTGAAATTTTCACAGATGATGTATTTCTATTGCCGCTATAACAACAAATACTAAAAATAAAATAAAATAAATATTTAAGGGGGGCTCCCATACAAAAAACTGATTTTTTTTTACCGTTTCTTGCTCGATACTAATAACGTTGCCTTATGTTGCATAGATAATGGTACGGAACCCTTCGTGCGCGAGTCCCACTCGCACTTGACCAATTTTATTTATTTTCTTATTTCAAACTCTATAACCGCGAGTGACATAGCCGGGAACAGCTAGTAGTTAATAAATATATAGAACCAATTGACCTAAAAAGAATATCATTTCCATATGTCATTGTAATTGGGTGTCGTAAGAAGCAAAAACCTCCCATGTACATTGGGAGAGACACACATGCCTAGCTGTGGACCAAGAGAAAACCGACGGTGATACAATGATCAAAGAGGAAGAAATGTACATAAATTACCTTTACAGACGTGACTTTAGACGTAGTTAATAAATAAAAAGCGTAGAAAATCATAAATAGGTAAAATATGAAAATCTGCATCAAAATCCGTTGCATAGTTTTGAAGAATTAAGCTCATATCGGGACACACATAAAAACGACTTTGTTTACAATAACTAAAATATAAGGTCCACAAACATCTTTCTCTTATAAATATACCTACATACAAAAAAATATATTTGTTAAGTGTGAGAGCGAGCCTTAAGTTGATACTGTATTACGATGACAAAATATTCGTTAACTAGTGATGTTCGCAAAATTGCTACGGCACCAATCTTATCATAACGTGCCCACGCTTTAGTATATTTAGTAGATGCGTATAAATTGTAAAGTTTAAATTACATAGTAAAGTGTAAGGTGGAAGGTTAAAATTAAAAAAAAACTTAAGATCTAAATAATAGTAATAAAGAAAAATAGACGATAGAAAATAGACGTTAAAATTAAAAGTAAATTTATTATTTGTGAAAATGGTGCAAAATAAAAGAGTGTTAGTTTTATATACTGGTGGTACCTTTGGTATGTTGAAGAATGAGAAAGGAGGTATGTATACATCTACATATTTAAAAAAATATTCATTATGTATTGAAAGTTTATAATACTATTTAATCTAAAACTTTCAACAGTTCTAATTTAAGTTTTAAATTTACTCAGGTGTAAGAAGTACCTACCTATAAGTCTATTTTTTATTTCATGACATGTTCAGGTCATACAAAAATTATTATTATTTTTTACAAATAAATGTGAAATATTAGGTGTACGAAGCATTGCTCTAAGTGAGATTCGAATCCTCGACCTTGAGAACTTGTTTTGAGATTATAATAATATTTTATACATACTCGTACCTATAAGTAGATATAGTCTGGAATTTGTTGAATTTAGTTCAATAAGTGAGGCACGCAAGTGTTAGAGAATAGTTTCTATACTAATATTATAAAGCTGAAGAGGTTGTTTGTTTGTTTGTTTGAACGCTCTAATTTCAAGAACCACTGGATTTTCAAGCGTGTTTTTTTAGAACTTGGAATAAGCAAATTACAGCCAGTTATAAAAACACTAATGGTCTTATTTAAAATGACTTATCGGAGGTTTCAATAATAACTTTATCGGAGAGATAATAAACATTTTATAGTAAAAAGACTGAATAACAATTTTTTACTATTTTAGCGAACTAATTTTAGCGAATTTTTAAACCTCCGATAAGTCATTATGAATAAGACCATAAATTATAAGGCTTGCTTATTGAGTTTGTTTTTTTGAACGCGTTTATCTCAGGACCACAGGTCCGATTTGAAAAATTCTCTCAGTCCGTGCTCTCAGTGTTGGATAGTACATTTATCAAAGACTAATAGGAGTGATGCAACAGTGAAATACGTTACAAAAAAACAAAAAAATTTTTTGGATTCCACCCGTGCGAAGTCGCGGAGAACAGCTTGTTTAGAACAATTGCATATACTTATACCTACCTAACAGAAGTTTCCTAAGCATTTTTGATTCGAGGGAAAACTAACATCTTAAGTTTACCTATCAGTGATGGCAGCATGAATATTATTATTTTTCAGTACTTGTACCACAAAAAAACATAGAACACAGAGTAATAAGAAAACTACCACAGCTCCATGACAATGAATACTGGCAGAATAATCTCGCAGGAACTGATCTAAAGGAATACTTAGTTTTACCAGGTAACAAATTAAAATCTTAAGTTCTATAATACATTTTATAAAATAAATAAACAAAAATTTGACTTAACGTAGGCCAGGAATGTGGTTTTTTATTTCAATATGGAATTAAAATTATTAAAATGAAAAAACATCGGTCTAAAATTAAAAACAAATAATATACATGTTTAAACACGTAAAATGTGTTTTATTTAAAGAAAATTAAAATGAAAAGATCGATTTAGTTCCTTGTTTGTTCTTCTTCATAGAACATAATTTTTGAAACAGAAAATGGCTTCTGACTTTTTAAAATATAAAGCGTAAATCACGCCTACTTGAGATAAAAATCTTTGAATTTGAGAGTTCAGGAAGACTTGCGCAATATGAATAAAACTGATTCAAAGATTAGCATTAATTAGCAAATTAAATTATTGGTGCAATTCTTCCCGTTTCATATTCAAACTAGAATATTGTCATCCATCCCACTAAACCCCATGGTGTTTCTCCGCGCCCAGAATCCCGGGCCGTGGTAGTCACTCAGGTATTACCATGACCCAGTCTAAAGGGGTGGCCCCGCAGATGGAGCCCGACTCGATAGGGGTAGACATTAGGCCCCCCCCATCGCCTACAGCTTAAGCTAACGGCCTCTCACCGAAACACTAGGTGAGAAGCCATACAATACAACACATTAGGCGCGGTAGGTCCCCCGACCGTGCGTGGCCTACACGAATGGACGCCGCCAGCACATTAGGTGTGGGCTGCGTCCATCTGCCTTCTAGGCATACTTCCAGTCGACAGCGATGGGGAGGAGTATTTTGACGACTAGTTTGTATATATCATTTTATTTTGCACTGCACATATTTTTTTTTATAAATTTTAGTTGTTTAAAGTATTGTTAAATACCTAACCTACTGAACCTAGAAATTAATTTATTTGTATTTGACACGAACGTAGGTCACTATCACAGGGTCGCTGTATTATCTTATTGATAAACTAAATGTTGATAAGGCAAATTGCATTCATGATGCAAGTGTATAATAGAATAATAATAGTTATTTTACTGAATTCGAAAAACCAGCAAATAAATATTATTTTTCTCTGGTTTTTTTCACACTTATACTGTAGTTAATAATTCTTGCATAATAGTCACTTTTTAAGCGACTTAAAAAAAATTGGTAAAGTGCGAGTCGGACTCGCGCACGAAGGGTTCCGTACCATTATCTATAAGGCAACGTTATTAGTATCGAGCAAGAAACGGTAAAAAAATTATGTTTGTTGTATGGGAGCCCCCCTTAAATATTTATTTTATTTTATTTTTAGTATTTGTTGTTATAGCGGCAATAGAAATACATCATCTGTGAAAATTTCAACTGTCTAGCTATCACCGTTCATGAGATACAGCCTGATGACAGACGGACGGACGGACGGACGGACGGACGGACGGACGGACAGCGAAGTCTCAGTAATAGGGTCCCGTTTTTACCCTTTGGGTACGGAACCCTAAAAAGCAGTTTCTCAATTGGTCTGCATGTATATTTTTAGGGTTCCGTACCCAAAGGGTAAAAACGGGACCCTATTACTGAGACTTCGCTGTCCGTCCGTCCGTCCGTCCGTCCGTCCGCCCGTCCGTCCGTCCGTCCGTCCGTCCGTCCGTCCGTCCGTCCGTCCGTCCGTCTGTCACCAGGCTGTATCTCAAGAACGGTGATAGCTAGAGAGTTGAAATTTTCACAGATGATGTATTTCTATTGCCGCTATAACAACAAATACTAAAAATAAAATAAAATAAATATTTAAGGGGGGCTCCCATACAACAAACATGATTTTTAGGGTTTCGTACCCAGTATCTCAGGAACGGTGATAGCTAGACAGTTGAAATTTTGACAGATGATGTATTTCTATTGCCGCTATAACAACAAATACTAAAAATAAAATAAAATAAATATTTAAGGGGGGCTCCCATACAACAAACATGATTTTTTTACCGTTTCTTGCTCGATACTAATAACGTTGCCTTACGTTGCATAGATAATGGTACGGAACCCTTCGTGCGCGAGTCCGACTCGCACTTGACCAATTTTTTAAATGATTTTTACCTCATAAATTTTAACTGGGCGAAGCGATTTTAATAATTATTTGATATTTTTTTTTATTCTTATTTTATTTGATAGCTGGTCAGGTCAGGGTGAGATGGTTAACTCCGGAGAAATCGAGGAAAACCCTCAAATTTCAAAGGCACATGAAGTCAGTAAACTTTTTTTCTAAATACTTAATTATTAATTCTACTACATATATTATTTTCAGATGGTAAAGACACTGAATTAAAAGTGCTATATAAAATATATGAATATGATGAACTTAAAGATTCTTCAGACTTCACAATGGACGACTGGATCAGACAGGCACGGGACATTAAAGTTAGTATACCTTAATAATTTTCAATAATGGTGCCGATTCTATGTCCAACGACTTAGTTAAGTCGTTGGACACAACACAACTTAACTTTTTTTGATTAAGTTTACATAAGTGTACCATTGTAATATCTAGAAGTCTGTTTCCCATATTACGGTAATCAATAGTGCTGTAGCTTGTATAAAGGGGCCATTTATATATTATCACTATGTGTTAAGTAGCCCTTAGAAATGGGAAACTTTTGAAGTTTTACTTCTTTAACCGTTGGGAAAAAACCTTAGGAGTAAATTTTTCAGATAGTTACGCGCACGCTCCGTCACTCCAAAAACCGGCATGCTGAAGTTCGAGATTTTAATATAATTAATATTTTTTTTAGAAATTCTATCACGACTACGATGGATTTGTGGTACTTCATGGTACCGATACTACGGCCTATGGTGGCTCCATTCTGTCTTTCATGCTGGAGTCAGTTGGAAAGACCGTGGTCTTAACCGGTGCTCAGGTTAGTAAATGAGTTATAGAAATTCTATCTATTATTTCATTATTTCTTTTGATATATCTCTCGACTTGACTCGACTAATGCTCGACTCATTTGAAACATTAACTGTCTTTTAAATGGCAAAAGGGTAATTTAAACAAAATTCTGGGTAAAAATAAACGATAGCGTATTTCAGTTTTAAACTTTTTAACTTATTGATTGCAGGTACCAATATTCCAACCACGAAGCGATGGTAACAACAACTTGTTATGTGCGGTTCTAATAGCTGCTACACAACATATTCCTGAAGTGACTGTATTTTTTGGCGCAAGATTGTTTAGAGGAACTAGGTAATTACAAGTTTAGGGAAGCTGTGCGGACATTAATTGGATATTTGTGCTCCAGAAGCTGTTAGAGCTGTATATAACCTAGGTCCTCTGGATTCTCTAAGGGAGAAATTCAAAGACATAAATATTTTAACGGTCGCTTCGCAATATACCTATAAATGAAAATTTATTGTATGTTCATAAAAATATCATAAGCACATTAATCTTTCTAAAAAAATATGTCTATTTAATTAAATGATTTTTCATTTCATTTCATTTTATTTTAATATGAATTAAAATCAATATCTAGTGATTAAAAGTTGGTGAAACATTGAAAAAGGTTAATTGGTATTCCAGCGAGACACTGTTGACGCAGTTTTGAAAAAGTAATTAAAACTAACCAATTTGGTCCAGAGATAGATGAAATTATAAATAAATAAATATTCACATGGACACACAACGTCCTCTGGTCCCAAGCTAAGCTTATATGCTTGTGTTATGGGTACCAGAATACGGATAGAATACATATACTACTTTTCTTTTGTAAATACATACTTATATAATACATAGTTAACACCCAGACGCAGTACAAACATTTTTATGACTATTATAAATATCAAACAAATGATTGTCCCGAGCGGGAATCGAACCCGCGACCTCATGATCGCCAGTCCGTTACATGAACTACTCAACCACGAGCCTCGTCAAATCATAGACACACATAGATACATTTTCACCCGCATTTAAATATACATCTGATAACATTAGAACTAAGTTTTTTTCAGCCGTGAATGGCTGAAAAAAACTTAGTACTGATACTCATAGACTATGATAGCTCTAAAAGGGGGAGAAAACCTTAATGGGGAGGCCCATTAAGGTTTTCTCCCCCTTTTAGACCTTTCGCATCTAGTCCTAATATCTAAAAGGAATTTGTGAATTTCAAATAGTCTAGATAATATTATATTTTTATTTACAGAGTCAAGAAAGTATCAAATACCAAAATCTATGCATTTGACTCCCCCAATTTCCCGGCTTTGTTGGAAGCTAAGACGACTTTAGAAGTGGACCACAAGATGTTGATCCACGCGCCTGGTTCCGTACCTAACGAGTGCAGGTTACATGACAAATTGTGCAGAAAGGTTTATATTTTAAAAATGGCGCCGACTATTACACCTGAACTTATTAACGCTGTTTGTTCAAATATGGAAGGTAGTTAAATTTTTTTATTAATGCTTGCCAATGTTGCCATAAATGAAAAAAATAAAATATATGTAAAAAAATATTAATCCTGTTAGTTGTTTCGGGTAAAAACCAACAAATCTAAAATATTATATATGTCGTAGGAGACTTGATTAAAATAGTTTACTTAAGGGCCTACATCAATATTATCGTCGACATGTCCATATTAACACAGCTAGTAGGTATAGAAAATGAAGAATTAGGGCTATTTTTTTGTTTACTCAAAATCTACTAAATATATTTTAATTCTGATTTACGTGTTTCTATATATAATAGTTACTTATGTTTTTAAAGTTATTTCATTAGTTAATACGCGATAATAGACCGACAAATGAAAAAAATAAAAAATGAGAGAGGTTGTTTCGCTAAGATTTTTTATCGAGAAAACTTTTTTCAATCGCGTTTCTGAGTTTATGCGATCCTAGATTATATATTGAAAAAACATATACTTAAAAATTAGAGCTCTAGCCATTCAATCTAAAGAAACAATGAAAACTTCGTACGTAGAAAAATGCACGAAGAATTTTGGTATCCTTTTAAGGGTTTTTAGTCTTAAGTTAGCTTCCAAGATTATGAAGTAAGTTCTCAAATTGTGTCAATGGTGAGTAATCTGTTTATTTACTGTAGTTAGTGATGAGCTTGAAATGGTGACCCGTTGAATATTCATAAAAGGATCCTTCCAAACCAGTTACACGTGTCGTAAGCCACGGATCTCGATCATCGTAGTTAATAGAATGTTGTAGTTAACGTAGTTAGTTTGACCAGTATTACAAGGCCTTTAGATAGATGACTGCTCTGGCTGTGAATACAGGTGATGTCTACGATGCTTTTATCCGATATACATATACATATTATAATTTATACACCAGAATAAAGTATAGCTAAAAATAATATAAAGGTAAGGTCTGTCTGTGGGGTGACGGACAAAAAGAATACAAGTGTCACCTCCCCATGTCTTGCCCGCTGGGTGCCGTAAGAACCAACCAAGAGGTACACTTTCAATTTTAATTTTTTAGTTAAGTTTAGTTGTGCGCGTAGAATCGGTACCATTGAAGAATAATTTAATTATTATTTCTCCAGGTATTGTGTTAGAGACATACGGTAATGGCAACATTCCTATTAAACGTAAAGAGATTTACAAAGAGATTGAGAACGCTGTGAAGAGAGAGGTGCTCATAGTGAACGTCACACAATGTATTAACGGCACTGTTATTGATAAACCTTTGTATGAAACTGGTTTGGTAAGTAAATATTGTATTAGTTACCAATTCTAATATTATAAAGCTGAAGAGTTTTGATTGTTTTAACGCGCTAATCTCAGGAATTACTGGTCCGATTTGAAATATTCAATACAGTGTTGGATAGTCTATTTTTCGAGGAAGGCTATAGGCTATATAATATCTCCCTGAGACTAAAAAAAAGTGAAGCATCAGCGCAAAATGTTACACAAACGTGGAATTAAAAAAAAGTTCTAGCTATTTTATAATTTTTGACGATAAATTATTCATTTCATTCATTATTTTTTCAAAAAATTCGCCTAATTGTATATAAACTTTTATTTTTTTCTCAAAATAATCTGCCGCTTTTTTTCGGCATCAGTAATTTAGGTATTGGCAGCCCTTATAGTAATGGGGCATGATATCTGTGTTACAGTTATTACTGGAGTGCGGAGTAGTACCTTCATATGACATGACTGCAGAAGCTGCATGGGCTAAGCTCGCCTATGTGCTCACTAAAACTGAACTATCTTACCAGGAGAAAGTTAAGGTAAGTTCAATACACTAATCAAAATTAGTCTCTTTCTACTGCCTATTAAGGTCTCACTGTAGGACACGGACCTCCCAAAGTGACCATACTTTGAGCACAATGATTTGGCTATTTCGTTGTGCCTTTAAATAATAATTAAAATTGTTAGTCTATACAACGTGTTGCAGAAAGGTGTAGTCATATTTTAAGGTTGCATTGGATAGGCTTTAAGGATCTGCATCAATATTATCGTCGACATGTACCTACCTATTAACACAGCTAGTAGGTATAGAAAATGAAGAATTAGGGATTTTTTTTTTGTTTACTCTAAATCTACTAAATATATTTTAATTCCGGTTCACGTGTATAATAATATAATATATAATATATAATATAATAATATAATATATACAACATGTAACATAATTAACGCACACCCTGAAAGTAATTTGTTCAGAATCGGAATCTGGATCGATTTTGATTGTTTTTTATGTACCAATTTTTTTTTCTAAAATTTATTTATAACTAAGTAAATTACAGTCACCTTACACAGCTAGCTAAACAGTTCATAGAAACGAAAATGGAAAGTAAGTCAGGGTATTATTATATTTACTATCATAAATCATAATGTAGTTATTTCGTGTACCTATTATTATTACCTACTTATTTTTGTCGGGTGGCACTCGGCGAGCGGGTAGCGGGCGCGGCGAGTAGGTACATGTGTCTGTGTGTGCGTGCGCAGCGGAGTGTCGATCGGTGACCAAGTTTATTTCCACGAAATGGGAATAACTAATTTCACAAATAATCAATGTTAACACACATATAAATAATATTTGGTGTATGCATAGCGTTTATATTATTAAAGTCTAATTGGGGTGTTTGAGGGTGTGCGTTAAGGGCCTACATCAATATTATCATATATCATCGCCGACACGTACATATTAACACAGCCAGTAGGCACAGAAAATGAAGAATTAGGGATACTTTTCCTATTTACTCAAAATCTACTAAATATATTTTAATTCTGATCCACGTGTTTCTATACATAATAGTTACCTATGTTTTTAAAGTTATTTCATTAGTTAATGCGCGATAATAGACCGACAAATGAAAAAAATAAAAAAATTTGAGAGGTTGTTTCGCCAAGATTTTCTATCGAGAAAACTTTTTTCAATCGCGTTTCTGAGTTCATGCGATCCTAGATTATATATTGAAAAAACATATACTTAAAAATTAGAGCTCTAGCCATTCAATCTAAAGAAAAAATGAAAACTTCGTACGTAGAAAAATGCACGAAGCTATTTTGGTATCATCTTAAATATTATAAATATTACAGTCACACATAGAAAAATACAGTTGGTTAGTTTTTTGTTGTTTATAGCCTAATATTGAATAACTACCAGGAGCGCATCAATTAGAGATAAAAGATGACCTCATAGTAGTGTTGTAATTAAACAAGATCGATTAATTTAATAAATTTATTAAATTTGTATGAACACTTAAAAGTCATAATATAACATCATAATATTATATTTTTGTAATTACATCCATGCCTAGTGCCTAGTCACCGGCCATGCGTAACGATGGTCAAAATATGACTACACCTTTCTGAAACACGTTGTATAATACAGATTTTCTTATAAAAAAGTTCAGTTAACGTTGCCGAATTGTGTTCTTGACACCACAAATTTTCATTTCTTAGTTAAGTTTAGTTGTGCACGTAAAATCGGTACCATTATGTTCGATAAACAAGATTTTATTTCTTTTACAGTTGATGAAAACAAACATTCGTGGAGAGATGAACAGTCCTTATTGATAATTATCAAGTGAAGTGGTACCCTAATTATGTTATTCATATTTATATTAAAAACTCGAATAAATTAATATAACAATTATTTTACTGAACTTACCTATCCAACGCCTCTCTAGCTACTACTAGCTACTAGTCAATGTTTATTTTTTACATTGATTACATTTTACTTTATATAAGCCACGCAAATTGGTAATGCGCTGGAACCTTGTCAAATTAACGCCCTTGTGACTTCATCAGCAAAGAAAAAATACAGCTAACAAATTCTCATCTATACGTCACTATGACGTCACCAACATGGCCGCCAGGCGCATTACCAATTTGTGTGGCTTATACAGACTTACATAAATACTAGCTTCTGCCTACGGCTTCGCACGCGTTAGAGACCGAATCGAAATTGAAATCAAACCTAAAATAAAAACTGTATTCTAAACTGAAATTAATAGATACTAACATCGATACTGAAATCCATAGCAAAATTTACATCAATTAACATTCGTTATAAAGTACTATGTTTATCAAATAAATTCAATTTCAATATGAAAGCAACTCAATTAAAAAAATTGGTCAAGTGCGAGTCGGACTCGCGCACGAAGGGTTCCGTACCATTATCTATGCAACATAAGGCAACGTTATTAGTATCGAGCAAGAAACGGTAAAAAATCATGTTTGTTGTATGGGAGCCCCCCTTAAATATTTATTTTATTTTATTTTTAGTATTTGTTGTTATAGCGGCAATAGATATACATCATCTGTGAAAATTTCAACTCTCTAGCTATCACCGTTCTTGAGATACAGCCTGGTGACAGACGGACGGACGGACGGACGGACAGCGAAGTCTCAGTAATAGGGTCCCGTTTTTACCCTTTGGGTACGGAACCCTAAAACTTGTCCTCAAGTTTAAACGTCAATCCATCATCTGGTGTTACTGTGTTTATTAAATTCATACTTTAAAAAGAAATTGTAGGAAGGTACCAACTTTAAAAAAACACAGGTGCCTCACAAAGCCTAGCTTTTTAGTTGTAAAAT
Source organism: Orgyia antiqua (assembly GCA_916999025.1). NCBI lineage: Eukaryota > Metazoa > Arthropoda > Insecta > Lepidoptera > Erebidae > Orgyia > Orgyia antiqua. The sequence continues at coordinate 26,983,552 of OU779869.1, forward strand.
AAAACTAAGTACATTCATTACATACAGAAATATTTAATCAGATATAAAATTTCAGTCAGATTTATCGTTTACATCAGATAAAATTGCGATATCATTGTTATACTAGAACACCATTTAACACTAACATACCTAGAACTAGTAGTACCAATATTATAGAAAAAAAATGATATTAGGCAATCAATTGCAATATATGTATTAGGTATTGCAAAAGTCTTGTTTTGTTTTTAATATCATTCATAAAATTAACCGGCAACATAAAAACTGAATGTAAGGGTTTCTTTTATTGTACAAAACCCTAAAAAAGAAACAAATAAAAAATCGGAAAAAAATTAAGACTTTAGGGATTTAAAATAATAACGTCACTTTATGGCGGGAAGAATTGTTTTCTTTTCCTTCCCTCTTCTTTCATATAAACTGAAACTGTAAGATAATCGTATCATTTCAGCTAAAAAACAGATTAATTAAGAACTTTTTTTTTATTCACGTCAATCAGAACAATAATTTTTAAATGTCAATTTTTAAAAACTTTTACAAATCATTCTACACAAATTGGTCAATGTATGGCTTTTTAAATATATTTTATAGTTATCTCTACACAGTATGGACTAGTGCAGATAGCTTCAAAACTAATAAAAAATTAAAAAAAATTATAGTAGGATGAAACCCATTAGAAAAGGAGAAGAATATTATAAAAATAAGAGGAAAAATAATTTACGGGCGATCTGAGGTCGGGAAGGGGATGGAGGTTAGGGGGCTTTGAAGGGTAAACATGTTTTTTCTCGATTTCCGGCAAAACTAATAGTCCTATGGAAAAAAGTTAAAAGGCAAAGTTGTAGGCAATAACCGGCTAAGCGAGCCACTTCACCAGTAGCACCAGAGTCACCTACTAGCACTATCTCGTCCGTCTTCGCTAGCGGTGCTGATACTTCAGCTGCGATCTGGGAAATGCAACAAGTTCAATAAATATTAGCAGACAAAATGACACGACCTTAAAAACATCCACTTATAAATCGACGCTTACGCCATCTGTGTTCTTTAATGTTAAAATACTGATGAAAACATCGTTTTAATAATATGATTATGTACATATATATGAGCACAGCTTAGTTTTTAAAGGAGCTTGTAATTGTAGTTTTTACATTGGTAGCAATTCTCAGCTTAAGAATAGGCCAGTTTCACTCAGTCAAGAGCTGGTTTTCCTAAACCGTATATTTCCTTAACTGTTTTAAAAAAGAAAGATGATTTTTGAATTTTAATTCAAATTATTAAACAATCTGCACGCCAAATATTTCCAGAAAAAACTACTTGAGAAGTAATAAATACCTTGGGCAATGCTTCAAGTACGAGAGCCATGATGGCAGCATCACCATACTGCCTGTAGACCTTCGCCTTGGCCAGCATACGCTCAGCATCAGCTTTGCCCACATCACCAATAGCAGTAGCCTCTGCTAGACCCAAGACCTTGATGCGTTCAGCATCAGCTTTAGCTGTTTCCACTGTTTGAGTACTAGAAAGGAACGAAGATTTTGTTATTGCGCGATCACATCACACACATATAATTAACGGGGGACAAAGTTACTCGCGTCCGTAGGATTTACCATCTTTTCCTAGACCCACCCTACACGTGTCCCCTGGGTGGTGCCAAATGAGTAACAATGCCACATTCAAGATAACTGGCCTGCTAAGCCTGCTTAAGCTTAGCTAGTGTGGGTAGGAAATGACCCCCACGACCCACTACCTCGCGGTCATGTTTCGCGAGATCGGGGGCCTTGGCTTGGTCGCCCGGGTCAAGAGGAAGAAAATCTCAATAAAACATAACCCCAATCCTAAGGTGGGCTACGCGCCGAGAGGATGCATGGCTGATGGGATGTTCAGCCTTAAGCGCCAACTTCAATGGAACTGGCTCACTTTGAAGTATTGTGCCTTCACATGGGAATAGGCGTTACCCTGTGTGTGACCTCAATATTATCGACCTAACTCGTGGGAATAAGAATGAATAAAGATGAAATTAATTTTAGTAACCAAGACAAACAAAAAAAGAAGTTAACTCAACAAATACTGCAACCTAGTACATTTAGTAGACCCAGGTCACGCTCTATATCAGAAACCATCGAAAATAATTTCGCTACTACTAACGCTAATGATCTAACTCTGTGTCAAAGCACTGAAGGTGACACCTGGACGGAAGTCTCAAACAAAAAAAGACAACGTGATAGCCCAGAAAGCGAAAAGTGTGTAAAGCAGTGCAAACTGGATAGCTATTGGCTTAGCGAACCTCTGCCGACATCAAACTCCTTTGCTGAACTAGAAAACGTACCACATGATGTACCAGAAATACAACTATCAGAGACTCAACCCAAACCACCGCCATTATTTGTCGACCACGTTATTAATATACGTCCGTTGACCAAACTACTAAACGAAAAGGTATCGGGACTGTACGAACTGAAAGTGTTACAAAATGACAAAGTCAAAATACAATCGAAATCTAGCGATGCCTTTAAAATTATCACGAAGGAATTAGACAGTAAGAAAACAGAGTATTACACCTACAAGCCGAAACAAGAACGTAACTTTAAAGTAATACTTAAGCATATGCATCCATCAACAGATGTGGATGACATTATTGAAGCACTGGCAGTATTTGGCCATTCTGTAACCAATGTATGAAATATAAAACAAACTGCTACTAAAAAGCCATTAGATATGTTTGTTATAGAGTTACAACCAAAAACCAACAACAAGGATATATACAACATCAAAACACTACTTAATTGTCGTATTAATTTTGAACCTCCAAAACCCAAACGCAGCATACCCCAGTGCTCGAATTGTATGGACTATGGGCATACTAAGCGATACTGTCGCCGAAAGCCAAGATGTATCAAGTGTGTTGGATACCATGCCTCCTCCGAATGCTCTCGCAAAGAAAGATGCTCTGATGTTAAATGCGCCCTATGTGGTGGGAACCACCCCGCAAATTATAAAGGCTGCGCGGTGTTTAAAGAACTCCAAAAACAAAAATATCCGCCACTACGTAGTAAAACTATGGTTATTAATAATAACAGCAACAGCAATCTCCGCAATGACCAAAGTACAATACCATCATTCCAATCAATCGACCAATCAAAAACATATGCTGAAACAACTAAACAAAAACTACCCAATAGATCACAAAACTTTAATGTTCCTACTCAAGAAAGTCAGTTATTTGAACCGAATGAAATCTCACACAATTTTAAACCCATTATGAATATGTTCAAAGAAATGATGCAACAAATGACCACAATGACTAGTTTACTAATGAATATCATGTCCCAATTACATCCACAATCAAGCCATTAAAAATTGCTATGTGGAATGCCAACGGGCTGTCAAACCATGCTCTTGAAGTAGAGATGTTCCTGAAAACCCATAAAATAGATATAATGCTGGTCTCTGAAACCCATTTCACTTCAAAAAGCTTCTTTAAAATACCAAAATATAAAATTTATAACACTGATCACCCTGATGGTTCCGCCCACGCAGGCTCTGCTATATTAATCAAAGAGAATATAAAACATTATGTAATGAACTCTTACTGTACAAATAAAATTCAAGCAACAAATCTAACAGTAGAATGCTCGCAAGGACCCATGACCATATCGGCTCTCTATATGCACAACCTCAAAAGTATAAACTACACAACTTTTTTCCAAATGCTTGGCCACAAGTTTATTGCCGGTGGTGATTATAATGCCAAGCATACAGACTGGGGATCGAGAATCATTACGCCTAAGGGACGTGAACTTAGGAAAGTAGTCGACAATCTCAACCTCAAAGTTTCATCTACTGGCCAACCAACTTATTGGCCCAGTGATATCAAGAAGAAACCTGATCTTGTAGACTTTTTTGTCACCAAGGGTATTCCAACCTCATCCTTGCGCTGTGTTTCAAATTTCGACCTAACTTCTGATCATTCTGTAATTATAGCTGATTTATGTAACGATCCTGTAAAGGTTAAAAGACCTTGTAAACTCCATAGCAAAAAAACTAACTGGATGAAATTTAAACTGCAAATTAGTGAAGCTCTTACCAATCAAGTAAAACTAAAATCTTACGACGATATAACTGATGCAGTAGAAATATTTAATAAATGTGTTCAGTCTGCAGCCTGGGACGCTACTCCTACTGCAATGCACAACCAAGAGGTTTTCATTCCAACCTATCCACAGATTGTTATCGACTTGGTACAAAAAAAGAGACAGGCTAGAAAGTTATGGCAAAAGTACCGTTATCCCAAACATAAAACTCTGCTCAACAACCTGACAAAAAAACTCAAGGATACCCTAAAGAAGATTAAAAATGAAAATTTAGAACACTTCATCTCCAGACTAGACGCCACGACAGCAACGGATTATTCGTTATGGAAAATAATTAAAAAAGTCCGAAGACCAACTACCTACCAATCACCACTACGCAAAGAAGATGGTACTTGGGCGAGAACTGATGCTGATAAAGCAACCCTGTTTGCAAACCACTTGTCATGTATATTTACTGCTAATCCTGATTCAGGCTCAACAAAAATATCCGAAGTCAGTAAAAAACTATCTTTACCCCTTCAAATTTCTTCTTCCATTAAATACTTCTCCTATAATGAGGTGTACCAAGTAATTCGAAACTTAAATTTAAACAAAGCTCCCGGCTACGACCTCATAACTGCAAAGGTGTTGAAAGAATTGCCTGAAGTCGGTGTAATATTTTTAACCCAAATATACAATGCTATCCTGAGACTTAATTTCATACCTTAACAGTGGAAAACAGCTGAAATCATTCTTATTTTAAAACCAGGAAAGGATCCAGAAAAAGTAACTTCCTACCGCCCTATCAGTCTACTCCCTATTCCCTCTAAGGTGCTAGAAATTCTTTTTATGAAGAGACTTCTACCTATAATTAATAGATCTCAGATTATTCCACCACACCAGTTTGGCTTCCGTGAAGCTCACAGCACTGTAGAGCAAGTTCATCGACTTGTGAATGAGATCAATAGTGCCTTCGAACAAAAGATGTATTGCTCTGCAGCCTTTCTGGACGTTTCACAAGCCTTCGATCGCGTTTGGCACGATGGCCTATTATATAAAATACTGGAAACACTTCCTTCGAACTGCTACTTGTTGTTAAAATCCTATTTAACACGACGGCATTTCTACGTCAAAGTAGGAGAGGAGAGAACCAAATTATATAAAATTGAAGCGGGAGTTCCCCAAGGCAGTGTTATGGGACCGATCTTATACCTCATCTACACATACGACTTACCCCTGACAAGAAATGTTCTAGTCGGCACCTTCGCTGACGATACAGCGTTACTAGCTACCCATAGCAATTCTAAATTAGCATCTAATATTCTACAACAAAGCGTCGACGAGATATCTAACTGGTTACGTGACTGGCGCATCAGAGCAAATGAAAACAAATCTGTACATGTGACCTTTACCCTTAGAACAGAAACGTGTCCTCCTGTGGAACTAAACGGGATACAAATACCTCAATGCAGTGACGTGAAGTATCTAGGCATACATATGGATAGGAGGCTAACATGGAAACAACATATTTTTAATAAAAGAAAAGCCTTGCAACTCAGAAAGCTGTACTGGCTAATTTCTCGCAAATCTAAATTGTCACTGAAAAACAAGCTTCTCATATACAAAGGTATATTGAAACCTGTATGGTCATACGGAGTTGAGCTTTGGGGAACTGCATCAAACTCAAATCTTGATATCTTGCAACGATTTCAATCCAAAACGCTGCGCATGATGGCAGACGCTCCGTGGTATATCACCAACAATCAACTTCATCGTGATCTGAAAATCCCAAGTTTGAAATCAGAAATTACCAACAAACTCACAGCATACGCGAAGCGTTTCAAGAACCACCCAAACGCTCTTGCTTTGTATTTAATGGATAAGTCTACCGGCTCCTTCAACCGGCTTAAAAGAAAGGCTCCCCAGGACCTGATATAATGTACCTACCTGGAAAAATAAATATGGGTTAGTCATTGGACTAATTCCATTCATGTCATAAAATTCTATATTATGTAACCTCTAGCTTAATGCCTAAATCTCAGGCAGATTGCGAGAACGACAACTACGTAAAAAAAAATTAAAAAAAAATATATAATTAACAATTATGGCTATTTAATTAAAGGAAACAAAAGTCGAAAACTGCCGTGCCTTTTAAATATACAATAGATAATGGTACGGAACCCTTCGTGCGCGAGTCCGACTCGCACTTGACCAATTATTAATATATAGCCCCGTGCTATGAAAACATATACCTGCGATCCTGTACTTCTCTTAAGAATTCTATAATTTAATAGTTACATTTTGCAAACAACTAGGTCTAATATGATCTGATACATTAATAACGACGTATATCTTATTACGTATTTTTTTTTTTAGAAATTTAGATCTGTATCCATTTCTCATAATTTAATATTATTATGATTGTTAAAACTACGGTTTTATCCACATATAAAACTATGTACCACTTGAGTTTGCGTATTTCTCTTTGAAGATTTACTACCCGATAATTTAGTTTTACGGACAGTACTTTGGTCTGATCCATAACTAAAAGTTTTACGTGGTTATTCACTGACTGTGAGGAATATTGGCTATATACTAAAAAGACATACCCGAGTTTGCGTACTTCTCTTTGGAGCTGTACTACTCGATAATTTAGTTTTACGGGCAGTACTTTGGTCTGATCCACAACTAAAAGTTTCACGTGGTTATTCACCGGCTATGATGAATATTAGCTATATGCTAAAAAGACATAACCGAGTTTACGTACTTCTCTTTGGAGCTGTACTACTCGATAATTCAGTTTTACGGACAGTACTTTGGTCTGATCCACAACTAAAAGTTTTACGCGGTTAATCACCAACTATGATGAATATTAGCTATATGCTAAAAAGACATACCCGAGTTTGCGTACTTCTCTTTGGAGCTGTACTACTCGATAATTTAGTTTTACGGACAGTACTTTGGTCTGATCCACAACTAAAAGATTCACGTGGTTATTCACCGGCTATGATGAATATTAGCTATATGCTAAAAAGACAACCGAGTTTGCGTACTTCTCTTTGGAGCTGTACTACTCGATAATTCAGTTTTACGGACAGTACTTTGGTCTGATCCACAACTAAAAGTTTTACGCGGTTATTCACCGACTATGATGAATATTAACTATATGTTAAAAAGACATACCCGAGTTTGCGTACTTCTCTTTGGGGCTGTACTACTCGATAGTTAGTTTTACGGACAGTACTATGGTCTGATCCACAACTAAACTTTAAATCAAATGATCATCGAATTAAAATGAACACAAATAATAACTCTCTATAATACAAAATATCAATCGGTAACTATGTGTTACAAAGAGCTGTATGCTCTATAACTGAGATAGCGTACTCTTCTTAGAAATTGTACTACTCAGATATTTAATTTAGTGGACAGTACTTTGGCCTAATGCATAACTAATAAATCAATTGATCACAAAACACGGCCTGTACAAGGCTAAATGTTTTAGGCTATTTATTACCCAATATTTTGACTTTCAGCAGTATTTTAGGTGAACTTTTGAAATAAATTAGAAACTTCGAGACACGACGTTACAATAAAACGACACTGGTGCTTACATGGTAAAAGCTACTCATAATGCAGAGGCCATAGCTGTTTTATAGCCACGGCGTTGCTATTCAATAGGACTTTTATCGTTATGCAAGATATGTTATAACTTCTGATTAAAAAGCTCTTACTCAAGACAGCTTAACGTAGTTTCTTCGTATCTATTAGTGTTAGCTGTAAATGCCAACTTGTTGATGACCAGTCAGGAGAATACCATTTTTCTGGTACATAAAAATAAATTATCATATTTTAGAACAAAATTCTTAACGAAATATAACTTAATGCTTACTTATTCACCAGAGGTTAAACAATTACACTAGTCCACGAATATTTTTTAATGTTGTAAACATTATCTAACCATACAAGCTTATACAATTTGTGTAACTATAATCTTAGTATTAAAATTTTACTAAGGCAATAAAACCGTTATGTAAGTTAGAGGGCCTAATATTTAGCAAAATATTAATTTATATGATTATTGGCCAAACGGGCTATCATAACAATTTGTTATTACAAATTAAACTATGAGGCTCAGTCGTTCCGAGTGTATATTTTCTTCCGTTTTCAATAATTAAAGAAATAAAGAAAATTTCTATTGTAGTATACTTAGTATTTATATTTTATTCAATACTGTACAAATAACCTTGCTAATTCATCGGGTTTCATTAGAATTTATACAATTTATAACTCTTTAGGTTGCACTTGCCCTGCAACAGAACAACAAGAGAGTAGACAAATTTATATGTTAAGCAGATCTAAAACTTATTATCCAATTAAAATTACAGAGTATCAAATACTAATTTCACACAGCGATGAAATGGTCTTACAGACTCACTTCAGTAACATGACTGAGATACAAAAGATTACAAACAGTGATCAGATGTGTGAAGTGTGCCTGTGGTGAAGGGATGACCAGTTAGTTGCAGAATACATGAGAAAATTTCTAACCTAAGAATTAAAAGTAACTAACTAGAGATTTTTTACTTTTATTCAATTAAATTATTAGTAAAGTATTTTTGCTTGTGAGTTAAACTTAAGCAAATAGGAGGCATTAAGTTCTCTCACCTCAATGAAGCAAAGTAGTAACAGTAATCCAGGATTCAAAGAATAATAGTGTCTTGACTTCTTTCAGAAGATTAGCAAGTAACGTGGACTTCGTGACATAGTGGTAACCAAACTGTCCACTTGATGCGAGTACATGGTTTTGACTCCCACTTGGGACTCTTGTTTATGTGACTGACGTTGCGTTGATTTACTTGATGTACGCAGACAAGTGTATATACCCTTGTGTTTCCATATATGTACTAGCTGGCCCGACAAACGTTGTTTTGCCATACCAAAAAAAGTAAAAATAAAAAATAATAAAAAATGAACTATTAACCTCACGGAGCCCGAGACCTTTCCAACGAATGCAAAACCGAGAAATCGGTTCGTGCGTTCTGGTGCTCAAGTCCACTATTTTGGAACAATTGTCATACCGGCACAATACCGGCACGATACCGTTGCAATTGAAGTCAAATATCCGTAGTCTGCTATATGCCGTCATAACGGTCGTTCAATGGTATAGACCATGAAGGTATAGTTTTTTTATCTATACCTTCATGGTATAGACCTACCAAGATATCTGTGAATTGAAGAGCGTCGCTCTGTTCGCTTCGGTGTTGCCATTCTATGAATAATGCTCCATTATGAGGGATATCTAATCGGAAATTGTTTAGTATTTGAAAATTACATACTAACGACAATAATATTGGCCTACATGAAAAAATATATATATTATAGTTCTCAGGCACAACCTGTAATGACGATCAAATTATATTCTATTTTGTTAATTGTAATAATTATATAACATTTATTGGATACTTTTTTTACGAGAAATATGTTAGTGCTTGACCACATTCTACCTGATGGTAAGTGGGAATGCAATCCTGGGTACAAAGTACAAAGCACACTATGTAGAAAGCCTTTTCACTTTTGCCTTAAAATACCTTAACATTGTTTTAAATTTCACTGGTTAATTAAAATTACAACTGGTCACACTCATCTGTAGCGGCAGAAACTCGTTTAAATATTTGATTAAATGGAATGATTGGGGCTCGTTGGCGAGCTTCTTCTTCAAAAAAGGCTTTTACCTTTAGAATAATATTCCGGGCATCACTTTTAATAGTTTTCGGCATGATTGAAAAAGAAAACATAAATTATCCAAAAATAAACGGCAAAATACTCGAACTAAACAAACAGCAACTGAGAGTCGAATGACGTTTTCAACATGGCGGCTGTAGTTCCATTTTTTGCCACTTCACAGATATCTTGGTAGGTCTATATTAGAATTGTCGATCTCTTTTATCTATGCATTGAATTTTCGGTCTCTTTTATCTATGAATTGTGTTAGAATGGTATGTATGTGTTGCCGTTTTTAAAAAATGCGTTAGTTGACGTGATTTTCGAAAAACTACTAATAAATTTAAACATTTAATCATGCTAGACTTCGTTTAGATATATTTGTACATACTATTTATTAGTATAAAAAGCAATGTGAAGTTTAGGAGATTAGTAAATTGCTATAAATTACAAAGAACAATTTCTAATATTTCTATCTATCTATTTTTTATTTATGGCAATCTGTCGACACAGGACAATTTAAAAATATTACTGTCAAATTCAAAATAGCAGACTACCGAAACATTTCAGTCATTGAATTGCAATTGTGAAGCAGTTGTGTACGAGACTAGCAATTTATGTCACTTTGACAATTGTAAGTCAATGATGAAGTCGTTATGACGACACAATAATAGTAGACTACCAAAAACTTTACTATTGCACCATAATGGTACAATAATGGTACAGTTGTGACCACAGGGTATCAACTTTGTTAGCAGCCAATGCCAACACGCCGATTAAAAAGCCAGAACGAAATGGCGCTTTATAAACAAAAGAGAAAGCAAAATAGAAGTGACACTTGACCAAAAGTTGCCAGTTTAAAAAATATAGTTGCAAACTTTTTATAGCATAGTAGTTTTTAAGAGTATTATTTGCTATTTATGTAGTATTTAATTTAAAAACATAAGTTGTAGAATTATTTTATATCAATTACCTTCAAAAGTAATCAAGATGTGCTCAGAAAAGTATTAATATTGTACCCGATAGCAGTTACGTAGTTATATAAGTTTTAACTAATGGTAACATTGTTATAAACAAAACAAACATTTTTCTCTAAAAACTAAGAAGTTGTAGTATAAATTTCTGTTTGTGTAATTTCTGGGGAAAATTATCCATCCACATATAATTCGTGTGCTGTTGAGGTGTTTTTTTCAAGTTAAAGACCCTTACATTGTATAATATATTGACGTTCATGAGATAGAGACTCAAGTGGTGCGACAATTAGACGCTTTGTGTTAGCAATTAATTTCTTTATTCTTATTCTTTCTAATATCTTTGTGTTTATTACTGACGATTCGTGGTGGTCCCCATGGCAGCAAACAGAAGAACCAGGTTTTATGCATGTGCTAAATGTGGCATAACCTCTAATCAAGATACTTCCTTGACGTTTCACAGATTTCCTCTGCCGTCTAAGTTTGGCTCTCTAAAGTAAGTATAGCACCTAAATATTATTTACAAGTTTCACTAGCCAATCAGTAATATTTTGTTTCATTCTACTGTAGTAGTTTATTATGTTCAGTGTTCGGACAAAGTGCCACAGTTCATGAAATACAGATTGGTGAGAAACAGACAAACAGTAGAGTCTTACTAATAGGGTTTCGTTTTTACTCTTCAGGTATGGAACCCTAAAAATCATAAAAATGTTTAATCTGTACAAGTGAACTCTGATGTCTGTTAAATAGTTGTTATGATAATTATTGTGTAAAAATCTCACGATTTTCATATCTTACGGTTTCTTTAACAAAAGTAAAGAAAAATGGACTACAAAAAAATTAAATAACTCTACAAATTGATATAATATTCATGTAACCGAAAGTACTTTTCTAATTTATAAAATATTAATTTTCAGAGCTATAGTATGGGCAAAATTTTGCTTTCCCGATAAAGACTGGACAAATGATGATTCACTAAAATTGCTGCATTCTCAACAGAAAATGTTGTGTAGCAAACATTTTGATGATTCGTCATTTACGAGCAGTGACAGGAAAAGGCTCAACAAGTTTGCCATGCCAAGTGAAGCCCGCAATGCTTATTTAGTATCCCAGCCATCTACAAGCAGTAACTTAAGTTATGTGTCTGAGCATGCACAAGATATTCAAGTAAATATTTTTTTAATACCCTAACTCAATTCTGAATGTAATCCTAAGGTCCTAGATAGTAGGGAGACTTGGGTTCAAGATCTGGGCAAGATGTTTTCTTATGGCGGCTCTTAGTAAAAATAATGATAATACTCACAATGCTAATGTATACAATATATCAATAGGTATTAGTTCAGATGAACTTACTCTAAAGCTTTGTGTCGTCAATTTTTGTATCTCATTTGTATCATCGGAAATGTTATGATAAGCATTTGACACAATTTGGCTTTTATAGGTTTTTTAAATTTAGAATATTTAACTGTAATAGTAGTAATTAAATATCATTAGGGAGTTTGTTGTTAAAACATTTATGCAATTCTCCATAAAAGAACTACTTATTTTGAGGCAATAAGTAAAGCATACATTACAAGGTTGTGCTTATGTCTAGTGTTAAGGTTATGAATGTCGCACTTCTTCAAAGGTTGTGTTTTAGTGAAAATTCTTGTCTACATACAGTATGTTTTCATATAAATATATTTTGATGCAACTGTCAAAATATTTATTATGAAATATAAGTAATAAGAAAATAACTTAAAATAACTATACACTATTCTAGCCATATCTATATTCCTATTTTAACTATATTTCAGGAGAGAAGCAAGCCAAAAGGGTTGTTATCGGAGCTAAATGTAAAGCAAATTGCAGAACTCACACCTAGGAAACGAAAATTATATGACCGATGCAGGAGAAATATATCAGAAATAATTCGGCTTAGAAAAAAATTTAACAAAGTCAAGAAATGCAAAAGAAATGTCCTAAGTACTCTTGCCTCAAGTGATACTGTGAATGAATTAATTAGGCATAATATTAGCAGTTCCTTTTGTTTACTGCTGCAGAATCAATTAAAGAATGTCCCCAGAAAATTAAATGGCAGAAGATGGACTCTAGACGACAAAATCTTAGCTTTGAGTATTTATAAGAAATCAAGTTCATGTTATAGACTTTTAAGCAGACTATTTTGTATGCCTAGTGTGAGCTCACTCAGGGCATTATTAAATAAAATACCCTTGACTTGCGGTATTAATGAGCAAATCATGAATACCGTAAAGCATGTTACTGAGCAGAGAGAAAGAATGGAAAATTTGTGCATATTAGCATTTGACGAAATGGCTATAAGGAAAAATTTACAATATAATTGCAAGCTTGATATAATAGATGGATATCAGGACCATGGCATACAAGGGCGTACAGCAGAATTGGCAAGTCATGCTCTAACGTTTATGGCTATTGGTGTTCGCAAAAATTGGAAACAGCCGATAGCCTTTTATTTTTCAGGAGATTGTGTTACAGCAGATAGATTGACTGTACTGATTAAGCAGGTAAGGTAGAATTCCTAATAAGTTCATGTATGTCAGTCTATGCATGTATGGATTCTATATTGTCTCAAACGGCTGAACTCATGCCACCAGATGTCACCTAAAGTAATTCCTTTTTCGAAATGTTAAAATTATTTAAAACATTTTTATGGATTGCTATATATATATATAGCTATTGCTCGCGAAAAAATTTAACCAAAAACATAATTTTTACCAGAATTTTTTAACCCTAATTTTATATCTAAAATAACCAGCTTACAATAATAACTTATAATAGTATTAGCTTATAAGGTATCAATATAACTATCTAATAACTATCTCTAACATTGACAACTATTTGCTGGTGCTCAAATATGTTCTAATATTTAAAATCAGACCTATAACATTTATATGAAATAGATGTTAATATATTTACAGGTCCTGACTGCTTGTTTCCTTGCTGGGTTGGATGTGGTTGGGACGGTTTGCGATCTTGATGGCGTAAACTTACGTGCCATAAATAACCTGGGATCATCAAGGGATAAACCGTACTTTGATCATGAAGGACATGAAATTGTAACAATTTTAGATCCGCCCCATTTACTAAAATGTTTCCGAAATAATTTTTTGAAACATAACATCCAATTCGAACAAGATTTACAAATAGAAGGAAAACCAAGCCAAGGTTGGTATTATGAAATATATAGACTGCTTTTGCAAAACTCTTTTATAACATTTGTTCAAATAAAACTACTTTTTAGGGTTCCGTACCCAAAGGGTAAAAACGGGACCCTATTACTGAGACTTTGCTGTCCGTCCGTCCGTCCGTCCGTCTGTCACCAGGCTGTATCTCAAGAACGGTGATAGCTAGACAGTTGAAATTTTCACAGATGATGTATTTCTATTGCCGCTATAACAACAAATACTAAAAATGAAATAAAATAAATATTTAAGGGGGGCTCCCATACAACAAACATGATTTTTTTACCGTTTCTTGCTCGATACTAATAACGTTGCCTTATGTTGCATAGATAATGGTACGGAACCCTTCGTGCGCGAGTCCGACTCGCACTTGACCAATTTATTGTGGTATTATCATGTTTATCACCCGTTACCCGACCGCAAGGAGGGTTACGTGTTTGCCGCGTATGTATGTATGTCCATTCCTATGTTGGCTCATAACTAATCAACGCCTTAACCGATTTGGTTAAGGGTTACATCATTCAATTCGCATCAGTGATGTGAGTGTTTTTATTATCATTATTGTGGGGAAAGAAGACCGCTACCCTCCAGCAACCAAAACACCTAAAAGAAAGCCAAATAACATCAACATAGCCACCTTAAACACACTATCTTTAAGGATAACAGAGAAACTAGTTGAACTTGAATTAGTACTAACATGAGACATTTTTTTTCAAAAATTATTTACTGTATAGATAATTTTTATCATAATGTTAACTATTTTACCTACATTTACTTAATTTACATAAAATAAATAATAATATTTGTCTAGGTAACTATAGTCTGTAAAAAATAGTTTTGGTTTTATAAATGATTTGTTTACTCAGACAGTACATACCTAAATATCTCTCATGTATTTTTTACAGGCATTGCAAAATGGAGTGACATTGAAACGTTTTTTAATATAGACTCACAGAATCCAAACTTTGTATTTGCTCCAGCAATAACACAGCAACATCTCCAACCAAATAACAAACAGAAAATGAAAGTACGTTTAGCAGCTCAAATTTTGAGCCATTCGGTTGCAGCAGGCATTTTTGCTAAAGTAGCCCAAAGTAAGTTTATATAAATATAATAATGTAATCTTAGTACATTAAAAGACTTTATTGTGTTTGTTCAAATTTATTTAAAAAAACAACAAATAAAGTCAATATATTGGTTTTAATTCTAACATTACAATAATCAATAATAATATTTAAAAATTCAAATTGACATGACCTCTTTATATTTTTAATATTGTCATAAAAATAATATGTTGGTAACCAATGAGGCCGAAACTAACTAAAGAGGGCATATATGTTCTCTTTACATAAATAGAAATCTTTTGAAATTTAATTATAGTTTAATTTTAATTTTTAACTATAGTTTAATTATAGTTTAATTTTTAACCTATTTTTATAGTTTAATTATATCACCTATTTTGAGTTGTTCCTGAAAATATAAATAACTCTATACAAATTATACGTTGTTTTATGCCAACTTATTTCCTGTGAAAGTTAGAAGGGGATTAATAAAAACAAAGTCATAATATAATCCATTTTTCATGGCTTTTCGACCTCCTGTGTTAAAAATTGAATTTTGTGCTTACAGATGAATTACCTCCTGATGCAATTGGCACAGCGACAGTTCTATCCAATATGGATAAATTGTTCGACTGCATGAATGGGGATACCAAAGATAGAAAGCGAGGCAAGGAGTATCTCACGAACCTGACAGAAAAAAGTCCACATTTAAGTTTTTTTTTTAAAATGAAATATTTCTTCAATAACATGAAGTTTATAGGGAAAAGATCAAAGCCCCCGTCTCAAGACGGCTGGGTGCGAACAATCAATGGCATAGAAAGGTTATTCGATACCTTAAAAAGAAAATATGACATCAATTCTTTGTCTGTAAGGAGAATTAACCAAGACCCTTTGGAAAACTGTTTTGGGTGTATAAGATCGAATTGTGGATGCAATCCAAACCCCACTTCAGTGCAATTTGTTGCAGCATTTAAAACCAGCATTATTACGAATTTAATAAATAATAATAAGAACAGAAATTGCCTGGACGATAATAATGATGTCTTGAGCAATTTTAGACATTTTCTAGAGCAAAACCCTAATATAAAAAAAAAAGATGTAGCAATTAATTCCCCTATTACTTTTATCCAGCAGGAGGGTGTTGAAGAGACTGATATACCTCAGTGTTCTGGTGAAATGCAAGCATGTGCATATGTGTGCGGTTTTATAATTAAAAATATGGCCTTAAATTGCATCGAATGCAAAAAAATCATGCTTGCAGAACAAAATACTGAAGTGTGTCATCTTTTCACATCGTTTAAGGAATACAGGGATGTAATAAATAGTTTAAATTACGTCCAGGTCAATTTCTGTAAATTGGTCGAAAATGTTGCAACAATTATTAATAGCTATTTAGAAAAGAATTCATTTAAAGTAAAAATCAAATTTAATTTATTAGAAATATGCTCCAGTATTAATAAGGATTGGCTGAAGGGGTGCGAAACGCATTTTAATGAAAATTGTAACAGTATAGTAGAAAGCACAATTGCTATATGCCTAAAACGGTACTGCCGAAAAAAAAATCGGCAATACGTAGAAGACGCAGCTAAAAAGTCCTTGGCCAGAAAAATAAACATATTACAAAATGTATAAATAAAACTGGCCAAGTACGAATTGGACTCGCGCATAAAGGTTTCCGTACTATTATCTATACGATTAATACTATTATCAACAATTATATTATTATCAATCTAGATAAACAAAAATCTAAATTACGTAAATTTACAACGCAAGCTTGCAACGTATTTAGATAAGCGGGAATTTGGCTATTATCCTTTTCTATACCTTTCCATGTTTGTTTCTGGCATGGTTGGTCTTAATACTTTAGAATCTAGACGGAAATTTGAAGTAATCATGCATTATTTTTCTATAATTAATAATAAGGTATACAATCCATCAGTGCGTGAGTGCAAGTCGTATAAAGCATGTGTTTGTAAAACCTGTGATGTGAAAAATGTATCGGGAGACGTATTGTCTTTAATGACTGATGTGAAATAATGTATATTTATGTAAACTACAACTGGTAAATTTCATAATCCTTCGTTGGCCCAATTTTGGTAAAAAGGGGCACAAAGTTTTCGCCCAACGTATTAATATGTAGATAAAACACTTTTTATGTACCGTAATAATCTTAATATATATATTTCTTGTGTGCGTGTGTATGTGACTGAACTCCTCCTAAACGACTGGATCGATTTTGATGAAATTTGTTGTGTGTATTCAGGGGGGTTTGAGGATGGTTTAGATTCACAATTGGCTGGACCGATTTTGATGAAATTTTTTTTACACAGAATTTTATGGCAAAACAACGTTTGCCGGCGCAGCTAGTAAACATGTAAATTATTACTACTTATATAAACTGTTAGAGTAATTCTGTTGTTCTGGAGCAATATTGTTGCATTAAGATTAATATTGTTTTTGCTTTAAGCTTTAAGCTTTATTAACAATAAATATTATTACTAAATACAACTTTCTTTTTATTTTATTCTCATTCATCGAATTCTCATAGCCATTTTTACACATAATATAAAACGTAAAAAATGAAAGATTCTGTGTAAAAATGGTAATATGAGAATTCGTTGAATGAGATGTACCTCAAATTATTCAATATGCATGAGACTTTAATTCAAATATCCCGCCGCTCGATTAGTTCCTTGCCGAATAAAATGGCGGCGCTAGTGTAATCGTGTTTGCATATTTTTTGTATGAAGTTGAGCTTCTTCCTTTTAGGTAGTATTGTTCTGTGGTTGTGACACCGTTGAAATACCCGACTCAGGGCCCTGGAGTTATAGCGTCAGGAAGGAAAATCCGACTTATTTTTATATAAATACATAAAAAAGGAAAAGTAAACAAATCTAAATTCTATAAAATTACGGTAGTTATATTTCCTTTTGTTGTAATGAATTTTGGGCTTAATAAGCCTGAACGTTATATTATTATTACCACATGAACAATTGTCAAGAAAATTAATACCATCTATGGTGCTAAATATTGAGAACAATCTCTGCCAGACATTTTAAAGAAAACTTACGGAGTTACTTTTAGCTACCTTTTGTGCTACTTAATTTATATATAAACCTTAAATATCTTTAGGGAAGTAATAGGCAATGTAAGTATAGAGATTCCACATCACCATAATAATCCTGACTCTCTCTTCCTTAGGTTTCGAGCAAACCCTGGAGAGCGGTCCGCTTGTAGTTTTCAGGTCTTTGTGTTATGTGCACACTGTACTTGCGTAATGGAAATAAACATGTCGGTACATACCTGTACGTGAAGTTCTATCATTATTATACGAAGATTTCGTTCGGAGATAATATACACTCTCCCACCCTATCTTATTGTCATCCCCTACAAGTGAAATATTTTTATTTTCTATAAGGCTTACTCTAAACTTAATAAAGGCGCGCGTAGGTATTACGATATTGTTGTTTTATTTTATGCTTTTTTTTCTCAAATTTAGTGTGACAATGGCGGATGCCAGCCCTACCTACCGAGTGAATATGTATATTATCTTCGAACGAAATCTTTGTATAATAATGATAGAACTTCACGTACAGGTAAGTTTGTTTAATCACTCATTTTATCTTATAGATCAGAATAAAAATATCGGCAACCATCACGCTTAAACCCAAGGAACGGGGCAGTACCTATAAACGGTGAGCATTTGATAGTCTGATGATGATAATGTCTTACCCTAACCCCTGCGTCTCTATTCGCCCGCGCAACCGGGACAGCATCTCGCTTGACAACAGCGGTCTGTCTTTCCGAGACTGGCGAGGTACTGTACATCATCATTCAGGTGATCCTTGATCGTGAAGGACAAGATCTCGATGCCCATGCGACCTACGTCCGGTGCAGCTACTTCTCGAACAAGACTCGCAAATTGATTTCTGTCTTTGTATACCTGTTCTACTGTCAGGGTTCCTGGAACAAACAAACATTCCTTAATAGACACAGCTTGTATCCGAAGGAATCCCAAATGTAAAATGCCGCTGACAATTTTTTAAAGCATTTACTGATGATTACTTTACCTAATAATAATTTTTGCCATGGATTTGTCGATTGTAAGAAGAAAATTAAAATATAAAACATTAATAAATAAATAATTATACATATAAATAAATATATATCGAACCCGCGACCTCGTAAACGGCAGTCCATTACAAACGACGTTTAATAAATCTCCGTGTGGTGACTGGTTAAGGATACAAGTGTCGCCACCCCATCTCCCGAGGGTGCTGTAAAAGTCAGCTAAGGGATATTGCGCTCAGATAACATCGTCTGTGAGAGACGGAAAACTCGAAAATAAACCCTGTGCCAACACGCCTGGTCAGCGCGGCACAGTGGACCATAATCCCTCCCAAAGTGGAGGAGACCCGTGCCCAACAGTGGGACGTAAATGGGCTGGAGAAAAGAGAAGAGAAAAATGTAATTGACTAAAAGCTTAATAAAAAACGCATTAATAATACTTGACAATAATTTAATTGGTTTCCTAAACAACGATCTAAGTTAGCAAAACTATTTATATTCTACTTTAGCGGCCGATAAGCCGGCAATGGTAACATAAGTATTGTGCCTATATTTTTTTATATAATTGTAACACATATGGGCACAGAATTTATATCCGTGCGACCCGTGCGTGTATAGAAGAATTGATACAAAGGTATGTAACGTTAGATTATTTTGTTCTAAAACGTATTTAATTGGAGAAATCCTAGCATTTCGTTTGATCCGGAGAAAAAACAAATAAAGTTTATGACCAGATGTATTAGTGTGT
Organism: Orgyia antiqua; assembly: GCA_916999025.1. Classification (NCBI taxonomy): domain Eukaryota; kingdom Metazoa; phylum Arthropoda; class Insecta; order Lepidoptera; family Erebidae; genus Orgyia; species Orgyia antiqua. The sequence goes on from OU779869.1 coordinate 27,003,388, forward strand.
ATGAATGGTATGAAGCCAAGGAAGTATGTTTGGATCGTAGCAGTATGACACTTTATATTTCGAATCTAGGGAAAAGGTGTGATTTTATGATGATAATGAGTTTATCTATGATTTGTTTTTTAACCTTCCTATACCCGCGTCAAATTTATCAACACCTTTGATTATTTACAAATAAATGAAAATGGTAAATAATCAAATAATCAAAGATCAACACCTATACCCGCGAGAGATTTTGTGAAGTTTACGCCATAATATAGGTATCTTCGTTCAGTTATTGTTAAAATAGTAAGTAATAACTTAAATAGAAACAGTAATAGTACAGGTACCATCTCCCGAAAGCCCTTTCATTCTTATTTTTTTTTAATTTACTACTTTTCGCCTGCTTCTTAACAAACACCATTTATAAATAAACTAAAACTACCTATTACTTTAGTTAAAAGAGCGAGTCATGATGAAAATATTTCAATATTCTATTGTACTAAATTAGGTTATTGTTGTTGCCGCTGCCGCCGACAACCACCCCCAACCCCCACCCCCTCCTGCAAGATAGTAGTCTCCTTTACAATTCCATATTCTACGACGGTACCCTTATACAAACATATTAGCTTAGATTGGGACCAGAGGAATTTCCATAAATAACTATTTATTAAGATCTGATGTTATTTGATAGAGTTATTGTTACTAAATGCTCGAAAAGCGATCATTATAAAAGAAATTCAGTGATGTGATGGCCAAAAAAAGTATGTTTAAATCTTCTTTATCTTTACAAGAGAATTGAAATATTTTTTTAAACATGTAAATAAAATGTATCTATGCTATTCATTCATTCATACAAACATTAACTCTACCTATGATATTTATATTTACACCTATCTTAAACAATCCATCCATATTTTATACTCTACCTCTTGACATTATGGAAGGAATAATTAGTTAACTATTTCTAGCTATAACTAGCTCAATTATTTTAGCAAAGTGTGATTCTTTATGTAATTAGGCTGCAAAGTAAACAGACAGTTTGTTGCCTACAAGGTCCGCTCTATTCCGTCGTATCAAATGTAAACAAATGATTTGATTCGTCATACATGATTGTGGGCGACTAATGTCGTATTGACTCCTACAGACAAAGAACAATATATTTAGCTTACGTTATATTCAATAATAGCGTCTTATAATATAATCGTCGTGGCCCGGGACTATGTACTCTTGCAATTTTCAATCAAATACATATACGAGTACATAATACTACAGCAATCTTGAAAACAGTAGCTTCCTATTAAAAAAAATCTTTTTTCACACAACGGACATTTAATCTCGTAAGTTGGTATTGTTGCTTCACATGATCATCATCAGGCAGTGACTATAGAGCGCCATCTGCTGCTTTCCAAGCATATTTCCGTGGCTTCACTTACATTTATTATAACTGGTCATGCATTAAAATGGTCTTTATAATTAATTTTGTGTTGTCAGTTTTATCTCGTATCTTATGGTTGATAATGGTACCAATTCTACGTCCACACCTAATCTTAAGTAAAAAAATGAAAATTTATAGTGTCAATTTCAATTCACAATTCGGCAACGTTAACAGAACTTTTTATTAGAAAATCTATATTTTATAGGCTACTAGCGACCTGGTACGTGCTTCGCTGCGTATAAGGCATGGTATGTAATAAAAAAAATTATATTAAGTTCATTTAATCAAACAAAAAATATTTTAAATTGCTAGCTATTTAAAAGTCCAAATGACCCAAATGATATTGACCAGTAAAAATAGATCGGTTTCTTATAAAAACAGAATTATTTTTTTTATAATCATTTTATTGCGGCAACAACAGTAACCTAATTTAGTACAATAGATTAATGAAATATTTTCATCATGACTCGCCCCTTTTAACTAAAGTAATAGGTAGTTTTAGTTTATTTATAAATGGTGTTTGTTAAGAAGCAGGCGAAAAGTCGTAAATTAAAAAAAAATAAGAATGAAAGTGCTTTCGGGAGATGGTACCTGTACTATTACTGTTTTTATTTAAGTTATTACTTACAATTTTAACAATAACTGAACGAAGATATATTATGGCGAAAAAAGGATATAAAATTCATCCTAAATAATTTTCCATGTCACCAATGCTTAATTTTTTTTCGTCAACTTTTTAGGGAGTTTATGAGATATGAAACGGGCCCCTTAGTCAAAGTATTATTATAAATATGTGTTATTTTTGTAATCATGAAATGTTAATGATAAAAATGTCAGTTTGTTTCTTTGTTTGAATTTTTATTTTATTTGCACTCAACGTCTTCGTTATTGAAATGGGGCGAAACTTGGTATGTATTTAATTAATTGATTGTCAAGGAGGCGGTGCTAGGAGACGACAATCAATATAATTTTATTAGAGGAGGTTTTCAATTAGTCTGTGCAAAAAAAAAACATCGCCGTTCCAGAGATAACAGGACCCCAAATAACAGGGCAAGGGCAGAAAAATTATATTTTTGTATTTGTTAATGTAGCATCAACTAATATACCTAGACAAACTGCAAAAATTTCAACTCTGTAGCTGTCACCGTTCTAGAGATAAATAAATAGCAAATCTTCATTGTACTAAAACACCGAAAAAATGACATTGTATGTATATAAAACCTAGCTAATCGTTTTACCGCCCCCAAAATCTCCTGCATACCAATCTTCACGAAAATCGTTGGAGCCGTTTCCTAGATTTTTCCCAATATATATTTTTGATATTGTATTTAGCAATTATTGTATAAAACAATTGCTCGTTTAAAATAATAAGATAAGATAGGTACATATTACGGATAAGCGTGAATGAGACTTTTTTTGCCTAGTATGCCAAAACTATTAATTTTAAGAAATAGATATAGATTTCTCAAAAAAGAGTTCAACTGACTTCGTGTGCGTTTGATATTTGAGATTTTTCATCGATTTCTCAGGTGATAACCATCATATCCTGACCTGGTGCAAATGGAATCGAATCAGTAAAATCGCTTCATTCAGACAAAAGTTATGAGCTAACAACTAAACATACCTAAAAAGAACTAAAAAAAAAACTTACACATGAACTGAGAACCTCCTCCACTTTTGAAGTCGGTAAAAAAGTTGTTATGCTAATAAATATAGAGTATAGACCCATTAAGACGAATGTAATGGTAAATTGATTCAAAGGTACATTAAAACATGAGACTATGGTGCTATGGCAATGGCTTTGACCTATAGCTTAAAAGATTTTTCGTTTAAAAACAAATCATAGGTAAACTCATTATCATCATAAAATCACGCCTTTTTCCAATAAATTAACTAAACAAAAAATAATACTGAATCTGTGATAATAATAATGAAATGAAATAATGAAATGTATGTATATAGAGTAGATACTCACTAATTTTCTTTTATTATTTAAGATGATACCAAAATAGCTTCGTGCATTTTTCTACGTACGAAGTTTTCATTGTTTCTTTAGATTGAATGGCTAGAGCTCTAATTTTTAAGTATATGTTTTTTCAATATATGATCTAGGATCGCATAAACTCAGAAACGCGATTGAAAAAAGTTTTCTCGATAGAAAATCTTAGCGAAACAACCTCTCTAATTTTTTATTTTTTTCAATTGTCGGTCTATTATCGCGTATTAACTAATGAAATAACTTTAAAAACATAAGTAACTATTATATATAGAAACACGTAAATCAGAATTAAAATATATTTAGTAGATTTTGAGTAAATAGGAAAAGTATCCCTAATTCTTCATTTTCTGTGCCTACTGGCTGTGTTAATATGTACGTGTCGGCGATGATATACGATAATATTGATGTAGGCCCTTAACGTAAAAGCACCGTGCTCCGACATACCTTCATTCTGCGACCATTTCGGTTTTTACTAGATAAAACGTATTAAAATACGCGCAAAAGTTGTGAAACTGAAGAAATTAATTCCGTCATTCAATATAAGCCACCTCCCAAAACTTTCGCAATAAATACATAATTACAAATGTACATAATTAACAAAATGTACATAAGGGTGTAGTTTGCATTGAATTGATGTGAAAAAAACATAAATTCGTAAAAACAAATTTTTGGATATTTTGGCATATAACCTGCAAAGCTTGGGTCTTATTGTATTTATACGCTTCATTAGTTCATTAAGTTCTTAAATTTTCCATATACAGGATCTAAATCCATATTTTAATAAAGTTATCGTGCAAATATTGACGGGCTTCGTGGCGTAGCGGTTCATGTAATGGACTGCCGTTCACAAGGTCGCGGGTTTGATTCCCGCTTTGGACAATCATTTGTGTGATATCCATAAATGTCATACAAATGATAACAACTCAGCATAATGCTGGTTGGGCCGTATTTGGAGTACGTCACGGTTTCTACTAGCAACAACAACAATAATGAAATTACGTAAATGCAAATAGATTCTCAAAATATAAAACACTATCGTTATAAACACGGTAGTTGATAGGTAAGTATACAATGTATTTTTAAGTAGTCTATAAACGTATACCGTTAAGCATGAATAAACTAATAGTAATAAAATGTAAATATTATAAGTATATGTATAAAAAACTAAAGCATAAGCAAATAGGAAATTGAATAGTTAATTAACTCAGACATCGCCTGTTGTAAATATACGAGCGAGATCATCGTCACACCGTACGAGATATGCCTGTAGACCGGCAGATTTACGGACATAAATACGACCTCTTCTCGTCCACGAGTACTTCCACTGTCCCTTTCGGCATTCCTCTCGCGCCTTGTGAAATAGTACACAGTTGGTTTTCGTGAGTCGTTCGTTAACGTAAATACAGCTCGATGTTTTCATGGCGGTAGTGAGAGGGCGACATTCTCGTGCAGTGCGCAACACGTCATCCCGCAGTCCGCGCCGCTTGAGCCGTACAAGGCGAGGGCGCACGATAACTGCACTGCCACTTACATCCAACGCTCCAACACGCTCAGCGAGCACGATGTCACGGTCTTCTACCGTGACGCCTAAATTTGACGCCAATGTAATAACAGAATGAATGTACTACGTTCTCTCCTTTCTTCTCTGGAAGGTGGCCTATCTCAAGATCTGTCGAAAAAGAGTCCTGTATCCTGTCGTTTAGGTCCAATTTCAACTGTCCTATTGTCTGCTTGAGGTTAGGTTAGGTAGGTTAGGTACTTCAATACTTTGCTTCAAGTCTGTAATCCGTTCGCCCATAGTAGTCATTAACATACGAATCTCCATACCGAATTCTCGCAATAGAATTCTCGTAATAATTTTATCTTTTAAAAAAATCTTTGTGTGATTCCGATAAGTGGTCGGAATTCGGTGCATTTGTGTTATTCGTGATTCATTAATAAATGCACTTTTTTATTCATATTTAAAACTAATTCCGAAACTGAGTCACCAGATTGTGGGGCGAACAGCAAAACGGCGTTACTGCGCATAAGTAACCCACGCATACGCAGTAAAGCCGTTTTACGCCGATTACGCATGCGCGGCCGATAATGTAAGGTTTTTTCGTTACGTTATTTTTGTTACGGAATTTCTGGATTCGGTCTCAACGCTCAAGGCTAGCGATAGAAGCTATGCAATAACTTAAGAACAACACTGAGTAGAATGATAAATGATTCCAATTACAAAATATATCAATTAAAGCACAACAATACAATGAATATAACTTACTTATTAACTGCAAGTGCAGTTAACCCAAGAGTTAATACAATTTTAAAAACTCCAATCCATATTAAAGACATGGCTGCAATCCACTTCAGCAAAACAAACTCGTAAGTTTTGTGAATTGTCGTAACAATTCACAAAACTTCTAGTACACTTTATGTACTATTCGTCCCGAAACGAAGAAAAGTTCAAACTTGCACAACACTTGAGTTCCAAATTTGAAAATAAAAATCGAATTGCCACTTGTTTCATAAAAAAAACTATTTTTTTTAATAAAGCAAAGGTCTAAAATACATTGCGAATTTTCTATTTGATTTGTTTAGAGGTTAACAACTCAAGTAGTGAGTATAAATGCACGAGAACGAGTGCGTGTTTGGCCTGTGCTTTACAATTTATAGCAGTGGTGTCTCCCCCCACTACCGGCACCACGCACAATATTCAGTTTTGTTTTCCCAGTGACGTACGCTGACGTTGGTGCACTTGTTTGGGTAGTTTTATGTAGCCAATGCAACTACGTGGTGCATTTTAGACCGCTTCAAGTGATCCAATTAGAAATACGCTACTAAATAAATGTTCTTATTATAAAAGTTAATTAATATTTGTTTAGAGCTATTTATGTAAGCATCATAAATCGTTCTAAATAAAGTCCATTTCACAGTAAGATAATTGATACGCCATTAGCGCTAATAGTTACAGGTTATACCTGAATAGTATTTTGTTATGTTTGTTTTGGTGTATACATTTCATTTACTTGTATTATCTAATGACAAAGTATTTTATTTGTATGTCCCATTTATCCTGACACAGGCTCTGGAATCCCTATAAAGAGATTTCAGTGCCTGCACCAAGCGCCTGTCAACTCTATACATAGATAGTGTCGACCACAATTCATCCCTCCACACGCTATCATATGCCTTCTCCAAGTCTATGAAAGCGCAGTAGACTTTCTTGTGTTTAGCCAGGTGTTTTTCGGCTATACATACACCTTAGGGAGAAGACCTAATCTACACATCCCATTCCCTTCCTGAATCCTGCTTGTACATCCCATAATTTTTGATCTGACATACTCATAACTCTATTAATTAAGACCATAGCATGCAATTTGCCTACAACACTTAAAAGGCTAATAATAATAATAATAAATTTTATTGAATAAAATACAATGAACATCTCAAAAACAATTTAACAATATGTAACTCTAAGATAAAAACATTACTTAACATAGCCACTAGCATCTAAACTAGGCCGAGCCTGTATCTTAGATGCCAGTTTCTCCTAGGTTTGAAACAAGTCTTATGTGCATCTAATGACTAAAATTACATACGCTAAAAGTACAAAGTATTTTTACAAGTCCCTAATCTAATTTATTTATAACGAAGATAATTAATTAATTTAATGCCGCGGTAGTTTTTGCATTCCTGCTGTGAACCTTTTCCCTTATACAGTGGAACTATAACAGCCTTGCGCCTTTCAGCATCTCTGTGGACACTCTATCATATCCAGATGCCTTTCCAAGTTTCATTCCTTTCAATGCTTTCAGAACCTTATCCAGTTCAATCTGATTTTCGTCACCCTCACCTATACTCTCACTATATGATTCAACGCTTCTCTCTTGCAACCGCTCTCCTACTTCCTGTACATCACCTTGCAACCTAAATAACCTTTCCAACGTTCCAAAACCTTACATTCTTCACTTTCTAAGCATCCATCGTCTCCTCTTATGGCATTCATCTTTAACGTTCCTGTTGATCCACGGGCTTCTTTTACCTTCTTCCAAAATAGTTTGATATTGACACGAAAATTATCACACAACTTTATGTTTTAAAACATAAAGTTGTATGGAGCTCTTCTTCAATTTTACTAGCTCTTTTACTTTGATTTTTAACTCCTTATACTTCAATTTCATTATATCAAGTTCATTATTTCCATTCCTCATCATTCTTACTTGCGCTTTACAACTTAATATATCCAGCCATGCTTGCTTTTTCCTTCCCACCAAACCCTTTACTTCATCATCTACCCAAACTCTGCTCATTCTATTCCCACATTTCCTTTTCATACCACCACATACTTTTGTACTTACTTGTATCATACTATCTCTAACCAGCTCCCAAGTTTCTTCTAAGCTAAAGTCTTTCACCCCATCCCATACTTTATCAGTCATCTCTTTCACTTCTTCCTTATACAACTCTTTGATATCCTTTTCCTCTAAAGTTTCTACTCTAATTCTTTCTAGCGGGGTTATGGACGCTCGAGCTCGATGGCGCCAAGCCTTGAACAGATCATTTACTCGGCACATGACGAGATGATGATCTGTCCCCACATTGACACCCTGATATACTCGTGCGTCGGTAACCTTTCTCTTTAGCCTCTCATCCAAGATCACAAAATCAATCATACTTCGACTGTCTTGCCTTTCCCAAGTGTAGGTACCTGTGAATCCTTCTGTGATCGAATATGGTATTCATCACAGAAAGTTTCTTTTCCACAAAAATATCCAGAAGGTTCATACCATTTTCATTCACTCTATCATCTCCAAAAGCACCCAGTACTCCCTCATATCCTTGTCTTTTTACTCCAACCCAACTGTTAAAATCTCCAAGCATAACTATTTTTTCATTCATCCTACATTCATTCACAACATCCCATAACTGGCCCCAAAATTCCTCTCTCTCTGGCTCTGGGACGTGTAAAATGTCTGATAATGAATTTGTATTTCTAGCACGGGCCGTTAACGAGGATGATAGTTTGTATATTTTGTATATTTTCCGATATTTATGTATCTATGTCCCTATGTGAGCTTATATCTTCAAAACTACGCAACGGATTTTGATGCGGGTTCTTTTAATAGATAAAGTGGTTCAAGAGGATAATAAATAAATAATAATAAATATTCATGGACATTTCACACAACGTCCTCTGGTCCCAAGCTAAGCTTATTAAGCTTGTGTTATGGGTACCAGAATACGGATATAATTCATAAACTACTTTTCTTTTGTAAATACATACTTATAATACATAGAAAACACCCAGACGTAGTACAAACATTTGTATGATATTTATGAATATCACACAAATTATTGTCCCAAGCGGGAATCGAACCCGCGCCCTTGTGAACGGTAGTCCAGTACATGAACCACTACGCCACGAAGCCCGTCGAAGGATGGTTTTTTTATGTAATTTGTCAAGGTTTGTTTCTAAATTCCACACGTACCAAGTTGCGGAATAGTAGCTAGTATTAAATAAAACTACATTCATTCATTACATACAGAAATATTTAATCAGATATAATAATTTCAGCCAGATTCATCGTTTACATCAGATAAAAGTGCGATATCATCGTTATACTAGAACACCATTTAACACCAACAAATTACCTAGATTATGGAAAAAAAATGAGATATTAGGCAATCAATCAAGAACAATAATTTTTGAATGTCAATTTTTAAAAACTTTTACAAATCATTCTACACAAATTGGTCAATGTATGGCTTTTTAAATATATTTTAAAGTTATCTCTACACAGTAGTACAAAATGTTAACACTATCACACCTGTAGACGAACTATTGAAAAATACACTTCGATACACATCTCAAAATACAATACAACGCTACGGAGTGCTTATAACTTAGAGCATTAAACCAATAGGAGTAGGCGTTCTCAGGCGACTTTCACTGAAAAAGATACAAGAACCATACACATAACTATAGTAAACTGTGTCAACCAATGCACAATATTAGAGTGCGTTACTCCGTCCTCTTAGATTAATGCTCAGAGACTTATAAAGTTATTCACAAAATATCGACTCCTATCATACAACAATCTTGAAAACTTCTAATTTTTTTACAAAATCCCAACACAAGCTTCTAAATTCAAATGTATGTTATTTTTCATTAAACTCCAATTCCCAACGTATTTATTTTTTGTAGCTCTATGGCAAAATATATTCTTCTGCTATATTTTTCTTCAAGACATTTTTTTTATTTATTTGTTTATTATAGCCAAACCTTTTCGAAATGCCAAGGTAGAGTAGATATTTTAAAAATATCATACACATATTCTACCACTATTTAATAGGTACATGCAGCCTATGCATGCAGCTAATAACTATTTGACAATCAGATATATTATTCCTTTATGCAATATAATGGTTTTACTATGTAGGCAATACTGAAGCTATCGATGAATACTGTTCAAAATATTTTGTGCTTGTATATGTAAAAGGGCTATAGGTAGCAATAGGGCGTGTAATATTATCTAACGAAATTTAAATGCAAAATAGATAGATAAATAAGTCATAGAATTTCTGTTAATATAAGTAGTTTAAAATTCATAGAAGCTGCTAAGCACAGACTAAAAAAATATTCAGTCTATGGTACTTTTTTTTTACTTTTTTGTGACCCCATTGCCAGGTATTTGTGAAATAAAATTAAATAAAAGTGATTATCATTATATTTATGATGGTAACATGTTGTATATTATCTATAATATATAATGTCTGTACGTATGGCACGAAAATCCCGCAGTACAAGGCCAGTCGAAGAGTTTTAACAGGCGGTGACTTCTGGCGCTTTTTTCTTTGTAGATGTCGATAATAGAGTAATATCTGTTAAGAAAATTCATAACATAAATTCATAGACTACATTATTCTAAGTACGTTAATATGTGAATTCGAAAATAAAAAGAACTCATTCACTATCTAGCTGACTGGCTATTCCTAGGGACTAAACAGTTTTATTCCTAGGGACAAAAATATAATCAAATAAGCGATCGATTTGTATAGCAATTTATAATACGTAAAAAAAAAGAAATTCCGAGAAAGAACCTCGTATTTAATACTGTATTAACGAAAAAAGAAAACTTAAACATTACATTATAAAAACAAAATTAAAAACAAAAATTAACATGGTATCTGTACAAAAAAAACTCCTTTGTTATAAAAAATTAAAAGAATAACTTACTTTTACTATGCACTACGAGACCCTGTACTACGTCACACAGATGATCCCGGGTCATGAAGAGACTACACCCCACTACTGCTAGTGTGCTGTAGTACTGTTAGCAGTAGTGGGGTGTAGTCTCTTCATGACCTGAGTCAAGTCCAGGCCGGTGAGACTATTCAGTGCTGGTGGAAGGCTCCCGGCTAAGCGAGCCACTTCACCAGTAGCACCAGAGTCACCTACTAGCACTATCTCGTCCGTCTTCGCTAGCGGTGCTGATACTTCAGCTGCGATCTGGGAAATGCAACTAGTTCAATAAATATTAGCAGACAAAATGACACGACCTTAAAAACATCCACTTATAAATCGACGCTTACGCCATCTGTGTTCTTTAATGTTAAATACTGATGAAAACATCGTTTTAATAATATGATTATGTACATTTAAATGAGCACAGCTTAGTTTTTAAAGGAGCTAGTAATTTATTTTTACATTGGTAGCAATTCTCAGCTTAAGATCAGGCCAGTTTCACTCAGCCAAGATCTGGTTTTCCTAAACCGTATATTTCCTTAACTGTTTTAAAAATGAAAGATGATTTTTGAATTTTGATTCAAATTAAACAATCTGCACGCCAAATATTTCCAGAAAAAACTACTTGAGATGTGATATATTTATCACATCTCAAGTAGTTTTTTCTGGAAATATTTATCTGGGTATATTTGGGCAATGCTTCAAGTACGAGATCCATGATGGCAGCATCTCCATACTGCCTGTAGACCTTCGCCTTGGCCAGCATATGCTCAGCATCAGCTTTACCCACATCACCAATAGCAGTAGCCTCTGCTAGACCCAAGACCTTGAAGCGTTCAGCATCTGCTTTAGCTGTTTCCATTGTTTGAGTACTAGAAAGGAAAGAAGATTTTGTTATTGCGCGATCACATCACACACATATAATTAACAATTATGGCTATTTAATTAAAGTAACCAAAAGTTGAAAACTGCCGAGCCGATTTCGCTAAACTCGTGAAACTGTGGGACACAGCTAGTTATATAATAAAAGCTTTTAAGGTTTAAAGCGGTTTGATCCCAAAGAGGGTCCCACTACACCTCGAGAGGCTCAACGTCAATAGTCAGTAAAGGCTCAGATGTAGAAAAGCGGTCTTGCTGAACAATGGTATCGATACTTTAAGCACAACTAAAATCTAAAATGAAAATTGAACATGTCAGTAACACAATTCGCCAAAGTAAGCTGAATTTTCTCATCATAAAACCGCGTATGACTAACGAATTTAATTAAGGTAAATAATTTGCTTCATTGAGGTGACAGAACTTAATGCCTCCTATTTGCTTAAGTTTAACTCACAAGCAAAAATATTTTACTAATAATTTAATTGAATAAAAGTTAAAAATCTCTAATTAATTATTTTACAAATTTTCTCATGTATTCTGCAACTAACTGGTCGTCCCTTCACCATAGGCAGCTCCCCACCCCCTAGTTGAGACATCTATCTGATCACTGTTTGTGTTTGCGCCACTTTCTATGCCAATATTGTTTGAGCGCCATCTGTGTACGAATGGGAAAGCTTGTCTTCACCGCTCTCGCAAAGCTACGCGAGCGAGAGTGTAAACCTCTGTAGAAGCTGTCCAAAGAGTAAAATAATATAGATATAACAAGATGTCATCCGCCTGTCACAATGCAAGAAAAATTGGTGTCATGTACTTTTCGCACCGCATATAATAAATTCACGCATTCACTTTCTGTTCCATTCGAGCATAACGAACTCTACTATAATTTCCCCGCTTTAATTTCTGGTCTATTCAAGACCGCCGCATCCGCATGACCATAATTTTGGTCTTTCGAGTTCGGATACCGCTTCATCATAATTTTGGTCCAGTCGAGCCAGGATAAAGGACCATGCTATCCTATACAGTCTAGTACATTCTAACCCGCTTAAACAAATGAAAAAACCTGCTATTCGCCCGCTAGTCTTTAGAACATTCTAGTCCGCTTGACCGGTTCAAACCAGTTTAGAACGGTCGTTGAATCGCATTTTATATATAGATATTCTATGTATTTATAGTGATAATAGCTATTTATTCCCTAATTATATTCTTATTATCACTCTGTAATCTCCGCAGTACATATATTTGCTCAATAACTTATATTACCACTCAATTTACGTACAGCTTATTATTCTTCACTTTGATAATCTTTGCGGTTGCTTGTGAGTAATTCTATAATACGAGTAAATTTGTTAGAATTTCAAATGGAGTTGCAAATTCAAGTCGTTATTGCAAAAAAGGAAGCTATATTTTCAGATATAACCACGTTGTATGATTTATCAAACAAAATAACCCCTTTATCGCATAGAGATACTAGAAGTAAGCAAGAATTTTTGTCCGCTACATCAAATATTGAGAATTTATATAAAAAATTTAACGATCTATGTGACCAGCATAACGTCTTGTTATTTGATGAAGACCCTAACTATAAACCTAATTATAGTAATTGGATGGCATTTGAAGGTTTATATTCGCATATACAACATACTCGTCAGGTGTTGTTGGAATCTAGTAATCACGGCGCTAAGGTTGATAGGTCTAAATTATCGAATATAATTACCTGTAGGTTACCAAGATTGGAACTTCTAGGATTTTCCGGTCAGCCGGAGTCATGGCCGCTCTTTTATCATAACTTCAAAACAAATGTTCATGACAACCAAGACTTAACAGACGCACAACGCGTTCAATATTTAGTTAGCAAATTAAGTGGTAATGCACTTAACGTATTCGCGGGTGTTATACCTAATGAAACGAATTATCCTACTATATGGAATTCGTTAGTCGCTAAATACCAAGATAAAAGATTACTCGGTTCAATGTATATTAATAGCATACTTGATGTCAAGCCTACTGTCGATTCCGCAACGCAGTTAAATAATTTTATAGAACGAATACATTCATCGTGGGCTGCACTAAAACAATTAGAAATTGAGGATTTATCGGATTTCATATTTACAAACCTTGCGCTTAAAAAGATTGATTCCCAATTAGTAAAGGACTTTGAGTTATTCATTCACGATAAAACTATACCCACTAGCGCTGATCTAATTAATTTTATACGCCATAGAATTAAGGTACTAGAACGTAGCACAGTTCTTCAACAACCAATCATCACGCATCAGTCCCCGAGAGGTATTCATTCTCAGAATAAGTCAACAAAGCCTACATCTAAAGTGTCTCACACCTTCGCTATTTTGAATAATAATTTTAATAAACCTTGCATACTTTGCCAACACACAGAGCATGATAACTTATATAAATGCCTCAAATTTAAAGAAATGCCTATTAAGGAACGCTTTCATTACGTTAAAAATAATAAATGCTGTATAAATTGCCTTTCCACAAAACATAACTTACTTAATGCTTGTCGCTCGGGTAATGTGTGTAAAGTGTGTTCAAAAAAGCATCATACGCTATTGCACTTTGAGTCCAAATTGCCACAGAACATTAGTTCAGATAATTCACACGCATTGAAACAAGACGGTCACGTAGACACGACGCGTAGCGCTTTCGTGGACCGTAGCTTGCCCGTGGCCGATACATAGCAGTCTTCGGTATGTATGCATTCTAACCAAATGCATAACAATAATATTGATAAACAATCTCGCTTACAATTAAATAAATCTATTGTTTTGCCTACAGCACAAGTTTACGTTTCTAATAATGGTACATGTACTACAATACGATGTCTAATTGATAGTGCTTCACAAAACAATCTTATTACGCTTGCGTCTTGCGATAAATTAAATCTTAATATTCAACCGCTACAAAACTCGTCACTTAATACAGTAGGCTCGCTTTCCGCGCCTGTTATAGGCTACGTATCGCTCACAGTTCAATCGCGCGTCTCTGATGCTTATTATAATTTAATATTATTAGTAGTTAACCAGATTACTGATAAGTTGCCTACGCATGTGATTCATTCAGAGGAAATGAATTGCTTTAAGCATTTGCCGATGGCTGATGCATCTTGGTAATCGCCCGGGAATATTGATGCGATTCTCGGAGCGCAAGTATTCGCACATATTATGCTCGGAGGTAAAATACTTCCGCCATCATGCGCTGACAATTCTGATGCTCATCACAACGTACTTTATGCTTTCGAAACAACGCTTGGCTATATTGTCATGGGGGAAACACCTGCGTTCAACCCTGGGAATGTAGTCTGGTCCTTCGGTCCGTTGATAAATGATATAAATAATAATATCGCAAAATTTTGGGAGATAGAGGAGGTACCTGATTTAAACATAATCAGTCCAGATAATAATGAGTGTGAGCAATTGTACAGTTCAACAGTTACTAGATCTTCTAGTGGACGTTATATTGTTTCGCTGCCTTTTAAAGGCGATCCCAAATTGTTGGGCAACTCTTTCTTTACCGCTAAGCGCAGACTAGATGCATTAGAACGCAAGTTTAAAGCGCTTCCTGCTTTACATCAAGCCTACAATGACGTCATCAATGATTACTTGCAAATGGGTTATTTAACAGAAATTTCTTTCTCTGTCGCTGCTACGACTACAGGATATTTCATTCCGCACCACGCTGTGGTAAGACCAGATAAGGCGACCACAAAAACTCGCATCTTTCTTAATGCAAGTGCAAAAACCGACACAGGCACTTCTCTTAATGATCTGCTACATACAGGGCCTAATTTGCAGGCTGATTTATTTTCGCTTCTGTTAAACTTTCGCCCTTTTAAAATCGCTATAACTGCTGATATACGGCAGATGTATTTGCGAATCCTTTTAACAGACGAGGATCGTAAACATCAAAAGATGTTATTAATAGTAATATATTCCATTTATTATAAGTCTAAGGTTGCTCCATTGAAAACTGTATCGCTAGCACGACTTGAGTTATGTGCTGCCTTATTACTCGCTAAACTGGTCAATCAGGTTAACGGCACATTTGTTGATAAATTTCCGCTAAACAATATTTTCGCATTTTCTGATTCCATGATCACGCTATCCTGGATTCATTCGCAACCGCATCGCTGGCAAACCTTCGTTGCCAACCGCGTTAGTAAAATACAGGAATTATTATCTCCTGATTGCTTCTTTCACATAAATGGTAATTAAAACCCTAGTGACTGCTTTTCTAGAGGTTTGTTACCTTCACAACTTCTTGACAATGCGCTTTGGTGGAACGGCCCAGCTTGGGTTCAGTTTCCAACCGCTGAATGGCCAATAAAACCATTCAAAATCTTCTTTCGTGGTCGACAATATACCTGAACTGAAATCATCGATTACCTTAACCGCTATATCTAACTTAGAGACTTCCATTTTTCTTGAGCTTGACCTCGGGTATCATCCTGGAAGAAATTAATACGAATTATTGTTTATATTTTACGTTTCGTTCGAAAACTGCCCCGATCGACATCCGTACAAGTTTCGGATTTGGATCTAGCAGAAAATATTCTGCTTCGACATTTACAAACTAAATACTTTAGTGGTGAGATTAAAAACATCAAAATTGGTAACTTACCATCACCTACGTTGAGAAAGCTTGACTTATTTATGGACGCAAACGGATTACTTCGCGTTGGTGGACGATTAGCAAACGCTAATTTACCGTTTGAAAACCGTCATCCAATATTACTTCCCCGACATGATCACATTGTTGACTTAATAATCGATGATTGTCACCGCTCTAACTGTCATTCTGGTTCTCATCTTGTCATGTCTTTATTAAGACAACGATATTGGATACTTTGCGCTCGTAATTTAATTAGAAAACGAATAAGGCAGTGTAATTTTTGTTTCAAGTTTTCACCTTCGCATCCAACTCCTATGATGGCTGACTTGCCACCTGCTCGGGTGCAAGAAGCTAAATGTTTTAGTCACACGGGAATAGATTACGCTGGCCCAATTAATATTACTCTTGCACGCAAACGTGGAGTTAGAAGTCAAAAGGCGTATATTTGTCTCTTCGTTTGTTTGACCACTAAGGCTATACATATGGAAATTGTATCGGATTTGACCACGGAGTCGTTCTTGGACGCTTTGAAACGTTTTCTATCTAGGCGAGGACCCGTTTCTTGTCTTTATTCTGATAACGCCAGCACCTTTATTTGCGCGAAAAAACAGTTTGATGAGTTATATACTTTCTTATCTAACAAAGACACTCACACTGCATTTCAAAACGAATTAAATAATCGTAGAATTACCTGGCATAATATTCCACCTAGGGCACCTCATTGGGGTGGTCTATGGGAAGGAAATATAAAATCAGTAAAAATGCTTTTGTATCGCACAATCGGAAAACAATTGCTTTGTTATGAAGAATTGTTAACTTTATTAACTCAAATCGAATGTATATTAAACTCGCGCCCGCTTTGTTTGTTGTCTGATCAGCCACACACTATTTTAACGGCAGCTCATTTTCTCAATACAACACCATTACAATCGCTACCTGCATATGATATCGATCCGACTGTTAGTCTTTCTAATAGAAAGAAACTTTTAGATAGTTTAGTTCAGAGTTATTGGAAGAAGTGGCATTTACACTATTTGCATACGCTACAATCAAAACAGAAATGGAATACTCCTCAGGCACCTGTTAAGGTTGGAACATTGGTTCTAATTCATCAAGATAATACGCCGCCGCTTCATTGGCCTACGGGTGTTATTGAGCAAGTATATCCGTCGCGGGACGGAGTCGTTCGCGTCACCTTAGTTCGTTTCACAGCTGGATTATTCAAACGTCCCGTAGTAAAATTATGTCCCCTTCCTACTCAGTAACTCATTTAATTTAGTCTTTTAGTATAATTTAAAATATATATCGCATTACCGCATATTGTAAAACCGCATACCGCTTATCATTTAGTTAACCATTATTAATGTATTTATACATCATATTAAACACATATTTTTCAAATGACATTCCGCATGTTCTAATTATCTATTCATTGCATATCCCGCATTCACATAGAGATTTATTGTCTTGTTATTATTTCATATACCCATGATTATTGTGTATACGCATTTATCTTTGAAATCCTTACGGTATTTCAAGCCGGGGAGGATGTTTGCGCCACTTTCTATGCCAATATTGTTTGAGCGCCATCTGTGTACGAATGTGATTACTGTATCATAACAACATTTAAAATATCTGTTTATACGATAAGTAGCCCACAACGCAAACAAACACGTAATGAATAACAAGAAACAAATGATGATGAAAACTTGTCGAATCTTGTCACCAATTTCTTTACTCCCATTGGTCATTGTCTCGTGCGACCGGCACGAGCCAATCGCCAGGCCCCACCCATTTCTTCTCGTCGTTACTTGCATGATATTCGCATCCGCATGAAAATCCGCAACCAATTAGTGCGGATGCGAATGCAGATGCGGATGTTCATAATCTATGCGGAAGTTCCGCATTTGCGGATGCGGATGCGAATATTCGCAACATCCCTGATTTGTGTTCCAAAATATTTTACTAAATTAATAATGAACCTTTGTTAACTATCACAATCCAATAGGTGAAATATGTTATACGCTAGTAATACAGTTCAATGTCTAAGGACTGCAAAGATTCAAATTGATGCGGAAAACCGAGAGCCTACATATAACTCTTTCAATAGCAATTGATCACAATTGCAATATGTTAGGTTAGCACTATATTTCAATTGAACCTCTCACGTTCTTTACAATTTTTAAGTTGTTCTGGAACAACAATATACCATGTTTAAACATGGCTACTATTAGCATAAGTAAGTATGTATTATAAGTACTCCAATTTTGTGGCAGTAGAAATAAACTCTCTGCTAACGAGAAAAGTGTAGATATATTATGGTAGCCTACGAAACCTACCTACTAATGTTATAGACATGAAAATTTGTGATAATGTACGGATGGATGTCTACTTGGATTGATATAAGCATGTTTGTTGGTCTTTCACGCGAAGAGTACTAGACGGATTGTAACGAAACTTTACAGTTTTATCTTATAGATCAGAATAAAAACAACGGCAATCATCACGCTTAAACCCAAGGAACGGGGCAGTACCTATAAACGGTGAGCATTTGATAGTCAGATGATGATAATGTCTTACCCTAACCCCTGCGTCTCTAGCGTCTCTATTCGCCCGCGCAACCCCGATGACAGCATCTCGCTTGACACACAGCGGTCTGTCTTTCCGAGACTGGCGAGGTACTGTACATCATCTTTCAGGTCCTTGATGGTGAAGGACAAGATCTCGATGCCTATGCGACCTACGTCTGGTGCAGCAACTTCTCGAACAAGACCCGCAAATTGATCCCTGTCTTTGTATACCTCTTCTACTGTAAGAGTTCCTGGAACAAACAAACATTCCTTTATAGACACAGCTTGTATGCGAAGGAATCCCAAATGTAAAATGCCGGTGACAATTTTTTAAAGCATTTACTGATGATTACTTTACCTAATAATAATTTTTGCCATGGATTTGTCGATTGTAAGAAGAAAATTAAAATAAAAAAACATTAATAAATAAATAATTATTTATAAAATTAAATAAATATATATCAAACCCCCGACCTCGTAAACGGCAGTCCATTACAAACGACGCACATACGGGTATTTAGACAATCTACGCGGCCGAAATTATTTTATGTTCTAAAATTGCTCGAAAGCGTATATGTAATAAAAAAAAATTCGCAATAACCATTGCGAATTTTTTTTTTATTACATATACGCTTTTTTCATTACATATGCTGCTTTTTTTTAAAAAGGAGGAGGTTATAGAGCACTGTGTCGGAGTAGGTACTGGTGATTTCTTTAAGAATTTCATTCTCATTTATCTCCTAAATTTGATAAATTAAAGTTCTGCATACGATTTAATAAGTATTTACGGCTAACTATTCTTGCTCCCGAGGTACCTTCTGAACCTAACATGAAATCATAGTTGGTTTAGAATGCTTTATACTATGATCTTTTTTTTTTATATTTTAATCAGAATAAATAAATAAATAAATAAATAAATATTCATGGACATTTCACACAACGTCCTCTGGTCCCAAGCTAAGCTTTATATGCTTGTGTTATGGGTACCAGAATACGGATAGAATACATATACTACTTTTCTTTTGTAAATACATACATATAATACATATTAAACACCCAGACGCAGTACAAACATTTGTATGACAATTAAAAACATCACACAAATATTTGTCCTGACCGGGAATCGAACCCGAGACCTCGTGAACGGCAGTCCGTTATATGAACCACTAAGACCACGAGGCCCGTCAAAATAAGTTTAAAGTATCAAAAAATAATAAATCCGCGCAAAACCGCGGCAGGTTTTTTAATATATAGCTACTCAAATCCCTAATCTTTCGATTGTATCATAAATGACAACAGGATCTCATAGGATAGTTTATCAAATATAATATTTAATATTTTTTTTTAAATCTGTCCTTGTGTGTATACAATTAATTATTCTAAGACGGAAATTTTTTAAAAGTATATTGTAATAATAAATAATTACATGCTGTATTAGAATCCATCACTAATGTTTACTAAAATAATGTAAATTAATACAATATTAAGAGGATACCAAAATAGCTTCGTGCATTTTTCTATGTACGAAGTTTTCATTGTTTCTTTAGATTGAATGGTTAGAGCTCTAATTTTTAAGTATATGTTTTTTCAATATATGATCTAGGATCGCATGAACTCAGAAACGTGATTGAAAAAAGTTTTCTCGATAGAAAATCTTGGCGAAACAACCTCTCAAATTTTTTATTTTTTTCATTTGTCGGTCTATTATCGCGTATTAACTAATGAAATAACTTTAAAAACATAGGTAACTGTTATGTATAGAAACACGTGGATCAGAATTAAAATATATCTAGTAGATTTTGAGTAAATAGGAAAAGTATCCCTAATTCTTCATTTTCTGTGCCTACTGGCTGTGTTAATATGTACGTGTCGGCGATGATATACGATAATATTGATGTAGGCCCTTAATAACTGCAAAGTTAATGATTTTTACGAACGCCGAGAACTGACGCAAACAACGAGTTGAACGATCGAATTCCTACTCTGAAAGGTCTGAAAGTATTCGTGACGCGTGCACTGGGGAAAGGTGGGATGGGGTGAATACTGTACTCTGAAATGTCTGCTACCACTAGTACTTGATTTATTTAAAATCCGTTGAACTTTAAAAAAAATACTTATGGGCCGCGCAGATTGCTCAAATACCCGTACGTGCGACGTTTAATAAATCTCCGTGTAGTGACGGGTTAAGGATACAAGTGTCGTCACCAGATCTCCTCCCGAGGGTGCTGTAAAAGTCAGCTAAGGGATATTGCGTTCAGATAACATCTTCTGTGAGAGACGGAAAACTCGAAAATAAACACTGTGCCAACACGCCTGGTCAGCGCGGCACAGTAGACTATAATCCCTCCCAAAGTGGAGGAGACCCGTGCCCAACAGTGGGACGTAAATGGGCTAGAGAAGAGAGAAGAGAAGAATGTAAATGACTAAAAGCTTAATAAAAAACGCATTAAAATACTTGACAATAATTTAATTGGTTTCCTAAACAACGATCTAAGTTAGCAAAACAATTTATATTCTACTTTAGCGGCCGATAAGCCGGCAATGGTATCACAAGTATTGTGCCAATATTTTTTTATTTAATTGTAACACATATGGGCACAGAATTTATATCCGTGCGTGTATAGAATTGAGACAAAGGTATGTAACGTCAGATTACTTTGTTCTAAAACGTATTTAATTGGAGAAATCCTAGCATTTCGTTTGATCCGGAAAAAAAACAAATAAAGTTTATGACCTGATGTATTAGTGTGTATGAAGCCAAGGAAGTATGTTTGGATCGTAGCAGATGACACTTTATATTTCGAATAGGAAAAAGGCGTGATTTTATGATGATAATGAGTTTATCTATGATTTGTTTTTAACCTTCCTATACCCGCGTCAAATGTATCAACACCTATACCCGCGAGAGATTTTGTGAAGTTTACGCCATAATATATCTTCGTTCAGTTATTGTTAAAATAGTAAGTAAGTAATAACTTAAATAAAAACAGTAATATTACAGGTACCATCTCCCGAAAGCCCTTTCATTCTAATTTTTTTTTAATTTACGACTTTTCGCCCGCTTCTTAATAAACCCCATTTATAAATAAACTAAAACTACCTATTACGTTAGTTAAAAGAGCGAGTCATGATGAAAATATTTCAATAATCTATTGTTCTAAATTAGGTTATTGTTGTTGCCGCTGCAAGATTCGTAGCAGAAACCTGACTAGTGTGTAGTCTCCTTTACAATTCCATATTCTACGACGTCTTCAAAACAATAGACACCCAAAATACAGGCTTTAAACATACCTATAGGTGCGGCGCACCGCACTAGTCTAAAGATTTTTTTTTGTATGGACGCATATAGGTACGCGTCGGCCCGCACTTGGTGAAGATCAGAAAAACGCGCATAAGCGTTAGCAGCACTGACCGTATTAAGCTATAGGTCAAAGCCATAGCCATAGCACCATAGTCTTAACGCTGAAAAGTTTTAGAAAGTACCTACCTATATTTTGACGGTTTTTTTTAACTCTCCGCCTTACCCTGCTGGGCCATGTTGGTGCCTTAAGCTTTACCATGACCCAGCGAGGGGTGGTCCCGTTAATCGGGGCCCGACCCAACGGGGGGAGCTCTGGGTCCCCCTGTCGCGTCGGCGGCTGTCAGGGCAGGCAGCCACATTTGCCGCGGGGGGTCTCTGAATACCGACCCGCCGCGCTTGATGCCACGTGCATTGTGTTAGTGCCTTGTGAAGAACATTTTTTACATCTACATGTTTTATATGTATAACTCTTCCGCACTTGACAGACTTCAGACAGGCGTTTGGAAATGAACAAATAGTAGCTTTGTATATAGTTAGAACACAATTGTGAATTTTATAAATAACAAAGGCCCAAACGTTCGTGTAATTGACTGCTGTTTACAATTTCGAATTAGGTTCGATTTCCTCTCGGGACAATCATTTGTGTGATATTTATCGTCATACAAATGTTTGTACTGCGTCTGGGTGTTTACTATGTATTATAAGTATGTATTTACATAAGAAAATTAGTTTAAGTATTCTATCAGTGTTCTGGTACCTATAAACAAACATATTAGCTTAGATTGGGACCAGACGAATTTCCATAAATAACTATTTATTAAGATCTGATGTTATTTGATAGAGTTATTGTTACTAAATGCTCGAAGCTCGATCATTATAAAAAAAATTCAGTGATGTGATGGCCAAAAAAAGTATGTTTAAATCTTCTTTATTTATACAAGAGAAATTAAATATTTTTTTAAACATGTAAATAAAATTGATCTATGCTATTCATTCATTCATACAAACATTAACTCTACCAGCTATGATATTTATATTTACACCTATTGTAGTATATTTACCTCCTTTTTATAAGTTATATTAAAACCTCATTGTAATTATCCATAAATTTGTCTCATATTCTTCATCTACCATGTCATCCTTTTTATATTCTGAATTTATAATTGTCAAGATGTTCGTTGAATAAAACCAATATTCTTTGGTTTTGTCTTTTATTTAACAATTTATTCAACGAACATAAAAATAATGAAATAAAAATGTCGATCAATGATCCAAGTTGCTTTAGGTCTCAAATAAACACCACGACCACGTTCATTTCAAGACTCCTACGGCCAGACCGCTTCGATGTCGAATTCGATACTCCTACAGCAGAGGCGAGTTGGATTCACTAGAGGTATACGTTTACAAATTTTTTGCGATATGAAGATTCGGAACAAATGCCGGATTCAATTAAACTGCAACTGCTTGCGAATTATTTGACTCCAAAAATATGTTTAATGATACACGAATGCACAACTTACGAGTCGGCTATGAAAATATTAACAATGTTTTTATGAAAACTAAGAATACAATTCATGCACGATTTAAATTAGCATCAAGACGACAACAACCAGGAGAGACAATTTCTGAATATATACGAATTCTTAAACAATTAGCATTTGACTGCGATTTTAAGAACGTAACAGCTGAACAAAATAAAAACGACTATATTCGCGATGCATTCATATCAGGCATAAACAATAATAAAATACGAGAAAGGCTCTTAGAAAATTGTTCTTTAACTCTGGATGAAGCTCAAAATAAAGCTATATCTCTCGAAACTGCCGAAAAGAACTCTTCTGCATATACAAATTTTAACAACTATCCTGAAATGCAGTTGCACGCTACGACAAATACTAGCAATAATTGGAAAAATAAACCTGGCTGTAGCAAAAGTTGTTTTTTTTTGTGGAAGCAAATCTTTACACCAACGTATTAAATGTCCTGCATTTAATTCAATATGTAAATTATGTTCGAAGAAAGGCCATTTTGCTACTGTTTGCAGAAGTAACAGACTAACTACAAATGCAATTGATATTGAAGCAGTGGATGAGAGTGATCCTGAGGCTAATTGCATATCTGCTGCTTCTCCATCCAGTCTAAGTAAAGCAATTGTTCCTATCATGCTTAACAATTATCATGCTGAAGCTTTAATTGATACTGGCAGTTCAGTCAGTTTTATAAACAAGAAATTAGTCCAAGATATAAATCTAAAGGTGAGACCCTATAAACAGGCTATCTCGTTAGCTTCTCTTAATCATATTTCTTTTGTAGAAGGCATCTGTAACGTAACAATTTGTATGGAAAAACATAAATATCCACAACAACCTCTACTAATTGTTAACAACTTATGCGCTGATGTTATTATAGGACATGATTTGTTGAAAAATCACAAGGCCTTGCAGTTCGACTTTGGAGGTACAAGGGATACTCTAAAGGTATGTGTCATGGAAGCATCAGTACCCCCTGCATCCCTATTTACTAATCTTTCTCAAAATATAAAGCCCATCGCTATCAAATCTAGACGCCGTTCTGAAACTGATGAGGCATTTATTAGAGAAGAAATAACCAACTTGTTAAAAGATGGAGTCATTGAACCAAGTACTTCTCCGTGGCGAGCACAAGTACTAGTAACTGGTGGTACTACTCATCGCAAACGTCTGGTCATCGATTATTCATTGACTATAAATAAATATACAGAACTTGATGCTTATCCGTTACCTAACATCGAATCAATAGTTTCTAATATTGCAAAGTATAATTATTTTAGTCAAATAGACCTCAAAAGTGCTTACCATCAAGTGCCTATATTGAAAACTGAACGCCTGTATTGAAACTACACGGCATTTGAAGCAAATGGCTCATTATACCAATTTACGCGTATACCCTTTGATGTTACTAATGGTGTCGCAGCTTTTCAAAGAACCTAGCAATATATTATTCAAACCGAGAATTTAAAAGGCACCTACTGTTATCTTGATGACGTAACTGTTTGTGGAAAATCTCAGGAGGAATACAATAAAAATCTGAAAGAATTTATGTGCGCTGTAAAGAAATACAAACTAACATTAAACGAGCAAAAATGTGTCTTTGGGAAAGATAGAATAAATCTTTTAGGTTATACAATACAAAACAACACCATAAAACCTGACAGAGAACGACTTAAACCTCTTCTAGATCTTCCTATTCCATCAGATTCTGCTTCGCTAAAACGTGCTCTAGGTATGCTGGCTCACTATTCAAAATAAGGTTATCATAGATAAACTCATTATCATCATAAAATCACGCCTTTTTCCAATAAATTAACCAAACAAAAAATAATACTGAATTTGTGATAATAATAATGAAATGTATGTATAAAGAGTAGGTACTCACTAATTTTCTTTTATTATTTAACGTAAAAGCACCGTGCTCCGATATATCTCCATTCTGCGACCATTTCGGTTTTTACTAGATAAAACGTATTAAAATACGCGCAAAAGTTGTGAAACTGAAGAAATTAATTCCGTCATTCAATATAAGCCACCTCCCAAAACTTTCGCAATAAATACATAATTACAAATGTACATAATTAACAAAATGTACTTATGGGTGTAGTTTGTATTGAATTGATGTGAAAAAAACATAAAATCGTAAAAACAAATTTTTGGATATTTTGGCATATAACCTGCAAAGCTTGGGTCTTATTGTATTTATACGCTTCATTAGTTCATTAAGTTCTTAAATTTTCCATATACGGGATCTAAATCCATATTTTATTAAAGTTATCGTGCAAATAACAATGTTCGGAATGGCGCTCTTATAAAATAGCGTCATTCCGACTAGTATGGACGCTAACAGGATTTTTGTACCTTGTAAATTTTTTCAATTCCCGTCCTCGTGTGACAGTGAGTCTAGAACCCCAGAACTTGTGTTTGGCATTCCAATCGCCTCCAGCTATAAATCGCTTACCCAGTGAGTTAAAGTAGCTTGTGAACATTTCTTCAGTAATTTTGTGTTTAGGAGGGCAATAAACAGCAGCCAGAGTTATCGAGCCAGACTGATCTTCCAAATTCAATACGGTTGATTGTAGGTAATCTTTGACATAGTGATCAAGGAGATAATGTTTTATGTTGCTTTTTATTATGATAGCTGTTCCACCGTGGGCTCTTCCGTCTGGATGAGGAGTCAAATATGTTTCGTCATTTGGTATATTGATATATGTATTAATAGTTGCATGTGACTCCGAGATCAAGACAACATCCAGTTTATTGTATTTTATCAAGGTCTCGAGTTCTTGTCTATTGGATGCTAATCCATTTATATTCCAAGTAGCAATGCGTAAAGAAATCATTTTGCTATCTTTGTAACTAATGTTGTGATAAGCCCAACTAGGTGGCTTATTTGTTGTAGTAGTAAGTCGATCTTCTCGTTTTGTTTGGACATGATAGTTTCTATATCATGGTTTGCCGATTGGATATTTTCATTCTCGCTATCACTGTGTTGGCGAATATTTTTCGTAGAAGCAGCTTCTGAGTAGCTCTTAACAATAGTCAACCGTTGTGCCGTCTCACATCCATTCGGCAGTGATAAGGTTTTGTCACTTGTATTGGTTTGGGCGGTAGCGACATTAGCTGTTGCTAGATTTTTCGGTTGGTTCTTATTTCTCCTTGCGATGATTTCCTGATATACTTGGCAGCCTTTATAATTAGCTGGGTGGTCAAGGGAGCATAGGACACATTTTGCTGGTGAATTTATATCTCTTTTAGGACAGTCTGATGTCCTATGCGCTTCACGGCACTTCACGCATCTGTAGGGACGCATACAATTGTTTTTTGAGTGCCCGTATTGCTGACAATGGTGACACTGCACAATTCAGTTAGATTTACGAGGATCTTCGATTTTAACAAGTTGATGGTATATATATCGGATGTTCTTTGCAGCTTTATTATTAATGCTGGGTTCCAAATTAATAAAGAATGTCGATGTGGGTTTCGGTTCTAGCCCGTAGCGAGCATTAATAATTTCGCCTCTTACTTTATTCCCTGTGGATTCTATGGCATCTATAATAGCGTCATGGGGAGTCGTGTGATGGAGATTTTGAACTACAATTCTGTAGCTTCGGGTGTCTTTCAAAAATGTCCTTTTGATCTCACTATTTCTATTATTTTCTTATATTCCTCAGGACAGCGAACCATAATGCGCAGAAGGTTTTTATTAATAATCTTATAACTAAAATTGCTTTTGTCTCTGACTGTGGTCAGTAGATTAGTCAGCTCGTGGACATTCTCAATAACATATAATATTATAGGTGGTGGCCTGGTTATAGATTTAGAAGTCTGCACATTTGCAAGTCTGCAAGTCCTGCACATTTTCAGCTGGATCCCACTGGATCCGGCTGAAAATGTAAGTTACCACTGTAAGCTTCCAAAACTGTTAGAAGTACTAATTGATCTAGGTTCAGGTAGAGAATCACCCAACCTCTTGCGTTCTCTTGTCGTCACCATTAGAAAAACTATTTTAATTATGTTACTCTTCTCTTATTACCAATAAAATATTTTCAATATTCGTTTTTTGCGAATTTCTCCCTTCATTTTAGTTTATCTAATATAGCCGGGCGGAAAACGGATCCTCAGTAGTCGGAGACACAAAAGCTGATCGGAATACGGTTCTTCCGAGATTTTTTCGCTCGCTAGAGTTCAATTCCAGATATAGACATAAAAGAGCCATTTTAAGAAACAAATCTGTATATTTCCAAAAATTTATATTAATAATCTTTCAGAAAAGCATTACGCATTATGGGGTGTTGTGTAATGAATGAAAGAAAGAAAAACTTTAATTTGTAACCGCTCATAAAATTTTATTGATCTTAAATTACAAACAACAATAAAACTAATGTGAGCAGTCACAAATACGGACCCAACTCAGCAGAATGCTGGTTAAAAACCAGCGCTGGTCTTCCGTTGGGCCGTATT
Organism: Orgyia antiqua; assembly: GCA_916999025.1. Taxonomy (NCBI): domain Eukaryota; kingdom Metazoa; phylum Arthropoda; class Insecta; order Lepidoptera; family Erebidae; genus Orgyia; species Orgyia antiqua. The sequence continues at coordinate 27,031,404 of OU779869.1, forward strand.
AGGAGTACGTCACGGTTTCTACTAGCAACAACAACAATAATAAAATTACGTAAATGCAAATAGATTCTCAAAATATAAAACAAAAACGTTATAAACACGGTAGTTGATAGGTAAATATACAATGTATTTTTAAGTAGTCTATAAACGTATACCGTTAAGCATGAATAAACTAATAGTAATAAAATGTATATATTATAAGTATATGTATAAAAAACTAAAGCATAAGAAAATAGGAAATTGAATTTTAACAAATTTTATTTTGTTAACAGTAAATGCTAAATGATTAGATATTTTAATAGTAGTTAACTGTAGTTATTAAACACTGCAACAAGGAAACATTATCATCGACTCAAAAGGCCAATAGTTAATTAACTCAGACATCGCCTGTTGTAAATATACGAGCGAGATCATCGTCACACCGTACGAGATATGCCTGTAGACCGGCAGATTTACGGACATAAATACGACCTCTTCTCGTCCACGAGTACTTCCACTGTCCCTTTCGGCATTCCTCTCGCGCCTTGTGAAATAGTACACAGTTGGTTTTCATGAGTCGTTCGTTAATGTAAATACAGCTCGATGTTTTCATGGCGGTAGTGAGAGGGCGACATTCTCGTGCAGCGCGCAACACGTCATCCCGCAGTCCGCGACGCTTGAGCCGTACACGGCGAGGGCGCACGATAACTGCACTGCCACTTACATCCAACCATGCATCCAACGCTCCAACACGCTCAGCGAACACGATGTCACGGTCTTCTACCGTGACGCCTAAATTTGACGCCAATGTCATAACAGAATGTACTACGTTCTCTCCTTTCTTCTCTGGAAGGTGGCCTATCTCAAGATCTGTCGAAAAAGAGTCCTGTATCCTGTCGTTTAGGTCCAATTTCAACTGTCCTATTGTCTGCTTAAGGCTATTCACTTCGTCGAACGCAGGCATGTTCTCTTCGAGTACTTCAATACTTTGCTTCAAGTCTGTAATCCGTTCGCCCATAGTAGTCATTAACATACGAATCTCCATACCGAATTCTCGCAATAGAATTCTCGTAATTTTATTTTTTATTTATTTATTTATTTAATATTATTACATGCAAATAGTATAAAGCAAGAACATATTGTTAAATAGTTTACATGAGTTATACAGCAACTATACTAAATTGGCTTTGGTACCCATGGTAAGATTTAACTTGTGTTATGGGTACCAGTACCTCAAACGTAACAATTTAAAAGGTAATATAATATGTATACTATGTAGTTAAACAGATACAACATTAAAATATGTCCTGTGTATGTTTACAATAATATTATTTTAGTCAAATTATAGACAAATGTTATAGACATGGGTGTATTTGATATGAATGAGTGGGTTGGTGTGTGTGTGTGTGTGTGTGTGTGTGTAATAATTTTATCTTTTGAAAAAATCTTTGTGTGATTCCGAATAAGTGGTCGGAATTCGGTGCATTTGCGTTATTCGTGACTTTCTTCATTAATAAATGCACTTTTTTATTCATATTTAAAACTAACACCGAAACTGACATGAGTCACCAGATTGTGGGGCGAACAGCAAAACGGCGTTACTGCGCATACGTAATCCACGCATGCGCAGTAACGCCGTTTTACGCCAATTATGCATGCGTGCCGATAATGTAAGGTTTTTTTCATTATGTTATTTTTGTTACGGAATTTCTGGATTCGGTTTCAACACTTAAGGCGAGCGATAGAAGCTATGCAATAACTTAAGAACACTACTGAATAGAATAATAAATGGTTCCAATTACAAAATATATCAATTAAAGCACAACAATACAATGAATATAACTTACTTTTTAACTACAAATGCAGTTAACCCAAGAGTTAATATAATTTTAAAAACTCCAATCCATATTAAAGACATGGCTGCAATCCACTTCAGCAAAACAAACTTACGACAATTCACAAAACTTCTAGTACACTTTATGTACTTACTATTCGTCCCGAAACGAAGAAAAGTTCAAACTTGCACAACACTTGAGTTCCAAATTTGAAAATAAAAATCGAATTGCCACTTGTTTCATGAAAAAAACTATTTTTTTTAATAAAGCAAAGGTCAAAAATACAATGCGAAATTTCTATTTGATTCGTTTAGAGGTTAATAACTCAAGTAGTGAGTATAAATGCACGTGAACGAATGGCGATTGGCGTGTTTGGCCTGTGCTTTACAATTTATAGCAGTGGTGTCTCCCCCCACTACCGGCACCACGCACAATATTCAGTTTTGTTTTCCCAGTGACGTACGCTGACGTTGGTGCACTTGTTTGGGTAGTTTTATGTAGCCAATGCAACTACGTAGTGCATTTTAGACCGCTTCAAGTGATCCAATTAGAAATACGCTACTAAATAAATGTTCTTATTATAAAAGTTAATTAATATTTGTTAAGTGCTATTTATGTAAGCATCTTATATCGTTCTAAATAAAGTCCATTTCACAGTAAGATAATTGTTAGCGCCCCTGCCTATATAAGACAGAGGTGCGCGGGGGGTACAAAACTCGTCCAGAAGAACTAAAGTTTGGCGGTGCGGAATCCAGACCCTTGCCGTATAAAGCCACAGAGGTTTGTGGTAGGTCTTACTAGGATCTAAATTATAAGAAGATACAGATAAGGAGGATCAAACTACGTTGCCCTATAGACGGAAACAGGAAGGATATTAAATGGAGACATGCGACTCACCACAATCTTCTCTTGTTCGTCTTCTTATTCTGATCTCCACAGTCCTGGTTGTAAGGCAGGACAGGTAATTCTTGCGGTTATAGGCGCACAGTTTGGTCTAAACATATGCACTCGCGAATATCATTAATAGTTCACAATTCGGAGTTTTAGGCAACACGACGTACGTCATATATTGCAGCGATTTTAGTAATTTAACACTCGCGGTTTATTAACGACGACACAATGTCTTTCGTGCGGTTCGCGACACACACTGGTCCGACAATGACCTTAGGCGCGTCTTCTTCTTCCACGGAAAGACGTAGCGGTCTTCCGTGGTGCGGTTAGCGACTTCTTCTGAGTCTTCTTCCACGAGAACAGAGCGTAGTCCTCGTGTCGCGGCGAGTACGTGACTTCTTTTCTCACGAGAGCATAGCGTGGCTCCCGGGCGGCGGTTTGAACGAGAGTCAGTACGCAATTAGGTCGGGGAGAGGGCGCGGGCAACGGATAGGAAAATAGATCTACCTACAAAAAGAGTGATTAATAATTGCGCCGATATATGGCGGCAACATCCCCCCGGGCCTAAAGGGTACTTTAGAGAAAAATATGAAAATAACTTAAGCATATTACAAATACTAGCAATAGTTAGCCAACAGGCTATGCGACTACGAATCGGCATAGGTAATACAACTTAAGTAAGCGGAGCGATTTAATGATTAAATTAAGCGGAAGCGGAATATTCTTAATTGAATAATTCCATCGGTGGACGCGGTAGGTACCTAAACTAGGTGATTAATGTTTATAGCGGGTTTATTTAATATTATTAAAACTTATAAACTACATACCTAAACTAAAACTTAGCCTAAAACTTATTGAGTCGGAAGCGGAGACAAACGGACCAATGGCCGCACGAGACTGCCCTTGGCTGTCCTTACCGTAACGACTCTGGTTACACCATCTTTAGATGCGTGTAACTTCTCTATTACGCCTAATGGCCATGAGAGTGGCGGTGAATTATCATTAATTATAATAACAACAGTACCCTCTAATACGGGTGTAGCCGGACTATTCCATTTAGACCTCGCTTGAAGCTGATGTAAGTATTCGGAACGCCAACGGCGCCAGAAAGACTGTACGATTTGATCAAGTAAAGTATGTCTCTGAAGCAGACTATGAGAGTTAACCTCAGACGCAGGGAGAGACATCAAAGGCGCGGTATGCAAAAAATGCGCCGGAGTCAATGCGGCGGGCTCCGACGGATCACTACTCATAGCGGTGAGAGGTCGCGAATTGATCAACGCTTCTATTTGCGTAAGTATCGTCATAAGTTCCTCGTAAGAGAGAATTTGTTTACCTATGACTTTAAAAAGATGAGTCTTAATGACCTTTACCATACTTTCCCAACATCCTCCAAAGTGTGGAGCCGCAGGTGGAATAAATTGCCACTCTATGCGATTTTCAGATAAATATTCTTCAAATCGTGAACAATATTCCTCATTAAGAAACATATAAAGATCGCGCAAATAAGTATTAGCGCCCACGAAGCAAGTACCGTTATCTGTATATAAACATCTGACGGGACCGCGTCGCGAGAGAAAGCGCTTTAATGCTGCCAGAAAAGAGACCGTGCTTAAATCTGTAGCTATTTCAATATGCGTAGCGCGTGTTGTCAAACAAGTAAATATACATAACCAAGCTTTACGACTTCTTACACCTCGCCCACGACAGGGAGTATATAGCAAGGGGCCCGCATAATCGCAGCCCGTGTGAGTAAACGCTTTATCTACCTGATTAACACGTTGACTAGGCAGGTCGGCCATAGGAGGCATAAGCGGTTGCGCGCGGAATCTGAAGCATATGTTGCATTTATGAATTCTGTGACGAATAATTCGTCTTGCGGATAAAATCCAATACCTTTGCCTGAGTAGCGACATGAGTAGTTCAGGGCCAGCATGGAGGTGTTTCTTGTGATAATAGTCTACAAGTAAATCTATAACGTGATCGTGTCGCGGTAAAATACGAGGATGTTTATAATCAAAATGTTCGTCTGCATTCGAAAGACGACCACCTACGCGTAATACGCCATGTTCATCCAAGAATGGTGTAAGTTTTGAATCAGTAAACGCGATTATTTTATCAATGGGGTAACGGCACGCAATTGTGTCTTTTACCTTACACAGTAATTGTGATAACAGGAGCGCGGCGCATAGCTCTAATCTCGCTATTGAAACGGTTTTTACCGGTGCGACTTTCGATTTGGCACACACTAATCTCACGGAGATATTATTATTGGACGCTACGGTCATATAGACGACACCACCGTATGCGCGTTCGCTAGCATCAGCGAAACCCACTAAATTTATAGAACATCCGTCAACCAATCCAAGATGACGCGGAATAATGATTTCGTTAAGTGTAGAAAGCTCGGCACAAAACCGTTTCCAAGCGACTACGATATGGTGGGGAGGTGTATCATCCCAATCGCATTTAGCTAGCCAAAGGTCTTTTATTAAGAGTTTAGCATATAAAATAGTGGGGGCCACAAAACCCATCAGATCCCACAAACGAGCCACAAGGGAAAGCATTGTGCGCTTTGTACATTTGTCATTTGGTAATGTGACGTCATAGCGGAAACTATCACGCGATTGGTCCCAACGTAAACCGAGGACCTTTTGCGGTACGGATTCTCCAAACACAATGTCAGGAGAGGCCCTATGTGATATAGGTATGTTCTCGAGAACCACCTTTGAGTTACTCATCCATTTGACGAGGTCTAATTGACCACGCTTGAAAAGCTGTATAAGCTCTTCACAAAGGCTTATGGCCTGCGGTTCGGACATGACACTATAAGCGATGTCATCCATATATAACGCGGAAGACGCCGCTAGGGCTGTAGCGGGGTATTTATCACCTTCATCGGCGATTAATTGACGTACAACGCGCAATGCGTGGTACGGACTGGAAGTTAATCCAAAACATACGCGGTTAAATTGATAAACAGAAATAGGCTCGTGTTTATCAAATCTATATAATATACGTTGATACCTGCGATCGGAATCACGTACACTTATATTGAGAAACATTTGACGGCAGTCAGCCGTGAGCGCCACTTTAAACAGGCGGAAAATAAGTATAATATTAAATAGATCACCCTGTAAGTTAGGGCCAGTATGTAAAATATCATTTAACGACAGACCACTACTAGTTGGGCTGCTTGCGTCTAACACTATTCTAAGTTTACTAGTAATTTTATCGTCGCGAATAACTGCTCTGTGAGGAATATAATACGCGGGCTTAACGTCGCTGTCTCTTATCACAGGACTTAAATATCCTTTATTTATATAATCGCGCATGACGTCGTTATAAGCGTTGCGTAACTTTAAAGACGCGTCGAGTTTACGTTCTAAGCAGTGATAACGTCGTAGGGTGGAGACGTATGAGTCACCTAAAGAATACGGATCACCACTGAAGGGTAAGGCTACTATGTACCGTCCGTGATCCTCACGAGTCGTAGTTTCACGAAAGAATTCTTCACATTCGCGGTCAGCGCAACTCATAGCGAGAGGAACGGAGATTTCCTCAAGTTCCCAAAAACGTTTGAGAAGCGCATCTATATCGCTCTCGGTAGAACAATACGAGGCTGTATGCATAACGTTATTAAAAATGGGTGCCCTACCCATAACAATGACACCAAGAGTTGTTTCAATCGCGGTTGGCATATTTAATTGTCTACTATGTCCAGCGACAGACAACAGTAGATGCGGGAAGAGCTCAGCTCCTAGTAGTATGTCTATGCTGCCCGGTATCGAAAATGACGGGTCAGCTAACTGTAACGATTTAAAATGTTCAAGCGCGGAAACATTTACTTGAACAGTCGGTAAGTTATCTGTAATTTGTTCCACTATTAATGCGGATAAATCATAACAAATATTATTATTAAAACACGAATATATCTTAATATCTACCAATCCTTTAACCGATTTTTGTGAGCCACCTATTCCTCTAACTAGTAAGGAAGAATTTTGAAAATTATCCCATAATCCTAGGCGTTTAAAACAATCATAAGTAATAAAATTACTTTGCGAGGCGGAATCTATAAGGCATCGACAGACATGAGGCTTACCGTAATTATCGTATATAACTACTTGGGCCGTGGCGAGCAAGACAGTAGATATACTCGTCGTACACGGCGCGTTTTGTGCGGTATTATACGGCGCGGTTGGCATCGAGCGAGCAATGCATGTTGAACATAGCGAGACCTCGCGTTGAGAATTCGAACTAGTACATGTCGCGTGCGATGCGACTGGCTGCTGCGGCGGCGAAGGCTCAGCGGTTGGAACGGTAGAATTGCGAATATTATTATTAATTAGCGGGTGCGGTGAAATATTATTTCTATGTAAGGAAGAATGATGTTTGCGGTTACAAAAGCGACATCTATTTTTAGAGATGCATTTGTTTGTTAAATGTTTAATGCTTAAGCAATTAACACACGCGGTTTTATCTTTAACAATTTGAAATCGATTCATGGGAGTTAATTTATTGAAAGCGGGACATTTAAATAAATGTTTGTGCAAAATATTATTACATAAACAAGTTAGCGAATTATTATTAGCGGTATCCGAACATACTACATAAGCGCGCGGGTTTGGAGGTTGACTGTAATTATTTTTAGAAGTTTTTATATTATTATTAATCACAGTTTTATTGTTAAGCGATACAGTTGGAGTATTGCGGTACACTCGACATTGATCTTTAATAAATGACACGAAACTATTAAGTGTAGGTAATTTATTATGACGTACAGACATTTCAAATGAACGGACTGTGTCAATATCGAATTTATTTATAGCGATATGCAGTAAAATAAAATCAGCGAGATCATCTAATCGTAGATTTTTCAGCGACTCGATTGCGGTAATTAACTGATCAACAAAGGATTGATAGTTTGTAATAGAAGCGGTGTTTGATAATTTAAGATTTATAATTTGATCTAAATAAGTGCGACCTAATGTACGCGTATCTTCGTATCTATCTACTAACGACTGAAATATTATTGGATAATTTTGCGCATTAGCGGTGATGCCTGCGAAAATCGATTGCGCTTTAAATGACAGTTTACCCATTAAATAATACAACTTATCAGCGTCTGTTAACGATTTATTATCGTGTACGTTAGTTTTAAAGCTGGCATAAAATATTGGCCAGTTGCGAATGTCTCCATCGAATGAGACTAACTCTAAAGCGGGTAATCTTAGAGTACTAGATGTCATGACCTCATTGCGATGTTTAGATGAAGGTTCTGTCATAAAAGTGGACATTACCCTCTTTATGTAACAATACAAATCCTCAAATGAGGTATATGCTTGATAATTAGGCTTTGCGGTAGGATTAAGGGTCATTAACCTTATATTATACTCGTCTAATAATTTATGAAAGCTAGTTCGAATCTCATCGACTGTCATACAAGAACTAAGAAATGAATTCTTATCAAATGCGGAAGTATTTGCGGTTTTAGCGCAATCGTATATACTTTGTACGCGTTCAAATAGAATATTTCGCTTCGCTTCCAATAACGATAGTTGCGGATCCCTAATTTCATCTGACAAAGTAGATGGCCCTTTGTGGTCGCGTTCCTTTGTCGCGCGAGTCTCCATGTTAATTTATAATAACCAAACGAGACAGAAAAATAATGCGTTATTTCTAAAATATGAATAGTGATAGATTTACAGCTTACTTATTGTAATATCTACGCAATTATACCTAAACATACATAAGCAATACGCGGATAGTATTTGTAATATAACTATTGACTTAAGTTGAAGGTATTTAAAAATAGAAACTTCTAGAATCAGTTTCTAGAATCTATGCGAGCGATATTTAAATCGCGGGGGCTTGAAATGCGGGTAGTTTGATAAAAATGTAACCACAGGGAATGCGATATTATTTCAAAGTTATAACAAATGATTAACCTTGAATGAATAAAGGTAATAACAGCGATCTATTTATAGATTTTATGAAATGAACATGCGTTAGTAAACAGGTGCACTAACGAAGCGGGATCTTTAACGTTAAAGTATATAATTGATTAAGTAGTTTAAGTTAAATATGTACCTATATGAATTTATGGGGTTTTATATGAATTTATATTTAGAAAATATTAAAAAGCGGGGGGGGGAACCCGAAGTATGAGGGTTCTAGTAACCCGATTCTATGAACAAATGACAGGACATAAAGTTCCTGTCCAGAAGAACCAGGTCCGGCTCGAAAGGACCAAAGTTGTTAGCGCCCCTGCCTATATAAGACAGAGGTGCGCGGGGGGTACAAAACTCGTCCAGAAGAACTAAAGTTTGGCGGTGCGGAATCCAGACCCTTGCCGTATAAAGCCACAGAGGTTTGTGGTAGGTCTTACTAGGATCTAAATTATAAGAAGATACAGATAAGGAGGATCAAACTACGTTGCCCTATAGACGGAAACAGGAAGGATATTAAATGGAGACATGCGACTCACCACAATCTTCTCTTGTTCGTCTTCTTATTCTGATCTCCACAGTCCTGGTTGTAAGGCAGGACAGGTAATTCTTGCGGTTATAGGCGCACAGTTTGGTCTAAACATATGCACTCGCGAATATCATTAATAGTTCACAATTCGGAGTTTTAGGCAACACGACGTACGTCATATATTGCAGCGATTTTAGTAATTTAACACTCGCGGTTTATTAACGACGACACAATGTCTTTCGTGCGGTTCGCGACACACACTGGTCCGACAATGACCTTAGGCGCGTCTTCTTCTTCCACGGAAAGACGTAGCGGTCTTCCGTGGTGCGGTTAGCGACTTCTTCTGAGTCTTCTTCCACGAGAACAGAGCGTAGTCCTCGTGTCGCGGCGAGTACGTGACTTCTTTTCTCACGAGAGCATAGCGTGGCTCCCGGGCGGCGGTTTGAACGAGAGTCAGTACGCAATTAGGTCGGGGAGAGGGCGCGGGCAACGGATAGGAAAATAGATCTACCTACAAAAAGAGTGATTAATAATTGCGCCGATATATGGCGGCAACAATAATTAATACGCCATTAGCGCTAATAGTTACAGGTTATACCTGAATAGTATTTTGTTGTTTGTTTTGGTGTATACATTTCATTTACTTGTATTATCTAATGACAACGTGTTTTTATTGAATATGTCCGTGTGGTGACGGATTAAGAATAAAGTGTCACCACCCCGTCTCCTCCCAAGGGTGCTGTAAATGTCAGGGATATTGCACACAGATAACATCTTCAGCGAGAGACGGAAAACTCGAAATTAAACCCTGTGCCAACACGCCTGGTCAGTGCGGCACAGTAAACCATAATCCCTCCAAAGTGGAGGAGGCCCGTGTCCAACAGTGGGACGTAAATCGGCTGGAGAGGAGGAGTATTAGGTATTATCTGTCGGTAACTAACACGTCAGCAATGAGTAGGTAGAATGAGCTAAATTCAGCCAAGTCGGCATACTAAGTGCTATAAATAATGTAACTAAGATCTGTATGTAGATCCTGTGACCTTCTTATAAGAGGTATCTAATAGAAGACCAAGAGAATTTGGTAATGAAAGTCCGGATAACAAGCATTAATTATGCTTATTATCCTCATTATTGCTTATCATCATCATCATATCACGCCTTTTTCCCATGGGGGTAGGGAGATTATCATCATCTGCAATAGACGGAGGACCGTCAGCGAGGTAGCTATAGTGATTACTACTCAACTGGGTTGTTTTATGTGTTATTTGGTTGTGCCAATTCAATATATTTTATGTTATTATATTTCGGAAATTCTTTCTCGATAATTTATTAACAACTTGTAGTATGCATTCTTCATACTCGCAAAGTCACACTATATTTGAGCCTAAAATAAAAAGCAAATCAATGTCATAAGTATCTACCCTATCCATGCCATCTACCCTATCTTCATTCGCGTTTCGTGTTCGCCAAGTTCGCACGTTCTGTCGTCTCAGTGTATTTATTTTTTCAGATATATTGTGATTTTTAATATTATCATAAGGAAGACGGCAATTATGAATTATTATTCCAAGCAAACGGCTATTTTAGTAAGGAATTTAATATTATTATGGAGCAAAAGTTTTCAACTTTGCAAGATATTAGTTTTCAAACATTTATTTTTATCCGGTTATCACATATTGTCACTTATCCCGTGATAAAATACAATAATGTTGACTCTTGCACAAAAACTTTAATGTATTAATTAATATACTACAATAATAATTGTAATGTATTACATTGTTATCAATTTATAAGACAGATATCCTACCTACATCTGTACCAAAAAGTAGGTCACTAATAACGTTGGTTATTTTATACTACCCGCAAATAAATAAAATCATGTGTTAAGGCGACACACTTTTATTAAGGCGTGACAACAGACTTTAGTTAAGGGGGTACCATACAACGCAAATATGTTAAGGGGTGACAACACATTTTAGTTAAAGGGGTACAACACACTTATGTTAAGGGGGATACTTGCAGTTAAGCAATATTTTGAACTATACAAATTCATGAAATTTTATGCAAAATGGAAATACTTGATGTTATTCAGTTTTGTTGTACACATGCGGTTGGTATATGATATTTTTTGGACTGACTTGACTGGGCGGCAAACGATTTTGTTTCCTAACTTTTAAACAATTTTAAAGGTCACAGCTGAGTATTGTTTTTGTTACTTAAACATCCCGTTACGCTTTTCTCCCTTATTGACTGGATGAGATTATTTTATTTGTTAACAAGCTGATACTATCATGCAACTAGGAGTTTATTCATCATCCATTAACCCTTCTCCGTTTAATGCTGGACATATACCTTCTATAACAAGAAGTTATTATATGACGTTGTAAAAATAATAACGCATCGCCTATCTCGATGGCGTTACTCGACAAATTAAATCATGGTATTGTTTCATTTGTGGTGTTGTTGATTTTGTATTCAGATTTTTATTAATAGCATCCTAAAGAACCCTAATGCAAGCTCTACCCAGTGTTTGTGATTAGAAGCCAATCAACGGCAGGACTAGGCTCCGAGTCTACCTAACAACTTTTGATAGCCATCACCTTTCATTGGGTGGTTACTATTGGCTTGTGGAATCGTACTTTAACCTAACATGAGAGGATAAACACACGGATAGCGGAAGCGTCTTTAGTTTATATTATGTATATTTATGTCACTTGGTTTGCTTATTTCTCTTTGGGGATATACCACCCAATCAATAATTTTTCCAACAATATTTTGGTATGACTTATAACCAAAAAACTTGTTGTTTATATGCTTTTACTAAAGGACAAACACGAAATAAAGACTGTATAACGAACACTTTTAATGTTTAGCTTCATGCTGTGAAGACATAATATGCCTGCGATCCCGTACTTCTGTTAAGAAACTCAATGGTTTAATTTTGCAATCAACTGGGCCTAAAATGTTCTGATACATTAATAACGGCATATACCTAAGATTACTTACTTTTCTTTGGAACTGTATCTACTTCTCATAATATAAGTGATTGTTAAAACTACAGTTTTATGCATAAATAAAAACTATGTACCACTTGAGTTTGCGTATTTCTCTTTGGAGATTTACTACTCGATAATTTAGTTTTACGGACAGTACTTTGGTCTGATCCACAACTAAAAGTTTTAGGTGGTTATTCACCGACTAAGATGAATATTAGCTATATGCTAAAAAGACACTTGAGTTTGCGTACTTCTCTTTGGAGCTGTACTACTCGATAATTTGGTTTTAGGACAGTACTTTGGTCTGATCCACAACTAAACCTTTAAATCAATTGATCATCGAATTAGAAAGAACACGAAGATGCATAACTAATAAATCTATTGATCATAAAACAATTTAAAATTGTATAAGAAATAAAAGCCGAATGCGCTTGTACAAGGCGAAATGTTTTAAGATTTACTATTACCCAATAATTAGACTACAAGCAGTATTTTTAGGTGATTCTTTGGAATAAATAAGCAACTTTGAGATACGACGATACAATAAAACAATACTGATGCTTACATGGTAGACGCCACTCATAATGTAGAGGCCATAGCAGCTGTTATATAGCCACAACATTGCTATTTAATAGGAGTTTTATCGTTATTCAAGAAAGTTCAGGTTAGTTGCGTCCCTCATCCAATATTATAAGACCAATCGGAGTACATATACCCGCGACGTGTCTCACCTATAGTTGCAGGTGGTGCGTACCGTCAAGACCAAAAGGATAATGAAAAGTGCCTTTCTTCAACAGTTGTACCAGAATTCAAAAGAATTCTAGTAGAACCTAGATGATTTTCAAATAATTATGTGACCAAGTTAAATTTTAACACAAATGTTACCACAAGTTGATAACCTGTGCTAATACAAACATTTCAATAGATTGCGTTCTAACTTACTGCTCAGTAAGTAGTTGCTCTTTTTGTACACTAAATCATTAGTTAGCTTGCAGTATCTCATGAGAAATATATCAATAAACTTATTTCTCCGTGAATCCCTTAGTGTAAATTCCAGGAATTTCTATTCATTTTCATGTATCTTGTTTGAAATGTTAATATACATACTGAATGTATTATTATATTGTAAATGTATTATTATATTGCAAATAACATTGTGAATATAACAATACACTACAAATTTATAACCAAAGCTATTGCTACAACTTTGCAATAGATTAAATAATAGATAATAAACACAAGAGTTTCTTCATTACACATGTACAGCTGAACGTAGTTTTTTCTTATCCATTGGCGCTATCTGCAAACACCAACTTATTAATGATAAGTCAGTAGAATACCATTTTTATTTTGGTATATAAATATAACTTCTTATACAGAGGATGTTGTGTAAAATGTAGTATAATATTTATTTATATTTTGAAACAAAATTCTTAATGAAATAGAACCTAAGTAAGGTTCACTTATTCACCAGAAGTTAAACAATTACATTAGTTCAGGACTATTTTTATTTATTGGTGTAAACAGTATCTAACCTTACAAGATTTTGTGTTTAAGTTTAGTTTTGGTATTTACATTTTACCAAGGTTATAAAAGTTACCCTTTGGTAACTAAGTCAGAGGGCCTTATACTTAGCAAAATATTAAACTTAAGGGCCTACATCAATATTATCGTATATCATCGCCGACACGTACATATTAACACAGCCAGTAGGCACAGAAAATGAAGAATTAGGGATACTTTTCCTATTTACTCAAAATCTACTAAATATATTTTAATTCTGATTTACGTGTTTCTATATATAATAGTTACTTATGTTTTTAAAGTTATTTCATTAGTTAATACGCGATAATAGACCGACAAATGAAAAAAATAAAAAATTAGAGAGGTTGTTTCGCTAAGATTTTCTGTCGAGAAAACTTTTTTCAATCGCGTTTCTGAGTTTATGCGATCCTAAATCATATATTGAAAAAACATATATTTAAAAATTAGAGCTCTAGCCATTCAATCTAAAGAAACAATGCACGAAGCTATTTTGGTATCCTCTTAAATGATTAGTTGCCAACAGGGCCACCATAAGAATTTAAACAATGAGATTTAACCATTCCGAGTATATATTATCTTCTTTTTTAAAATAATTTAACTAATGAAAATTTCTATTGTATTTAGTATAATATTTATGTTGTGCTTAGAACCGTACCAAATAACGCTGCTTATTCATCGTATTTAATTATAATTTACACTATTTATAACTCTTTAGGTCAATCTGTCCTGCAACACAACAACAAGAGAGTAGATAAATATATATTATTATAGATATATATTAAAATTACGGAGAGTGTCGAATACTAATTTATTCCATGTGGAGATGAAATGGTCTTACAGACTCTCTTCACTAATATCACTTAGACACATGATATTCAAAATATTAATTAGATAGACGTCTCAACTAGGGGGTGGGGGCTACCTGTGGTCAAGGGATGAGCAGCGAGTTGCAGAATACACAAGAACGTTGATAGCTTATGCAAGAAAAATAATTAATTTGAGTTTTTTGATTCCTATTCCTTAATACACTATACACAAAATTAGAAGAATTTTGCTTGTAATTTAAATTTAATCAGCTAGAAAGAATTCAGTCCTCTCACCTCATTGAAGCAAAGTAGTAACAGTAGGTACTACAATATTCCAACAATAATATTGCCATTGCTACTTGCAAAAGACTAACAGCTGTCCGCTGAGCACGAGATCATAATTTTGTGTGTTTCGCTTACTTGTGTGATGAATCTACTTGTTTGCACTGATTCTAGGTTTTGTAATCTACTTGATTTCCGCAGATACATTTATCAATATTCTTATACATAAATAAAAGAAAGAGAAACTAAACAAATACTAATTCTATAAAATTATGTTGTATTTGCTATTTTAGTAATCAATTTTGAGTTTATTAAACCCAAACGTTTTTATGTAATACCATTTGAATAAAAGTAAAAAAAAAATATTACACAGTGAGTACAAACTCCTTTTGGATATTTAGAAGACCACTCAGAGGAGTAACTTTTAGACCCTTTTGGTTCTGCTGTTCTATGCATAAACCCGTAATTATATCTGGGGAAGAAATTTTTGATACACGTACCCTATATCATCCATATCATTTTAATAATGCTAACTCTCATTAGGTATCAAGAAAACCGTTTAAATACGATCGCTCGCAGTTGTCAGTTCTTTGCATGATGTGTTCGATTGAAGTGACCATGCAGATACATAACTGTGTATACTTATTTGCTAGGAGCATTATATTATAGCTTTCGCGGATTGTTTATCTTATCATAATTATTATTTAAAAGCATATATTTTGTACCTGTAACTGGATCTCAGTTTCAAATAATAAAAACATTTCACAATGGGTATTCATTCTCTAAACGTCTACAAGTTTTTAATAAATTATCGAGAAAGAATTTCCGCAATATAATCAATGATTAAACGAACTTACCTGTACGTGAAGTTCTATCATTATTATATGAGGAATTCTTTCGAAGATAATTTAAACCCTCCCACCCTGCCTATAAGATAGAAATACCTTAAATGTGAAATATTTTTATTTGGCTTACTCTAAACTAAATGAAGATAGGGTAGATGGCATGGATAGGGTACTTATGACATTGATTCTTTACTTATTACCACCTCCACAGAAACACAAACCAGAATGAAAGATTTGTTAAACTATCAATAATATATTCTTTATCTCAATTCATTCTCTAACAAATTTTCACATTTAATAGGAAAATCTGATTCACCTAATTGTCCAGAATATAATATCATTGATGATATCCAACATGTTTTGTGTGAATGTGTACTGAATGAGTTTCAGCGCCGCCGATCAATAAGCAGTATCCTGGCAGCTCCATCTTCAGAGAGTGCCAAGATTCTCTGTGCAATACACCTATCCAGATTGACATAATGTAAAATGAAAAAAATCTCAATTCATTCATCATTTTCACCATTCTGGAGAAGATGTTCTCTGCTTATATTGCCTTAGCTGGCTTTTACAGCATAATATAGCGATATTTAAAAACAGATGACCTGATAATCAAAGCTATTTATCTCCTCCAAGGATCTCTACAATGATAGGTATTTCAAATGACAGTCCACCTTTCCGGAGTCTTCACACTTTGTATTTTACGTATTTCGGATCCTGCCACGCAGAGAAATATCAAAAATAGCTTTTATCTAAGCGACTGTTACTCATTACAGTTAAATTTAAAAGTAAAGTACTACAAAAATAAGACGAAATGGAATGCAATGACGACATCAAGACTTTAGGGGTATGTAATGTACGTATTTTGTGCATCATATCCCATTCTAATGATATTTGATAACTAATTGTGTTTACAGCCCTAATTGTGTTTGCAGTCTTTATCTCTTTGGGAAAGACTACCCATTAATAATTATACAAAATTAATATAGTTAACATCATTACAAATTAATATGTCGTTCTTTGGACTCTCTAATCTGTAAACACTACACGTAAACAAACATTCTTTCAGGTCCATTATAATTATGTAGATAATTAATAGGTATTGGCGGTTTAGCTTGCCTGCAATTTACCATTCCATTAATAACTATAACAAAACACTATACACTCTATTCATTAATTAGACATTGATAAGTCTTCAGACTGGTGCCGATTCTACGTCCACAGCTAAACTTAACTAAAAAAATGAAAATTGATAGTGTCAATAACACAATTCGGCAATGTTAACAGAAACTGTTTTATTAGAAATTCTGTATGTTATAGACTAACGATTTTAATTAATAAAAATGTGCGCAACGAAATAGTCAATTAATCGAAATACGCCATAGTTGCTTTCGTATTTTAGTTAAGTTTAGTTGTGTACGTAGAATTGGTACCTATACCAGTCTTGAATTAAAATTCTGTTTACATTGCAGTTTATAATTATTTATAATTACATCATCATTTGGCTGACCCATTACCGGTGAATTATTGTGTAATAGTAGTTTATTTTCTCCGGAACTTGTTAATATTCTGGACGTGTAAATCATCATCATCATAACATCACGCCTTTTTCCCATGGGGGTAGGCAGAGACCACAGAGCCATCTGCCACGATCCAAACATACTTCCTTGGCTTCATCCACACTCATACATCTGGTCATATATGCCCGACGGTTGTAAGTGCTACGCACTTGCCCCTTTTGCAGTATGCCGGCGATGACATCGGAGTATATTTTTCTCGGGCGTCCTCTTACCACCGCCGTGTATATGCCTTTCTTTAAGCGTCTCTCATCCATCCTCTCCACATGACCAAACCACCTAAGCATACTTTTCTCCACCTTCGTCACTACATCCTCTATCAGACAGCAACGTTCTCTTATAACTTTATTTCTTAATCTATCTTTCAAAGTCACACCGCACATACTTCTCAAAGAGCGCATCTCTACAGCAATTATTCTACTTTTGTGCTTCTTCTGCCACACCCAACATTCGCTTCCATACATAAGCGTAAGTAACAACACGCCATGGTGCATCGCCATTCGAGCCTTTTCAGTAATCGCTTGGTTAGCCACAATAGCATGCAAGGCACCATTCAGCTTATTTCCCGCTAACACCCTTCTTTCCACATCAGCATCAACCTTACCATCTCTTGTAAAAACAGTTCCCAAATAAACAAATTCTTGTACCTGTTCCACACTTTCATCATCTATTTTAATATTACACCAGACATACACTCCTCTTTTTCAAACACCATAACTTTCGTCTTGTTCAGTTTACTTTCATTCCCTTCAGTCTAAATGCTTAATTCGTTCTAGTTACCATATCTTGCAATTATTCCGCAGGTGGTGCAAGTAGAATCATCCGCGTAAAGAAGACACTTGATAGGCAGCTCAGTCAGAACCAATCCATCATCACTCTCTCTCAAATCTACCAGACAACTATCCATGTATAGATTAAACAGCCATGGTGACACTATACATCTGTCTCACACCCCTAGAGATGCTAAATCAGCCGGTGTATGTCCCATTTATCTTGACACAGGCTCTGGAATCCCTATAAAGAGATTTCAGTGCCTGCACCAAGCGCCTGTCAACTCTATACATAGATAGTGTCGACCACAATTCGTTCCCCCACACGCTATCATATGCCTTCTCCAAGTCTATGAAAGCGCAGTAGACTTTCTTATGTTTAGCCAGATGTTTTTCGGCTATACATACACCTTAGGGAGAAGACCTGA
This sequence comes from Orgyia antiqua, assembly GCA_916999025.1. Classification (NCBI taxonomy): domain Eukaryota; kingdom Metazoa; phylum Arthropoda; class Insecta; order Lepidoptera; family Erebidae; genus Orgyia; species Orgyia antiqua. Next base: position 27,049,832 of record OU779869.1, read on the forward strand.
TCCACACATCCCATTCCCTTCCCGAATCCTGCTTGTACATCCCATAATTTTTGATCTGTCATACTCATAACTCTATTAATTAAGACCTTAGCGTACAATTTGCCTAAAACACTTAAAAGGCTAATGCCGCGGTAGTTTTTGCATTCATGCTGTGAACCTTTTACCTTATACAGTGGAACTATAACAGCCTTGCACCAGTCATCTGGTACACGGTCGTGTCTCCAATACATATTAAAGATCCGGCACAACAGACTTGCTACGACCCCGTCACCGCCTTTCAGCATCTCTGTGGACACTATCATATCCAGCTGCCTTTCCAAGTTTCATTCCTTTCAATGCTTTCAGAACCTCATCCAGCTCAATCTGATTTTCATCGCCCTCACCTATACTCTCACTATATGATTCAACGCTTCTCTCTTGCAACTCCTACTTCCTGTACATCACCTTGCAACCTAAATAAACCTTAAAAATAACCTTTCCAACGTTCCAAAACCTTACATTCTTCACTTTCTAAGCATCCATCGTCTCCTCTTATGGCATTCATCTTTAACGTTCCTGTTGATCCACGTTACCTTCTTCCAAAATAGTTTGATATTGACACGAAAATTATCACACAACTTTGTTTTCCTTCTCTTCCCATGCACTCTTCTTCAATTTTACTAGCTCTTTTACTTTGATTTTTAACTCCTTATACTTCTCTTTCATTATATCAAGCTCATTATTTCCATTCCTAATCATTCTTACTTGCGCTTTACAACTTAATATATCCAGCCATGCTTGCTTTTTCCTTCCCACCAAACCCTTTACTTCATCATCTACCCAAACTCTGCTCATTCTATTCCCACATTTCAAAAATTATCACACAACTTTGTTTTCCTTCTCTTCCCATGCACTATTCTTCAATTTTACTAGCTCTTTTACTTGATTTTTAACTCCTTATACTTCTCTTTCATTATATCAAGCTCATTATTTCGATTCCTAATCATTCTTACTTGCGCTTTACAACTTAATATATCCAGCCATGCTTGCTTTTTCCTTCCCACCAAAGCCTTTACTTCATCATCTACCCAAACTCTGCTCATTCTATTCCCACATTTCCTTTTCATAACACCACATACTTTTGTACTTACTTGTATCATACTATCTCTAACCAGCTCCCAAGTTTCTTCTAAGCTAAAGTCTTTCACCCCATCCCATACTTTATCAGTCATCTCTTTCACTTCTTCCTTATACAACTCTTTTATATCCTTTTCCTCTAAATTTTCTACTTTAATTCTTTCTAGCGGGGTTACGGACGCTCGAGCTCGATGGCGCCAAGCCTTGAACAGATCATTTACTCGGCACATGACGAGATGATGATCTGTCCCCACATTGACACCCCGATATACTCGTGCGTCGGTAACCTTTCTCTTTAGCCTCTCATCCAAGATCACAAAATCAATCATACTTCGACTGTCTTGCCTTTCCCAAGTGTACCTGTGAATCTTTCTGTGATCAAACATGGTATTCATCACAGAAAGTTTCTTTTCCACACAAATATCCAGAAGGTTCATACCATTTTCATTCACTCTCTCATCTCCAAACGCACCCAGTACTCCCTCATATCCTTGTCTTTTTACTCCAAACCAACTGTTAAAATCTCCAAGCATAACTATTTTTTCATTCATCCTACATTCATTCACAACATCCCATAACTGGCCCCAAAATTCCTCTCTCTCTGGCTCTGGGACGTGTAAAATGTCTGATAATGAATTTGTATTTCTACCACGGAGCGCTAACGAGCATGATAGTTTGTATATTTTGTATATTTTCCGATATTTATGTATCTATGTCCCTATGTGAGCTTATATCTTCAAAACTACGCAACGGATTTTGATGCGGGTTCTTTTAATAGATAAAGTGGTTCAAGAGGATGGTTTTTTTATGTAATTTGTCAAGGTTTGTTTCTAAATTCCACACGTACCAAGTTGCGGAATAGTAGCTAGTATTAAATAAAACTACATTCATTCATTACATACAGAAATATTTAATCAGATATAATAATTTCAGCCAGATTCATCGTTTACATCAGATAAAAGTGCGATATCATCGTTAAACTAGAACACCATTTAACACCAACAAATTACCTAGATTATAGAAAAAAAAAGAGATATTAGGCAATCAATTGCAATATATTAAGTATTGCAAAAGTCTTGTAAATTGAAAACATAATATCATTCATAAAATGAACCAGCAAAATAAAAACTAAATGTAAGGGTTTCTTTTATTATACGAAACCCTAAAAAAGAAACAAATAAAAAATCTGAAAAAATATTAAGACTCGATTTTAGGGATTAAAAATAATAACGTCACTTTATGGCGGGAAGAATTGTTTTTTCCTTCCCTCTTCTTTTCTTTCATCAAAACTGAAACTGTAAGATAATCGTATCATTTCAGCTAAAAAAACAGAATAATTAAGAATATATTTTTTATTATTCGCGTCAACCAGAACAATAATTTTTGAATGTCAATTTTCAAAAACTTTTACAAATCATTCTACACAAATTGGTCAATGTGGCTTTTTAAATATATTTTATAGTTATCTCTACACAGTAGTACAAAATCTTAACACTATGACACCTGTAGACGAACTATTGAAAAATACACTTCGATACACATCTCAAAATACAATACGACGCTACGGAGTCCTTACAACTTAGAGCATTAAACCAATAGGAGTAGGCGTTCTCAGGCGACTTTCACTGAAAAAGATACAAGAACCATACACATAACTATAGTGAACTGTGTCAACCAATGCACAATATTAGTGTGCGTTACTCCGTCCTCTTAGATTAATGCTCAGAGACTTATAAAGTTATTCACAAAATATCGACTCCTATCATACAACAATCTAGAAAACTTATTTATTTTTTGTAGCTTTGCTATATTTTTCTTCAAGACAATTTTTTTAATTTTTTTTTTATTATAGCCAAACCTTTTCGAAATGCCAAGGTAGAGTAGATGTTTAAAAAATATCATACACATATTCTACCCCTATTTAATAGGTACATGCAGCCTATGCATGCAGCTAATAACTATTTGACAATCAGATACATTATTCCTATGCAATATAATGGTTTTACTATGTAGGCAATACTGAAGCTATCGATGAATACTGTTCAAAATATTTTGTGCTTGTATAATTATGTAAAAGGGCTATAGGTAGCAATAGGGCCTGTAATATTATCTAACGAAATTTAAATACAAAATAGATAGATAAATAAGTCATAGAATTTCTGTTAATATAAGTAGTCTTGTTTATTATAATGGTAATTACATTAATCAACAATAAAATCCAGCCAAAAATACAGCAAGAAAAAAGTGATAGCAAGAAAAATATGGTATTATGATTTATGAATAATTAAAAGATACCTATGTTATCTATAATCATTAAAAAATTAACAAAATTAAAGCAGCATTACTTGAACAAATTTTAAAATTAAAATTTATAGAAGCTGCTAAGCACAGACTAAAAAAATATTTAGTCTATGGTACTTTTTTTTACTTTTTTGTGACCCCATTGCCTTAGTATTTGTGAAATAAAATTAATTAAAAGTGATTATCATTATATTTATGATGGTAACATGTTGTATATTATCTATAATATATAATGTGTGTACGCATGGCACGAAAATCCCGCAGTACAAGGCCAGTCGAAGAGTTTTAACAGGCGGTCACTTCTGGCGCTTTTTTCTTTGTAGATGTCGATAATAGAGTAATATCTGTTAAGAAAATTCATTATATAAATTCATAGACTACATTATTCTAAGTACGTTAATATGTGAATTCGAAAATAAAAAGAACTCATTCACTATCTAGCTGACTGGCTTATTCCTAGGGACTAAACAGTTTTATTCCTAGGGACAAAAATATAATCAAATAAGCGATCGATTTGGATAGCAATTTATAATACGTAGAAAAAAATAAATTCCGAGAAAGAACCTCATATTTAATACTGTATTAACGAAAAAAGAAAACTTAAACATTACATTATAAAAACAAAATTAAAAACAAAAATTAACATGGTATCTGTAAAAAATTAAAAACAAAACTCCTTTGTTATAAAAAATTAAAAGAATAACTTACTTTTACTATGCACTACGAGACCCTGTACTACGTCTACTGACCGTTAGCAGTAGTGGGGTGTAGTCTCTTCATGACCTGAGTCAAGTCCAGGCCGGTGAGACTCTTCAGTGCTGGTGGAAGGCTCCCGGCTAAGCGAGCCACTTCACCAGTAGCACCAGAGTCACCTACTAGCACTATCTCGTCCGTCTTCGCTAGCGGTGCTGATACTTCAGCTGCGATCTGGGAAATGCAACAAGTTCAATAAATATTAGCAGACAAAATGAAACGACCTTAAAAACATCCACTTATAAATCGACGCTTACGCCATCTGTGTTCTTTAATGTTAAATACTGATGAAAACATCATTTTAATATGATTCTGTACATATAAATATGAGTACAGCTTAGTTTTGAAAGGTGCTTGAAATTATAGTTTTCACATTTGGTACCAATTCTCAGCTTAAGATCAGGCCAGTTTCACTCAGCCAAGAGCCTCCTAAACCGATTTTCTTAAGTTAAAAATACACATGATTTTTGAATTTTAATTCAAATTAAACAATCTGCACACCAAACATTTCCAGAAAAAACTACTTGAGATGTGATAATACCTTGGGCAATGCTTCAAGTACGAGAGCCATGATGGCAGCATCTCCATACTGCCTGTAGACCTTCGCCTTGGCCAGCATACGCTCAGCATCAGCTTTGCCCACATCACCAATAGCAGTAGCCTCTGCTAGACCCAAGACCTTGATGCGTTCAGCATCTGCTTTAGCTGTTTCCACTGTTTGAGTACTAGAAAGGAAAGAAGATTTTGTTATTGCGCGATCACATCACACACATTTAATTAACAATTATGGCTATTTAATTAAAGTAACCAGTCGAAAACTGCCGAACCGATTTCGCTAATTATTCCTAAGAATATTCCTTTAAATGGAAGGTTCTCAGGCGGCTTACACTTAAAAAAATTGCTTAAAAGAAGTATGCAAGTGAAACTGCGGGACACAGCTAGTTAAATAATAAAAGCTTTTAAGATTTAGGGCGATTTGATCCCAAAGAGGGTCCCACTACACCTCAAGTGGCTCGGCGTCAATAGTAAGTCAGTGATCGCTCCAATGCAGTGAAGCGGTCTTGCTGGACAATCGTATCGATACTAAACTGACGGACTCATAAACTGCATCAAACTTATGAATCACTTTGAAATGATTTTTTTAATAAGGATGCAAACTTTTTAGATTAAATTAAATAAATATGGAGACTGGCCCTTATTCTTAAAAAAAACCAATATTTAAAAATAGAACTGCAGTAAATCTAATAAATATAGTTTTAATTTGTACGCATAATGGCAATACTCAAACCGAGTTCGTCCAAGAAAAAAAAAAAAAAAAAATATAGCCGGGAAAATAAAATTTACTCGTAGTATCAGATTTGCGTGTTAAGCAAAGTTTTAAAATTGATTTACTTATTACTATGCCGTGCAAATGAGAATAGGATTGACCCCGCGTCATGTTGCGATGTCATAGTTGTCAATTTGAACAATTTTGGTAGGGTCAGCAAAACAAGACATTTTTATAATATAATTTATCTATCACTTTATCGTTATCGTTTACTAATTTTCGAGCACATAGCGAGACAAATACAATTAAAAACAATAATAAATAACGATAAGTTCAAAATAACAACACTAACATACAAAAACAATGAGAAATGACAACAAATTAAATTTTTTAACAGGAAACAACCACATAACTAGCAAAATTTTAAATAAAACGCCTCATAATTCATATTCTCGACAAGGCATGCCAACAACAACAAAATGGCGGTTGGCAATTCAATTTAGTTTCATTATTTCCAACAACGAAATTATTGAAAGAAAATAGCATTTCTTTTTTAGGGTTCCGTACCCAAAGGGTAAAAACGGAAACCCTATTACTGAGACTTCGCTGTCCGTCCGTCCGTCCGTCCGTCCGTCCGTCCGTCTGTCACCAGGCTGTATCTCAAGAACGGTGATAGCTAGACAGTTGAAATTTTCACAGATGATGTATTTCTATTGCCGCTATAACAACAAATACTAAAAATAAAATAAAACAAATATTTAAGGGGGGCTCCCATACAAAAAACTGATTTTTTTTACCGTTTCTTGCTCGATACTAATAACGTTGCCTTATGTTGCATAGATAATGGTACGGAACCCTTCGTGCGCGAGTCCCACTCGCACTTGACCAATTTTATTAATAATATTATAACTATTATTACTAGATAATTTAAGACGCTTTTCACTTCAAATTACTGAGATTAGGTAAAAGAAAAAAATATATTGATACGCAAATAAAGTTACGTTGCTGACAGTACTTTTCTAATCACTTTTGACAACTAAAGGTCATTGCCAATCCTATTCTCATATAGAAACAAAACAAAAGAATAAAAATTGATTTTTTATTCTTTTGTCAATTAAATTATTGTTACCAGCAGAACATTGTTAACTCATCGAGAGTTTCTGAACTATAATATGGATACTTCGTTCGAACAAGCTGCTCAAATTGTAGCATTGGTGCGGGAGGGCTTGGATTAACGATCGATTGGTAGAAATTTAAATTTAAACCAGTCTACGGTTTCTAGAATATACAGAAGGTTTGTGAGGACAGCTTCTTACAAAATGAGACGTGGTACAGGCAGAACTCGAGCAATCACCGGTCGTGATGACCGATTTATTGTTACAACTACCCTGCGAAATCGTTTCCTCATTTCAGTTAACATCCAAACAGAGCCTAAGGAAGTGTGTGGAGTAAACGTGAGTGCACAAACAATAAGAAGAAGGATATCACCCCTTTTAGACCAGCACATGGTCCAAAGTTGTCTGTTGCTCGCTTAAGATTTGCGCGTGATCACCTAAATTGGACAGATGAGCAATAGGCCTCCGTATTGTTCACAGACGATATAGGATATATTTATATGGTGCAGATGGTCGCAGAAGAGTCTATCGTCGACGTGGAGAGCGATCTGCTCAAAGTTGCATTGAGCATTGCATTGCGTGTTCCTTTTGGAGGCGGTTCGTGCATGGTCTGGGGTGGCATATCGATGAACGGGCGAACAGAACTTGTGTTCATAGACATGGTCCGTCAAAACGGTACTAGAGGTGTTTTGACTGCACATCGCTACATAACAGAGATATTAAAAGATCACGTGGTGCCTTACATGGGATTTATAGGCGGAAACATAACATAACATAACATCACGCCTTTTTCCAATGAGGGTAGGCAGACACTATAGAGCGCCATCTGCTACGACCCAAACATACTTCCTTGGCTTCATCCACACTCATACATCTGGTCATACATGCCCGACGGTTGTAAGTGCTACGCACTTGTCCCCTTTGTAGCATGCCGGCGATGACATCGGAGTATATTTTTCTCGGGCGTCCTCTCCCAGCATTTCACTTACCTCCGCCGTGTATATGCCTTTCGTTAAGCTTCTCTCATCCATCCTCTCCACATGACCAAACCACCTAAGCATACTTTTCTCCACCTTAGTCACAACATCCTCTTTCAGACCGCAACGTTCTCTTATAACTTCATTTCTTAATCTATCTTTCAAAGTCACACCACACATACTTCTCAATGTGCGCATCTCTACAGCATTTATTCTACGTTTGTGCTTCTTCTGCCACGCCCAACATTCGCTTTCATACATAAGCGTAGGTAACAACACGCCATTGTGGATCGCCATTCGAGCCTTTTCAGTACTTGCTTGGTTAGCCACAATATGCAAGCATGCAATGGTGCATGCAAGGCACCATTCAGCTTATTTCCCGCTAACACCCTTTTTTCCACATCAGCATCAACCTTACCATCTCTTGTAAAAACACTTCCCAAATAAACAAATTCTTGTACCTATTCCACACTTTCATTATCTATTTTAATATTACACGCAGTCACACTCCTCTTTTTCAAACACCATAACTTTCGTCTTGTTTACGTTTACTTTCATTCCTTTATAGGCGAAAATTTTACTTTAATGCAGGATAGTGCCCGGTCGCACGCTGCTGCACAAGTTCGACATTATTGCGAAGAGGATGGGATACGTACAATGAATTGGCCAGCACGCAGCCCGGATCTTAATCCCATTGAGTATCTTTGGGACAGTTTAAAAAGAGCTGTATATGCCAGAAATCCTGTGCCTACGATAGTGGCACAACTAAGAACAGCACTTTCAGAAAAATGGGACAATATTCCGCAAGATCTTTTAATAACCCTAATCAAATCTATGCGGAACCGATTAGAATCCGTAATAAGGGCACGTGGAGGTAATACACCTTATTACAACATAAAAAAACCCTTGCATAAAGTTTGTGTCTATTGTTAAAAGCAATTTTTTTTATTAAACCAATTTTCTTTAAATTTCTGTTTTTTCTTCAAAAAGGTTTTAAGGTCCTTTCCAGTACACAAACTTAAACTTAAGGATATGACCTTAGGATGTTTTGAAGTTAACGAACCAATCTCGACGTTTCAATTTCAAAAATCTGTGTAGAAAGTTTGCATACTTGGTTAAAATATTTATTTCAAAGTCGTTTTTTTGCTTTGATGCTGTTTATGAGTCCGCCAGTGTATATGCACAACAAAATTTAACTAAAATAACAATTGAACATGTCAGTAACACAATTAACCAAAGTAAGCTGAATTTTCTCATCATAAAAACTGCGTATGACTAACGAATTTAATTAGGGTAAATATGTACCTACAACTTTCATTTTTAGTTAAGTTATTATGTTCCTAAAGTTTATCTTCCTCTCCTCCACCCCGGACGACTGCTGCCAACCTCGTCCAAAGCTTGTAAGAAATATCAACTGAAATATAGTTACCGTTTTCCTTCTGCAATGGTCTGTAGACGATATGCTTCAGCCTCGGCTGGTAGACGTACAGTCGCCTTCAGTTCCTCTTCACGACGTTGGATCTCTTGTTGTTCTACCTATAATAGACCATAAATTGATTAGTCTTTTTAATCCATTAATATCCCACTGTTGGGCATGAGCCTTCTTCTTTTCGATAGGATATTTGGTCTACTTATGCTGTGCTAACTAGGCGTATTGGGACAGAATTTAATTTCGAGATTTCCGGCTCTTACCGAAAATGTTTTCTGCTTTTGTTATTCCTAACTTGATTATACTGTTTATAATTGCTTATATTTTCTTCTTCAAAAATGTCAAATTATTAAGTTTTATTCAACTTTGTTTAGTACTTTGGTAGTTAGGTTAGAATGAAATAATATATACAAAATACATTTAAAATGTTAAAGATAAAGGGATTTTAATTTTTTCCTGTTGTCCTTTCTAAGACGTGCATATAAGAGAGCAGATATTTTATATTAAAGAGGATGAAAATCACGTTCAAATTATGACATGACAGACGTAACTACGTGACTTGGAAAGCTATAAAAGATATTTTACAAAAATCATCCCTCAACAAACGTCTTCATTCCCGATATTACAAGAAAATACGGTCAAGTACGAGTAGCACCCGCAGACGGGTTCCGTACCGCTTATATCATAATATATTCGTCATAATTCCCAACCCCCGAACGGGATAAGGGCAGGATAATGTAAATGATGAGTATTTGTTGTTGTAGTATCAATATATTGTAAAGGTCGTGATCATTGAATATAACCTATTCAATGATACAGGCCACATATTATGTTTTATTTTTTAGAAAAATAATAAAATTTTTAAGAAAGGAACGGAAAAACAAAAGAGAATTGGGAATTCGAGAGGACAGAAAAGATGATGTAAAAAAAATAGATATTGTGAAACAAATATGAATTTAAAAAGAATACAATTATTTATAAAGCCTTAAATGTTTTTATTTTGTAAGTGTAACAAGTCCTAGAAGGGAAATAAATGAATTGTTCTACAAGAAGTAGGTTTATGTGAAGGCTTCACAATATACACCATCTGTACAGAAACTCTGTTCCTGAAATACAGTCTAGTTCCAGACGGACGGATGGAAGGACCGTGCTGGCTCAATAATAGAGTCCATACGTTTTGATACGAAACCACAAAAATGTTTTACAAAAATCATCCGTATTTAGAAGGTCTTCATTTCTGATATTAAAAATAATAATAATAATAATAACCCCTCTGGGACAGTCGTTACCTCACCATGAGACTAACGCAAAACCTAGAGGCAGATTATAGGCTTTCGAAAATATTGTGGCATAAACAAAAAATGCATCACAGGACCTAGGGAAAGCCTACAGACCGCAAGGCAGCTTGTGGCGAGCTGAATGTGAGTGGCGACACTGCGATCCCGAGTACCCCAGAGAGTCGGTTGGGGCCTCGCCTTCGTCTTGCCTTTGTTGGCTGGCCGAACTGGAAACCGAGAGTGCCTGGACTCTCGCCTCTGTCTTGCCTTCACCGGCCGGACAGAGAGGGGTCGCCAGAGCTATATGCTCGGGGGTGGAAGTGTCAATTTCAAGGGCGTAATTGCGGGGAAGTTTTATATTAAGTACTGGTAAGAGAGAGGGCGCCACGGCGGCACTGTCAACATCGTGCTCGTATTTGAAGTAATTTTAAAATTATTTAAGTGCTCCAAAACAAAGTGATACAATTAAAACCTAAAACCAGTGCTTAGAATACTTCGAACAATATATAAATCACAATGCATATACAGCAAACTTTAATAAAAAGTGCCTAAAATCGTTACATCTAATGTCATAAAATTTCGTCAAGATAACAGGACATATTATTATATAAGTGCGAAATACTAGTGGAGCAAGTGTAAGAAAGAAATATAATCTGAAATTACATTAAAACAGTGAGTAAAACTAAAGCATCAGAAATTATAACCTCAAAATTGTTAAATAATCCTCCGTTCCTGAATCATCGATCAAAAACCACCTAGTAGCGCCATCTATTTTGACCTATCGGAACTTCCTAGCAAGAATCTAGTTCGACACGCACTCCGTTACATCGCAACGCTTAGACAACTCGATCGCTAGCACAAACAGAAGTACTTACTGTACCACATAGAGGGCGCTAAGTGTATGTAAACAAATAATTATGGAAGAATTAAAAAATATGTTAATTAGCATGCAGCAAGATATAAAGCAACAAAAACAGGATATGCTCGAAATGAAACAAGATATTAAGGATACAATAATCAATAGTCTCAGCGAGAAGTTCAATAGCCTACAACTGAAAAATGAGCTTTTGGAGGAGAGAATAGAGGAGCAATCACATAAAATTAACAACCTAGAGAGACAGTGCCGACGCAGAAATCTGATATTATTTGGCGTAGAAGAAACTGAAAAGTCGTACGATGAATTGGAAAAACTGGTATTACACATAATAAATTCGGACATAAAAATTTCATGCGATATTTACAGCATAGAAGCTGTTAGAAGGCTGGGAAAAAAGGGGTTAAAAGCTCGACCAATAGCAATAACATTCAGCACCTTAGGTCTTAAATTAAAAATTCAAAAACATAAACATAACCTCAAAAATACTGCCTATTATATAAAAGAAGATTACCCTATTGAAATTTTAAACAAGCGTAAAGAGCTACAAATACAACTACAAAAAGAAAGAGATGCGGGAAATACCGCTTTTATAAAATATGATAAAATTGTAATACTAAGCTACAAAAATTCTCAACAGAAACAAACAAACAAAAGAAACCTATCGGAATCCCCGGACAATCGCCACCTAGACAACCAAAATACACAACATTCGAGTAAAAAACCACATATTAAAAATCAAGGGGATATGATGAATTATATAATACAAAAGCCGAAGCTAATTCTTGCTCAGACAGAACTAATTCAACGCCAATCGATGACATCAGACCACAACACAGCATAGCAATTAAAATCGGACCCTCTTTCAACCCCTAATCTCCCAATACGGCCGGTCACCGCGGGAGAGTTCGACCAAAACCCCCCAAGAACACCTTTTAAAACAAAAAAGAGCTAAAGACAGAGAGGGATGGCAATACTTGGGGGAGGCTTTTACCCGAACGGGGTCCATGCATTAGAAATTGGAACCAGTATCAATTAGAGTATCATTAGAATAATATTATCAATAATCGTAACTGAAGAATCATAAGAAGAAGATTTAAGAAGATTTAATTATTAAAATGAAAAATCAAGTTAAGTTATTAAAATTGAAAATCAAATTTAAGTATTATACTTAATTGAAAAAACAAATTTAATTATTATAATTGAAAATCTAATTTATTTAACACTTCAAATTGTAATTAAATTTATAATTCTCAAGGCGTTACCACATTATGATTATGTTTTAGTTAATTATGTTTCTTCTTCTTTCTTTGCATGGAATAAATAAAGCTTTATTATTATTATTATTATTAATTGCGGGGAAACCCGCTCCGGGTCTTGGCCCGCGATGGTGAAACCGGTGCCTCACCGCTCTACACCCCAAGCCGCTTACACCGGTGTTGCTCCCTGCTGCCTTGTCTGGCGGCTGTGTGGGGGGCCCATCTAGTGAGTCGGCGAGTACCACTGGCACTCCATGACTCTACTTATATGTATAGTACAGGTGTGGAGTGTCGTTGGTAGACGTCCCATTGCATTTCATTCCTTCATTAAAATTCTCAAAGAGCCTCTGCATGTTGGACCTATGTCCCCATGTAAGCCTACCAAAGGACCGGGCATTTCTTAAATAGAAATAGCCCGTGACTCAGAGAACGAGAACCAAAATAATAATAATAATAAAAATCAAAACAAAAAATAAAAACAATAAAATTGAATCATCAAAAATCAAATTAAAAATAAAAATCATTTTAATCATTTTAGAAATGTAAAAGATAGGATGTTAAATAAATATAGGGAATAATAATAAATATTTTGGACATTTCACACAACGTGCTCTGGTCCCAAACTAAGCTATATTTCTATGCTTGTGTTATGGGTACCGGAATACGGATATAATACATATACCTACTACTTTTCTTTTGTAAATACATACTTATAATACATAGAACACACCCAGACGCAGTACAAACATTTGTATGACTATTAAAAACATCACACAAATGATTGTCCCGAGCGGGAATCGAACCCGCGACCTCGTGGATGGCCAGTTACATGAACCACTAGACCACGAAGCCCGTCGTATATATATATTAAAAGAAAAATGTTTAAAAAATAATATAATAGTTACCTCGATCTGTTTGCGTCGCTCCACAATTTCTATTTGTATTTCTTCGTTTCGTATCTTTTGTTTTATTTTTGCTGCTTGCAACTCGTAAGCTAAAGCCGCCTCCGCTTTCTGTAAATACAATATTTGCCTTTAAGCGCTACATGCAGGAAAATTGCAATATCTTATGTGACTGAAGTTCCTTAAACCTAAATTTTACAATATTAATTCAGACTGAAACACATAGACAAAATTTCTAGAGAAACTATACACTTAGACAAAATTTCGCGTAGGTATTCTACGCGAAATTTTGTCTATATATTTTAAAAGTTGGTACAAAAATCAGCTGAATAAATAAAATATAAGCATAAACCTGCGTGATATAATTTGATGAGAGTAGGAGATGGAATTGGCTAAGATATACTTACAGCAGTGTTGACTTCCTGATCAAACTGTGCCTTTTGCAGTTTGAACATACGCGTGTTGTCCTCTATCTTAGTGTCCATTGAATATTTTACGTCCATAGCACTCTTTTCACATTCCGCTTCCTAAAATTTTACAACTTAGTCTTATGTAAAATGAAAACATAGAATCCAAGTTAGTGTCACCATACCATTTTTAGATAGGGGATAATATCGACACAGAACACACATCCACTGTGAGAGACGGAAATCTTGAATTTAAACCAGGAAGCTTCCCAAAGTAGAAGAGATCAGTAGCTCTTTAATGGGCTGGTGAGAGAGATAGAGAGAGAGAGAGAGAGAGTCAAAAACTGAATAATTCAGATTATTTTGGTTGTTACTAGCAAATTATTTAAACTTTATCTAATATATAAAATTCACGTGTCACAGTGTTAGTTACCGTACTCCTCCGAAACGGCTTGACCGATTCTTCTCAAATTTTACATACATATTCAGTAGGTCTGAGAATCGGCCAACATCTATTTTTCAAACCTTTTTTTTCTTTTTTTTTAGTGTGGCAAAACAACGTTTGCCGGGTCAGCTAGTTATCTATAAAATTTAATATGAATTTATTTTTATATAAATTTAATCGGATCAAATGTTAGTAGGTATAATGCTATGAAAAATGGCTCGCCATCCCTGAGATCATTTAATTGAGCCAATTTAATGTCGAGTTGAGGTCTTTTGTATGCATGATAGTAAGTATATCATCTAAGGACTGCAAAGATTCAAATTGATGCGGAATACTGAGAGCCTACACAACTCTCTTAATAGCAATTCATCACAATTGCAATATGTTAGCAACAATATACCATGTTTAAACATGGTTACTATTAGCATAAGTAAGTATGTATTATAGGTACTCCAATTTTGTGGCAGTAGAAATAAACTCTCTGCTAAGGAGAAAAGTGTAGATATATTATGGTAGCCTACAAAACCTACCTACTAATATTATAGACATGAAAATTTGTGATAATGTACGGATGGACGTCTAATTGAATTGATATTTATAAGCATGTTTGTTAGTTTTTCACGCGAAAAGTACTAGACGGATTATGACGAAACTTTACAAATTTTATCTTATAGATCAGAATAAAAACATCGGCAATCATCACGCTTAAACCCAAGGAGCGGGGCAGTACCTATTTATAAACGGTGAGCTTTTGATAGTCTGATGATGATAATGTCTTACCCTAATCCCCGCGTCTCTATTCGCCTGCGCAACCCCGATGTCAGCATCTCGCTTGACAACAGCGGTCTGCGCTTTTCCGAGACTGGCGAGGTACTGTACATCATCATACACGTCCTTGATGGTGAAGGACAAGATCTCGATGCCCATGCGACCTACGTCCGGTGCAGCAACTTCTCGAACAAGACCCGCAAATTGATCCCTGTCTTTGTATACCTCTTCTACTGTAAGAGTTCCTGGAACAAACAAACATTCCTTAATAGACACAGCTCATATTATGTGAAGGAATCCCAAAAGTGGAATGCCGCCAACATATTATTTTGAAGCATTTGCTGATGATTAGGTACTTTATCTAATAATAATTTTTGCCATAAACGTTTTTCGTTAACGATTGTAATAGGAATAATTTCATTATGGATGTAAATACAAAAATTATGTTCAATCATAAATGAATAAATTCCTAAGTTAGAAACAACAGCAGGTTTTTACTCTTTTGTTCTTTAGTGCAGACTGTTTATATATTTTTTATATATTATATAGGTAGGTACCTAGTTTATATGGTGACGTATTAAGAATACAAGTGTCACCACCCCATTTCCTCCCCTAGGGTGTTGTAAAAGCCAGCTAAGGGATATTGCACACAGATAAAACCATGCTCTCCATGCTCTTTATGCAAACATACACCTTCTGTGAAGAACGGAAAACTCGAAAATAAACGCCGTGCCAACAATACACCTTAAAGACAACATGCACAGTAGACCTTAATCCCTCCAAATTGGAGGAGGCCTGTTCCTCATTATGCTATATTAATATGTGTAGCGCAGCAACAAAACGGAGAGTTTATTTAAGAAATATTCCATAGGTATGTAATTATAAAATCGTCTGATTTTAGTTTATGCTTATTCTTACCTTCTAATATTTAGATATGTAAGTCCAATAGTAAGGCTAATCGGCACTAGTGCTAATCGAAGCATTGTAATCGATTACACTATTACATTAACAATAATTTTAAAAACTCACTACTCCTTACACCATATCACTTAACATTATTCATATTAACTTTTTTAAATTTAGTTTATAGGTAATTGGAAGACTTTAAATGATAATATTTCTTTTTATATTAACGATTTTATTGTCTAATAATTAAAATGTTATTATTTTTAGTAGTAAATTACTGAAATATAAATTTGTATAAGTTCACGGCTAAAACAACTCACGAATGCAACATAATTTGGCTATTTGAAAATGGAAGCTTTTCCTCTTTTTTGACCATTCCAAATTTATAACTACATTTCTTTTTTAAATTATGGAGTTATTTTTTTAAATAAATGGCTTTTTCTAGCAATTAAAAAAAAACACAAGTACCAACTACGCGTGTGTAGACATAATTTGAATAGGATTTACTATTAAATAACAACTTAATAATTTTAACACAGCAAATATTCAAATCTGTTTTATATTGAGCCAGCACGAATCAATCAATAAGCTCTTAATTACACTTATTTTAACTGTTTTTCCAATAATTTTACAGAAACCATTATTCATGTAACAAAGTTCAGCGGCGTTTATACGAATGAACAGAAAATCAACTACTGATATCACGTCTTCCGTATAATATAAATAAATAACATAGAAATACAATTTAAACGCTAACTACATATAAATAAATGTTAAAATAGTATTACAATATGCATATTTTATCATTATTTACATTGCGAATGATATAAATATGATTGTGATAAGAATTGTAGATGTCAAAGTTATCTTAGATTTGAATTATGATTTAACCGACTGAGTCAGACGATATTAAACGGTTTGTACCTACATATACTGACATAACATTAAACTTTCTGAAGAGAAAAAAAAAATACAAAAGACTCAACGTAAAAACCAAGCACAGATACTAAATGCTACGGTAAATAGATAGATAAAATTATTTATTCTTGAACCAAAACATTACACATTAAATAAGCTCCACAAAACCGAATAATCGGTTTGCCCGTGGAAGATGAAAAATACATACAAATATATACAAATACATGCACTTACAGTAGGCGCGCGAGTTCATGTCTATCGGGGCCTGAGGTGACGCGCGGGGGCAGCGCGCCCCTCCTTCACCCACCTCGCCGCATTCGTCCGCAGTCGAGGTCGTCACCTCAGGCCCCGATAGACATGAACTCGCGCGCCTACTGTAGTTGTAAAGATATATGTTACACATAGTACATGAGTCGGTTGCATCTTACATCTATTATTACATTTTGCAAAACTTTTTTTATTTTTCGTTCCTATTTTAATATGATGAGGTATTTTATTGTATAGGTAAAGGAAGTCTGTCTTAGTGTTCTTCCTCCAAAATAGTTATTAACACGCGTTAATTTATATTTTCCATGAGCTACACTGTTACGTTGTACGTGACATCGTAACGAATATAAATTTAATTAAAATTTTTACAGACAGACTAAACAATAAAATTAAACATTAATATGAAAGCCACAGGGCGTAATTAGTATTGGAATTGGGAGTGACGGTTCATTCTAGAATTTTTTAAAATCAACCTATAGGAAGGACTCACCTCGTCGATCGACTCGACAGATGCGCACCGTTCCCTCATTGGTTCGTTCTTTTAAAGAACAGATCGTTCACGTTCATCAGATACCGCGCGTCTTTTTTCCATTTTTGTCATCGCAAGCAACTTGCGGAGAAGCACGTTAAATACAAAGAGTTTTAATTATTTTAAATAATTTGATGCTGTAAAAGTACCCCAAGGCTCCTCGGGCCCCACGTTGGGCGCCACTTGTCTTACGACGGGGAACAAAAAACAATAAAACTAAATGAAAAAATTTTACAATTAATCAAAATATGACATAGTTGTTTTCATTTTTTAGTTAAGTTTAGTTGTGTACCGAGAATTGGTACCAATGATTTGAGATTTCTGTAAGTCTCAACTTATAATCTATGGTATATAATCTATGGTTTAAGGCCAATCTTCTAACCATTAAATGAATAACGTCATCAAATATTTACTAAGGGGAATCATGAAATTTATCGCCATATCGTAACTTATACTTACCTATATTATACTTTTGATATTATCATTCCCAGCCTTAGAATAAAAACAAACTGGAGTAGTTACACATATGTTGTTTTCTTTGTCAAACATATTGTCAGGTCAATAGGGTGTTGAAATAACGCACACAAACACTATAACATAATTCCATTGTACACATTGCAAAAAATCGAAACACGAACACGAAACTATCCGTACATTACAATCATTGCTGTCATCTTTATCTTTATCTTTACTCTTTACTTCTTATAAAACAAAGTCGTAATTATTGTATGTATGTCCCTATGTGAGCTTATAACTTCAAAAATAGGCAACGGATCTTGATGCGGTTTTGTTAATAGATAAAATGGTTCAAGAGGATGGCTTTTTTTGCATAATTTGTTGGGGTTTGCTGTATATTTGATAAGATATGATTAAATTTGCTGAGAAACTCGGACGCGCGCGAGCTATAAATGAAAACGCTGCCTTATCTATGTGAGGTACAACCAACTAATGTATAGAGGAATCGTTTGTCACCTATAGTTCTTCAAAAAGTCCGCGAGGGCATATGTCTATCTTTTAAGGGAAACCCACTGTGCCCATAATAATGATCAAATTCAATAGGGTATTTTGAAAAGCTATTTGTGTGTATATAGTAATATTTTTTATCAAATTAAATAGCTTAGTTAGCCTACGCAATTAATATAGATTATAACTGCTCTTTACAGTATGCAATTTAAATGAATATCTTAGGAGATATGACGAAAAAAGAATTACGCGCTATAAAATACATAAACTGTTGGCTGAGCAACGCGAACGTTCCTCGATCTTCTATCCATATGGATGTTTAAGGATGTTTATTGTGCTTTCACGTAAAGACGGATGAATGGACGGACGGAAGACTGGATGGATTTTCATAAAACTTTCCAATGGAAAATGGAATAGTAAATGAACAGATTTTTTATCCTTTTTACCGCGGGTAACACCGCGGGGCACAGCTAGTATCTTTTAAATGCCTTTTTAGCAGGTTTTTATCGTCTGGCAATGCCTCTCTCTCCAACCCATTTACGTCTCACTGTTAGGCACGGACCTCCTCCACTTTAGGAGGTATTATGGTCTACTGTGCCGCGCTGACTAAGCGTGTTGGCACAGGGTTTATTTTCAAGTTTTTTGTCTCTCACAGAGGATGTAATCTGTGTGCAATATCCCTTTGCTGACTTTTACAGTACCCTTGGGAGGAGTTGGAGTGGTGACATTTGTAATGTTTATCTGTCACCACACGGACATACCATTATCGTCTGACATTGCCTACTCCTATTGAATTAACGCTTTAAGTTTCCAACGTATAACGACATATTTATCGGTCGCATTACTCTCAGTTTTATGAACACACTCCAGGCTTTATACAGTTATTTTTACTCTATCTGATTGGATGCTCTATTGTGCGTAGAATTTCAATAAATATAGAAAGAAAACACTTATATGCATACTTTAGACAAACGTTGATTGTTCAATTGGCATTGTTCATATTTTTTAAAACTCTTAATTCAAAATCCATTTCGGGGAATAGTTTCTGATCTTGATCTATTAGTTTTTTTCAGAAAATTTGCTATATTAACGATTGTTTTCCAAAACAGCAAATGATCTCTATTTGCCCTTGAAATGAAGGACTTCAAATATTGGCGTTCTGAGGGATATGCTACTCTGTGGTGGAGTTGAAATAGGTCTATTATATCAATTTGGCAACTTTAAAAATATGTATTGCAATCACAGATTGCAATCTGTCTTAAGTCTATCAGGAAAAGTCAATACACAGATTGAACCGTTTATTTGCCTTTGAAATTTGAGGGCTTTCCTCGATTACTTAGGAGATAACTATCAGATCCTGATCTAGTGCCAATGGGACCACACGGAAACCACCAGCTTTCAAATAAAAAAAGAATAATTAAAATCGCTTCCCCCAGTTAAAAGTTATGAGGTAACAAACATAAAAAGAAACATACAAACTAATTGAGAACCTCCTCCTTTTTTAAGGAATATTATACGAAGATGACTTTCTAGCTATGAGATACGGAAAAATGGAAACTAAATCCTATGCCACCACGCCTGGTCACCGCGCATAGACCAAAATCCCTCTCAAAATAAAGGAGACTCGTGCCTAACAGTGGGACGTCAATGAACTAGAAGGAGGAGGAGGATCTTACAATTCTATCTTAGGTGTCATAAGTCACGTCTAATAAATGCTTCCATTACCAATAAAAGCCTACACATTATTTAGGCTGACAACCCTTTTAGCCATTATCAATCGCCCGGAAAATAGAACGAAGAATCGGCTAATGTTACCAGCAGAAAAAAACTAGTTTGCTTTTTAATCAATTTGTCTTGCTATAGAAAGAGTAACATCATTGCTTTGTGAAAGTAAAAAAGATTGCATTTTTTTTTAATTACCGTTAACTCTTTGTTTCTAGAAGAGACTTTGGCTTTAAGAATCTGTATCCAATGCCGTATAAAAATTTAAAAAAAGGAGTAGATTTTTTTTAGAGACGATGCAATATGTTTGTTGCTTTTTCAGGTTCAATAATCCTGCTTGTACCGAAAAAAAGAACAATACTACATCTAATAATAATAAAAAGACATCTAAATATAAATAAATAATTAAATAAGTGTTAGAAAAATATTGTATTGCGGTGTGTGCAAATTTCAGGTTATTCTTAAATTATTTAATTTAGGGCTCCAAGGATCTTAGGATTTTTTTTAATTGAGAAGCTTTAAGTCAATTAGCTTTGAGTCCTTTAACAAAAAATGGCGCATTAATAATACTTGACAATCTTTAAATTGGCTTCATATACAACGATCTAAGTTAGTAAAACTATTAAATATTCTACTTTAGCGGCCGATAAGCCGGCAATGGTAACACAAATATTGTGCCAATATTTTTTTATTTAATTGTAACACATAAGGGCACAGAATTTATAGCCGTGCGTGTATAGAATTGAGACAAAGGTATGTAACGTTAGATTATTTTGTTCTAAAACGTATTTAATTGGAGAAATCCTAGCATTTCGTTTGATCCGGAGAAAAAACAAATAAAGTTTATGACCTAGGGGCCAAGTCTGCTATTAAATGTTGTGACAATGATAGTTCAATAACACCAAGTGTAGGGAAATTATGGTGAATGGTAATGCCAATATGGCGCCCATATTGGCATTACCATTTACCATCATTTCCCTACACTTATTTCATTACTTGGAGTCGCCGCCAGATGTAT
The DNA here is from genome assembly GCA_916999025.1 of Orgyia antiqua. Taxonomy (NCBI): domain Eukaryota; kingdom Metazoa; phylum Arthropoda; class Insecta; order Lepidoptera; family Erebidae; genus Orgyia; species Orgyia antiqua. The sequence continues at coordinate 27,071,045 of OU779869.1, forward strand.
TTTTCCTCTACAATCTTCTGTACAATGTCATAATCTCTTGTGTACGTACTTTTCTTTTCTATTGTTATTATTTTTCTATATTTACTGTAAACAAGTGAACCCGTAAGTACATGCTAGTTAACAAACAGGTAGGAACATTAACAATGACCTTGTCATGTGTTTTGCACTCGTAATGGATCTCACATATTCTAAGGTTTCCGTTCTACTTAGCTTACGCTACGTTAAACAAGTACTTTATGGTATAATTCTTTATAATGTATTGTTTTGAATTAAAATCTCAGTTAACGAGTATTATTAAACATGAGATTCGTTTTGTTATTGCTCTATAATTATGATACGCTTATTTAAATAATAGATAGTTGAATAAATAGCTAAATAAATGGAAGCCATCCAAACATATTTCCGTGGCTTCGGAAATATGTTTGGATAGCGCTCTATAGTCTCTGTCTGTTGATGATCATGATAAGCAACAATATCAACTTACGAGATTAAATGTCAGTTGTGTGAAAACAGAAAGTATATTTTTTTAAAGGAAGCGACAGTTTTCCGTTATAGATAGATAGATAGATATATTTATTTGCTAAAACACGTGTATACATACAAACAATAAATATAAACAATAGAATGCATGCAAGGTGTTACACTATTTCAAGTTCAAACATGTTTTGCCATTCACATGACGTGCAAATATCGGTTAATTAAAATTATAATTATGCAATTTTTAAATGAGATTAGCAAAAACAAAATCTTAATTTAATAATTATTATATAGAATTAATTATTACATAAGAATTAATTAAGATGTCAAAGATTATATAATAATAGTAGGTACAGCAGCGTGACAAAACTATGATGTCATAAAGATTAAAATAAATGTCAACCAAATTAATGTCAATTAAATTATATGTCAATCAAATTAAATTTCAAATTACTTCAATTCGGGATCTGAGAGGAATTCGGTGACACTGTAGTATGCTTTCCCAAGTAAAAATGATTTTAGCCTTGTTTTCAATATCTTTGTTTCAAGGTCTCTCCAGTTTTTAGGAATCCTGTTAAATAATAGAGGAGCCATGCAGAATACGCTTTTATTCATAAGAGTGGTGCGAGAATTATGCAAGCATAGTCTAGTGGCGTCTCGTCTGTTTCTAGATGCCACATCAGCCAACAATGGAAACATACTGGGGTTCTTTTTTACAAACATAATAACCTCCATAATATAAAGACATGGTACGGTTAGAATGTTATGTCGTTTAAAAAAGGGCACACAACTGTCCGTTACCTTTAACGCAAACATGCTCCTAATACACCTTTTTTGTGCTCTAAATATAACAATTTTATTAGTAGAATTGCCCCAAAATATCACTCCATATCTGAGTGTGGATTCAACTAATCCGTGGTAAGCAACAAGTAATGCATTAATATTAACTATGTGTGATAATCTGTATAAGGCATAGGCATGACTAGATATTTTTTTGCTTGTTATGTCTATATGACTTTTCCAATTCAAGTTTTTGTCAATTGTAAGTCCTAAAAATTTCGTAGTATCAACTGAGTCAATTTGAAAATTATTAAAAGGTATGTCAAAATTAAATGTCATAGTACGTTGGCTAAAATGCATAATTACAGTTTTGTCTACATTAATTATCAAATTATTATTATTTAACCACTCTTTCGCTTTCGTCAATGTGTTCAATATGTCATTTTTATAATTATCCTTACTCTTACAAGGTATGATGATCGTACTGTCATCAGCAAAAAGTTATGCGTTATGCTGTAATTGTATATATGTGATTGAAAAGTCACCGGGCGACGGCCATTATGTTGCAAGGCGCTTTTATTGAATGTAACGTAAGCTAAATATATTGTTCTTTGTCTGTAGGAGTTAATACGACATTAATTGCCCACGATCCTGTATGACGAATCAAGTCATTTACATTTTATACGACGGAATAGAGCGGACCTTGTAGGCAACAAACTGTCTGTTCATTTTTAACCGACATAAAAATAAGGAGGAACTTCTCAATGCGTTTATATATTTTTTTATTTTTTTTATGTTTGTTGCAGCTTGGTGTTACATAGCATGCCTTCGTCGATAAATATTTTTATTTATTTAAATCAAAAATTACACAGATAGGTATACAAAATATGCACTTTTTATATACTATTCAACACTAAAAGAATTTTTCAAATCTGTCAAGTGGTTCCTGAGATAAACGCGTTCAAACAAACAAACTGTTCAGCTTTATATTTTTAGTATAGATTATGCTACATTAGTTAACTAACTATTATGACGAGCCTCGTGGTTGAGTGGTTAAAGTAACAGACTGCCAATCAAGAGGTCGCGGGTTCGATTCCCACTCGGGACAATCATTTGTGTGATTTTTCTAATTTTCATAAAAATGTTTGTGCTGCGTCTGGGTGTTTCTATGTATCATAAGTATGTATTTACAAAAGAAAAGTAGTATATGTATTCTATCCGTATTCTGGTACCCATAACACAAGCATATAAGCTTAGCTTGGGACCAGAGGACGTTGTGTGAAATGTCCATGAATATTTATTTATTTATTATTTATTTATTTATTATTTATTTATTTATTCCTTCCATAATGGCAAGAGGTAGAGTAGAAAATATAGATGGGTGATTTAAGATACGGGTAAAGGTAGTGTTAATGTTTGTCAGAACAATATAGATTTATTTAAATAGTCAATTTATAAAAATACTAGCTGACCCGGCAAACGTTGTTTTGCCATACTAATAAAAAAAAGGTTTGAAAAATAGATGTTGGCCGATTCTCAGACCTACTGAATACACATGTAAAATTTCATAAAAATCGGTCAAGCCGTTTCGGAGGAGTACGGTAACTAACACTGTGACACGTGAATTTTATATATAAGAAGATATCTTTCATTTCTCTTGTACAAAAATAAGAGTATTTAAACAGTTGACTATCACAATATCATCCGCTTTTAGATATAATTTTTTTTAATAATATCAGAATTTCGAACATTCAGTAAAATAACTCTATCCAATAACCAGATCTACGTAATAAATAAATATTCATGTACATTTCACACAATGTCCTCTGGTCCAAAGCTAAGTTTTTATGCTTGTGTTAGGGTTCGTTTCTTTTGTAAATACATACTTACGAGTATAATACATAGTAAACACCCAGACGCAGTACAAACACTTGTATGACAATTATAAATATCACACAAATTTAATGATTGTCCCGAGCGGTAATCGAACCCGCGACGACACGGACGTCGTGAACGACAGCCCGTTATAGAAACTACTAGACCAGAAGGCCCATTAGAATAGTGTATAAATAAAGTTCACAATTGTGTTCGATAAACCACATACAAAAGTACTATTTGTTCGATTCCAAATGTCTACTGAAGTCTGTCAAGTGCCGAAGAATAGTTATATAGAACATGTAGATGTAAGAAAAGTTCTTCACAAGGCACCAACACAACGATATGCGATGTTGTAAACAAAATAGGTCAACATAATAGGTTTGCTTTGTTTAAGTGTGTCTCGAGGAACCCTTTCTTTTGAAAGTGCTGTTTATATCATAAGGAAACTGACGAAGGCAATCGTCTTTTATAAAACAATGTTATTTTTATATAGATGGTGGGTCGACGTTTAAAATTGAGGAGAATTTGTGGATTAATGGTACTTCATAGAATAACGACGTATCATAGACAAACATAGATAAATTTTCACGCACACATAGATATATACGTGGCATCAAGCCGACTGAGTGATGTAGCCATAGATACTATGTCTGTTATATCATAGACACAGTACTAATAAAGATTATCAATTCCCATACTTTGGCATGTTCGCCATAAAATGCACGCTAAATCTAGGTGGCGCTGTTCACTAGCGTAACAACTTGTATAAAACGGACGTTGCAATAAGATACGTTTAGACAGAAAAAAATTAACTTAAATTAAAAGTCTAATACATATTTAAAATGTTACATTCAACGAAAAAATACAATAATAATTATTTTCCACTGATTAGTACATGCAAATAACCTCTTACGATAAAATAACCTCTTGCGATAGATGGCAGATGATTCGCTTCAATGATCGCTTTGTTATTTTTAACACAGTTTTTAACTAGATGGCATTTTAATATATTTAAATCATTGATTGGTGTTACAAAAACTATTATTATTATTTTAGGGTATTAAATATTAGTAAGTTTTAAGAACAATAATATATTTATAGTTTTATAAAAAAAATAATTGGTCAAGTGCGAGTCGGACTCGCGCACGAAGGGTTCCGTACCATTATCTATGCAACATAAGGCAACGTTATTAGTATCGAGCAAGAAACGGTAAAAAAATCATGTTTGTTGTATGGGAGCCCCCCTTAAATATTTATTTTATTTTATTTTTAGTATTTGTTGTTATAGCGGCAATAGAAATACATCATCTGTGAAAATTTCAACTGTCTAGCTATCACCGTTCTTGAGATACTGGGTACGGAACCCTAAAAATCATGTTTGTTGTATGGGAGCCCCCCTTAAATATTTATTTTATTTTATTTTTAGTATTTGTTGTTATAGCGGCAATAGAAATACATCATCTGTGAAAATTTCAACTCTCTAGCTATCACCGTTCTTGAGATACAGCCTGGTGACAGACGGACGGACGGACGGACGGACGGACGGACGGACGGACGGACGGACGGACGGACGGACGGACGGACGGACGGACGGACGGACGGACAGCGAAGTCTCAGTAATAGGGTCCCGTTTTTACCCTTTGGGTACGGAACCCTAAAAAAAAGGTTGAAAAGATAAAAAGTTACAAACTAAATTATCTCATAAAAATCATCAAATTGGTTTATTAAAAAACAGGTAGTATTTATTTGGGTTCAAGGTCAAGCTTGTTAAAACAAATAGTGATGCGCCACTTGATTTCGACGTTTTTAGGGTTCCGTACCCAAAGGGTAAAAACGGGACCCTATTACTGAGACTTCGCTGTCCGTCCGTCAAAAAAATTGGTCAAGTGCGAGTCGGACTCGCGCACGAAGGGTTCCGTACCATTATCTATGCAACATAAGGCAACGTTATTAGTATCGAGCAAGAAACGGTAAAAAAATCATGTTTGTTGTATGGGAGCCCCCCTTAAATATTTATTTTATTTTATTTTTAGTATTTGTTGTTATAGCGGCAATAGAAATACATCATCTGTGAAAATTTCAACTCTCTAGCTATCACCGTTCTTGAGATACAGCCTGGTGACAGACGGACGGACGGACGGACAGCGAAGTCTCAGTAATAGGGTCCCGTTTTTACCCTTTGGGTACGGAACCCTAAAAACGATGTTGCTTGTTATGACGTTCAAATAGCGAGTGTATTCTTAGAAATTACATTTGTCGTGTGTGTGTGCGTGTGTGTGTGCGTACGTGCGTGTATGTGTCTGTGTGTGCGTGTGCGCAAATAGTATATTAGCTTTGGGCGATGTATGTATGTAAAAAAATTGGTCAAGTGCGAGTCGGACTCGCGCACGAAGGGTTCCGTACCATTATCTATGCAACATTAGGCACGTTATAGAACCAAATATTCTGTGAATAGTTAAAGCGTCTACCTGTCAACGTTATTATTATTGAGCAAGAAACGGTAAAAAAATCATGTTTGTTGTATGGGAGCCCCCCTTAAATATTTATATTATTTTATTTTTAGTATTTGTTGCTAGAGCGGCAATAGAAATACATCATCTGTGAAAATTTCAACTGTCTAGCTATCACCGTTCTTGAGATACAACCTGGTGACAGACGGAGGACGGACGGACAGCGAAGTCTCAGTAATAGGGTCCCGTTTTTACCCTTTGGGTACGGAACCCTAATGAACTGTCTCTTTCAGCACATCCTCAATGTATAGGTCGTCATCGTACCTACTGAAAATATTTAACAAAGCCTACCGCTTTGTTAAATATTTTCAGTATCATGTAACAAGTAAGCGTAATAATTGAATGAGATATTTTGTTGTGATGAAAAGTAAAAAGGATTATTGACGTCACTCACAATATCAAAAGAAACAAAGTACTTTAATATTTATTAACAGGTTGTTATATTATGATACTAAATTTATTATAAAATAAGTTTTATTCTATTATCAGCTCGGTGAAGGTCGATTTAGGTTCGGATCTTAGACTATAAAGTATGTTGTTATGGTTGATATATGATATCGTCGAGGCCTTTGACACAAGCCGCCTTCGCGGTGATCGGTGTTTTTGAGAATGTTAACAAACAGAATGAAAGCAACCTTATGCCTCAATAAAGAAAGTATATTTTTAAATGTTGTTGTTCCGTTCGACGTTCATAGCAAAAGCAGCTTTGCGTGTTTTATTGTTTCGTCTTCAATCGTCTTTATGAGGGTTTTTTTTTTTTTTTTTTTTACGTGGGGAATGCATTTACGCACTTTGTGTGGGACTCCCGGGTCAGAAGGGGACCCGAACTACCCACTAAACCCCACGGTGTTCCTCCTCGCCCCTTAGCCGGGCCATGGTAGTCACTCAGGTATTACCATGACCCGACCAGGGTCTTTAAGAGGGTACTGTACTCCTCATTTAGGTATTTGCCTTAGGTATTGCTATCCCTATTTCCGAGCGCCGCGCTGAAAGGGACAAATATAGATGAAGCGGATTTTACCTACAAATTCTTTGAAAAAAGACGTTTCGTACTTCCGTTTTTTTTTCGCGAAAGTTAAACCGATTTTAATAGTTTTTGCGTCATATTATAGATAAAGAATATATCTATGCTTCTATCACTTTCTTTTGTGGTAAAACTTTACCAAATTTGTGTGATAGACGCTGCAATTTTATCTAAAGAAAACCGAAAAAAAAAGTTTTCCGGATCGTCATATTTCTTTTAGTTATTATGTTTTGAAAAAAAGAAAGTGAAACGTATTTTTAGGTGTGGTACCTTGGGTATATTTAGAAGTAAGAGATATTGCGTGTTCACGTAAACACTGTTTATTCACGACTAAGACCAAACTAAGACTAACATATGTCTAATCTTACATTCTGCAGGAAAGGTAACGATCCCGTTATGTTCAAGGGACGCGCTACTTGAAGTTGTCAAACCTATGTCATTAACAGCAATAAATTCTTAACTAATATCGATACAAGTGTGAGAGCGAAATGTTAGGCAAAAACAAAATGTTAAAATGTCTACCATGAGTTGATCTATAAGTGGCTGGGCATACATAAAAATAATATATAATGGTACCAATTCTACATGCACAAGTAAACTAAACTTAACTAAAAAATAAATATTGATTATTTCAATAACACAATTCCGCAATTCGGTACTGTTAACTACACTTTCTTATTATAAAAACGGTGTATTATACTCGTATAATAACAATTTAAGTTACTGTGAATGTGTATAAGAAAATAGTCAATTAATCAAAATACAGCATAGTTGCTTTTTTATTTTTGGTTAAGTTTAGTTGTGCACATAGAATTGGTACCAATATCTGCTTGACCGAGCGTAACTCTCGATGGATTTTTGTGAAATTATTCTTAATAAGGTAAGTCTCAGTAATAGGGTTCCATTTTACCTTTTGGTACGGTCAAGTACGTGTTGGACATGCACGCGAACGGTTCCGTGCGGTTATTATGATGATATATTCGTGACACCAACCACAAATAACACCATATAGCGGACCCCCAAACAATGGGATAAGGGCAGGATGATGATGATGGTGAGTCTGAGTAGGTATTTGTGGTTGTAGTATCATCTGATCTAAGCAAACTGAAAATTTCAGCTCTCTAGCTAAATAGAAAATTTTCATAGTACGAAAACACCGACAAAAAGAAATTTTATAAGTATACATAAATCCAAAATCCAAAATCCCATTTATTTAAACACAGGTATTTAATATACGTTATACATATAAAGTAAAATCACGAAACATGTAAAATATTACAAGCCGCATAGGTATGTACGATGTATCGTGCTGTCGCTAGTCGCGATGGCGATACTACAATCAACTACAAATGTAGGTACAAGAACCTCACGATGCGATAGGCTAAGGAATTGAATGAAACCAGAAACACAACGCGGTAACGTAACGCGCAACGTTGCCAGTTTGACAAACTTGGTAGGTAAGTACTTGATAAGAAGCTTAAAAAAATGAAGTTTGTAGTTTGCGAAAGATATAAATGTATTTACTAATTAACTAAGATATAAATCTATATACTGTAGTAACTAAATTGCCTTTATTTATGTGTTTAAAAATACAAAAAGTGAAACCGCATTATCAAAAATCCACTTTAATTTGAACGCCAGACCTATTAACATTCGTGGCCCTGCTATATAATATGCTTTACCCGATACGCCACGGCACTCTTAAAAAATCGTTCGAAATTTATATGTGTATTCTAAGCCGCAAAAGCGTATCTTTACTTTTTATGATAAAAAAATTGTAAATTCTATGATAAACATATTAAACTATTCTATGATAAACAAAATTGTGTTCATTTCAATTTTTCAGATTATCTGAGGTAAATTTACAACTAGTTACGTAATTGATTTATCAAGATTATGAAATAGTGCCATCTGCCATTTTTTTTTAGTACTACCGCTATACAACGTGACGTAGTAAGATTATGAATGATTATTGATTACGATAAATTATGTGATTTGATACGCTTAGTGCCATCTGTAGATTCAGAGTGTAATGATAATTGAGTTTCACAATTTGTTGGGAGGTTATATGTCTTTATTATACTGTGTCTATGGTTATATCTGTGGTTGTTTATTGATTAATTTACAAAATTAAACAATGATGACGGATGACCAAAACTAGCTTTCTTTTTAAGAATGTAATTATAATTTTTTTTATAAAATATAGGTATATAACTAGCTGTTGCCCGCGACTCCGTCCGCGGGAAATTTAGAAAACTTCTCATCCCTTTTTTTCGCTATAAAAGGTAGCCTATGTCCTTTCTAAGGGTCTAAAGATTGTCTGTGCCAAATTTCATCAAAATCGGTTGAGAGGTTTAAGCGGAAAGCATAACAGACAGACAGACAGAGTTACTTTCGCATTTATGATATTAGTCGGGATAATTATAAAAAAAATAAGTATCCGTAGCGTATATCTGTAGCCTTCCTCGATAAATCTACTATTCAAAACAATCTAAAAAAAATTTAAAATAGAACCTTTGGCAGTGGTTCTGGAGATCAGCGCGTTCAATTTTCAGCTTTTTAACATTAGTATATTTATACATTACCTAGCTGACCCGGCAAACGCTGTTTTGCCATATAATTGTTAGGGGTGGAAAACCCCCTTAACCCACTTAGGGGGATGAAAAATAGATGTTGTCCGATTCTCAGACCTAACGGATATGTACACAAAATTTCACGAAAATCGGTCGAGCCATTTCGTAGGAGTATAATTACAAATACCGTGACAGGAGAATTTTATATATTAGACATTAGTATAGCCTGTATACGCTTATGTCGCGGATATGGCATCAATGCTCAATTTTATTAAGATTAAAAACGGAACTCTATTCTTACTTTCACATTTTCACGGATAAAACGACACCCGGTGTCCATATTGTTTTATTCAACAAATCTTTCTACTTCTCGCTTCGGACATAATACATTCAAACATTAAAATTAATGGCGTACATTATTTCTGTCTGTTTATATTCGAATTATAAATAAATAAATAAATAAATATTCATGGACATTTCACACAACGTCCTCTGGTCCCAAGCTAAGCTTATATGCTTGTGTTATGGGTACCAGAATACGGATAGAATACATATACTACTTTTCTTCTGTAAATACATACTTATAATACATAGAAAACACCCAGACGCAGGACAAACATTTCTATGACGATTATAAACATCACACAAATATTTGTCCCGAGCGGGAACCGAACCCACGACCTCGTGATCGGCACACCGTTACATGAACCACTCAACCACGAAGCTCGTCTGATTGATGATGATTGATTATTAAAATAGTTTTTTTCTGTTTTTTTAATAATTAGTATTTTAAATTTCAATATTTTTCGGCGATAAACGGCTCAAACGCTATCAGTAAATATGTCTAAAACCATCACTAGAAAACCTGTGTCAGTCTGTCAGGTAACACGAAAACGACTTTCCGTTTAGGAGCGACGAGTGTAGTGAGTGGGATTCGAAGCCACTGACTAGCAAAAGTCGATTAACGAACTTTTAACTCACAACATCCCACTTTTATGTGGGAAGTTATGAAAGCAGTTACTAAACGCAAAAAATAAGACATTAAATCTCGTTAAATAAGTAATAAGCGATAACGTCTGATCGAACTCTCGAGGGAAATAAAAAGAGATTACTCTGTCACAAAAGAGTTTTCATTGAAAAAAAAAATCGAGTTTCAATATTAGGCACGGTGGAAACTTTTTTATAACATAAGCAATGTAATTATAATAATATCGGTGATTAAAACACCATTTATTCGAACCAGGCAGTTTTACGTAAGTTTTCCAGAATAAATAGCGATAAATACAATATTGTTATTAAGCTTCCGCTGTCCGTCCGCTTTTCCGGAAATCGAATCCGTGACCTCAGAACATAACAGGCACTAGCCAGCGCTATGAAGGTACAGTCTTGTAGAATAAGTAGTAAGTACACCTTGACGCACAACAAACATACATATTTATCACACGTATTAATCTCAAACGGATAATAAAACTTAAACCTTCACATAGAATAATGATCTGGTCCTGTAAATAAAGCAAAACGTAGGGTCTTACAGAATTACGAAATTCAAAAAGCGTATTAGCTTTGTATAAATTATACTACTTAGTTTAAATAACAATAGCCTGCCAGTATTATGCTGTTCAAATTAATTAAATATGATAATCAAGAAAACCCAAACATAAGCTTTCATTTTATTCCAAGTTTATGCATTCCTAATGTTAAACAATTAAGTAGCGTAAAAAAAAGAAAATTGGGTTTTATTTTCAGACCGCGTTCACATACCACACATTCCATTTTCAAATTTGAATTAAAAACATGTAAAAGGTTTTAATACTTCTACTCTATGGTTTTGTTTTTCGCGGGAAAATTCGATATGATTTTTATCAGGTCACAAGAGGAGCGGCACCCGCCGCTCGCGACGTTCGCGGCGGGACTACCCGCACGAACTGGTCCACATCTACCTATAGATTCTATAGCTCGGACTTATCCAGACATTGTAAACCAAGGTATTACGTATCTCTGAGTGAGGTAAATGTGAAAAGCACTGAGGCTATAAGTTTCATTTAAAAGAAAATTGTATGAGCAGTTGCATTTACAAAAAGGCGAATTTCCAGCAAAGTATCTTTGGAATATAAATAAAACATTAGAGACTAGTTTTACTAGGAATTTGTTTTTTAATATAGTTATTTATGCTGAAGTATTAATTTGCTAAATATCGAAGTGCGTTGGTACCTGCTATTTTCGAAGTTTAAACATAAGTCCTCACTTCCTCGAACGTGGTTGCCAATTTTATAACTTTACATATGCCTTGGTATAACGTTCCATTGGTTTAGATCGACTGAGCTGTGATGTGTATTTGATCATAAGTAAGTTCTATGGTGTGTGAAACTGCGTAACTCTGAAAATGTGCGTTTCCTAAAATCAAATGTAACTAAAATGTTTCTTAAACCTTATCACGATCTGATACGTAACGATTGTCAACTGGGATGATAAATGGGTTGGTAGCAAGACAAATTGGCCTTGTAAGGACTCCTATATATTTATGTAACTATACCATTTGAAAAGGACTAATAAAATATCGTTTTAGTAAATCGGTCGTCTTAATTTCGTGAAATTCACTTAGTTAATAAAAAGTGTTTTTGAATTCTGTAATTAGTAAGATGAAATACTTATATAGATCATCATTATCATCATAAAACCACGCCTTTTCCCCATGGGGGTGGGCAGAGACTATAGAGAGCAATCACTTACGATCCAAACATATTATTGAGGAATATACTTCAAATGCTTTATGTAACAACAAAAGTATGTTTCTACTGTATTTTATGAAGTTTAAGTATTTTAAAACAGAATTCCTGAAGAGTAATTAACTAGATTTGTTATTCAGAAACAACGCGCTTCATTCGGAACATTTCTCTGCATATTCATGCAAATCTCTGTTAACTACAGTGACTTTAGTGTTAGTGGACAAACAATAAACAGCGATAATTCGATTTCTACCGAACTGGGCTATATTTACACTCTAATAACAAGTCTAGTAATTTGCCAAGCACAGAAAAATATCAATCTGAAATATGAAACTCAATCAATGAATCATTCATTCATCGATCAGCCTTTCTATGCTCACTGCTGGACAGAAGCCTCTCCAAAGAATATTACAACCCACGGCTCTGCAACATTTATATCCAGCACCTGATAGCATCGTTCCACATTAGTGGGTAGGTATGTTGTTAATTGAGAACTATATACTTCTCCACCGATTGTCACTCCGACCAGCGTTATGGCCTGACCATAGACAAATTCAAGATCATCTCAAAGTCAAAGTATTTTTATTGTGTTCAAATAGGTAAATAAGATGTTGAGATCTGTAGAAATTAAAACAGGTTTCACTATATCCTGCCATTTAGGCGTACAACATTGGTCGTGATCAACATTCCATATTTAAAAAAGAATTGATAGAAAATTCCAGATAAAACAATGGCATTCGATATTAGAAAGCACAACGTTATGAACCTAATTAAAAGTCATTTAGCCTCGATCGTTTCAGCTCCTGTCGAGTTTATAATGTGCCCTTATTACCTCAAATACTTTAACTTTATAAAAGAGTATTATAATGAACATATAGACAGGGCATTATTACCGGCATTACGAAATATAAATACTTTCCTAATTGCAATTTACAAAACCCATGAAGCTTTATAAAACTTTTTTGTTCTCGACTGAGGTCGAACTTTAGCACAAGTAAAATATAGAAGAAAATAATTAAGTTATTTGCCAATTCATATTATGCATAGACTAATTTCTAAATAAACGTATTTCAAACTTTCCATTTTGACATGGCCCACAATGATGGCTTGAAATCTCCGAAATATCTAGCTAGATTTAAAAACTTACTAGATATAGGTACGCGTTAAATCCGTTAAAAAACCGGTGAAGTAGGTACGGGTTTGACGCGCACACGAAAGGTACCAGACTGTTATTATCAGAATATATTCGTCATATTCCCGGCCCCAAAAAAACGGGATAAGGGCAGGAGAATGATGATGATGAGGATTTGTTCAACTGATATACATAAACTGTAAAATTTTCAGCTCTCTAGCTATCACCGTTCCAAAAATACAGCCTGGTCACCGACGGACGGACTAAGTCTCTGCCATAAGGCCCTGTTTTACCTCTTGGTACCAACACGAAAAGGAGATTGTTTTGAAAAAATTAGAGAGAGAATATTGCTATACTTATCTGTAACATCGTATATTCTCAATATAAGCTAATTTTACATAGAATTGTCTCAAACAGCAATTAGAGTGGTTTTCAATGTCCTTGAGACAGTTTCTAGTTTCCATTGTGGCGAGTATTAAATACTTCGATGAATGTTACGGTAAACAACGAAGGTAAAGTAAATGACAAACTAAACACAACACAACAACAATATAAATAAAGCTTATTAAAATAGGCACTAAGGTTTAAGTGTCTGGTGACCTTTTAGTCTAGCCAATTCACTTTCTACTGGCCACATAGCCAGAGAAGTTACGCTTAAGTTTAACCCTATATTCAAACAATATAATCCTATACGAGCAACTTGGTTCTGGATTATTCTATCTACACTAGTACTAGGATTAATGTATGGTGTTCTAGATCACTAACATGATGTACATTGCTTGGTAACTAAAGTAAGTAGTCAAAGTAGATTAAAATACGTAATTAATAATGTCTGAAATGACCTTTTGAAGATGTCGTTTGATTTCCAGTCTTGTGGTTTTAATTCCTCGATTAAACTCGATTTGGATTAATATTATAAACACGGAACAGAAATCAAGTGGAACTGCAATGTAACAAAATTACTATAGAAACCAGTGTCGCCAAACGCACACAATTATACCGATAATCTTATAATGTACTACATATAAACAAATTGTTTGATTGGTCGTTTACATTTTATACTAAACTAGCATAAGCCATATAACCTACATCTGAAAATAAACCTTCTTATTCTGGAATAGGGTTCAATTCGCTGTAGTTGGAAAAGTATTTAACACCTTTTGTAATCTAAAGTCAAACTAAAATTGATTGACGAGTAAATTCCGCTACTTGACGATAGATGGCGCATTTACCAGTGGTCGCAAATAGAAACACAATTTCGTTAAGAGTAAAGGTGACAATCGTGTGCACTAACGTGTCATTGCTGCTATTCCATCAAGGCCGTACCAACCCGAATCACATTACCGATATCGATATATGTCATCATCCTCCTGCCCTTATCCCATTATTTGGGGTCGGCGCAACATGTCTTTTTCTTCCATAATCTTCTATTAGCCGTCATGTCTGTGTCAACTCCTCTTTCTTTCATCTCCTCTTTCACACAGTCCATCCATCTTTTCTTAGGTTTACCGATTATTACCGATATCAATATATAGTATATACCTACCCATTTCTTATTTTTTTTTTGTTTTTAGTTTCTCTATAAGAACATAACATCATGTCTAGTTTCCTCAAAGCGTAGGATTTTTAACTACTGAAATATTGGTGTACAAGAGGGAGAAAGAGTGTCGTTGTTTTATGTGATAAAAATATACACATTTATGCGCGGTTATGCAGCCGACTTACGATCACGAGGTCGCGGGTTCGATTCCCACACAGGACAAATATTGGTGTAATGAACACAGATAGCTGTATTACGTCTGGGTGTTTTCTATCTAGTCAATGTATGTACAGTAGAACTTCGTTAAGTTAAAGTCCAAGGGAAACACAAAATATTTTCAGTTAAAGATTGAGGTTTTAAGTTATCAAGGGTCTATGTCAGAGATACCCTTGGTTCCTAGTTTTAATCGAATGCGTCAGATGAATTGGTTCAATAAAATACAGAAGTTAAAATAATCATAATATTTAATAATTCACATTGCACATTGCAGGTTTAGTCTACTTAAAAAAGTCTGTGATTTCCTTTTGTTTTAAACGCTTCACAGTTTCTAAATCGATTATATCGAATCGAGAATAAATTATCTTTTATGTTGTTACGTTGCTCTATAAATGATCGTACGCATCTATCGCATCTATCCACTTTTCTTTGACGGTAGCGTCTTTGGGAAACCTAAAAATGTTTACGGAGGATGAGAATAACTTATTATATAATTAATTAATTATAATAATTTCACTATTATGTAATAGTTTGATTACATTTCCGCTATCAAGCATCTACGCAGAATGATACAACTCTCAAAATTAATTTTGTGAATGTGATGTAGACCGCCTTACATTCATATTGTAAAGTTACTTACAAATACAATTACAAATAAATAGTAAATTACAAATTTTCTAATATCGGCATTTATCGATAAACTGAAATCTGACCTAAGTACATCACTAATTGAGTAGCGAAGTACTTTTAAGAACGAAATAATGAATATAATCAATGTAAAATAAACTTTAATTAAACGACATAAGGTTGATTTTAGCGAGACGTTGCAATAAATTATTAGTAAATTGGAATTAACTAAAATTTTATTAGAATCAAATGATATTGTACTTACCGATGGTACGAAATACCTCCATTTTTAAGATTTCTTCTCCTACTATTATTCTTGCACTCCAAAACTGAACAATACGGCATATCTACGGCGAAATGAGCTTGTCGCGATACTAACAAAACGAGTTACTGTTAGAACAGTCTGAATACGACTAAGTAAGTACTTGTGCGACTGGAGATCAAATAAGCGCAACAGTGCTTAATTGTGACACGCGTGCCACGCCTACTTCACACTTCCATTGATCTCTGTTCCGTGATTATAAATGCGAAAGTAACTCTTTATCTGTTTGACATAATATTTTCTAACACTTGCGCGACTCATCTGTTTAAATAAAACTACTTTTTACGGATTTAGACGCGTATATTTGTTTTAAATTTTGGTTTTAAATTTTGGTCTCACCCGTGACCATGGTGACTGCAAAGTCTCCGAAACGTCGGGCCAAAATTAAAAACAAATATACGCGTCTAAATCCGTAAAAATTGTTTTATTTAATCTTTATCTGTTTGTCTATCTATTTCAAAACCGGTAAACGCCAAAACCAATAAACTGATTTTAACTTCATTTGGTGCACAGAATTAGTCTACAGGCTAAGAAAGAACATAGGCAACAGTTTAATTTGAAAAAACGTGATTCTAAATTTCATCCAAGGCTATTCAAAGTATTCTATTATGTTTACCCTACTGTTAGGTCGAGACCCTATAAAGGCAAGAGGATTTGGCAACGTCGAGAAAAAAAGTCATTATTGTTACGCACTCAGATTACTGAAATGTAATGCATAGCGGTCATTTTATCTGCAACTAACTGATAAAGTCTTAACAGTGGCAGTTAAGCAGTTTGTGAAAAATATAGCGTGTGGTTGAAAGGTTGCGGAAGAAACTAGTTCTAAAATTACGCGAAGCCAATTATTAAAGGATATTTAAGCCAACTATGGTCCGGTACCATCTTCCATTATTGTACTTTATCTACCTTCTACTAACTCCGACCTTTCTCGAACTCCACATTCAGCAAAGAAGGACATCGGTCAGAGACACAATAACCATTAAAATTTTACATAAACTGTAACAATAAAACGTGAATACACAACATAGTCCATCAACAATAAAAGCACTTTTTTAAAGCTCTTTCAAACACCGATTTCGAAAGAACCAGAAATGTTTCTTTTAGGATTTGAAATTGACCTCATTAATTTTAAGGCGATAGAATATTGATAAATGTATTGAAAGTGAAACATACCGTTGTTAGGCTCTTGACCAGCGTGAGTAATGTAAGAAAATATTGACTGAATGGCTGCTCGGCCTGTCTTACGATGAGACTGAGAATATTATTATAGCCAATCGATTTTGACGTTATATATCTCATGACATTGCGCTATACCTTAAAATCCCTCGATGAATAAAATATTTAACAACTCGAACATTTTATCAATTACAGTTTTAGCATATCTTTTCAATCATCCAATTTTAGGTATATAATCATCCCCTATTCCCACACCTTAAAGGATACATTCTAACTAACCGTCTCGCAGTACTCAACCACGATGCAAAACAATTAATATGTAAACATTCTAGTGCCTATCTCCAATTATTTCGCATAATACTTACACCACACATTCACAATTTATTTATTTATTTCTTACATATAATTATTAATAATATAATAGACATATATATATATATATATATTTACACACATGCACTATACTTACACACATACACACACTCACACACGATTTTTTATTGCTTAGTTATCACTCTAATCATTTACCTATTAGTTAAATATAAGCATGTCTCTCTTTTATAAAATTTATTGTCATCACATTTTTGTTACTATAAAGAATGTAGATAATAGCTGCGCCACAGTGTATCACTACTGCAGCTGTTATCGCACAACTATTATAGTTGTACCCACTAATTTGTTAATGGTTACTGTTAGGTAAATAGAAATAACATGCTGTGTAATTTTAAATGTGATTATATTTTAAATAAAATACAACACTTTGCATTGTAAAAAATGCCATTGACAATTGGCTGTGTTACATGTTGAGTGGAAACGGAAAAAGTGTCAGTGTTGACACACTTAAAATTAGGCAATAATAGTTGCCATAGTGAACTTAATTATTAATACAATTAGTTATCGATTTTAATCGATCACTTTTATGTTTATTTATTAAACATAAGTTGGGCCGGGCCAAAACCATATATATATTAACATAATAACAAACTTATTATAACATACATACTTAATACAAGAAAACCATCTTCAAGTATAAATACATTCAAAAACAGAAATATGCTTAGTTAAGTAGTCTCTAGCCCTACGACAAAGTCTTGGGATCGGCTAACCACTAGGGACTACTCAACTGTTCATCAGAAACAGTATTATTAAGTGGTAATAAACTTAACTTTCTAAATGACCTTAAATATGTTTTATTATTTGGCATCTTTATTTCAGCCACCCTGACCCTACCATCTGGTCCAGGGATAACCCTTACAACTCTAGCCATGGGCCATGTTAATGGAGGTGTATTGTCATTGCGTACAATGACAAGGTCCCCTTCTTTTAAGTTAGGATGACTTTGTAGCCACTTTGGTCTACTTTGTAACTGTGTGAGATAATCACGTGACCAGACATTCCAAAAGTCCTGTTTAATTTTGGTTAAGATATTCCAAAATTTTAATCTATTGATATTTTTATCAGAAAGGTCAGTTTCAGGGTAACTTGACAATGCATTTCCTATGAGGAAGTGGCCAGCCGTTAAATATTCATAACTGGAAACATCCGAACTTATAGGAAGAAGGGGTCGTGAATTTAACACAGCTTCAATTTCTGTAACCACTGTATACAAAGCTTCAAAGGTTAAGGCAATGTTGCCAACAATTCTCTTCAGGTGAAATTTAAAACTTTTAACCCCGGCTTCCCATAAGCCTCCAAACTCTGGTGAATAGCTTGGTATAAATCTAAACTGAATATATTTAGGTATACAATAATTATCAATTGCATCAATGTGCTTTTTTGAAGTAAACAGATCATGTAAAGCTTTTAATTCGTTAGCTGCACCTTTAAAGGTTTTGGCATTATCACAAAATATTTTACTTGGCATTCCTCGTCTAGCAATAAATCGCTTAAGGCAAGCCAAAAATGCTTCAGTGGTTAAGTCGCTTACAAGTTCCATGTGGATGGCCTTAATTGAAAAACAAACAAATATAGCTACATAGCCTTTAGTCACTATAGGCCTTCTTAAGCGTGTAACTTTCACACTGAATGGTCCGCAGAAGTCAACACCTACCACTTGGAACGGTCTGGCAACAGAAAGTCTTTCAGGTGGCAGAGAGCCCATTAATTGGTTTACGGCTGCTGCTTTCATTCTAAAACATTTAACACACCTATTTACTACTTTCTTTACTTCTCTTATGCCATTAACAAGCCAAAAGCGTTGTGATAAAGAGCTAAGTACCAATTTGGCACCAGCATGTAATAATCTTAAATGTTCTTTGTGAATTAGAATAGTTGTCAAGTGACAAGACTTGGGTAATATGACTGGATGCTTTTTATCAAAGGGAATATCATTGGCATTTTGTAACCGACCACCTACCCTTAATATACCAGTCTTATCCAGGAAGGGGTGTAGTTTTGACAAACCTGACTTTACCGGCAAGGACCTATTTAGCCACTCCATCTCTTTAGAAAAATATTTATTTTGTGAGACGCGAATTATTACCAACAAGGCATTATGGAGCTCTTGTGGTGTCAATGACCCACTTTCTTTATCTTTCTTTAAACAATTATTACGAAATCGTAAAATATATGCTACTACTCTCTGCAGCTTTCCAACATCAGAAAATTTATTAAGAAAATCTAATTGGGGTAAGGTCACATTGGTCACTAATTCGTCCTCAAAGGATGAGGGAATGGGCAATTTTACATCACATATAGAGTGCTGAAAGTCCATATGAGACAGTTCCTTGGGACCATGCCACCATAGTTCATTTGATCTTAATTTGTGTGGATCACAGCCTCTAGAAAGTAAATCAGCAGGATTCTTACTTGAGCTAACATAAGACCACATTTTGTCTTCTGTCAGTGTTTTAATTTGATTGACCCTATTTATAATATATGAATTTGATTTTAAATTTGCTGACTTGATCCAAGCAAGTGTAATTTGAGAATCACTATACAAGTGAATAGAAAGTTTTGGTAATCTTGGTTTTAAAATATCCTGAACTTTATTTGCTAGCTGAGCAAGCAATAATGCACTGCTTAACTCTAACTTTGGTATTGTTACCGATTTGTTTAATGGAGCAACTCGTGACTTGGAGCATAACAAGTCAACAGAGACTGTCCCATTAGAATTAAAAATTCTTAAGAAGAGACAACAACCAAGAGCTTTCATGGAGGCATCACAGTAGCCTACAAGTTCCATGGCATCTACTGGATGTGATAAAACACACCTTGGAATAGAGAGAGTGCCCATTGAAATTAAATCATTTAAAAATTTATCCCATGTATTAATATAGTCTTGGGGCAGAACAGCATCCCAGTTAATATTAAGTGCCCATAGAGACTGCATGAACAGTTTAGCCACTACTACAATGGGACCTAAGAGACCAAGAGGGTCAAATATTTTACCAATAAAACTTAATATTGTTCTTTTAGTTTTTTGAGTGTCATCCATCATGGGACATTGAAACAACAAGGAATCTGTGAGTACATTGTACTTCAAACCAAGTGTTTTAATTATATTGTCTTTATTTAAGTCAAT
Organism: Orgyia antiqua; assembly: GCA_916999025.1. Lineage (NCBI taxonomy): Eukaryota > Metazoa > Arthropoda > Insecta > Lepidoptera > Erebidae > Orgyia > Orgyia antiqua. The sequence goes on from OU779869.1 coordinate 27,091,549, forward strand.
CTGTTCAAAATATTTTTTATTTTCAGGAATATTATGCAGAACATCTATAGAGTTTGAACACCATTTGTGTAAATTAAAATTCCCCAACTTCATTAGGTTCAGTAACTCCTCTTTCAGGAGATGTAACTGGTTTTTCGAATCCGCGCCACATATGACATCATCGACATATGTGTGTTGTCTAATAGCCTCTGCAGCTAAAGGGTACTTATCTTGGTACAAATGAGCTAGTTCTAACAAACATCTAGTACTCAAAAAAGTAGAAGCTTTAAGGCCATATGTAACTGTTTGCAATTGCAAGCAGTTGATTGGCTGACATGGGTCATCTCGCCACAATATATTCTGTAAAGGTCTGTAGTCTTCATTGATGAGACACATTCGAAACATTTTTTCAATATCACACATGAGTGTGTAACGATAAGTACGAAAGTAGATAAGTATGTCAAATAATTCACGTTGCACAATGGGACCGTTTAGCATTACATCATTAATTGATACACCTTTTTTGGATTTCATATTGCCAGAAAATACTATGCGTAACTTAGTGGTTTTGCTGCTTTCATTCGAGACAGCATGATGTGAAAGAAAATATACCGGACCATTACAAATGTCGTAGGCATTGACATCAACGACCTTAGCATGCCCTAGCGTGACATACTCATCTATAAACTTTTTATATTTTGAAAAATATTCTGGATCAGACTGAAATTTTTTCTCTAATACCAAAAATCTTTGTAAAGCAATTGAAAACGAATCTCCAATATTTAATTCATTCAAAGGGCAGTGTAAAGGAATATCAACTGAAAATTGATTATCAATATATTTTACTGAATTATTAAAACAGTCCTCTGCTCTTTGAAATTCCAAAGACTGAGTCTTTTTCTTCTCAGGCTCAGGCATTTTTTCAGACAACCAAAATTTTGCCATAATTTCTTCCAAATTATTTTCCTTGGTAATAAAATTAGAAGTCAAGTTAACATTTGAATCTGGAGCTTTAGCTTTACGAAAAGCTGCACCAGCTACAACATAGCCATACAATGTGTTCTGGAGAACTAATCCATTATTTAACTTTAAATGTCCATCAAGAAGCACTTTAAAATAGAAATCAGAACCTAGTAGAATGGCAATCTCTGATGGGACATTAAACTCTGTATCAGCCAGAAAAACATTTTCAGGAATCCTAATATTGCTAATATCAATAGGATTCTGAGGCAAAACAGTTGTGATAGAATCTACAACATGGCACTTCACTTCAAACTTAACATTGTAAATTGAGGAAGGTAACATTATGTTGGCACATTCATTGGCTTTATTATTATTATTACCAAGTCCAATAATATTTACATGAAAAGGTACAGTCTTTAATTTTAATTGATTAACAAGAGATCGCTTTATTATAGATGCTTGGCTCCCACTATCGAGTAGGGCCTTAACAAAAATTTTACAACCATTTTTATCAATCAGTTTTATACGTATAGTAGGTAACAAAACATTGATATTATTATTGTTAGAATGCAACACAGTATTGACTGGTGTTTCAGGTTGTTTATCTTGATGCAAGAGAGTATTATGGGACTCTTTGCACATTCTACATTTAAATGTATATTTGCAGACATCCAAGTGGTGCCTTAGGCAAGTTGTACATAAGTTATTATCTGTCACAAACTTCAATCTGTCTATAATTGGAGACATTTTAAATTTTGGACAGGCAAATAAGAGATGATTATTTTTACAGAATAAGCAAGTGATTTGTTTTTGGTTTTGTTTTGAAACAACATTGGAAACTTTATGATTAAAACTATTAGCCTTTTGTTTAACATTATTATTACCATCATGGAAATTACTTTTAGGGGGAGGACTGTCCTCCAAAGCTATTGCTCGCTTTTCTAAAAATGACAGAAATTGAGACATTGTGGGTAAATCATCAGGAGAGTTTCTATCCAAATGATAAGCTCTGTTTGTATAACAGTCTAGTTTCCTTGAAAAAATAGAAATTAACAACATGTCCCATTTGTCTGTGGGTTGTTCTAAATTTTTTAAAGCATATAGTTGTTGGCGAATACATGACACAAAAGACCTTATAGAAGATGCAGTACCTTTTTGCATTTGAGGTAACTCTAGCAACTGATTAATATGATTACATATAAGCCTTGCCTTATTATCAAACCGGTTTTTTAGTAACAACAATGCCTCTGCATAGGACTCATTAACAATAGGCAAGTTAATTATTACAGCCAGAGCATCTCCTGTCAAATACTTTCTCAAATAACACAATTTTTGTACATTAGACAAAGAACTATTTCTCTCAATGACAGCATTGAACAAATCCATGAAAGGTTGGTAGTTAGTGAAATCTTTTCCATCAAATGAGGAAATCTCAATATTTGGGAGCTTTGAAACTGAACTGTTTGAACAATGTAAATTACTCTTACCCTTTATGGATTCTTTCAGTTTAGCTAACACTACAAAATACTTGTTTTCAATTTCAGTAACATTCTCTGAATCTGTGCTGTCAAGCATTGAAATTTCTAGGTTAACGTCCTCATATTCTTTAAAAGTACTCACTAATTTGTCCAGTCTAGCCTGAAGCACCTCACCGCCGGCTGAGGAAAACTCAGAACCATTTACAAAGGTTTCGATACGTGTCACTGTACTTTTTAATTGGCCGCGCTTAGTTCGCCAACGTTTTAGTTCCTCACCCATGATTTTGCTTTCTGTAGCCGATAAAAACAAAAACCGCACGTATTCCAGCGTGAGTCGCCTATAGAGGGACGCACTTACGCACTAAACTTAATTGCTTGCACAAATAAACCGCACTAAAAACAACCAAAACCCGCACTTTGGTTATGTTATTGTTTACGTTACGATGTGACTGACGAAACGATGACAGTTGACATTGACAGTGACAATACGCAGTGCTGCCAACTTAACACGACGAAAACAGCGCTGTCATTGCTGCCAACTTAACACGATGAAATCAGCGTTGTCATTGCTGCCAACACAACGAACTATTTATTTCAATATGGCGATTCTAAAATATTTTTCGTATGGACGAAATTGATGCTCGAAGAATCGACCAAATCCACTAGATTAATGATCTGATCTCGTCGAAAAGAGGCTGGGAAACTCGTACATAGGACGAATTGCACCAAACCCACACGATGAACAGCCGTTTGCCGCGAAATCGCGACTCCCCTCAACAAAATGGCAGCAGGACGCTCTTGTACAACGAGCGCCGCGCAACCCGGTATATAGACCGAAATTTGTAGTAAACTGCACCGCCGAGACACAAGGCCCGGGCACCTCGTATTATAGGACGAAGAGCACCAGGGCAAATTTCTAAACGCCTTAACGTCGACCGTGGCTTGCATAGCAAGCTAAGAACGGATCACACGCGAGCACTGAATTTAAATATAACTGATTCAACCACGTACTATTGAGTACTTATCGAAGGACCACAACAGCATGTTAGGTAAATAGAAATAACATGCTGTGTAATTTTAAATGTGATTATATTTTAAATAAAATACAACACTTTGCATTGTAAAAAATGCCATTGACAATTGGCTGTGTTACATGTTGAGTGGAAACGGAAAAAGTGTCAGTGTTGACACACTTAAAATTAGGCAATAATAGTTGCCATAGTGAACTTAATTATTAATACAATTAGTTATCGATTTTAATCGATCACTTTTATGTTTATTTATTAAACAGTTACCAATAAATTTAATTTTTTGTTTTAATGAGTATATTTGGTAGACCAAATATAGTCATTACTCACGCTACAACACAACGATGTCTGGTCCTAAGCAACGTGGTATATTAGAATATACCACGCGGCTTGGGACCAGACATCGTTGTGTGAAATGTCCAGGAATATTTATATTAAATTTTTCCTTAACTGACTCTTACGGTACCTCTGGAGTTGGGGGTGGTAATATTGATAATACTAGTAGTTATTAATTAATGAAATTTGTTTTTTCTGGCAATCCACTGTTAGTCTGTGTAGTTATAATCCGCAAAACGCACCATGTTTGGCGGATTATTACTACCAGGCTCATGTGATGGCGTTAGTGTAGGTACTTCGTCACATTTTCATACAGGAAGTGTCTGTGCGTAATTTAGCACCAAAAAACTGACGCAAACCTATTTAAAAAATGGAATGGCAGGCAGCGCTCAGGAAGGTCACGAATGAATGTATCACGGCTGACTTCACACGATTTATCTCATTCACTCCATGATCTGAGACTAACGGCTCGGAACAAAATGATCGCAGACAACAGACGGGGCAAAAAAATGACAACTTCGGGAACATCGCTCATCTCAGTGTCGGAAATATACACAAAATGTGTATAGTAATGTCCTACAAATAAATCGTAACATATTTTACAGGAAATTGCTAAAAGTTTTGCTTTTTTTGACGATGGTCTTTTTTTACAAAATATCTGTGCACGATCTAAGTATCTAACTAATATACTACTATTGGAAAACATAACCTTTTCTTTGCATTCTCGTCAAATAATAACCATGGTCAACGTTAAGAAAAGTCTTGTAATAAAAGCTAGGAGTTCTCAAGACTACTTTCTGTATCTTCCAATTACATGGCACATCTTGAAATGTATAAAGTATACGTTTTACTATCTCTTTGTGTTTTGCTACTTTACCTTTCGTTTAAGACTGCAGTTACATTACAGTATTATATGTACTTACATTAGTACGAATGATACATACATATCATACATACATGGTAGTATTAAAAAACACAGTACTTATAAAATATGTTCAGTTGCTCATGTTATCAACAAAAATGAAAATACTGCCAAATGCTATTGACACAGGCATAACCACACCATGTCCTCCCCAGGGTGCTGTAAAAACCACTTAAAGGACATAAGTAGAAGTCAATATCTGTAAGAAACTAAACAATAGTGCGGTGCCCGGTACAGGCCTCCTCCACTTTGCAAGGGTATCTGGCTAACTTATGCCACTCTGTCCAGGCGTGTTGGAATAATTATTACAGACCACTATGGTTTCCAAATATTAGCGTAGCCAGATCTTCAAAATTGTCTACGCAAATTAAATCTCCTGTGAATACTAATGCAATAATTAGATTTAAAATTAAAATACGGATCAACATCATCGAATTTTAACATTTTTTTTTTAATACTGTACATATTTCCTTTTTATATTTTAGTTTTTAATTGTATATAGTTTAAAAAGATCAATAAATAAAATTTTTATGAAAAAAAATAAATAAATACGAATACAACTAATTTGAAAAGTTAGGAAATTGTTAAATTTGCAGAAAGTCGCTGGATGCAGCGTGCGCAGGGCCCCGCGTTATGTTTTTCTATTGGGGAAGTCTATGTCCGTCCAGCAGTAGACGGAAAAATGCTACTCAGATATTTTAACATCGGAGTAGATACCGTAAACCTGGCTAAAACTGAAATAAGAAGCATTTTATAATTGTTGAGAATGAATAAATGGGTAAATATGACGCAATTATTTTGACGTGCCTTATAGTTAAATAGATATTAAACTGGTTTGACTGCCTTTATTTATTTAAATGTGTTACGCATAAAAATATACTAATGTACCTTCCTGTTTATGATGACATCGAAGAGTTCGGAGAGTGACCTCATTACGTTCGTTTGACGCCCTACATGTAGAAAAATTTCCAATAGGTTAATACGACGTAACATTAGTAGCAATTTAATAGACCCAACTAAATCTAACTTTTAACTAAAACATAAATATTTTAAATTAGGTTTGTTTTATTGTTAGCGTTCCGTACAAAAGGTAAAACCAGACCCTATTACTGACAATTAGCTGTTCGTCCGCCCCTATATCACAAACAAGGTGTATCTCTGGAACAGCGATAGCTAGTAAGCTGAAAATTCCACAGTTTATGTATCAGTTGATACTATAACATCTGCATATCTGCCTCATCATCATTCTTCTGCCCGTATGCTGTTATTTGGTATCAGAAATTGATGACGTACAAAATTACATCTTATGCATTTTAGCAGTCACATTCAACTTAATAAATCAAATTGTGGTGGAAAAAGTTGATCACCGCAAGCGGGACTTGAACCCACGACCTTGGAATACCGTTCCGTAGCTCTTCCAACTGAGCTTATTGCGGTCGTGCTCACAGTAACCAAATTAGATCACCACAATCGTCACTCGATTGAGTTTACATCGTATTTTGACGTGCAACGCCATCTATCAAGAATGTTTTGCAACAATCTCGACCAATCTCTCTTAAGTAAAAGCATAGCATGTCAATTGCAAAATTAATAAATTACTTTAGTCACGTTCAAGTTAACATTTCATCTCAAATAAATAGCCAAAAATTGTAATGAATATTTGATAGCTTTCGTTTGGCTTTGCATATGAAGTCACGAGCAAGAGCTAGTTATATGTAAAACATCATATCATGCATATTAACATAAATTTACAATTACATATGTAGGTACTTAAAGTTGAATAAATAAATCAAAGTGAATAATTATATAACTCGCATAATCGCGTTCTCGGCATTGTACATAAAACGACAACACAAAATTAATTTTATGTAGAAGGCTTGTCTACTTTTTTTTCGGGTTCGATTCCCGCTCGTGACAATCATTTGTGTGATGTTTATAAATGTCATACAAATGTTTGTTCTGCGTCTGAGTGTTTCTATGTATAATAAGTAGGTATGTATTTACAAAAGAAAAGTAGTATATTATGTAGAATATCCGTATTCTGGTCTGGTACCCATAACATAAGCCTATAAGCTTAGCTTGGGACCAGAGGACGTTGTGTGCAATGTCCATGAATATTTATTATTATTATTAAAATAAGTCTATACTACTATAACTGCGTTGTTATATAAGCGAAATAAAAAATATCATGTAACCAATTCTGAAATGAAAAACTTTCTAGTAAGCAAAGGGAACTAAAAGAATCTTAGTAAGGCTACCATTGCCAATTAAACTAGTCGAATATTTTAGTAAACCCGAAAAGTCGATTATCAGAAACGTATACGCATGTGCGTCAACTGTAATTGCACATCAAAGCAATCCAGTAATTTTAATTTTGCCGTGACGGATTAAGAATACAAGTGTCACCACCCCATCTCCTTTCAAGGGTGCTGTAAAAGTCAGCTAAGGGATATTGCACACAGATAACATCTTTTCCGAGAGACGGCAAACTCGAAAATAAACCCAGTGCCAACACGCCTGGTCAGCGCGGCACAGTAGACCATAATCCCCCCAAAGTGGAGGAGAAGAATATTACTATATTTTTACTAAAATTACTATAGTGACAACCCTAATTTGCACAAGAAGTAACAAGGCCGTTTACTTCGTCGAATGAGTCAAGTTCAGGGTGATGATCTGATAAAATCGTCAAACAAACGAGGTTACTATGCTACTGGGCGGAACTAGTTGTTTATATCTTGCGTCACTGTTCGCCGTGCCCTTTATGTACTTATACTGTCCAAATATACTCGTTATCACTATTTGGACAATTGGTGCGAAGGTCATTTCTATATAAAAGATTGAATAATTCTTTAAATTGATAGGAATGTTCTGGAATGAAGTTGGAAAGATGATTTTATGTACAAATGTTTGTACTGCGTCTGGGTGTTTTCTATGTATTATAAGTACGTATTTACAAAAGAAAAGTAGTTTATGTAGTATATCCGTATTCTGGTACCCATAACACAAGCATATAAGCCTAGCTTGAGACCAGAGGACGTTGTGTGAAATTTATAAAAAAAAAATATGAATGATTGACAAAAAAAAATACCAAATTGCACAGGTCCCAAGTAAAAGTAAAAGGACAGTTTAATAATGGTAAGATTGGAAAATTCCATTTCCACAGTAATTTGTTCATTTTGCAATTGACTTGCTATGCTTTTACATAAAAAATCAAATTATGGTGGAAAGAATGATCCACCATGTGTGAACCCACGACCTCGGAAAACCGTTCCATTGCTCTGCCTTCTGAGTTATCATGGCACCCTATAATTTAATTCCATTTTGTTCAGATATACATGTCAGTTTCATTATTAGGCACTGTTCTTCACAATGTGGAAATGAAAACTCGCAATGACAGGAGTGTATTTGGTCTACTGTACTATGCTGACCAAGCGCATTGGCATATGGGCTTAGATTCTGAGGTCTGTCTATCACAGAAGATTTTTCCTCAAATTCTTACAGTAACTGCATTCGAAAACACTGTATCACATAATAACACATAGCGTACGTATTCTTAATCGGTTTCTATACGGAATATAACTTGTAGACTTCCTGAGGACTCAGGCTTTTAATAAATCGATTATCATAAACGAAAATCATTTATTCATATAATAGCATCGTATTAACACAATGCATCGATTTTTAATTAAAATTTTATTAACTTAATATATAAATATTAAAAAACAAAATCAAAATGTTATAGTTATAATGCATTTTCTTTTTACGAAATAATTGATAGGCTGTCTTAGAAATATTAAGCGCCTTATTTATTGCCCAGCGTTCGAGGGAAATTACCAACTACCTACATGATGTAAGCTAGTATTGTCTATACAGTTGAAATATGTATTTTTCAAGAGGAAACCCATTGACTTAATGCCTAAGGCATTAAGTCCGCCATTGTATGTCTAACGTGCATAAAGTTTTAATAAATAAATAAATAAACCCTTCGTGGACACTTCTTCAGGACTGTAGAACTGATTATGTCAGATGGCCAAAGGATAACGCCTTACTCCTGCAAGGTATTTGCTGCCATTTCTAACTGCCCGTCTGAATTGGAAGGCCTAGTCCTCTCTCAGCTAACAGGCCTGCTTCAGCCAAAGCATTCTGCCACTATAACAGAAACAATCCTGCATCTGCTACGATAGCAAAAATTGAATTTATATGCCAAATTCAAATAACAAAACATAGTTAATTTATTGCCATAATGCTTGTTACACCCAACCGTATTTTCGAAAACGTACCTTGCTATGCATTTTTAACACGCTTTTATTGGTTTGGTACGTATCTATAAATGTTTTATTCTATGTAACAGAATCTTTGAAAGTGATTTTCACCAACTTACAGTCGTCGTACTGAATTTAAATTTTGTACTATGCCGTTCAAATGAGAATAGGATTGACCCCGCGCCATGTTGTGACGTCATAGTTGTCAATTTGAAAAATTTTGGTAGGGTTAGCAAAACAAGACATTTTTATAATATAATTTATCTATCACTTTTTCGTTATCGTTTACTAATTTTTGAGCAATTAGCGAGATAAATACAATTAAAAACAATAACAAATAACGACAAGTTCAAAATAACAACACTAACAAACAAAAACAATGAGAAATAACAACAATTTTTTTAACAGGATTCATCCACGTAACTTACAGAATTTAAAATAAAATGCCATTAAATTCATATGTCTCGACAAGACACACCAACGACAACAAAATGGCGGTTGGCAATTGACCTTAATATCATAGTATCCAACGACGAAATTATTGAAAGAAAATAGTATTTCTTTTTTAATAAAATTATCTATACTTATAATAAATCTGTAGAGAGGTCAATTCTGTACATGAAATATATTTTTAAAATAACTATCAGGGGGTGATTAGTGATCGATACTGATGCCAAAAATGCAATCAGTAAAATTTTTGTCTGTCTGTCTGTCCGTCTGTATGATCCTTATAGAAACAAAAACTACTCGACGGATTTTAACGAAACTTGGTACAATTATTCTTCATACTCCTGGGCAGGTTATAGTATACTTTTCATCACGCTACAATCAATAGGAGCAGAGTAGTGAAGGGAAATGTTGGGAAAACGGGAAAAGGTAGGTGCTCCATTTTTTAAGCTTCCGTCGCGTGTGCAGCCTTCATGGTTAAAGTTACATAGAAATCATGTATGACAAAAATATTCTACATAAAATTGTCTAAAAATATCCCGAAACAGCACATATCGATATTTTATGGTTGGCTCACAATAACACGTGTAACTCCTGATAGCTTAGCAGTTCGTTCATTCTGATTATATTTCTTTACTCTTACGTTTATAATACTCTCACTCAAGCAGTAGTCAAAAATGTTGCAAAACGGGGAAAATTTCCTAAATTCTACGCGGACGGAGTCGAGGGCAACAGCTAGTAACTAATATTACTAAATAATTTAAGACGTTGTTCTCTTCAAATTACTGAGTTTAGTTAAAAGAAGAAAAAACATTGATACACAAATAAAGTTACGTTGCTGACAGTACTTTTCTAATCACCTTTGACAACTAAGGGTCATTGCCAATCCTATTCTCAGTTGAAACACACACAGTAGTGTAGTACACATGTTAAGGACCGATTACAATGGAATAACAAAAAAATAAAGGATTTTGAAAATCTTAGGATATAGTGGCAAAGCCCTTTAATTAAAAAAAACCTATATAATGTAACCTAACCATTTATTATAATTTTTTTTTACCCTGTTATTGTATAATTTTGTAAAATTCACATAGTGATAAAAATACAGTTATCTATATCTATAACATAGTAATAACAAAATTTTATTTTCGCATACATATTTATAACATCGACCTTTGTGGCTTACACTGCGGTCAGTAATCAAGGCCTATATTTTTTGCAATGCGCTCTTTATCTAATTGTAGTTTAACGCGTTCAATGCTGAATAATTTGCGAATTTATAGCCAATGCTAATAAAAGAGTCATTCGCCCAGTGCTGAAAACGCGCATGTGCGTTCAAAAAATTTTTCGCGTAGTGCTAAGAACGCTTATATGCGTTCATAGAAAACTCGCGTAGTGCGGCTGGACGCTATAGCGCGGTGTCTTTTACCTTCCCGCAGTGCGGCCGACGCTTATGTGCGTTCGGTAACTTTCGAGTTTTATGACTGTCATATAACAATTACGGGTCATATAAAGGTGTTGGATGGATAAAGGTGCTTCCACACTAGTGTTTATTTGTAAGAGACTTTGTGAAGTTTACGCCATAATATATCTTCGTTCGGTTTTGTTAAAATAGTAAGTTATACCTTAATAAAACAGTAATAGTAAAGGTACCTTATCCCGAAAGCCCTTTTATTCTTAATTTTTTTTAATTTACGACTCTTCGCCCGCCTCGTAATAGACACCATTTATAAATAGACTAAAACTACCTATTACTTAGTTAAAAGAGCGAGTCATAATAAAATTATTTCAATAATCTATTGTACTAAATTAGGTTATTATTATTATTATTAGGACGGGCCTCGTGGTCTAGTGGTTCATATAACGGACTGCCGTTCACGAGGTCTCGGGTTCGATTCCCGGTCAGGACAATCATTTGTGTGATGTTTTTAATTGTCATACAAATGTTTGTACTGCGTCTGGGTGTTTACTATGTATTATAAGTATGTACATATTTACAAAAGAAAAGTAGTTTATGTATTATATCCGTATTCTGGTACCCATAACACAAGCATATAAGCTTAGCTTGGGACCAGAAGACGTTGTGTGAAATGTCCATGAATATTTATTTATTTATTGTTGTCGTCGCCGCCGCCGTCCCCCCCCCCCCCCTGCAATATTCGTAGCAGAAACCTGACTAGTGTGTAGTCTCCTTTACAATTCCACATTTTACGACCGCTTCGAAACAATAGACACCCAGAATACACGGTATAAACACACAGGTGCGGCGCACCCTGCTTGCCTACAATTTTTTTTTTGTATGGACGCGTATACGCGTCGGCCCGCACTTGGTGAAGATCAGAAAAACGCGCATAAGCGTTAGCCGCACTGAACGTATTAATCAAAAGCATTACAACTGTAATTGGGCAAGTGCGTAGCACTTACAACCGTCGGGCATGTATGACCAGATGTATGAGTGTGAATGAAGCCAAGGAAGTATGCTTCGATCGTAGCAGATGGCGCTCTATAGTCTCTACCTACCCCCATGGGAAAAAGGCGTGATGTTATGATGATGATAATTGTTTTGACGTGACAACGTCTTATAATTCGATAGAGCCGGCTGCACGCACGAAAAAACATGACTCATGCGGCGTTACCTCGCTCTGAGGCGTTCCATGTAAGGCTTGAAGTGCAAGCGTCTCGCTATCACTTGTCTCGCTTGCACGTTCTTTGTCACGTTCAACTATCGTCAGTAAACCGACTTTACAGACAACCAATTTTTTTTTACGTGAGGAATGCATTTACGCACTTCGCCTTTCCGGTTCGGGGCAACCTTCGGACTTCGTGTGGGAGTCCCGGCGTATTGCTGCCGAACTACCCACTAAAGCCCACGGTGTTTCTTCTCGCCCTTAGCCAGGCCATGGTAGTCACACAGGTATTACCATGACCCGACTGTTATTGTTGCCAATTTCGTTGCGCTATTATCAAAAACTAAACATAAATAAAACGAACTGCATTGCATTTTAATTCACATATTTTTAGCATCGTTAAATTTTGTTCACTCTAAATATTTTCTATTAGAAAAATACCAGCTAAGTACGAATCAGACTTGCAAATGAAGGATTTTACCGAGCCACTATCATCATAATTTATTATGTACTGTCATAATATTAAGTTCTAAGCACGGTTCGGTTCTAAGTATATCAAGTTACACTAAAAACCTTTGTTATAAGGGAGCCATCTTTAATATTTATTGTATTCTGGTTTTTAGGATTTGTTTTTATACTGACAACAGAAATACATAATCTGTAAAAATTTTTAACCCTCTAGCTACCACCGTTCGTGAGATATACTCTAGTAACAGACGGATAGCAAAGTCTCAGTGATAGACCCCGGTTTATTTATTTATTTATTTAAAACTTCATATACAAACAGATTGTATAAAGGCGGACTTAATGCCGTAGGCATTCTCTACCAGTCAACCTTGGGTGGTGCAGAAACAAATGAAGTAGGTGTATATTCTGTGATATTATATAAATTTTATAATTACTGTCAATAGACTACATACAATACACAATGATCTTACTAAAATATATATATAATACATACAGAGTACACTATACATACAAAATACATACTAGATACACAATAGGTACATATACATACATACAAATATACATAAAGTAAATACTACATAATCTATAGTTACGATAATTCAGCTAACCTTTGTAACAACATATGTTTGACTCTTTTTTGAAAGTGAGGCGGCTTTTGGCGGATCTAATTTCATGTGGAAGAGAGTTCCACAATATGACAGCTTGGACGGGAAAAGAAGAATTGATAAAGTTAGTCCTATGGGGTATACAAGAAAGTAGAAGGTCGTTAGAAGAACGGGGAAGTCTGTCCTGGTTAGAATAGAGATACTGGAAAAAGTGAGATAAGTAAGCTGGAGGAGAAGGGGATTTAAGAAAGGAGAAAAGTGTAGTAAGAGCGCGCAGTTCACGGCGGTAACGGATGGGCAACCATTTTAGTTGAGAGCGAGAAGGAGACACGTGATCGTACTTACGAAGATTAAAAATGAAACGGATACAGTTGTTTAAAAGGCGATCAAATTTGTTGAGTAGGTCAGAGTTAAGATCTAAGTAACACACATCAGCGTAATCAATCATAGGAAAGATCAATGTGTGTACAAGCGTTTCCTTGGTCCTGCATGGTAAGAATTTCCTAAGGCGATAAAGCATACGTAAGGTGTTTGTTACTTTATTACTTACACTAGTGACTTGAGCCTGCCATTTTAAATTGGAGTCAATGTGTAGCCCTAGGTCCTTGACGGTAAGACTCAAATTAATATTTAGACCATTTAAGGTAATTGGCGGGACCTTCGTTAAGTCAAGCCTGCACGTAATTCGTTGGCTACCGATTATAATAGCCTGGCATTTAGTAGGGTTAATAGATAAGCCGAATTTGTTCGACCAGGCACTGATGAATTCCAGGTCCCCATTGATGCGACCTATAGCTTCGTGAATTGAGTCTACGGAAGCTTGAGAGTATAGCTGCAAGTCATCGGCATAAAGGTGATAATCACAATGCAAATGTTTAGAGACGAGGTTAATAAATATAGAAAATAATAGTGGAGATAAAATGCCTCCTTGGGGAACACCAGTGCTGACGTTGCACCAGCTTGATGTTGAATCTTCAACGCGGACTGATTGCTGTCGTCCTTGGAGATAAGAGGAGAACCATTTCAATGCCTCTGAGGAGATCTTAAGATAAGAGAGGATGGAAAGAAGGATATCGTGACTGACGGTGTTAAAGGCATTGGAAAAGTCAATCAGAACTAAAACTGTTACTTTAGTATTCTCCATTCCAGCCCTAACATCGCCAGTCACTTTGAGGAGAGCAGAAGTAGTACTATGTCCAGGTCTAAAGCCAGATTGTAAGGGGCTGAGAAGATCGTTTGTATAAACATATTCGGACAGTTGTTTATGTACAACAGCCTCAAGTACTTTGGACAAGAAAGGAAGAATGGATATAGGTCGGAAATGGTTTGGAAGAGAGGGATTGGAAACCTTAGGTAGTGGGATGATATAGGCTTTACACCACAAGGATGGGAAAGTTCCAGTATCGAGAGAGAATTGAATGATGTGAGACAATACCGGAAGGATTTCGTCAAGGATGGGAGTTATCATGCGACGGCTGATATTATCACAGCCCACCGCATTGGATTGGATTGATTGGATTATCCTTTTGATATCCTCAGAAGCAATTGGAGTAAAATTGAATGAGTTGATTGGGGGGCGGGGCAATGCAGCTAAATAATGTAAGGTTTCATTTTTAGTATTTAGGTCAAGTAACGGTGATGAGCAGAAGTGAAGATTGATGTCGTCCAAACTTATAGAATGATGAAATTCTTGTCGCTGACCCTTTCCTATACCAAGGGTTTTGAGGAACTTCCAGGTATTACCTGCAGAAGAAGAACTTATGTTTTGGAAAATGTGTCGGCGTTTTGCATTGCGAATTATCTGATTACACCGATTCCTAGCAGCCTTGTAACGTTCCCAGTTTGCATCACTCTTATCTTTTTTATGCCTAATGAAAGCATGATCACGAGACTTCATGGCTTTCCGAACCTCGCATGACATCCAGGGAGCAGGCGGACGTTTCAATTTTACACTTTTTATAGGTGCGTGGGTGTTATAGAGTTCTATTAGGCAGGCATTAAAAGCTGTGACTTTATCGTCTATGGTACAGGCATGAAATATTTTATACCAGTCGATCTGCGATGCATCCGATTGCAACATATGTAAGTCCATACGAGCAAAAGAGCGTAACGATAAAACTTTAGGAATGATTTTGGGAGGCTTGAGTCTATATGACATGAACAGAAGATCGTGGTGGGAAAAGCCAGGTGCAGGGAATTGGCCGTGGGAATAAACTAGGTTAGGGTTAGAGGTGATAATGAGGTCAAGCCACGTGTCAGGACTTTCAGGGTTATGATGAGTAGGATGGAGAGGAAGAATGTGCAGAGAGGTAGATCGTAATATATCTAAGAGTTTATTGGTTCGGTTAGAATTGAGAGCAAGAAGATTGGTATTAAAATCCCCCATGATAACGTGATGTATGTACTGAGACCCCAAAGATTCCAATATTGATTCCAAGCTAGAGAAATAGTCAAGAGTAGGAGGACAGTATATGACAGCAAGGACAAGTTTCGACCCTTTCACCATGACTTCAAGAAAGATATATTCCGCAGTAGTAGAAGAATCGGAAGAAGAAAGAGCAAGAATTTTATATGGAAAGTCACTGCGAAGATAGATGGCAACACCACCTCCTCTTTTATCAATTCGGTCATTCCGAATCAGAATATAACCTGGTAGAGGATATGTGGTGGAACGGAGACCGGGTTTAAGCCAGCTTTCCGAAATTAACACTGCATGGGCACGAGAATTAGAAAAAGTTTCAAGTAAATCACTATAGTGACTAGGCACACTCTGAGCGTTGATGTGACAGACATTAGAAAGAAAGAGAAAGAAAGAAAATACTTTTATTGAACTAACAAAACACACATTTTTAAACAAATTAGGTTGTCATAAAGAAATAAGCTACATATAATTATAAAAATGTAATGTCCGGTCAGCAGCAATAGGGCCCATTTCAGCATAATGTCAAGTCTCAAGGACTTGACGCTGGTTTTCAAATGGGACCTTAGAGTGTTGACACGAACGTCCACAGTGAATAGGTGTAATTTAAATACTCCCACTGGTTAACTATCATAAGTATACAATAATTATTTAGTCTAGATTTGAAATAGATTATTATTTAAGTAGGTAGGTAGTATTAGTAGTAAGCTAGTAAGTAGGTAAGTATAAAAATATAATATGTAAAAGAAAAAGCAGTTGTTGCTGTTGGTTTGACAAAAATTAATAACAACGAAAAGAAAAACAAAAAACAAAAAATATCGAACAATAAAATTCCAAAAAAAATTTACAATTTACACACCTTTTAATTTAGAAATAAACTTTCCGTGGTGTACGTATATTATTTTGTAATTAATATTTAGTATTTTCAACGAAATAATATAGTTTCTTTAATGAGGAATTTTAGTTAACATTGCCAAATCATGTTATTGGCACCATCAACATTAATCTTTTAGTTTAGTTACGTTGACTTAAGTCAAAAAGATTAGTAATACAACTAAGTATTTATCTACAGAAATACAAAAAAATAATAAAAGAATGTGATTGATGAGTAAGAGTGTTTGCTAGGATGTCACTCAGTGAAGCAGTGGCAGAACAAAAGCTGTCGTCAGAGTTATTCGCTGAATAAAATGATTCAAGAGAGTCATCACTTAAGGCCATGTATTAGGTGAATAGATATAATATAAATTATAAATATATAAAAATAATATGTATATACTAGGTAAATATATAAATTACAACCGATTCTGCAAGTACGACAAAAAATTTTCTTTTGGTTTAATGTTTTGGTACGACATCCTTAAAAAAAGATTTGCACAATTGTATTTTTGCTTTTATCACAATGTCACGTTAATTTTCGTTAATTATTCAAAGGGCTTGTGATTCATTTTTTTTTTTATGAATTAAGTAAATAGCGATGTCATGATCGAAAAGCTGTAAAGAATTAAAACCAGACGAAAAAAGGAAAGGATTGCCTATGAAAATGTGTAAAAAAAATAGATAACTATAAAATTATCATTTGTGTTTGTCATTTGTTTATAATTCAAACTTTTTAAAATCGAATAAAAGTAATAATAGATCCGCCTGAAACATTATTAAATTGAAAAAAAAATATTTTAATCACAATAACTCTAAAAACTCATTAAAGTCAAACTTTAACGACCTTGTCGTAATTAACGATAACTGCTAGAATATTCTTAATACAGGATAGGTATACTTAGGCACTCTAATTTGAAAATAAACATTTCTATAATATTTTCTAACACTTGCGCGACTCATCTGTTTAAATAAAACTACTTTTTACGGATTTACACGCGTATATTTGTTTTAAATTTTGGCCCGACGTTTCGGAGACTTTGCAGTCACCATGGTCACGGTTGAGAAAACATTACAGCTCAGTCTCACCCGTGACCATGGTGACTGCAAAGTCTCCGAAACGTCGGGCCAAAATTTAAAACAAATATACGCGTCTAAATCCGTAAAAAGTTGTTTTATTTAAATAAACATTTCTAGCTTGTAAATGACTTTTCTTTTTAATGTACCTAAACGGAATTAACCTACTTTTCATTGATAACTGGAAGTATGAGTTAGATAAGGATTTCGATACAAGTAATAATTGTGTAAGAAGTTTCACGGATATTTCACATAGCGTTGGCTAATTTAGGAGTTCTTTATTGAACCCCATGCGAAATTAATATTGGTGCTATGAGTAGGTACCTATATGGTATAAAACATTAGTTTGTAGTACAATGTAGGTATACCTACACAATTTACACAGGAAGCGGTTGAGCAATACATAAGTGTGATTACATATGAAAATATCCAGACGTTGTTTAAACATCTGTGTTCACATAAAACTTAAATAAAATTAAATTTGCATTTTTGTGTAAAGAAGTAGATAAAACCAAGAGACCCATCTATGCAAATACAATAGTAGTTCAATAGAATAAAACTGAACATACATTTCAATTCGAGTCGAAAGCACAAGCGCGCCATTGTCACATAGGAAACGCTGTTAACTGTAAAAAGCCTATCTTTCAGAAAACGTTATCGTAAGATAAATGTCAACATATTTGGATGTTTGGATTGTATGTAGCAGATGGTTCTATAGTCTTTGCCTACCCCCATGGGAAGGAGGCATGATGTTATGAAGATGATGTCAACAGGCTCCTATTCTATTTTTTAGTTCCAGTGCCGATGTTTCAATTGTAATCAAATTAAACTTGTGAAATAACAATAATTAGGTTTTTTGTTACTTGCAATACTGATGGCAATTTAATTACTATATGTATTAAGTTTGGACTAGTTAATAGCACGCTCAAGCTAAATTATTAAGGTTATAACCAAAATATAGACAAGGTTTTGTCACTATTAAACGAAGTAATTACAAAATGTATGCTGAGAATTTAAGTAAATATTTCACCAAAAAAAAACAATACTGAGTAGAATAAGAAATGGTTCCAATTACAAAATATATCAATTAAAGCACAACAATAGATTGAATATAACTTACTTCTTAACTACAGCAAAAGTTACACCAACAGTTAATCCAAGTTTAAAAGCTCCCATCCATAATAAAGACATGGCTGCAATCCACTTCAGCAAAACAAACTTACGACAATTCACAAAACTTCTAGTACCTACACTTTACTATTCATCCCGAAGCAAATAAAAGTTCAAACTTGCACAACACTTGAGTTCCAAATTTGAAAAATCTAATTCAATTGCCACTTGTTTAATAAAAAAAAATCAATTTTTTTATTAAAGCAAAGGTCAAAACTACAATGCGAATTTACTATTCGATTTGTTTAGAGGTTAATAGCCCGAGTAGCGAGTATAACTGCACGTGAACGAATGGCGTGTTCGGCCTGTGCTTTACAATATAAAGCAGCGCAATAAGTACGGACGGGAGCTAAAATCGGAAATTTTTTGTTCTGCTCAATTATGGACTGGCATAAAGATGTAAAAGGCGAGAGTAGAACACCCAGATGCCACTTCGGTCTAGTTTTGGTGCTATGCGGTACCAAAGTTCGCCGTTTTTTTGCGACTTAATTACGAAAATGATATATTATATATACAATTTAATCTTGTATTGTATAACATTACTTACTTAATAAGCTATATTTTAGGCTTTTTTGCTAAGCTGTTACGTCAATATTTAGTCTTAAAACAGGCATTTTCTACTTTTCAGATTACATATCAGTAGTTAGTCTAGTTCCTCTTGGACAAGGCATAACAGGCCAATATCGTCGTAACTTCGCATTTTTCAATTCGATTGACACTTAATTTTGTAAATTTGGTTATCTTAATTTTCTCAAAAGTTTCACGGATTTGGCATCTAGTTTTTTGTGTGTGCATAGAATGATTGTTTACCTTCATATTAAAGTAAAAACTCGATGCCAAAAGTGTGTGACATTAAAGAAAAAAAATAAAATGTAATAAACAAAAATTTACTTTTTTTAGCCCTAATATTGACATTATTGCAATTAGAAATACGCTGCTAAATAAATATTCTTATTATAAACGTTAATTAATATTTATTAAGTGCTATAGTATATCGTATAGATAATTCTATTTGTTGGATATTTAGTAAGCATCATAAATCGTTCTAAATAAAGTCGCATTTCACAGTAAGATATTTGATACGCCATTAGCACTAATTGCTACAGAGTGTACCTGAATTGTACTTTGTTATGTTTGTTTCGGTGTATACATTTCATTTACTTTTATTATCTAATGACAAAGTATTTTTTTTATTGAGTATATTTTCTGTTTCGTAATAACAACGGTAGCAAACACTAACAACTGAGTTGTTTTGTGTGCTATTTGGTTGTGTCTATTCAATATATTATGTGTTATTGTTATTATAACTGACTGTATTTGTAAGAAAACATTTCAGCTAGACGCGGCTAAATTGCATTTTATATATTCAAATAACGATTGATTTATTGTTGTCGCCGGGTTACTCCAACAAGGGCAAGTGCGTAGCACTTACAACCGTCGGGCATGTATGACCAGATGTATGAGTGTGGATGAAGCCAAAGAAATATGTTTGGATCGTAGCAGATAGCGCTCTATAGTCTCTGCCTTCCCCCATGGGAAAAAGGCGTGATGTTATGATGATGATGATGATAACGATTGAGATAATTTGAAAATTGCAGACTGAACAGTTACTAGGCACCTTTGACCTTGCTTTTATTTCAGTTCCATTCAAACTAGCTCTTATAGTAACGACACGTTATGCATATTTATATTTTATCACAAAGGAAATTTTCAGTGATATTTTTGATAGAAGACTGGTCCATGAATGTTTAAACGGCAACAAGATCATGCACACTCATTTAGTTGACTCGGTACCTACGACAATCTTTTGTTTAGGTTAAGAGGGTACTGTACTCCTCCTGTAGGTCTTAGGTATTGCTATCCCTATCCCCGAGCACCGCGCTGAAAGGGACAAATATAGCTGAAGCAGATTTTACCTACAAATTCTTTGAAAAAAAAGACGTTTCGTACTCCCTTTTTTCTTCGCGAAAGTTAAACCGATTTTGATTGTTTTTACGCTATATTATAGATGAAGAGTATATAATAAGAGTATATCTAATTATCTCTAAAACTAAGGAAAACATGTAGAAATATTACCATGTACAATTGTACATATAGAACTACACATGTAGAATATATTATATTAAATATTATTAATATTACATTATTAGACCAGTGTTTGATGGGTAACTACTATCGATTTTATGTCAGAAAAGTCTGTTATTTCTTTAAAAATAACACGTATATGGTATAACAAGCAGCATTATTAAATTATTAAGTCGCCAAGGCTGTTATTAGTACCAATTCTATTGACACAATTAACACAACTTAACTCAAACATAAATTTAAAAAGCTAAATTATAGTGGAAAAAATTATCACCATGAGCAGGACTGAACCCACGACCACGGAATACCGTTGCATCGCTCTTCCAACTGAGCTTTCATAGTTTCTGCACATGCTTACCAAATCTTCGGCTAAAATTTTTCTCAATGTGAGTTAAACATAGCATAGATGTTTTTGTACAACGTCAATTCAATAATTTTTACAATACTTTGTTATTATAAAGACTGAGTATCAAAAATGTACGATTTTAATTCATATTAATGTGTACAACGAAATAACTAAAATACACATTAGTTGATTTCTTTCTAGTTAGGTTAAGCTTTTGACGCAACAGATTTGGTATCACTGTCGTGTCGAAAGAACATTTTACTGGTTCCACATATGGCCACGGTGTATTATAGTAGACTATGAGGCAATTAAAAGAAGAAGTGGCGGGTTGAGAATACAATTCCACCACTTTCTTTCCAGCTGTGAAAGTCAGCTAAGATGTTTATTATTAAGATGTTTACATTACGCCTTTTCCCATAGGCTGTTGCTAGTCGTCCGGTTATACGGACGACTAATATTCAATATTTGTCCGGTTATCGGATGAATAAAATATATTAATCGTCCGGTTATCGCATTATTACGCATTATCGCTGATGCTGTTGTTTTCATCAAATTAGAAGGCTGTTGATAATCGCACGACAATCGTATGAATAAAAAATAATTATTTATACGACTACTTTATTATTAGTACTAATTACGTTTCATATAACTTTAGAAATTAAATAAAATAAGGTTTTCGAAATAAAAAAAACCCTAACCTAACCTTCACTCGGTTAGCTTCGAGATCTAGTAACTCCGCAATTTTTTCCTTTTGCTCCTTAGTTAATCTTCTGCTCCGTGGATAGTGTCGAAAAAGATTTTCACTTTTTTCTCGAAAAAAATTCTTAGTAATAAATTTAATAATAAAAAAATAATAATATCCGTATGAATATACCTACTCATTCAAAAAAAAAGCCGTACAAATAGTCGCATCCACGATTGTTACCGGACGATTCATTAATTTTAATCGTCCGATTATCGGACGATTAGACACTTCGTTTCCCATAAGTGTAAGTAGGCAGTAAAATCAACTGTGACAGATGGAAAACTGGAATTTAAACCCTGTGCTAACTTGCCTGGTCAGTACGGATTAGTAGACAAATAGACCGACAAAAGTGGAGGAGGCCCGTGCCTACCAGTTAATAAAAGCCTGTTATTAATAATATTATTACAAAACAAAGCCGTTATTTTTGTATGTATGTCCTTATGTGAGCTTTTTCATGTTATATTATAAGACGAGAGGAAAGTAATGTCGTTAGGAGAGTTCTGAGTATAAATGTGGAAGGAAAAAAGTCTAGAGGAAGACCTAAGAAAAGATGGATGGACTGTGTGAAAGAGGACATGAAAAAAGAGGAGTTGACACAGACATGACGGCTAATAGAAGACTGTGGTAGAAAAAGACATGTTGCGCCGACCCCAAATAATGGGATAAGGGCAGGAGGATGATGATGAAGTGAGCTTTTTCAAAAACCACGCAACGGTTTTTAATGCGGTTTTTTTTAATAGATAGAGAGTGCTTTTTAGGGTTCCGTACCCAAAGGGTAAAAACGGGACCCTATTACTGAGACTTCGCTGTCCGTCCGTCCGTCCGTCCGTCTGTCACCAGGCTGTATCTCAAGAACGGTGATAGCTAGACAGTTGAAATTTTCACAGATGATGTATTTCTATTGCCGCTATAACAACAAATACTAAAAATAAAATAAATATTTAAGGAGGGCTCCCATACAACAAACATGATTTTTTTACCGTTTCTTGCTCGATACTAATAACGTTGCCTTATGTTGCATAGATAATGGTACGGAACCCTTCGTGCGCGAGTCCGACTCGCACTTGACCAATTTTTTAAACAATTTGTTACTAGTGTATAGGTACATATTTGAGGAGGCGAGATTCAATAACTCGAAACCCTGATGAAATCGCCGGCATCAATTGGCTAGTTTTAATAATATAACAAATTGAAAATAATATTTATATATTTATTTATAATGAGCGTGTTTCGTAATTATTTATTATTAATTATAACATTATAACACAAGCATATAAGCTTAGCTTGGGACCAGAGGACGTTGTGTGAAATGTCCATAAATATTTATTTATATTTTTATTTATATTAATTATGCGTGTATGTGTTTTAACAATCGTATATAAATGTAACAAAGGAGATGAATGAATAAAGAAAAGAACACTAAACAAAATAATACATGAATGCAACAACATGTTTTCCTCAATAAATAATGTACACTAACGCACTACAAGTAAATATGACGACAATTCAGAAATTGTCTTGTTTGATAAAACAAAACATAATAATATGGATTAAGGAAAATCGGTTGTAATCTTCGATATGCGTCACAAAGTACTATTGTAATTTCTTCAAAGAAACATCTGGCAATGAGGAAAAATATATTGAAAACCTTTCCCTTTAACTACCTGCATTTATCTCATGTAGGCCTTTCAAAGCGTTTAATACGCTTGCCTGGAATTTAACCAGTTTCATATTGGATTTATTTAATTTATAACTGAAGAATTTGTTTGTTTGAACGCTCTAATCTCAGGAACCACTGTTCCGATTTGAAAAATTCTTTCAGTGTTGTTTAGAACATTTATCGAGGAAGGCTATAAAACATCACGCTGCAACCAAAAAGAGCGAAGCATCAGTGAAAAATTTTACAAAAACGGAGAAAAAATTCTAAATTCGCCGCATACGAAGCCACAGGCAACAGTTAGTGTACATATCTTTCTTATTTTAAAAGTTGCGAGCTCTTGGATAATATTTTAAGAAACTTAAAATATTTTTCATGCATTTAGTATTTTATGTACTTAGTTCATTTAGTATTTCATGCATTTTGTATTTTATTTAGTATTTTATGGAAGTTAAAAACCTTAGTTAAAAACCCTTTTATCAACTGCTAGCAACTTACGTTGTAGTTTTTACGATTTCCTTGTGCTATGGCAAATCTGCTACTCTGAATGGTGCAAGCCTTGTAAAAAAAAATTTGTTACAAGCTTCTTTGAAGAGTGGAAAAATTCCATAAATTGATTTAAAAATTAGCATTTTTAGTAAAATTAAGATTATTTAAAATTTTCATCATGATCATCATCTACCATTACGCTTTTTTCATGATGAAAAATTCTCTAATCAGTAATTACAAGCATGCATTTAAACTTGATAAAGTCATTATGGCATAAAACGATCTCTTTTCATCTGACCACTAGATTTTCAAGTTTCTAAAGTACAAGATACCGTAACATGTAGTAAGGTACCATCACAATAATTACAGCTGGAACTAACTTGAGGTAACAGTTATAATGCCTTAAAACATTTCTATAATTGCAGTATTTTCGCCGGCAAAGCTGGCCGCCGGTTGGCCTACGTGATCGGCTGCACGTTGCACTGAGTACAGATAGCAGAAAAAATGTTTTTCAGCTCTTTAATATATTTGGTTCTTAAAATATCGTAGCAATTTATTTTTCATTTTACAAAATAGGTAAGTTCTTCATATCTACGAGTATAACTAAAGAGATCAACTACTACTAAAATAATAATTTTTAACACTTGCGCGACTCATTTGTTTAAATAAAACTACTTTTTACGAATTTAGACGCGCGTATATTTAGTCTCACCCGTGACCATGGTGACTGCAAAGTCTCCGAAACGTCGGGCCAAAATTTAAAACAAATATACGCGTCTTAATCCGTAAAAAGTAGTTTTACTACTAAAATGTTAACTTACGTGAAAATTATTGCATAAGAACAGAAATTATATGGAACGTACACGTGGAATTTAAATTAACTTCCCCGTTTTTGCAACATTTTTCACTAATGCCTCGCTCGTATTGGTTGCATCGTGAGTTTATACTGCCTAAGGCCGTCCTCCAGAAATGTACTTAAAAAACCACCATGTGATGAAAATAATTTAATTTACTTTTTTATAAATACTTTTGCAGACCGTACGTGAATCAAATACTTTTTGTTTTTAAAACAAGACGCTCATATGACTATGAGTCATTGGACAAACCATTGCAACGGCTGGTGTAACTATTTTCACTTGATATTTACTGCAAAATCTGTTTCCCTTCATTATAGCGATTGGGTTATTTTTATAACTTGATGCAGGAAGCCTTTAAAACACACTAGGACACGAGATGAATGAATGAATGAATATTTTTTACGAGTTGCCCGCGACTTCTTACGCGTGGAATTTAGAAAATTTGCCCCGTTTTTGCAACATTTTCTATTCTCCTATTCGCTTCGCTCCTATTTATCGCAGCGTGATGTTATACAGCCTAAAGCCTTCCTCGATAAATGGACTATCTAACAAAATATATTTTTTAAATTCGAACCAGTAGTTCCTGAGAATAGCGCTTTCAAACCAACAAACAAAATCTTTAGGTTTATAATCCTTACTTATTATAAAACAAAACTATTTTTGTATGTATATCCCTATAGATGTGACCTATCTTCAAAACTACGCACCGGATTTTAATGCGGTTTTGTTTTACAGATAGAGTGATTCATCACAAGGATGGCTTTTATGTATAATTTTTATTTGTTATGTCTTTTTTATTTTTCAAATTTCACGCATACGACGATGGGGGGCACAGCTCGTATTAGTATACAATGAATATATACGACGTGGAGGAGGCCCGTGGAATAATAATAGGTTGAGAAGAAATTATTTGTCTTTACTAAATAAACTTCGACGGGCTTCGTGGTGGAGTGGTTCATATAACGGACTGCCGATCACGAGGTCTCGGGTTCGATTCCCGGTCAGGACAATCATTTGTGTGATGTTTTTAATTAAATAAGAATAAATAAATAATAAATAAATATTCATGGACATTTCACACAACGTCCTCTGGTCCCAAGCTAAGCTTATTATGCTTATGTTATGGGTACCAGAATACGGATTGTCATACAAATGTTTGTACTGCGTCTGGGTGTTTACTATGTATTATAAGTACCTACCTATGTATAGACAAAAGAAAAGTAGTATATGTATTATATCCGTATTCTGGTACCCATAACACAAGCATATAAGCTTAGCTTGGGACCAGAGGACGATGTGTGAAATGTCCATGATTTATTAAAAAATATATATATACATATATAGTGGAAAAAAATGATAACCATGAGCGGGACTTGAACCCACGACCTCGGAATACCGTTCCGTTGCTCTCCCATCTGAGCTTTCATGGTTCCCTCATATGTTTACCAAATCTTCCACTACAATCTTCTCAATGTGAGTTAAAAATCGTGCGATGTTTTGTGTACAACGCCATCTATTGAGCGGTTTGCACCAACTCGATCAATCGATAGCCTAATACCAAGATAGAATAATTTAGTTTATTTAGTTAAATCATAGCAAGTCAATTGCAAAAATTAATAAATTAATGTAGAAATTAATTGTCGTTAAGATACCGTTGAAGAATATTGTAACATTTGTAACCAACGTTGAGTAGATATTGATAGAACCTAACATTTTATTGGCAAAGAGACAAAAATATTGCAATAACCTTCGCGTCGGTCCACGAAATAGGTTAATTAAAATTAGGTTAATTATTACCACATCATGTTGACGATATTTTTCCAAAATAATATAGATTTTCTTATAGTTATTTTAACCTGGAAATTTTATCTAGTTTAATAAAAAAACCTTAGATTTAAACTTTTCAAAGCAAAGAATTTGGATTACCATCTGACAAACATAAATTACTGACTAATGGACATTTACCACATCAAAAGAGAAAGAAAAATAATACAGCGACATTGTGTTAAATTATTGCCGTTTTGTTTTTTGCATCAAAATACGCTATTTGACAAATCATTTAAGAATTTTTCCTTGATTACGAAAAGCTGAAAAATGTTTTTTTCAATATTGTACACAACGGCGCACATTTATTTTTGTGCTGTAATTTAATTCATATCTACGAGTATATTAATATTACAAAGAGGAAAGATTTGATTGTCTGTTTGTTTGAAATGAAAATTCATTCAGTTTTTTTTTTCTTCTTTCGTCGTTAATTAGGTACATTATCCTTTCTATTTTTAAAATAAAAGAGTCTATGTGCTCTCTTATTTTAAAAATAGAAAGGAGATATTTGGCTATACAATCAAAGATTTCTATGGTCTCATTTTGAATGTAACAATGTAATCGTTAATGTAAGGTTAGTAAGATATCAACGAAACAGCAAACTTTTATCAATAACAGCTGTTACTGTGTGCGACTTACTACGCGTGGAATTTTAAATTTTCCCCGTTGTTGCAATATTTATTACTGATGCTTCGCTCCTATTAGTTGCAGCGTGATGTCATACAGCCTAAAGCCTTCCTAGATAAATGTAATGTCATATAGCCTATAGCCTTCCGCGATAAATGTACTATCCAACACTGAAAAAATTTTCTAAATCGGTCTAGTGGTTCCTGAGATTAGCCCGTTCAAACAAACAAACAAACAAGCTCTTCAGCTTTATAATATTAAGGGGAGATGTAATAATATGGATGAAGAGAGTATCCATGCTTCTGTAAGTTGCTTTTATGAAGAAACGTTACCAAATTTATGTGATAGACGCTGCAAATTCACATTAAGACAACCATAAAAAATGGAGCTTGGTTTAGTGACAAGCTCTCTTAAAACTCCCTTAAATTCGCTTAAAGAATGGAGAATAGAACAGCGACCTCTGACAGGTTACACGAGTTCAAATATCTACGTCACCGCTGATGTACTTACTACCTTACAACTTTATCCAAGGCAACACATGCCCCATATCATTTCCTGGTACTTAAATGCATTTATGCCATCAAATACACCTTTAATTATGCATGTAGATAGTCGAGTCACGTTTTATAAGTGGTACAATTATCCGCCCTGCAATGCCCTTAGCTTAAGCTGTTACCGATAATCTATACTATACTAATAAATATAAAGTATAAAGAATTTGTTTGTTTTAACGCGCTAATCTCAGGAATAGTCTATTTATATTATATGTTGGATAGTCTATTTATCAAGGAAGGCTATAGGCTATATAACATCACGCTGAAACGCTAAAGATAAATAAATAAATATTCATCTTCATTTCACAGAACGTCCTCTGGTCCCAATCTAAGCTTTAACGAGCCTCGTGGTGTAGTGGTTCTGGTAACGGACTGCCGATCAAGAGGTCGCGGGTTCGATTCCCGCTCGGGACAATCATTTGTGTGATTTTTCTAATTGTCATACAAATGTTTGTACTGCGTCTGGGTGTTTCTATGTATTATAAGTATGTATTTACAAAAGAAAAGTAGTTTATGTATTATATCCGTATTCTGGTACCCATAACACAAGCATAATAAGCTTAGCTTGGGACCAGAGGACGTTGTGTGAAATGTCTATGAATATTTATTAAAAAAAAAAAATAAAAAAAAAATTTTTCTAAAAGAAAAAAAAAAAAAAAAAAATATGCTTGTGTTATGGGTACCAGAATACGGATATAATACGTAAACTACTTTTCTTTTGTAAATACATACTTTTTTATTTATTTATTTTATTTACATATAATACATAGTAAACACCCAGACGCAGTACAAACATTTGTATGACATTTATGGATATCACACAAATGATTGTCCTGACCGGGA
Organism: Orgyia antiqua; assembly: GCA_916999025.1. NCBI lineage: Eukaryota > Metazoa > Arthropoda > Insecta > Lepidoptera > Erebidae > Orgyia > Orgyia antiqua. Next base: position 27,120,230 of record OU779869.1, read on the forward strand.
ATCGAACCCGAGACCTCGTGATCGGCAGTCCATTACATAAACCACTCCACCACGAAGCCCGTCAAGAAGAAAGTTACTATTCCCTACTTTTCACATAGGTACCTAATCTTTTATTCAGTTCACGATGTCCTGACGAAACTGGGTTTACCTTCTTTGAATCACTATTAGAATTCAAAGTAAATATTCTTGAAAATGTTATTGACGTATTGTAGCAGTTGATTGTAATAAAATAAGTTAGAATACAACCAAGATCTAACAATATAAGTTTCTCCTATTCAAATTATAAATGCGAATGTTTAGTTAGTTGAAAGCAGCGAATTGTGTTAATGACACTATTCAAGTTTTAGTCTCAATTTAGTAAAGCAAGTGGAATGAGTACCAATATTTTAAATTAGACCACGACAATAAAAGTTAATTGTCGTTATAAGTAATAAAAATATTTATAAGTTTTTAAAACGGGTCAATTGAAACGATTTCTTCCAAAGTACGAGGCGAGGCTGGAAACGGAAGTAAGTACTTATCACTTCCGTCCGTGTGTGTCTGATTATTTTTTTATTTATTTTAATTTTAAAACTATAAGCACTTTAATAATACAATGGCGGACTTACCTAATGCCGACAATGGCATTTTCTACCAGTCAACCAACATATCGATTACTAGCGGCCCGTCCTGGCTTCGCACGGGTAAATATAGCCTATGTTACTCAGTGATAATGTAGCTTTCTAATGAAAAAAGAAATATTAAAATCGGTCCAGTATTTTTTGAGTTTATTCGTTACATACAAAAAAACAAATCTTTCCTCTTTTATTAGTGTAGATATGATGTGATTAGATTCTTTGTTTATGATAAATTAAATAACAGTATACTAGTTATAAATGTTTTAATCGTGAAACCAGAGTAAATAATAGGGATAAAACATTTCTAAACAATGAACATAAAAAAGTAAGCGCCAAAATGTCAGGCGTTCTGAAAAAAAAAAGCAATACTACTTGAACTAAAACGGTTTTTATTTTATTTGTCGTAGCAGAAAAAATTCACACGCGTCCACATTATCCACATAGAAAAATGTTTGCATTTACATTAAAGTAACTTTATTTTTTGAAAAACTAATTACAGCGACATCTATCAATGACAATGTGTACTAGTATAGAAAATGTTAAATATAGTAATGTTTGAATGTTCTAAATAAAACAGTAGATGACGCTACAGGTACGTAACCAACTACGTTTCTCAGGTAGATACTAGATGTCGCTTTTATCATAAAAATGTAAATAGTTCTTTATTATTACAGGAGATAACTTACCGAGAATTGCTCTCAGGTGGCCTTCTAAAGTTTGTAGTACAGTCATCTTGATTTCTTTGACACTTTTGCCGAGAAATTGTTCACAGGCGGTTGTGAGAAGTTCATCTTCATTCATAATCTTGCATTGCGCGACTCCAGTGACTGTTAGGGGCACACCTTGGGCGGTTTCCACGTACTCACACATGGGATTCAATGTCATAACCTGGGAAGTAAATAAGTAAAAATAAAATTTATAGATAAAATATTCACACAAATGCGACGACTGAGAGGAGATAGCGGCAAACCAAGATATACCCAGATGGTGGGTTGATGTTTAAAATTGAGGACAAGTAACTTTAGCCTGGCTAAATCGTACTTCATAGAGTAATGACGTTTCGCATGACGTAGAGCCTGTATCATAGAAACACGTACCCCGTTTTCCAATGGCAGAGCATAATGCGACTCAGTGCCGCACAATGCTGAACAATGCTGACGCTTAATTGGAACGTGAATTAGTTTTAAAATGCGCCAGCAGAGTGCGCTAAGTTCAGTGTTGAAAAAAATACTTCTAAAATAAACATTGTATTCACATTATATGTGTGGAATATAAAAAAAGTCTTTGTTTATACCTTCATCCATACTTATATTTATTTATTTTTTAACACAGCTTGAATTAACTTTGAATATTTCAATTGAAACGAAAGCCTTTAATTTTTTTTCCACAATTAATAATATTACTATAGATACTAAGTATATAAATAAAATTTCAATTAATGCCAATTTAAAGAAAAAATACTTGTTAATTTTCTGTCGTTAAGAATCTGTAGCGACACTCCAGTATCTTAAGAGCTGCAATAAATTTGTAACATTATTACCCTAGTTTATGCATAGCCACTTGAGGACCAATTTTAAATTTAGTTTTTTGTCTAACATTTTGTTCTCACACTTTTATCAATATTAGTTACGAATTTATTGCTGCTATGGACATGTGTTCGACAACCTCAAGTAGCGCGTCCTTTAAATAAAACGGGATCGCTACTTTTCTTGTAGAACGTAAGATTAGTAATAAGTTAGTCATAGTTTGGTCTTGGTCGAGAATAAACGTCTTACGAACTATGATGTGGAGTTATATTACAACACGCACCTTCACCTCACTACCTTTCTCCAAACCTCCACAAATCCATACCGGATTGCACGCATCACTTTTGAGAGTGCTCGATTGTGCGATGCGATGCTGTAATTGGAACACTCAACGTTGAGCATTGTGCCGCATAATGCGCTATTGTGCTCTGATTGGAAAACGGGGATAGATACATTTTCACGCACACGTAGATATGTAAGTTTAGTAGAGCTTCAAGCCGATTGTGTGATGTAGCCATAGACACTATATCTGTTATATCTATGGCGGCATAAAACTTAGCTTCAAGTGTTCCGTTCTCGCAGTTGAGATGCATTATCTATAGCTGTTATCCACGACTTCTTACGCCTGAAACTTAGAAAAAAAATCCCGTTTTTTGCAACTTTTTCACTGATGACTTCCTCCTATTGGTCGCAGCGTGATGTTACATAGCATTGGCTAATATACTATCCGACACTGAAAGAATTATTCCAATAGGAATAGTGGTTCCTGAGATTAGAAAGAAAGAAAGAAAATAATAATATATTTATTTCAGTAGCCTCGATAAAAAGAGTACAAGGTTAAATAAATATAGAAGAAAATATAAAACATGTAATTAAGCATGTCATACACATATTACGTATAAATATATTAATACACATAAATACATAAGAAGTTAAGATTAGGGCGTTCAAACAAACAAACAAACACTTCAGCTTTTTAATATTAGTAGAGATTTACAGTTGACTCTCTGTCGTCAGAAGGATAACTACTATACTATGCCGTTCAAATGAGAATAGGATTGACCCCGCGCCATGTTGTGACGTCATAGTTGTCAATATGAACAATTTTGGTAGGGTCAGCAAAACAAGACATTTTTATAATATAATTTATCTATCACTTTGTCAAAATCGGTTACTAATTTTCGAGCAATTAGCGAGATAAATATAATTAAAAACAATAACAATTAACAACTACAAATTCAAAATAAACAAAAACAATGAGAAATAACAACATATTTATTTTTTTAACGGGAATCAACCATGTAATTAACAGAATTTAAAATAAAATGCCTTAGAATTCATATACTCAACAAGGCACACCAACAACAACAAAATGGCGGTTGGCAATTCAACTTAAGACGGCACGATACCAAATTATGCTGCATACAAAAGTATGGGTATCGTACTTCCGTTTTTTCTTCGCGAAAGTTGAACCGATTTTAATAGATTTTGCGTTATATTATAGAAAAGAGTATATCTATTCTTCTATCACTTTCTTTTTTTTTTCAAAACATAATAACTAAAAGAAATATGACGATCCGAAAAACCCACCTTTTTCGGTTTTCTTTAGATAAAGTTGCAGCGTCTATCACACAAATTTGGTAAAGTTTTACCACAAAAGAAGTGATAGAAGCATAGATATACTCTTTATCTGTAATATAACGCAAAAACTATTAAAATCGGTTTAACTTTCGCGAAAAGAAAACGGAAATACGAAACATCTTTTTTCAAAGAATTTGTAGGTAAAATCCGCTTCATCTATATTATTTTGTCCCTTTCAGGGCGGCCGCGGCGCTCGGAAATAGGGATAGCAATACCTAAGGCAAATACCTAAATGAGGAGTACAGTACCCTCTTAATATCATAGTATCCAACAACGAAATTATTGAAAGAAAATAGTATTTCTTTTTTAATAAATTATAACTATTATTACTAAATAATTTAAGACGTTTTTCGCTTCAAATTACTGAGTTTAGGTAAAATAAAGAAAACATTATTGATACGCAACGTTGCTGGCAGTACTTTTCTAATCACTTTTGACAACGAAAGGTCATTGCCAATCCTATTCTCAGTTGAAACGTGTAATACCACGCTAACCAATCATATTTCGAGTTATTAGGTTGTCGTTTATTGTATTATCTGCTTGTCTTTTTATTCGTACATCAGTCACAGGAAAAAAATGAGTTTCTTAGTATCATGTTACAAATGAAAAATAATCTTACCTCAAGGGAGATACGTTGGACATCGGTAACAAAACACCACGCCCACGCCCAACCTCCAACGATGGTCCGCTTCGATGTAGAACCGCAACAACCACCTGGTCACAAAAAATACACAATTAATAACTACATAGTTGTGTCCAGTTGAGTCGCCTAATTGCTAATCATACTGTTATGGTATTTCCCACGGAGTAGGTAATAAGTTAATAACTAACTATACTAACCAGGAGTTTAATAGATCAGCTATTATCATGCTTGCCAAACGTATTAGTTAACGCGTTCAATGCTGAATAATTTGCGAATTTATAGCCAATGCTAATAAAAGAGTCATTCGCCCAGTGCTGAAAACGCGTATGTGCGTTCAAAAAATTTTTCGCGTAGTGCTAAGAACGCTTATATGCGTTCATAGAAAACTCGCGTAGTGCGGCTGGACGCTATAGCGCGTTGTCTTTTACCTTCCCGCAGTGCGGCCGACGCTTATGTGCGTTCGGTAACTTTCGAGTTTTATGACTGTCATATAACAATTACGGGTCATATAAAGGTGTTGGATGGATAAAGGTGCTTCCACACTAGTGTTTATTTGTAAGAGATTTTGTGAAGTTTACGCCATAATATATCTTCGTTCGGTTTTGTTAAAATAGTAAGTTATACCTTATAACGCGTCGGCCCGCACTTGGTGAAGATCAGAAAAACGCGCATAAGCGTTAGCCGCACTGAACGTATCGTTTTGTTACCTACAGCTTTTCATCTTTCGCAAAATGTGTTATCAGCTTATTATATAATTTAGCTAAATCTACTAGGCCGAAATGGGGTGTGACACTTTTATGCTTCTGTTACAACACGCCCAGAATGTAAGGAACAACTTATTGTTAAAATTACTTACGACAAATTTCGACATAAAACAGACAAACTTGAAACAACGTGGTATAAAGCGAAAAAGGCCAGAGAAATTAATTTCCTGCTTTCTCATAAACCAAGTTTATACAAAGGGCGGTAACCCCGGAGAGAAAGAGGTTTAGTTAGAGCAACCGGTTTGTTTTCCTGGTGTATTTAACTTACTATTTATTACCAAATAAGTCCTGCAGGCTTTCTACGATTTAATCTATTAGTGGCAGATTCCAGAACTAGCTAGATAAAATTGTACATGTTATAGAATATCCCTTAATTTAACAATGTATATTTCCAGAAACTTTCTGCCATTCAGTGTCAAAAAGCTTCAAAGATATCCAAAATTTAGGTAACCTTTTTTTAATTTTGCAGGCATGTGTTTTTAAAATTATATTCAGGGACAGAATAGTCCTTTCTGTAAACAGCATGATTGTATGGAAGCTTTTCGACTACAACTAGCGATATCAACAGGTGACCAGGTTATGATATCTTAGTTGAATTAGTTTTCGCGTACCGAGACTATAGTCATGGAATCTCTCGTTTATTTTCGTCTATTTTGTAAAAGTTTTGTTTTTATTGCTTTATTCTAATTTGCGTAATTATTACTTTCACACATTCACAGGTAATTTAAAAGCACAACAAGAAAATAAAATCGCACCTTCAAAAATCAATTTAAACTTCTTCCTGTCTTTATATGTTCATCTTTTCGACACCATAAGGTGAGTCCAATCGCCTAGTCTAGGGGTTCCCAAGCTTATTTTGTCTACAGGCCACTTTAGGACTAATCTACTTTTGAGCGCCCCTATTTTTGCACCTACTTAAAAATAAAAAACCCCTTATTTACTCTGGGTCTCTTACTACCCCCTTTAGGCCTGCAGAGACCACAAAGGGGCGTTATCGCCCACTTTGGGAAAGGCTGGTCTAGAGTCTGGTATATCACGCTTTATATTTTTAGTGAAGGTCTTCTGGACTTGGGACCAGAAGTAAAAAACAATTACGTACCTATTCATTATATACTAGCCAATAATATAACCTTAGAATAATTAGGTATAGCACGTAATTAAAAACAATAGCTCAAGAATACCGTTATTGAAAGTGGGTCATCGGCGCAGCGTTAAGTCAGTTGAAAAGTAAAAGTATTGTCCCAATGCACAATGGGACGACGGCAGTGTACGTGATGGCTGACAGGTGGACAAACAAACATAACCACGGGATGCATATAGGTACTACATGAAGAATAACGGACAAAAAACTGGGACTAATAGCGTCAATTTCATTCAAATTTAATATGAATAAATCGAAAAGGATGTCGGAAAAACTAAATAGCATTGGGAATAGGAAAAACTCGAGTAATAAGAATATATCCAACCATCCTAGCCTTCTCCTTCTACAGGTGAATATAAGCTTTCTCTAGAATCGCCATAAGAATTGCAATCCAGCGTTTCCCCATAATCTGAATGTTGACGAATTAGCTCCTAAAGGGCTAGAAGCACAGATAGAAGGTATGAGGCTGAAATGCGATGGTAATTATATAAGACGAACCGAATCCATTGCAATTTAATTCAGTCAGCAATCAGGGGATTCAAAAGAACCTTAAAAAAAAAAGAAAGAATCATCCTGGAATCTATAGAGCGAGATAATTTATTTACCATTATACGAGTAAATGGGATCTAAATGTAAGCTAAAGTTGTGTTACTTATGCTAAATTGGTTATATCATGAATTATGCTTCCAGTTATTGGAAATGGGTGTGAAATGTAACACTTTCATATCGACACGAGACACGAAACATTTCAAACTCACACAAATAATAAGAAAGTTAACTTATTTATGTAAAATCATCGGAATGTTTCGAGATATTACTAATATTACTAAGTATTTTACATAAGTAATTTTGATGGCTTTGTGTTATTTTGATACTTTTGGCTCTATTGGTTTAAGAATCTTAGAAGATACAAAGAATTATACATATGTGATATGAGCATAGCCAAGATGTAGTTTTGGAATGAGTTTCTAAATCTTCGTTTGATTTAGAGAGGAATTTGAGCTAAAAAATCACAATTTTTATTGCAAATAGTGTAAAATTTGAATTTTTAACCTCTAAAATATATGTTTTCCATATTTTCCCATATTTTCTACCCATAGTAGGAGAACAGGTTTTTCCGAATATCACTCAGAAATATCACGATGAAGGAATTGGAATATCTATAATTTATAAATTTATTCCGCCTGCACATTGAACTTTAAAAATAGACATCAATTATTTTTTTCTATCAACACTATGTTTATCGTATAAGGAACTGATCGATTGCAGATTTTGAAATGATTTGATACACACCGACTGATGCAATGACGATAATTTTTTTAGTTGCAATTACATAGGAAAATAGAAATAAAATCGGCTGAGTACGGGTTGGACGCATAAAGGGTTCTATACTATTAACACGTCAATATAATATTCATCGTCATTATGTCATACATACCGTCCGTCGTCTAAGCATATCATTAAGTTAAACTAACTATGTATTATTGTTGTGTGTTACGAACCCCGTGCCTTTATATTGGACCCTGGTTTTTATAGTCGGTTACACGATCTGTGAAAATTTCAACAACCTAGCTTCATAGTTCATGAGATACAACTGGTGACGGACAGAGCAATTTCAGTAACAGGGTCCTTTTTTTACAGAACCCTAAAAGAACGAAATAAGAATGTTTGATTCAAAAACAAAACAACAACATCTCCCACCATTTCACTGTTCGCTGTTATTGTATCGAATACGCGCGGGTTTAGACCAAACGCAGTTAAAGAAAGTAACTATCACACGATGCACGGTACATTCACCAAGTCTACATACATTAAGCTGGATACGTTAGTGTTGTTGCGTGTGTGAATAATGTTGTAAGGAAAGTGTACGGATATATATTTTAGTGCGAGTTTTTAACGTTACAAACTAAACTTACATCAATATATTGTGTGAAGCTTTCTTGTTATGTTTTGTGAAAGTTACAGACATTGAAGGTGAGGTTTTACTGACTTTTTATTATGTTTTGTGAGAGAATTTGTTGTAGCACAAAAATAACGATAGAGGCCCATTTACGTCCCACTGTTGGGCACGGGCTCCTTCACTTTGGGAGGGATTAAGGTCTACTGTGCCGCGCGAGTATTTTATCTCTCAGAGGATGTTATCAGTGTATAATTTCCTTAGTTGGCTTTATCAGCACCCTGGGGTGGTCACACTTATATTCTTAATCTGTCACCACACGGACAACTGCTGCTAAGTGGCTCTAAATTATCTGCATATTATGAAGTTTGTTTTAAATAGATTTAGTAATTTTGGCGTTAAAGAGCGACAAACATACTTCAGTGAAGAAGTAAGGATTAGCATTTTACGCGTTTAAAGAATTCGGTTTATATATTTTTGGGACAGAGATATTTGGGTTTTTTCGTTATAAAAAATTTCAGTATCAGCTTGGTTTCTGAAAATATGATGGATTTAGACTAGTTATTTTGCAAGTTAGTAACCAAGTTTTGACCTTATGGAAAGCGAAGCGAGTCACCGGTAACTCAACTATGAAGTTATTCATTGTGTCATGAGTAACTTCATAACTGAGTTACCGAGTGTTTTTTTTTGTAATTGTGTCATTATATTATTAACATTTTACTTCCTGTATCAAACTCATTAATAGCTAATCAGGTTTTAGTTCATAAAGAAAAAGATATCGTCAAGATAACAGATTACCATTGAAACTCAGCGGCACGTCTGGCTAACGTCATAAAGTTAGGCAATATATTTTGAAATTGTACCACCTCCAAAGAAACACAAATCAGAACGAAAGATTTTTTAAACTATCATTAATATATTCTTTATCTCGTTTCATTCTCTAACAAATTTTCACATTTAATGGGAAAATCTAATTCACCTAATTGTCCAGAATATAATGTCATTGATGATATCCAGCATGTTTTGTGTGAATGTGTACTGAATGAGATTCAGCGCCGCCGATCAATGAGTAGATTGAGTAGTATCCTGGCAGCTCCATCTTCAGAGAGTGCCAGGACTCTCTGTGTAATATACCTATCCAGATTGACATAATTTAAAATAAAAAAATCGCAATTCATTCATTATTTTCATCATTCAGGAGAGAATGTTCTCTGCTTATATTCCCTTAGCTGTATTTTACAGCACCCGGGGTATAAAAATATATTACAGTGATATAAACATATGAGTTGATAATCAAAGCTATTTATCCTTCAAGGATCTCTACAATGATGGGTATTTCAAGTGACAGTCCACCTTTCCTGAGTCATCACACTTTGTATATTCCGTATTTCGGATCCTTTCACGCAGAGAAATATCTAGAAATAGAAATATCTAGAGAATCTAAGCGGCTGTTACCCATTACTGTTAAATTTAAAAGTAAAGCCCTACAAAAATGTGACAGAACAGAATGCGAATTAGAGATCAACAAACGTTCTTTCAGGTCCATTATTTGTAGATAATTAATATTCGCGGTTTCAGAAAAAAAAAGTTATATTTAATAACTATAACAAAACACTATACACTCTATTCATTATTTAAACATTGATAAGTCGTCAGAATGGTGCCGATTCTACGTCCACAACTAAACTTAACTAAAAAAATGAAAATTATTAGTGTCAATAACACAATTCAGCAATGTTAACAGAAACTGTTTTATTAGAAATTCTGTATGTTATAGACTAACTATGTTATAGACTAAAAATGTGCACAACGAAATAGTCAATTAATCGAAATACGCCATAGTTGCTATCGTATTATAGATAAGTTTAGTTGTGCTCGTAGAATTGGTACCTATATCAGTCTTAAATTAAAATTCTGTTTACATTGCAGTTTATAATTATTTATAATTACATCATCATTTGGCTGACCCATTACCGGTGAATCATTGTGTAATAGTAGTTTTATTTTCTCCGGAACTTGTTAATATTCTGGACGTGTAAAATGTCTGATAATGAATTTGTATTTCTGCCACGGTCCGTTGAGGAGGATATTTTGAATACATATTTTGAAACAAAAACAAAATACAATAAATATTAAACATGACTATTATGGTTTTTATAAAATTTCTGATTTTTCTGATTTATACTTACACGTTTTGAACTCATAACTGTTACAAATTGTCGATAAATCGTCTTTTTGTCCTTATATTTGTCCATGGCATTAGAAAAAATACTAAGGGACCTTTACGTGATTCAGCACCAGATCCATGGTTCCAGATAAAATACTAATTAGGTATTTATATATATTTGAAAATAGATAGAAATAGAAAGAATGCATCTAGGTACATAAAATGTCGACATGTCAACTAAGAGCGTCGACTAATTAACTTCAAAACGGCTGTAATAAACGTCCGTGTGGTGACGGATTAAGAATACAAGTGTCACCACCCCATCTCCTCCCGGGTGCTGTAAAAGTCAGCTAAGGGACATTACACACAGATAACATCTTCTGTGAGAGACGGAAAGCTCGAAAATAAACCCTGTGCCAATACGCCTGCGGCCGTATTATGAGTATATTATTGACAGCGAATCAGTGGTCACGTGACTTCAGGCTGATATCGGCCCGATTTTTGTTTCACTGGCTGGCGTTAAGCGTAGTACGGGCGCAAATTTGACATGTAGTTGATTGTTTTAACTATCTAGAAGTGACAAGTAAATCCATTCAATAGAAGCTGCTACATTGTTACGTATAATAAATTGTTTGGTTTATTTAGAATTAAAAGTAATTATTATCTACATATTAACGATGGGTGATGAATTGGAGGTGTCTGAATTTTCGGATGTTTGGTTTATTTAGAATTAAAAGCAACTATTAGCTACATATGATGAATTGGAGGGTGATGAATTGGAGGTGTTTGAATTTTTGGAGAGTGACGATGATGAACAAAACACTATTCGAATGCGAAATAAGTTAAATATAAAAAATAATATTAATATATTATTTTTATAATTATTCATTACAATAATATCGCCATGTGAATTAAAGTTACTTTCATGCGAATCATCAAACAAAAAATATTTAAAAAAAAACTTAAATGCCCGTTCTAGGATAATGAAAAACTAAGCCTAATAATAATAAAAAAATCTAAATATAAAAATAGATAATAGTATTACCGTTATTTTCTTTTATATAATGGTCTAACTTGTGTTTAGCAAATATATTATATTTTGTAGTATATTGAATACAAAAAAAAATATAAAATATATCCGTAACTAGCCGATATACACAATAATTAAGTTTCTGAAGACTCTATCACAAAGCTTTACACGGCCATAGACACTTAATCCATTAAAAGTCGGCTAGTTTTATGTATGTCATAATACGAAATAAAAGTCAGGCCGTTTGCCGCCGTCAACAGAATCGCCTGGAACTTGCATGATATTTTGAAAGCTCATAATACGCCTGCTGATCAGCGCGGTACAGTAGACCATGATCCCTCCCAAAGTGGAGGAGGCCCGTGCCCAACAGTGGGACGTAAACGGGCTGGAGAAGAAGAAGAAGACTCCCTCAGCCAAAACGTAACATTCAATATCAATAACTATGATAAAAGATGTCAATATTTATGTTTGGTCATGTGGAGAGGATGGATGATAGTCGATTAACGAAAGGCATATAATACACACGGCGGAGGTGAGTGGGAATGCTAGGAGAGGACGCCCGAGAAAAGTATACTCTGATGTCATTACAGGTATACTTCAAAAGGGTCAAGTGCGTAGCATTTACAACCGTCAGGCATGTATGACAAGATGTATGAGTGTGGATGAAGCCAAGGAAGTATGATTGGATCGTAGCACATGGCCTCTGCTTACCCACATGGGAAAAAGGCGTGATGTTATGATGATGATGATATTTATGAATATTTGGAACGTCATTTTCAGGTATCTAACAAAATGAGCACTATAATGAACGCAGCCGCTGACGTTTTGTCTGGGACGGCTGTGGCAGCGGCTACCGGATCACAGGTATACCGACTTTATAATTAAGTAAACATACAATGGTACCAATTCTTCGTGCACAATTAAACTTACCTAGCTAAAAATAAAAAGTATCAATAACACAATTTGGAAATGTTAACTGAACTTACATAATAAAAAAACTGTGTATTATTGTAAGATTTAAAATAATATATGAACCACGAAATAGCCAATTAAACAAGAGATATCACAGTTATTTTTAGTTGTTGTGGTTTAGTTGTGTGCGTAGAATGGGTATCGATGTAATTCAGCTAAAATATGTATTAATAAATAAATAAATATTCTATTGTAAATACATAGGTACTTAGATAAAAGCACTCAGACGCAGAACAAACATTTGTATGACAATCATAAACATCACACAAATGATTGTCCCGTGCTGAAATCGAATCCGCGACCTCGTAAGCGGCAATCGGTTACATGAACCACTAAACAACTAAGCCCGTCAAAAAAAGAAAAAAATCTACAGGTATCTTACTGTAGGATTTTGAAAACGATCAGAAATTAATATTTTGTAACATGCGATTCAACGCTCATATCTCCACGCAACAGTAAGTGCCGTGGCATACTTCCGTCTTCCGGTAACAAATACCGATGTTTTTGACTGTAAAGATTCACAAAATATACAGATTAAATCAAAATATAGCATAACATTAAATTCTAAATATATAAAGTTATTTAATACATTTGTGTGAAGTATAAAATATGTACACATTCTTTAAAACTGTTATTTTGATGTATACGGTCTACGAATGCCATTTAATATCAGTCTTCTTCTGAGGTCATAGACTTCGCGCAATTGTAAAGGGACTTCTTATGCTTCTGAAGGATCCGATAGTTTATGGTTTTCCTAAGCCAGAATGACTAAATAATGTCGGCACAGAGTTTAGCTATGTCCGTGTGGTGACGGATTAAGAATACAAGTGTCACCTCCCACGCTGGGAAGGAAAAGTCCTTCCCAGCGTGCTGTAAAATCCAGCTATAATAATATACGCAGGTAAAATCCCCTGTGAGAGACGGAAAACTAGAAAATTAACGCAGTGCCAACACGCCTGGTCAGCGCGGCATAGTAAACCATAATACCTCCCAAAGTGAAGAAAACCCACGTCCAACAGTGGGACGTTAGTGGCAGAAAGACAAATGTTTAGTTTTGACTTTTGCTTCGTTCACATAGCGTGTTGTCTTTTTATATTGGCGGTTCTTAAAGTATTCTAAAGCATAGTAAAATTCACGTCTAATGCGTACAAATTATCAACATTCCAGGTCGCCTGGTTCATCCCAATGTTAGTTGCAGCGATAGCTTACTACCAGTATGATGCCACAGACCCTGAGGGTCGGCCTGCAGACGTGGACGACACGCTCCTACTGCCTGATTACGACTTCATCATCGTTGGAGCTGGATCTGCTGGTTAGTATCTTTAAACAACTAGTTTGACTACAAAGGGACAGAATAGACAAATAATTTCCATAGGTCTCGGCGTTAACGAAGCCGAATTTCATCGTCTTTTTAACAGACTTCAAAAAAGAAGGAAGAGGTTCTCAATTCGTCTCTATGGTTTTTTTATGATTATTACCTAATAGTTTTTAACTGGGAAAATCAGTTTTAATAATTCTTTCTTTATTTGAAAGCTGGTGGTTCCCGTTTGGTCCCATTGGCACCAGGTCAGGATCTGATTGCTATCTCCTGAGAAATCGAGGAAAACCCTCAAATTTTAAAGGCACATGAAGGCGGTTGAACATTTTTTTTAAATACTCAATTATTCATTATTCTTTAGTTATAATGTCATAACATCAACGAATTGGTTTCATTGCTTTTAATTTCTTTTTGTAATCGAACTCACATAACCAAGTTACTGTCGTAATTTTTAGGTGCCGTAGTAGCCAACCGCCTGTCAGAAATCGGTCATTGGAAGGTACTGCTATTGGAAGCGGGAGGAGATGAAACGGAGATATCTGACGTCCCTATCATGGCTGGATATCTGCAACTTAGCAAGTTAGACTGGCAGTACAAGACTGAGCCAACTGGAACTAGTTGTTTAGGTAGACATGGCAAATAATGCAATTATTTTGATGCTGTTTTAGAAAATCATAAATATTTCACTTTATTTTCACATTTTTCACACAAACCGTGACGGGTCATTAAATTTGAAAGTTAAAATAAAGCCTAATCATAACGCTTTAGTACAAAATGCAATTGTATCTTATCACTGACAGGGGTGCAACGTAATTATTGCGTTTTAAAATAAATATTGTTATGTTATTTACAGCAATGCAAGACGGTCGGTGCAATTGGCCACGAGGAAAGGCTCTTGGTGGTAGTTCAGTTCTCAACTACATGTTGTATCTACGTGGCAATAAGAAAGACTACGACATTTGGGAAGCTCTTGGCAATAAGGGCTGGGGATACAAAGACGTGCTATATTACTTCAAGAAGTCGGAAGATAATAAGAACCCATATTTAGCACAAACTCCATACCACAGTACTGGAGGTTATTTAACTGTGGCTGAAGCCCCTTATCGGACACCACTCATAGCGAGTTTTATAGAAGGTGGTTTAGAAATGGGTTACATGAATAGAGATATAAATGGAGAAAACCAGTCAGGTTTTATGGTCGCACAAGGAACGATTAGACGTGGCAGTCGTTGTTCTACTTCTAAAGCATTTCTTAGGCCAGCAAAAGATCGACCGAATTTGCACATAGCCTTACATTCACATGTTACTAAAGTTATGATAGATCCCAGAAATAAAATTGCATTTGGTGTCGAATTTATTCGAAATAAAATGGTTTACCGTATCAGAGCTAAAAAGGAAGTTATTTTGTCAGCAGGTACTATTAATTCAGCACAATTATTGATGTTGTCCGGTATCGGCCCAGCTGAAGAATTAAATAAGCATCGAATACCAATGATTCAAAATTTAAAAGTGGGAAGAAACTTACAGGATCACGTCGGTTTGGGTGGACTTGCGTTTATGGTGAATGAACCAATATCTATAGTGGAACAACGTCTACTAACTGTTAGTAACTTAATGGAATATGCCGTGTTAGGAGAGGGACCTTTGACTATCATGGGCGGAGTTGAAGGCTTAGCTTTCGTCAATACCAAATACGCAAACAAGAGTATTGATTTCCCGGACATTGAGTTCCATTTCATTTCTGGCTCTACTAACTCCGATGGTGGTGAACAATTAAGAAAAAATAATGGATTAGTTGAGACATTTTACGATGCCGTATTCCGTCCTATAAATAACATGGACGTGTGGAGTGTTATACCCATGTTACTGCGTCCAAGAAGCAGAGGATACATTCAGCTACGCAGTGCAAATCCCTACGACTATCCGTACATCTATCCAAATTATTTTGCAGATGATATGGACTTAAAAACTTTAGTTGAAGGAGTTAAAATCGCAGTAGCTCTGTCTAAGACAAGAGCATTCAGGAAACATGGATCGTTATTGAACAGACATGTATTCCCTGCTTGCGTCAGTATTATGAGATATTCAGATGATTACTGGGAATGTATGATTAGACAATATACTAGCACCATATACCATCCAGTTGGAACAGCGAAGATGGGACCTTACTGGGATCCAGATGCAGTTGTGGACCATCAACTTAGGGTTTACGGGGTGAAAGGTTTAAGAGTAATAGATGGTAGTATCATGCCTAATATTGTGAGTGGTAATACGAACGCTCCCATAATAATGATAGGAGAAAAAGGCAGTGATATGATTAAAGAGTTTTGGTTAAAGAAACGTACTTCTAGATACTACATATGATTGAGATTATTATCAAACAATTGGTATTTGACAGGAGATTATAGGGATGCTAGAAAATGCTATATGTTAGGTGTATTGCATTCACTAAGTCATAAGTTTTCTACAAACATAAAATAACCGTATTCGATCGACCTTTTAATGTATTAGCGGAAACTTAATGGGTTCGATTGCATGTTCTTTAAAGTGGATATCTACTGATTTCTACAAAACGAGAACATACTTCCTCTTTTAAATGTTTAGAAAATTAATTAGACAACTGCTACACGGTCCACTTGCACTTAAACTAAAATAGCAAAACGATCACCCATCCAATGACTGACCTCGCTATGTTCGCTTGACTTCAACGTTGTTGAACGAGAAGTGAATAGGACTAGATATTTTAGCGCATAAGTAGGCTAAGTATTCACTACATTTGAATGTAGTACAAAATTATTGTAATAATATCAGTATTATTAAATCGTTGTGTCCAGTTGTAAATAGGTAACTAAATTATTTATTTATCAAAAGTAAGTTATAAATTATTGTAAGAATAAATTGTGTTTTATTTGTATGTAGTTTACTAGGGCACATGTAAATCGGCGATGTCATAATTTATTGTAGCAGCAGCGTAGCTGACTCATCATTGTTGACTTCGACAAATTGTACACAGAGTAATAAATTGAATTGAAAACAAAACATTAACACAGTTTTAAATAATATAACTGTCGATTATTAAAGGAAAATCTCGAAAATAATTAGCTTCTTCACGCTTGGTTAGCGCGACGGATAAGGACCAAACGCCCAACAGTGGGAAATTAATGGGCTGAGATAACAATATAATTAAAAAATATATTTTAAGCCGTAATCAAATCCATACAATAACAAAGATGTCATGACAATCATATCTTACATTCATTATCTCTTCGAGTTCAAAATAACGAAGATATAGCTATAATAGAGATAAAATAAATGTCTCAAATTACAGATAATAACAACAAAATATCACTAATAACACACACCACATGATCCCGATAAAATAATAAATATTATTACAATTGTAAGATAATTATAATTTACCTAACCATATTAATTCACACAATAAAAAACACATACGTAATATAAATACTTATGTTTAAGTATTTATATTATACGCATGGAACCAAATCCAGGACAGAATTCAGTATCTATGTATAGTAATCAAAATAAAACAAAAAAATTTTTTGTCGATACTAATATAACATCTACCCAGTTTTACTTCGATATTTAGGCATAAAGATTATAATTATTAATGAGTATGCTTTTCAGTGTGTGGATATATAAAATATTGGAAAGATGGTGTTAAGAAATATGAAGGTAATTACTCTGTGGAAATTACAATACACAAGTTGATTTGATATAAACAATAGCACTTACTTTTAATTGTATAATTCGCTGAATCAGTTGCTATTCAATTGTCACCATAAGATCAGTAACCCCGTGTCTCGCATCAGTCATACGTGTTGTGTGTATTATGGAATCATGTCGGCTCAAACATCATCACTTAGAGGACTTTTGTCCAACACAAGAATTATATTCGGATTGCTACCAGGACTCGGGGCCTTAATATTACTTAGAATGGCCATACATCTATACAGACCTGATATTGAAGACGCAGAAAATCGTGTACGAGATCATCCACTGGAAGAACTACTTGATTGTTACGATTTTATCATCGTTGGTGCTGGATCAGCAGGATCGGTATTAGCTAATCGTCTTTCAGAGAATCCTAATTGGAAAATATTATTGCTAGAAGCAGGACAAGATGAAAATGTACTATCAGAAATACCAAGCATGTTCCCTGTGCTACAAACCTCATCTATTGACTGGCAGTTTCTCACAGAACCCAGTGAAGGATATTGTTTAAGTATGGTAGATAAAAGGTGCAAATGGCCCCGCGGTAAAGTACTGGGTGGATCAAGTGTACTTAATGCTATGCTATACATTAGAGGTAATAGAAGAGATTATGATAATTGGGAAAATCTAGGCAATGTTGGCTGGGGATATAATGAAGTACTAAAATATTTTCTAAAATCAGAAGATATGAGGATTCCTGAACACTTAAATAATCCTTACCACGCGACTGGTGGTCCATTAACCATAGAACATTTCGCATATGAATATCCAATAACTAGAAAAATTTTAGAAGCCGCTCAGGAGCTTGGGTATAGTGTACGAGATGTAAATGGAGAATACCAAACTGGCTTTACTAGATCTCAGGGGACAGTACGAGACGGTCTCCGATGCAGTACCGCAAAAGCTTTCCTACGACCAGCTGCTAAAAGAAATAATCTTCACATAAGTGTTCACTCCATAGTAGAAAAAGTACTGATAGATGAAAATAAAGTTGCGTACGGGATCAAGTTTAAAAAGTATGGACAAGATAAGATCGTCAAAGCCAGCAAAGAAGTGATTTTGTCAGCTGGATCTATACAATCGCCTCAGTTACTGATGCTTTCAGGAATAGGCGATGCTAGTCACCTGAAAGAACTTGGAATACATCCCATATTAAATCTTCCAGGTATTGGGCGCAATCTACAAGATCATGTAGCTATGGGTGGCCATTCATTTCTATTTGATAATCCTTATGAAAATGACACAGAGTACTGTTTTAATTTTAAAACAGCAACATCTTTGAGTAGTTTCATAGATTTTAGCTTACACAAAAAAGGTCCTATGTACAGTATGATGGAAGCTGAAGCGATGGCATTTATAAAGACCAAATACCAGGATCCTGAAGACGATTATCCAGATATTCAATTATTTATTGCACCAACTGCGGATAACTTGGACGGTGGTCTTTTTGGCAAAAGAGCAAATGGTATAACAGATGATACTTACGCAGAATTGTACGAAGACATTTTGTATGAACCATCATTTTCTATCGTGCCACTTTTATTAAGACCGAGGAGCCGTGGCTATTTAAAGTTAAGAGATTCGAATCCTTTCTCTCCGCCATTGATTTATCCTAACTATTACAGTGATCCACAGGACGTACGAGTAATGGTAAGCATTTTTTAGTTATTCTATATTATCTCACTCACGATAATATATTTTAAAACGTTGATACCGTAGTGCCCTCAATTAATTAATTACTCGCTTAGCCAGGATATAAGTTTATGCCAGTTTCGTAGATGGGGCTTTATAGTCTCTGCCAACCTCTTTGGGGTTTAGGTGTGATTTTATATACATATATTGTTTGCAGATAGAGGGAGCTCGTATAGTACAAAAGCTAACAGAACAACCAGCTCTGCGTGCGTTAAATGCACGTCCAAATCCTCATCGAAACCCTGGGTGTGCACATCATGAGCTGATGTCTGCTGAACACTTGGAATGCCAAGCCCGACATCATTCTCTCACGATATACCATCCAGTTGGAACCTGTGCTATGGGACCTCCAGAAGACCTTGGCGCTGTTGTGGACCCACGATTGAAGGTAACTCCTAACATTATTGTGATAAGAAATTTTAGTTTATTTACATTTATTTTTCTAAAGGAATATTCCTTACTAGTAGGCTGTGTGTAAATATGTATGTTTACAAATATTACCTAAGGCTCGCAGTTTCATCCACGTTAATATTTACTGCTCCGCTTCTTGGCTTTTAGCATGATGATAATATATGGTCTAGCTATGTAATTATCTGACTTATAAGCTAAATAAAACTACTTTTTACGGATTTAGACGCGTATATTTGTTTTAAATTTTGGCCCGACGATTCAAGTCTCACCCGTGACCATGGTGACTGCAAAGTCTCCGAAACGTCGGGCCAAAATTTTAAAAATAAAGTAGTTTTATTTAAACATTTATTTTTTAGTTTTATTTAAACATTTTTAAAGTAGTTTATATAAAAAGTTAGAAAATATTATAAGCTAAAGTTTCGTTGAAGTCCGTTCTGTAACTTTTGCGGGAAAGAGCAACGAAGATACTTACATCTAGCCATATAGCCATTCAGCCATACATCCACCCACAGACCCACACTCTTATAAACTTTCGATTTTGTAATAGGATAAAGTAAAAGAATTTACGCGGTTGATAAGACGTCTCCCTTTTTTTATTTTTTGTAATGGAGATTCCAATAACTACTTTTACTCGGTCCTAGCTAGGATCGAACCGTCATAAATCCTTATCCTTACTAATTTATAAATGCGAAAATCGGAATTAAAAGCTAAAAATCTTGAAAAGCTTAAGTCTTATGTGTGTAACCAAATCATAGTGCGATTTAAATGAACTGTACAACGCCATCTATCGAGTGATATGGTGAACTTCTGTTTGTTAAGGTTTAATTTCTAAATTTCACGTGTACGAAGTCGCGGGAACAGCTAGTTAAGTATAGTGAAATTAACGCAGAATAATAAGTATTTTCATCAAAAAATAATAGCCCTTTGGGGAAATTAAACCTAAGATCTCTTATACGCAAGTACAAGCTAGAATGTTACTTATCCCTGCAAATGTAATTCAAATGCAGCTTAAAAGTATTATAAACTTTCCAGGTTTACGGAATAAGAAATCTTCGTGTTATTGATGGCAGTATTATGCCAGTAATTGTGAATGGTAATACAAACGCACCAATCATAATGATAGCTGAAAAAGGCGCAGACATTATCAAGGAGGACTGGACAAATGTACCAGTTGAATACGATTGCCCACAACAAAACTATGAAACTAAAGCTAAAAATTCTGAGGACGATGGACCTACTAAATTTACTTTAAATACCTTTAAACCTAATGTATTTCAAGAAACAGCAAATTTATTTCCAGATCTAGACACAGATGTTTCTGAAAAACTCCTGAAATTTTCGAACACTATAGGATCTGAAATTCAATATGATTATCCATCAACAAAACAAGATGTAAAAGGCTCTTCCAAAATGAAACAACTTGGTAATAGACTTGCAAGCTTACAGAACCCCTATTCCAGTAAGCTTAATACCAAAATCCCGTTTCGACAGTATTTGTATAGACCACAGATAACATTCGATCAAAGCGCATCTCGTGGCCAGAAATATTTCCAATCTCATGGTTCTTATAAAAGCTTGATAAATCGAAATCCATATTTATTTCCGAAGTATAGACCAATGAAAAAGCCTCTTATAAATAACTTGGGAGGACAATATTTTGGAGGTCGAGATCCCCAATATTACTATGAGACAAATGAAGCTATCACACCAAAAGGACAACGAAAGTGTAAAATCTGGCTTTACCATGACGGAGAGAAATTTGAAGTAATTTTGTAAATTTTATATGAATTATATGATCTATGAATTTTTATGACATTTTAATTTTTATATTTTATTAAAATTATATACAAAAAAACTAACTTATTTTTGTATTATTTTCACAATGTACTAGAAAGGGGGCCTATAAACTGAACTTCTAACACATTTTCGCAGGCATCCAGAATATTTGTGGAGGGGTTAACAGATCTACTCTTAATACGTCAAATAGTTTGAAGAAAATTTAAATCGTTCACTGATATTCAAAGATAACTGGGATTGTATTCTTCCTGGGTTTATCCCATCTGTAATATATTAATTAGAGACATATTATAGGGAGAAGAATTGTGTGCAATTCATGTAGGCCTGAGAATCGGTCAACATGTGCGTTTTGTATTCCTAGGTCTTATGGGTGTCCTAGTAATTCCATCCATCTATCCATCAGCCTTTCTCCGTCCACTGTCAGACATACGCTTCCCCCATGTACTATGGGGCCATAACGCACGGTCCTGCGCTAACTGCATCAGGCAGCCCACGGCATACTTGACGATATTGTCATCTTATTGTGGGCCGCCCCACGCTGCGACGTCCGGTGCGTGCGTCCGTTCGTCCTTTCATCCCCAACGGTCATCAGATCGTAGAGCGATGTGGCCTGCTCATTGCCACTTCAGCGTGCTAACTCTTTGGGCTATGTCGTACACACCGGTCCTTCTAGTAGGTCTTAGTAATTAAGCAAGTGAATCTACAGGCCACAGCCAGTAAAGTATAAAAAAACAAATCATCGATAGAAGTGTTAATAATGCTGATAATTTAGACGCGTATATTTGTTTTAAATTTTTGCCCGACGTTTCGGAGACTTTGCAGTCACCATGGTCACGGGTGACACTGAGCTGTAATGTTTGTGTCTTATGCGTCTAAATCCGTAAAAAGTAGTTTTATTTAAACAAATGAGTCGCGCAAGTGTCAGAAAATATAATGCTGATAATTTTCACATTATTATTTTTCTAATATATCTAACAGTACCTAACTGTAAACATAAGAAAGATTAATGGGGTCATGACACTACATTAAATAAATTATTCCAAAGTTTGTCACATATTACTGAAATATAACATGACTACATTGCGTCATATTGGCCTAGCAACGTGAAGTCTTCGATTCAAATCCCATTGCAAATAAATAAAGATTTCGGAGTTATAAGACGGTAAAATGTGTTGCTAAAATAAAATAAAAATTGCGTGTTTGTAACAAAAAGCAAATATTAATAAATATATTTTTTTTATATTTCATTGCCAAAAAATTCACGTTCATTTTATAATTACGATGTTACTATGTTTTATAAGTCTCAAAATTACGTAATGGACGGTAATTAATTTTTTCTATTGTATTTATAGAGAGGAGTATAAAAAAGAAATCAGATATATTAAGGAAAATATCCGTGTAGCGACAGATGAGGAAATAAATTTGAAGTTTCAATAGCTAAGGTAAATCCGGCAGGTAACATCTTTAAGAGATAGAACACACGAAAGTAAACCTTTTCCAACACGCCTTGTACAATAGCATGATAGACCGAATACTCTCTGATGCAGAAAAGGCCTGTGTCCACAAGACGCTATTGTGTTCAAAAGATTTAAAAATAATTTTCTGACTAATCAAAATAGGACATTAAATAAGTGTATAGGGACACTGAATTGTCACAAAAGGTATGCAAAGTGACCAATTTGTCGGCAATCGGTGTTGTCGGCAACAGTCAGAGTATTGCGCCTTACTGAGTGAGAAACCGACGGACTATACCGGCAACCACAGAAATACCAGATGGTGGGTTGACGTTTAAAATTGAGGACAAGCAACTTTAGCCTGGCTAAATCATGCTATATAGAATAATAACGTTTCATATGACGTGTAGCCTGTATCATCGACACACATAGATACATTTTGACGCACACATAGATATGTCAGTGGCTTCAAACCGACTGAGTGATGTAGCCATAGACACTAGGTACATGTGGTATATGTATGCCGGCAACGTCCAACAACATTACATACATACATACATTGGCGAGCCTTTTATTCTCATGTTGCGCGTTGTTTGAGGCAATTGAGGCCAAAGGATGTGGTGTAAAATGTCCATAAATATTTACACATTCAAATTATTATTACGTATATACCAGTACTCTCCGTGTGGTGACGGATTAAGAATACAAGTGTCACTACCCCATCTCCTCCCAAGGGTGCTGTAAAAGTCGGCTAAGGGATACTGCACACAGATAACATCCTCTGTGAGAGACGGAAAACTCGAAAATAAACCCTGTGCCAACACGCCTGGTCAGCGCGGCACAGTAGACCATAATCCCTCCCAAAGTGGAAGAGGCCCGTGCCCAGCAGTGGGACGTGAATGGGCTGGAGAGAAAAGAAAAAGAGAGATATACCAGTAAGTATTCAAAGTCAAAGTCAAAATTTTTTATTTCAACTTGGATTGTTTTACAAGCTCTTTTGAAACGTCAGAAACTAGGTGTCTATTCCAAACGTAATGTATATACGTATATCCTATGGAGAAAAACAGACAAGAAACTCCATGGATTTTTTTTCTATTCTCTTAATTTCTTCTTTATTAAAATAAAATACATGCTAATTATTCATGTAAACATATTAAGTTCAATATTTAATTAGTGTCAATAGTTCAATCAATTTGATGTGTTGACACTACATGTAAACTTAAATTAAATGCATTACTTACATAATGCATTAATCAATACAATTTATTATTTATTTAAATGTTATAAACAACAAATAAGTGTGCATAAACCAATTCTGAGTTGATCTCAAAAATAATTGTTATGTATGAGAATCGAAGCTACGTCCTGGTACACTACTTAAAATTTAGATGCATAGGTTTATTAAAAGTCGAATAGTGTTTAATTAGAATAACAACAGTTAAATAGTAAAAGAATGTGTGACGGATTAAAAATAGCAGTGGTGCCGGATTAAAAATACAAATCTCACGCCCTCTTTCGCCGTAATTTTCATTTAAAATACGAATAAGTATAATTTTTATAAAATTTTTTCTTTAAATCAGTTTAAAGTATTAGTTTTAAAATGCTTTACCATAGTTTTACTAGTTGGTGTATTTTTTGTTTTAGTAAATAAGTGTAGGTATAAATAAATAAATATTCATGGACAATTCACACAACGTTCTCTGGTCCCAAGCTAAGCTTATATGCTTGTGTATGCATGATTTTATATGTATATGATTTTGTATGCATGATTGAGGTAAGCATGATTTGTTGTCAACTATGGTCATCCGTGCCATCACTCCAAGGTCCCATTTGAAAATCAGCGTCAAGTCCTTGAGAATTGACATTATGCTGAAATGGGACCTGTTGCTGCTGACCGGATATTACATTTTTTTTTCTTATTTATAAATAAATAAATATAAATATTCATGGACATTTCACACAACGTCCTCTGGTCCCAAGCTAAGCTTATATGCTAGTGTTATGGGTACCAGAATACGGATAGAATACATATACTACTTTTTTTTCGTAAATACATACTTATAATACATAGAAACACCCAGATGCAGTACAAACATTTGTATGACAATTAGAAAAATCACACAAATGATTGTCCCGAGCGGGAATCGAACCCGCGACCTCTTGATCGGCAGTCCGTTACCAGAACCACTACACCACTTTACTTAATCTGTGCCTCTGGTTATACTGGCTATTAGGGTTAGAATACTTAGACAAGCTAGCCTGCATACACGATTGCGCGCTGTACATAATCTGCAACCTTTTCTTGCAAAAGCGACAACGGCGGCACAATATTGAATTTAATAATGAATAGTTTCTGATATATCTATCTCTACTTCCAGTCCATTAACGTCCTACAATTGGGCACGGGCCTCCTCCACTTTAAAAGGGATTATGATCTACTGTGCTACGCCGACTAGGTGTGCTGGCACCACAGGGTATTTTGTCGAGTGTTCCGTCCCTCACAGAGGATGTTATCTGTGTACTTTTTCTTTCAGTTCACTTAGCTAGCTTTTAATATTTATAATTTACGATAAACATACGATTCTGCGGAACATAGCATTACTTAGAAATAAAAATAAGTTTAGTTTGTTTACCGTTATTTTATAAATATCAATAACTTATCGAATAGATATTGGCAATAATAGCATTTGACCTTTAATTATTTAGACCTTTAATTACAAGATAACATTATTGATACACTTATATTTCACGCAATTATATTTCACTGATAATGTTAAAAGAAATGTAGTGATGGCCTTAGAATATGGGCATCACCTCAATTTTTCTGACAGATTTTTGAAGTCGGCCAAGATAGATATAGATTGGCATTAAAGGCAATATAACAACTGGCATCAATACTGTATTTACTGGTTCAGTGTGTTTAACAGTGAGTAATCTATATTTTATTACGTGTTATAAAGCTAAAGAATTTGTTTGTTTAAACATGCTAATCTCGGGAACTTCTGATCCGATTTGAAAAATACTTATAGTGTTGGATAGCACACTTATCGAAAAAGGCTTTAGGCTATATGATATCACGTTAAGACCAGGGAGCGAAGCATCACTAAAAAAATTTGCAAAAACGGAGAAATCCTTTCTAAATTCCACACGTACGGAGTTGCGGAACAGCTAGTTACTTTTATATTATGGAGGACGCCCATTACTTGATAGTAGCATAATGTGTAAGGGTCCGTAATTAGTACCATGGAATTCAGAAACGAATGCTTAGCAAAAAAATAATAACTAATAACTCGTACAAAAAACATCAAAAACATTGTTTATTTCATTCTAAGAACAAAACAGTTTTGTTGTCGTTTTATTTTTTTTGCAACTTTTCTTTATTTAATTTATATGTAAAAAAAAAACAAACCTGGTTAAATTAAATAAAGAAAAGTAAAAAAATGCAGTATGGTATGCAATGGATATTATTTAAATATTAGTTCTACGTATTCAAATACGACTCGTTGCAATACGACTCAATTCCTTTCTCTAGTAAACAGCATGTTATGAGGTTTCAGAAGTAACGAGTAACAATACGAAAGTAACGGGCACTGATTGAAATAGTAACGAATACATACGTGTACTCTTTTTTTCGTTACTTTTACAATTCTACTGCCAAGTCAGTGCCGTGCTTTTCAGGGCTGTTGGCAGTGCCAACAGCCCTGAAAAGCGCGGCGTAATACATCAAAAAATCTCTTCTCGAAGCTAGTGCTGAATATGATTATCTCCTGAAAGGAAGAAAAAGAAATTCTGGCAACACCTAAGTTCTTATCCTTATCCTTACTAATTTATAAATGCAAATAGCGGAATAAAAGCTAAAAATCTTGACGAGCTTAAGTGTTAACGTGTGTAACCAAAGCATAGCGCGATTTAAAAAAGCTGTACAACGCCATCTACTGAGCGGCATAGTAAGTTTCTGTTTGTTAAGGTTTGATTTGTAAATTTAACGCAGACGAAGTCGCGGGCAACAGCTCGTTTGTAATAATAACACTAGCAGGGTGTTATGTTTTTGTCAACATATCTTAAGAGGGTACTGTACTCCTCATTTATTTATTTTTATTTATTTTCATTTATTTTATTTTCCTCATTTATTTATTTTCCTCATTTCTCATTTATTGCCTTAGGTATTGCTATCCCTATCCCCGAGCACCGCGCTGAAAGGGACAAATATAGCTGAAGCAGATTTTACCTACAAATTCTTTGAAAAAAAGACGTTTCGTACTTCTCTTTTTTCTTCGCGAAAGTTAAACCGATTTTTTTGTTTTACGCTATATTATAAATATAAATGAAGAGTATATCTATGCTTGTATCACTTTCTTTTTTGGTAAAACGTTACCATATATGTGTGATAGACGCAACTTTACCTAAAGAAAACCGAAAAAAACGGGAATTTCGGATGGTCATATTTCTTTTAGTTATTATATATTGAAAAAAAGAATGTGACAGAAGCATAGATATAGTCTTCATCTATGATATAGCGTAGAAACAATTAAAATCGGTTTAACTTTCGCGAAGAAAAACGAAAGTACGATACCCATATTTTTGTATGGAGCATAATTTAGTATCGTGCCCTCTTAATATCTATGAACTATGTAATAAGTCGATCATACAATATTGGCAATATTTTTTATAATAGACTATTAATATGATAAAAATTACATAAAATTATGATGTTTATAAAACATTACTAATTGTTACAGATTATTTTATCATCCACAGTAGATACCTATAAGTGAAATACTATAAAAGTTTGGCAGTCGGGTACTGGGTTGGCAAACGGCTAATTTCTTCCGACTGTTACCATCATTTCTCGAGTAGTGTCCGGAAAAGAGGTAAGTTGATATACTGTATCGATAAATAATTCAAAAAACGTCATCTAGACGGCAGATCTTGGACAGCCTTATGCCAACCAGGCGTTTTGCAAGGTTGTATTTGCTTATAATATAATTATACAAGCTAGCTTAGCTAGCTTTTACAGCACCCTGGAGAGCAAACGGGGTGGCGTCGTCAGTTTTCAAACCCGTCACCATCTAGTCGTTGTTATTTTGAATATATCAACTGAAATCATCATCCTAAAAAATTATAACTGTTCAAAAGTTTAACCTTAGGTTTTAAAACTCCCAATCTACATAAAGCATTTCTTTGGTTAAGTCATTAATTGTTTTCGTTGAGTGCATAAGGATTTGCATATTGGTTTCTTAAGCGAAATTTTATTGCAAGAAACCCATTCCAATGACGATGCAATTGCATATGATCCCAAGAAAAACATTGCACTTATGATTATGATTTCATTTGGTATAAATTTTATTGAACATGTCGATTGAATTAAGGTTATAAAAACTTTCGTAGTTTACCTTTAAAAGACAAGTGTTACGAGAATGAGCGAATACCATTTAAAGAATGCATGTTATGCGCATGTGGTTGAAAGATAATTGCAACAAGCTTGGTCTATTTCTGGAAAGGCACAGCTTGAACTCTTTACGCAATATTAACATTAAAATTAATCTCTAGTATTTAAGTTTTAGTAATAAGTATTTTTATGTAATAAAACAATCCGTTAAGAAAGTTCTCTTCTTTACAGCCCATTATAGTCCCACTGTTGAGCACGAAAGAAAAAGGGGTGGTGACACTTGTATTCTCAATCCAAGACGTCTAAATAACGTCTTAATTGTCCACACGGACAAATAAGACGTTTATGATGTTACAAAACTAAATCTTTAACTACAGAAACTCTTTAAGTTATAAGTTACTTACTACTAAGTTACTTCATTATGTTCATTATGTTATAGTTGATTCAAGATGTCGTGGGCCTGTGACCCGGTGTTGACTAACAACATCGTAAACAGTTACCAAGTGGCTGGACCATTATTCGTGCAAACACTGCAAACGTTCTTTGCAGCACAATGCGCTCTTGTTGGAGACCACCTATGGCCCGCTGATGCTATTAACTCAGTACTTGAAGGTATGCATAATGCTAGGTTATTCTCATCTTATTTGTTAGTATGATAGAAGTTTTGTTGTGGATTATACTTAAATATAGAAACAACCACACGGATATATTTGTAAAACTCGCTCAGAGCATTCTTTGGTCTTTTGAAAGCATCCTGCTCTGCTCAAATAAAATATACAGCTTACCTTGGCATCAAATGTCCAACGCTCATTATGAGATTATCATCTTTTCAATGTTAAAGTTATGTATCTAGTGATAAACGATATACACAATATTTTTGACTAGCATATAGGAGTAAATCATTACAATCAGCTGTTTGAAATGTAAAATTGTGGTATTAGAAGTCGTTTGTTAATAATGTCTATTCTTTGAATTTGTTGTTCTACGAATCTGTAGAAAATGATTTATTTCAATTCATTTCTTTTT
Source organism: Orgyia antiqua (assembly GCA_916999025.1). Lineage (NCBI taxonomy): Eukaryota > Metazoa > Arthropoda > Insecta > Lepidoptera > Erebidae > Orgyia > Orgyia antiqua. The sequence goes on from OU779869.1 coordinate 27,149,450, forward strand.
TGTTTCAGACCCCAATTACGACTTTATAGTCGTCGGTGCAGGCTCGGCAGGAGCAACGGTCGCTAATCGACTTAGTGAAGTACCAGAATGGAAAGTTTTGCTTGTTGAAGCCGGCGGCAATCCTACACTAAATACCGAGGTGAGGAGATAATACAATGAAAGCATATAACCCTTAAAACAAGTCATAATGGAAAGCCACGATTTTATCACATGATAATAAACAAAAGTGGATGAAAAAACTTTGCATTTTCCAAAATCTGCAGATAATGCCTTAATAGGCGTATTGATGGATATTGGCTGTCAGATTATCTAAAACTTATCTGCCATTCAACTTTAGCTACAAAGAGCATTAACTAATAATTACTGTCAAAATATGTTTCAGATCCCACATCTATTCTACAATAACATGCGAAGTCCTCAAGACTGGGCATACAAGACTCAACCAGATGACGCCGCCTGTCGCAGTTATAAGGCAAAAGGTTGTGCATGGCCCCGCGGCAAGGCTCTTGGTGGTAGTAGCAGTATTAACTTCATGTTTTATGTAAGAGGCAACAGACACGACTTTGACGAATGGGCTGCCGATGGGAACTATGGCTGGAGCTATGATGACGTACTGCCATACTTCATTAAGAGTGAAAAATTCACTGGAGTACAAGACAAAGATACCAAGAAATATCACAATTGGGAAGGCAACTTAAACGTGGCTGTTGACAAACAGTCCCATGAATTTGAACATATGATAATTAATGCGGCAGTAGAACTTGGTTTAAAGAATTCGACGGATATTAACGGTAAGAGTCAAATGGGCGTAATGACTTCACAAACAACCACCAAAGATGGGACCCGATTCAGTACAGCTCGCGCTTTCTTAAGCCCAATTAAGGACAGAAAGAACTTCCATGTTATCAAGAACGCACAAGCGACCAAAGTCTTGTTCGTGCCTGGTACTAACATAGTTAGTGGTGTTATGGTACACAAAGATGGAAAAGACATTGTAATAAACGTAAGGAAGGAACTGATTCTGTCTGCTGGTGCTCTAAACTCCCCACATATTATGATGCTCTCAGGTATCGGACCAAGAAGGCATTTAGAAGAAATGAAAATTGAAGTCAAGGCCGATTTACCTGTTGGTGAAAATCTGCAGGATCATTTGTACGTTCCTACATTTTACACAAAACCAGGTGACAAAAATTACTATTCAATCAATAATATTGTATCAGCCTTCACTGAATATATCTTACATGGAACTGGCCCACTGATTAACACGAGCCCCCACCGTGTTATTAGCTTCGTCAACACAACCGATCCAACATCAACAGCTTCAGACATGCAGTTCCACTACTTCGTTCTTCCCCCTGGTATGTCAAACCTCTTGGATATCTTCTACAAACACGGACTAAATGATGAAGCATACAATAAGTTCCAAGAAATGAACAAAGAGCAATATGTCTTGGCTATATACAACACTCTCTTGAAACCGAAATCCGCTGGCAAAATCCTTCTGGCAAGTAAAAATCCATTTGATGCTCCTTTGTTCTTCGCTGACTATTACAAGGATCCCGAAGATATGGCAACTGTTATCAGGGCATTGAAACAGCATACCTTGAAACTGGGTGAAACTAAAGCGTTGAAGGATTATGGCTTTAAATTGGAGTGGCTTGATATTGACGCATGCAAGAAGTTTGAAAAATCTAGTGATGAATATTTGGACTGCATTTCTAGAGAGCTAACTTTCTCACTTTACCATCCCACCAGCACAGCTAAAATGGGACCTGATGGAGACCCAACCTCTGTAGTAGATCCTGAATTAAGAGTACGTAAAGTTAAAGGTCTGCGTGTGATTGATGCTAGTATAATGCCTTCAGTAGTCAGAGGTAATACTAACGCCCCATCCATTATGATTGGTGAGAAGGGAGCTGATATGATCAAGGAGTTCTGGTTGAACAAACATACTGAACTTTAAAATATTATTTGTAGCTCGGAATAAAATCTATGGAAATTATTTATAAATAAAATTATTTACAAGTATACGTTTTGTATATTATTTATATGTGTTTTGGAATTTGGGAATGTCAATCAACGCAAAACTTACGATTTACCGATTAATTTTCAGTTTTTACATACATAGATTATATAAAATTTGTATTACATATATTCAAGTTACGACATAGCTAATATAAAACCGTTTTTATATCAGTCTCTTAGTTTTTTTTGTAATCTTTACTAACTACACTTTTTGCAAATATTTTGTTCAATGACAGAACTCCAAATCTTTAATAATTTGTGTATCATTAATTTTGATGATGATAATTATATTCCATACATCGAAAACAGTCAAGCACGACGTCGGTTTTTAACATACAACACATAACAATATGTTTGTCACATCCAACAACTAGAAAACGAAACTAGATGAAATTACAAGCATTTTCCAGCTACTTTAATATTTACTTCAAATAGAAAAGTTAGTTGTCAGTCTGGTAACGGATTAAGAATACAAGCGTCTGTCAAGGCGGGTGAAACCGCGGGCATTAACTAGTTTGAAATAATGAAGATATGGTAATTTCATAAAAATATGGTAAAAACACTGATTAGAAATACATTAGCAGTTTTTGTCTCGGCTTGACTGTTATTCCGCACAGTTCAGTTATTTTTAAGGTTTTACTTCTTTTGGCGTATTAGGGAAAAAATATGGTAGTAATTTGATACGATGCACTCGCATAAAAAAGCTGACACGATGAAGTTAAAACGTTAACGAATGATAACATTGATAACGCAAAGAACAAACAAGTAAAACGTGTGGCGTTGTTGCTTAAGTGTGGGTAGCGGGTTCAAATCCCCTACCACCGATAAACCGATAATTCTAGCAAAAAATTAAACTTTACACTATTTTGGACAAAGTTAGTGCTCTTTACGCTCAAAAGGTTTGCTAGACCCCTTCTATGTCCATATTGTCCATGGTAAAACTTCTAAAGTACGTCCATAAATGAGCAAATAACATGCTTTGATTCTATCCAAGTTTAGTTGAGTAGAGACCGAAAATTCGCAACTAAATCCTATTCAATCCTAACAAGCTTGGTCACCGAGGTATGTTTTTTTAATTTTGCCTCGCCCTAACTGGACTACGTTATGCGTCTTGAGCCTCACCACGACTCAACAAGGGCTAACCCAGTTATTTGAGGCTCAACCCAGTGGGGCGAACCCTTGGCAAAAGGTTATCTGCATATTCATCTATCTGGATTACAAGGGTGCGGCAAGTACCCCGATCCGCCGGGGACAACTAGATATAGTAGACCGAATTTCCTCCCGAAGTGTAAGAGGCCCATGTCCAAAAGTGACTTGCAAATGGGCTGATTAGAGAAAGATGTTTTAAGCTATTGCATAGCTTCTACTGCGGGCCTTGAGCGTGAAGACTAAATCCACAGAATTCGAAATTTAAATTCCGTAGGTAACGGAAATAGCGTAAAAAACCTTACACATCGGCGCTACTGCGCATGTGCAGTAACGCCACTTCGCTGTTCGCGCTGGTGACTCATGTCAGTTTTGGCGTTATTGTAGTTTTTATTTTATTGACATTTGATTGACAATCGCTATTTTATCATAATTACCATAAACAATGGACAGATGTAAGCATAAGTAAATAAGGATTATTAATCTTAATTTTAGTTTATGGTATTTAGATTCTTGCATAAATAAAATAAATAAATAAATATAATTTCATAAGTTGATAAAAAATACTATGCAATAGCTTTACCGCGGCAGTCCCCGAGTGACACACGTCTTTTTTTTACTATTTGTAAATTAATGACTCAGTTCTGTGGACTACTGCCTCAGACTGCGAGGAAAGTAATGTTAACACTTTCGTTTGAAACGGATAATCGCGGTGCGTGTCTGTTTTATTATTATATTACGTCTAACAAACCGCATTCTGTTATGTAGTGGCGAGCGATTCACAAGTGTTGAACAATTTTGTAAACAAGTTAAATATGACTTATATAAATATAGTAAAACATATTGATATATAGTTAGTGTGATAATATAATTGAATGTGTTAACATGTGAGTTTTTTATATTATCTTTACAATTATTTGTTTCTGTCTTTTGTTCTTATCGGAAGGTATATTTGTATATTCAGTATACTATTTTAATACTATTTTTATTAGCTTATCTTGTATCTAAGTGAGTATTATTATATCACTATCCTTAAACGTGATATGCATCGCCTTTCAATTCATCGAATTAGTCTGGAAAACCTATTAATATAAAAATTTAAGACGCAGTGTCTTCGCTATTCTTCTCCGAAACGGCTTAGCAAGCTTATAAATTTTTTTAGGATAATTTAATAGGTCTGAGAACATACAGAGAGACATATTTAGTATGTAGTATGGTTTTCTCTGCACAATGTTTACACGTTAGTTAAATTGTGGGGCACAGCTAACTGTGCCCCACAATTTAACTAACAATATGTATCTAATACATATTGAAGAAACTGACTGACTGAGGTTTGTTTAAATTTTAGCAAATGTTTTATATAGATTGTAAATTATTCATTACAAGGTACCTGACTATAGCGGTTAACAAAATATTTATCCGTACGATGACTGATTAAGAGGGTACTGTACTCCTAATTTAGGTATTTGCCTTAGGTATTGCTATCCCTATTCCCGAGCACCGTGCTGAAATGGACAAATATAGCTGAAACAGATTTTACCTACAAATTCTTTGAAAAAAATACGTTTCGTAGTCTCCTTTTTTCTTCGCGTAAGTTAAACCGATTTCAATTGTTTTTACGCTATATTATAGATGAAGAGTACATCTATGCTTGTATCACTTTTATTTTTGGTAAAACGTTACCAAATATGTGTGATAGACGCTGCAACTTTACCTCAAGAAAACCGAAAAATATGGGATTTTCGGATGGTCATATTTCTTTTAGTTATTATGTATTGAAAAAAAGACAGTGACAGAAGCATAGATATATTGTTCATCTATGATATAGCGTAAAAACAATTAAAATTGGTTTAACTTTCGCGAAGAAAAAAGGGAAGTACGATACCCATATTTTTGTACGGATTTGGTATCGTGCCCTCTTAAGATTACAAGTCGCACCACCCACATGAAATACCCTACCGAAGTTGAGTAGGTCTGTCCGTATTACCTTAAAATAAAGCCTGATAAATGAATCATTGTTTCATTGATATATGAAAACTACCTATCTGCTTTTCATTAAAACTGCTCGAATTAGATATCTAGTTAAATATACATACAGTTTCTTCAAAAATCATTTCCATAGTTTACCAATTCTGCGTGCACAATTAAACTTAACATGTTTAGTAAAAGCATAGCAAAACAATTGCAAAAATTTATAAATTAATGTCTTAACAAGTTGTTTTTGACGCATTACGTAGTTTATTAACCAACTTCAAAAAAAGGAGAAGGTTCTCAATACGTCCTCAATTTTTTTTTGAGTTCGTTGTTTGTAACATTTAGCTGAGCGTAGCGATTAGAATGATTCTTTTTTATTTTCAAAGCTGGTGGTTACCGTATGGTCCTATTGCCACCAAGTCAGGAAATAAATAAGAAAAAGAGGAAAACCCTCAAACTTCAAAGGCACACGAAGTCGGTACATTATGTAGTAATCTATCATAATTATCATAATATGTTGAAAAAAAAACAGGGTAGCTTTTAAAATCTCATTCATTCAAAATGTATGCAAGTAAGTTCGTTGACGACGTCTGGAGTCGAAATTATCGACGCCATACGACAAACCAGTTTGAAATGAGTGAGCGGCGGCCTACCACAAAATATTATATAATCGACCCACTATTAAGTAAAAACGAAAACTGAGTCCTTTTATCGATATAATTATTCAATTTATGGTTTTTATAACTTTTAATCGATTTATTATTTTGAATGACGGGCCCCGTAATCTAGTTGTTCATGCAACAGACTGCCGTTTACGAGATCACGGCTTCGATCCCGGCATAGGACATTGATAGGTATTGTAAAGGACAGTGTTTGTATCTGTTATTCAAATGTTTGAACTGCCTCTGGGCGTTTGTTTTATAAATTTAAATTTACTAGCTGTTATCCGCAGCTTCGTACGCGTCGAATTTAGAATACAAATCCTAACAAATGCATCAACAAAGCTATCCTCCGGAACCACTCTATCTATTACAAAAGACCGCATCAAAATCCGTGGCATACTTTTGAAGATATAAGCTCACATAGGGACATATATACAACAATAATATTTTATAATTAGTAAAGATTTTGTGATTATAAGTACATACATATTTACGACAAAAAGTAGTATATCCGTTTTCTGTTTCCCAGTATAGTTTAGCTAATACAGTTTAGGGACAAAAGGCCATTATAAAAATTTCGGTTGAAATTTATAAGTATTTGTTCAAAAAAATATACTATCTAAAAATAATTCAATTCTCTAGCTATCGCCGTTCATTAGGGTCTGGCGACGTATGGATATACTACATCAGGGACTTTGTTGTTTATACAAGGGGTCCATTTTACCTTTTTGTATGAAACCCTTACAACAGTAAGTAATAAATAATTCAAGGTCAATGAACGCCGGTTCAGTTACATTTTAAGGATGTTACTCACAAAAGGATTATTTGATGTTATACATAGATAGCCAGAGATACATGATAGATATATAGATAGCCAGTCTTCCTCGATAAATGTACTATCAAACACTGAAAGAATTTTTTAAATCGGACCTGTGATTCTTCAGATTAGCGCGTTGAAACACACAAACTTTATAATATTAGTAAAGATATGTGACTATTTTAAGTCATTTATTGTTTACTTACAGATCAAAATGTCATGGGCATGTGATTTAGCTCTGACATCGACAGTAGCGAACAGTTACCAGGTATTCGGACCCCTGTTTGTGCAAACTCTGCAAACTTTCCTTGCAGCTCAATGTGCACTTACGGGAGATCATTTATGGCCTGATGATGCAACACAACATGTTCTGAATGGTATGGTATGATGCTTATGCTTACATACAGCAAAAGATTTACCAGGGGGCCAAGTCTGCTAATTCTGAAAACACTTAACGCTTGGCTGAATCGAACTTCCAAGACGTAATGTTTCATATGACGTATACCTGTATCAGAGACACACACATATTTCATGCACACATAGATGGTAATGTTTTGACGGGCTTCGTAGTCTAGTGGTTCATGTAACGGACTGCCATTCACTAGGTCGCGGGTTCGATTCCCTACTGGTCAATCATTTGTGTGATGTTTATAAATGTCATACAAATGTTTGTTCTGTGTCTGGGTGTTTCTATGTATTATAATACACAAGTATATAGTAATGTGTAGTATGTATTTACAAAAGAAAAGTAGTAAAAAATGTATTCTATCCGTATTCGTGTACCTACTAACATTGCTATGCCTGTAAAAGGCCTAAGTCTAAAGCACTTTATATAATTATATTGTACCATAATGTAGCACACTTAGTACGCAATAAATATTTGAATTTTGAATTTATTCTGGTACCCATGACACAAGCATATAAGCTTAGCTTGGGACCAGAGGACGTTATGTGAAATGTCCGTGAATATTTATTTATTTACTGTGGCTTTCAGCCGAGTGAGTAATGTAGCCATAGACAAACTATCTGTCAAATCTCTGTGTGTGACTGTCTGTTTGGGTGTGTTTTGGTATGAGTGCATGCGTATGTATTTATCACTCCTTCACGTCCAAACAGCCAATAGGATTTGAATGTAGTATGTATTTAAACAGCTTACAAATTGTGTAAAAATGTGTGGATTTGAGAATGTCTGTTGATAATTCTCGCAAAAACTACGGCATTAGTTTATACAGATTTTTTATTTTTTTGGCCTCAATAAAGATTCGTTTTAGTCAGTCTATTGCAAGTCACTTTCAAAGATTATATTACATGGATACAGATTAATACATAATATAGGTAAATAGATACGAACGTAGCTAATAAAAGCTTGTAAATAATTCACCAAACTATATAATAACGAACAGTTAACTTAATTAAACATCACGCTTTTTCCCCATGTTGGTAGGCAATGACTATTGAGCGCTAATTGCTACGATCTAAACAGTCCCTCAAAGAGTTTAAAATATATATTTAGATAATAATATATTACAGATCCTTACTACGATTTCATCGTCGTGGGTTCAGGGTCAGCAGGAGCAGTAGTGGCCAGCAGACTCAGTGAAAACTTAAACTGGAAGGTTTTACTAGTAGAAGCTGGAGGAAACCCGACTCTGAGTAATGAGGTGAGGGTTTATATCCCACATTTTGACTTGACTCTTAAGACGGCGACGACGTACGTGTTAATGCTACGCTTGAGTGAAGTGATTTTTTTCGAAAATGTCTGAAAATATTGAGATCTGTATGATTGAGGGTCCTGCAATCAGTTTTAGTATACCTATAGAATCGCCCCAGATAAACATTCTAATTATTTTTTAACATTATTTGAAGATAAAAATAAACCTCATGAAAATAGTAATTTCAAAATTATTGAATATTATGCAAGAATAAATTATTTCATATTAAATGTTTCAGGTCCCTCAGCTTTTCTACAGCAACCTCCGTAGTTCGTGTGATTGGGATTATCAAACTCAGCCCCAAGATAATGCCTGTAGAGGCTACAGAAAAAAAGGATGTGCTTGGCCAAGAGGAAAAGTATTGGGAGGATCTAGTGGTATCAACGCCATGTTTTATGTCAGAGGTAATAAGTATGATTACGATCAATGGGAATCATTAGGAAATATTGGATGGAGTTACGAAAATGTCCTGCCATATTTTCTGAAAAGTGAAAACTTTAACGGAGATATAACAGAAGAGAAGAAAATGTACCATCGATCTGGTGGCCCACTTTACGTTTCAGTTGGAGACCAGCCACATCCTATGGAAAATCTTATCATTCAAGCAGCGATAGAACTTGGGTTAAAAAATATGAGTGATATTAATAGTGCTAATCAAATGGGAATAATTGCCTCACACACTACCATCAAAGATAACTTTAGATTTAGCACTGCTAGAGCGTTTCTGAATCCAGCCAAATCAAGAAGTAATTTACATGTTATGAAAAATGCTCATGTAACTGAAATTTTATTTTTTCCTGGAACTAACAAAGTCAGTGGTATTTTAATAAACAAAGATGGCAAAAATATAATAGTAAATGCTCGTAAAGAGGTCATTATGTCTGGTGGCTCCATTAACTCACCACAACTTCTTATGCTCTCAGGTATAGGGCCTAAAGAACACTTAGAACAGTTGGGCATTGAGGTCAGAGCTGATTTGCCAGTAGGCAAAAACTTACAAGATCATGCTTTCGTACCTATTTACTATACTATGCCCGGAGATCAGGATTTAACTACTTTACCTAATATTTTTGCAGCAGTAGGCCAATACATGTTGAATGGTACCGGTCCTTTAAAAGATATAAGTCCACACAGAGTTATTGCTTTCGTGAATACAACCGATGCTACTTCGTCTATTCCGGATATTCAATTCCATTATTTAATATACCCTCCTAAGTTACACAATATGGTTGACATCTACGACAAGCACGGTCTAAATGATGAAGTGTTGGGTAAATTTCATGAGCTCAATGACAAAAATTTTGTTATTCATTTGTACGTTGTTTTATTACATCCAAAATCTAAAGGTAGAATAGAGTTAGCGAGCAGAAATCCATTTGATAAGCCACTTATTTATGCAGAATACTTTAAAGAACCTGAAGATATGGCAACTTTAATAAGAGCAATAAAACAGCATGCTTTACAGCTAGGAAATACAAAGTCATTTCAAGGAGCTGGATTTAAGTTAGATTGGCTTGAGCTTGACGCATGTAAGGAGTTTGAAAAAGCAAGTGATGCCCATTTGGAATGCATTGCCAGTGAATTAACTTTCTCCCTATACCACCCAACTAGTACTATTAAGATGGGTCCTGATCATGATCCTACGTCAGTCGTTGATCATGAGCTTAAAGTACGTAAAGTAAAAGGTCTTAGAGTTATCGATGCTAGTATTATGCCAAATATAGTTAGTGGAAATACAAATGTGCCGACTATCATGATTGGTGAAAAAGGTGCTGATATGATTAAACAATATTGGCAAAATAGGGAACATATAGAAATGTAGTAGGTACGAAAGATAGGATAATTTTTTACATTGGAATTTATCTAATGGTAGTTGCTCAAGTGTAATTTAAAAAAAATGAGGTGAAAAAGGATCAGACATAGAACATTAGTACTTAGGCAAAAGTTAACTCATTAGCATAAGAAAAAAGTACTTACATAAATGCAGCGGAATGGAATTTATAAAAACTAAAAGTTAACTGATCCCACAAACTTAGTGCAACCAAATTTTTTTTGTGAAAATTTGTGCGTGAACACACATTTTACTTAAATAATTAAGTATTCATTGACATAATGCAAATCTATTATAAAAAAATATTTATTTTTTATTGTTTGCATTATGTCCATGAATACTTAATTATTTAACGTTTTAGCAAGGTAATTGAAAATAAGACTATTTAAATGTTAAAATTAATGTGAATATGAATTATGTGAAACATGTTGTAATAGTAACAAAGTTATAAAATAAACGAAAAAATGTTATGAAATAAAGTAAATCTTTTCAAAAATAAATTTATTGCAGTTACAAAAATTTTCAAAAAGTTAAACGTAGAAAGATTTTCTAACTGAAACAATTAGTTACTTAGTTAAAATAATTATACCTAAATGAATATGTAAACTGCTTTGTTGCTTCTTCCTTTATTTTTTTTATTCCGAGGATACCTAAAAAAAAGTTTTTATCGTTACTGAGAACGCGTTAAGGGCCTACATCAATATTATCGTCGACATGTACATATTAACACAGCTAGTAGGTATAGAAAATGAAGAATTAGGGATATTTTTTTTGTTTACTCAAAATCTACTAAATATATTTTAATTCTGATTTACGTGTTTCTATATATAATAGTTACTTATGTTTTTAGGGTTCCGTACCCAAAGGGTAAAAACGGGACCCTATTACTGAGACTTCGCTGTCCGTCCGTCCGTCCGTCCGTCCGTCCGTCCGTCCGTCCGTCCGTCCGTCCGTCCGTCCGTCCGTCCGTCCGTCTGTCACCAGGCTGTATCTCAAGAACGGTGATAGCTAGAGAGTTGAAATTTTCACAGATGATGTATTTCTATTGCCGCTATAACAACAAATACTAAAAATAAAATAAAATAAATATTTAAGGGGGGCTCCCATACAACAAACATGATTTTTAGGGTTCCGCACCCAGTATCTCAAGAACGGTGATAGCTAGACAGTTGAAATTTTCACAGATGATGTATTTCTATTGCCGCTATAACAACAAATACTAAAAATAAAATAAAATAAATATTTAAGGGGGGCTCCCATCCAACAAACATGATTTTTTTACCGTTTCTTGCTCGATACTAATAACGTTGCCTTATGTTGCATAGATAATGGTACGGAACCCTTCGTGCGCGAGTCCGACTCGCACTTGACCAATTATTTTATTAAAGTTATTTCATTAGTTAATACGCGATAATAGACCGACAAATGAAAAAAATAAAAAATGAGAGAGGTTGTTTCGCTAAGATTTTCTATCGAGAAAACTTTTTTCAATCGCGTTTCTGAGTTTATGCGATCCTAGATCATTTATTGAAAAAACATATACTTAAGAGGATACCAAAATAGCTTCGTGCATTTTTCTACGTACGAAGTTTTCATTGTTTCTTTAGATTGAATGGCTAGAGCTCTAATTTTTAAGTATATGTTTTTTCAATATATGATCTAGGATCGCATAAACTCAGAAACGCGATTGAAAAAAGTTTTCTCGATAGAAAATCTTAGCGAAACAACCTCTCTAATTTTTTATTTTTTTCATTTGTCGGTCTATTATCGCGTATTAACTAATAAAATAACTTTAAAAACATAAGTAACTATTATATATAGAAACACGTAAATCAGAATTAAAATATATTTAGTAGATTTTGAGTAAATAGGAAAAGTATCCCTAATTCTTCATTTTCTGTGCCTACTGGCTGTGTTAATATGTACGTGTCGGCGATGATATTGAATAATATTGATGTAGGCCCTTAAAAATTAGAGCTCTAGCCATTCAATCTAAAAAAACAATGAAAACTTCGTACGTAGAAAAATGCACGAAGCTATTTTGGTATCCTCTTAAGTAAAATTTCCATATTTATACAAACGAGTTAACTTTTTTTTATTTCTACAGTAACTTATCTCATATAGTTTTAATTTAATTTATTAGTTTTATTCTTATGTATTGTTATTATTTTTATAGATTTTCAACCAACTACATAATATTGTAATTTGAAAGGGGTGTGCTCGAATTATTTCTAACGTTTTATATATCATACTTTTTAACGCCATATTAGAAAACTTATTTTAATTTTTACAACAAAATTTTCTATATCTTTCTTCTTTCAATATTTTTATTTCTCAAAATTATGAAAAAAGGAAATAAAAAAGTACTTAAAATATTTTAATCGTTTTATTTATAATACCTATTTGTTAATGGGCTTCCTCCACTTTTGGAGGGGTTATGGTATACTAATTATGGTGCGAAGACCAGACGTGTTGGAAAAGGTTTACTTTTCGTTTTCTTACTGGGATCTGTGTGCAATATTTCTTAGCTGGCTTTTAAAGCACCCAGGGAAGGATATGGGGTGATGATACTTGTAGTCATAATCCGTCACCACACGGACACTAAATACAAATCTTTATATATATAAATCTTCTGTACGTGTGTTTGTAATTGAACTTCTCCTAAACGGCTGGACCGATTTTGATGAAATTTGTTGTGTGTATTCAAGGGGGTTTGAGGATGGTTTAGATTCACAATTGGCTGGACCGATTATGATGAAATTTTTTGTTGTTGATTTTTACACAGAATTGTATGGCAAAACAACGTTTGCCGGGACAGCTAGTATATCATAATAATATATCCAATCAATGATATCTTTTTTAATTCAAATCAAAGGAATAGCAAGTCAATTGCAAGATTAAAAATGAATGATTACAGAATGAAATCTTTGTTTAAAAGATTTTTTGGAAGGGTATCGGGTGTATGTAACAGTTCCTAAGCAAAATTATAACGCCTACATAATTTTAGTAGTTTTAACTGGTGCGTCAGGTAACGAAACTTGCTTTAAAGGCGCTCCGTATCAGAATGTTTTTTTCTCCAGACATCTCCAAATAAATATATTTTCGACAAAAATGTAATGTATGTATGTAATGTTGTAAGTATGCACATTCCGATAAAATTTCTTTCCCCAACCCAAAATAATCATTTTAAGCATAATAATACTGTTTACGGATTTAAGCATGTATGTTTTGTACCTCATCCATCTTGACATGTCGGAGGCTTTTTGGTCATCATGGTCTCTGTACAATACTAGGCTGGTCTACATCATGTTTATTAAGCTACAGTACTCTCGTAATTGTACAGCGTCAATGCATTATTAAAATTATACCTTTAAAGTCAATTAAATAATTTTGCAATTTATATTTATGTCCGATATTTTATACAACCATAATACAAACTAATGGTATACCTAAGAGTGTAGTAAATGTTGTTATTTGGCAATTAAATACTTCGATATGACATTACACAGAAGTGAATAATAGCTTATTACTAAATATCGATGGATTACCATCGTTTCATTCGCAAATGTGTTAATCTAAGTACATAAAGACATTACACTCTGAACTATGATTACATAGTAGTTTTTGCTGCAAGTCATTTGAGTACACTATTCAGACGATGTTTTTTTTATCTTACAAATATGTATTTCATAATCAATATAATAAATCCGTCAGTTATAAAATAAAGGTCAAATATTGATAATTTATTGTGATAAATTAGCAAAATGTCATGATAATTCAATTGAGTAGTGAAAATAATAATATAACGCAATGTAAGTAACCAAGTAAAAACCACTCAATGTACCAATTCTACGTGCACAATTAAACTTAAGAGGGTACTGTACTCCTAATTTAGGTATTTGCCTTAGGTATTGCTATCCCTATTTCCAAGCGCTGCGCTGAAAGAGACAAATATAGCTGAAGCAGATTTTACCTACAAATTATTTGAAAAAAAATTAATTGGTCAAGTGCGAGTCGGAGTCGCGCACGAAGGGTTCCGTACCATTATCTATGCAACATAAGGCACGTTATAGAACCAAATATTCTGTGAATAGTTAAAGCGTCTACCTGTCAACGTTATTAGTATCGAGCAAGAAACGGAAAAAAATCATGTTCATTTGTTGTTATAGCGGCAATAGAAATACATCATCTGTGAAAATTTCAACTGTCTAGCTAACACCGTTCTTGAGATACAGCCTGGTGACAGACGGACGGACGGACAGCGAAGTCTCAGTAATAGGGTCCCGTTTTCACCCTTTGGGTACGGAACCCTAAAAAAGACGTTTCGTAGTCTAGGTCTAACTTTCGCAAACAAAAATGGGGAGTACGATACCCATATTTTTGTATGGAGCATAATTTGGTATCGTGCCCTATTAAGAGATTAATTATAACCGTTAGTCTATTATTACGCAATCATTACCTATTGTAAGAAAATTCAGTTAAGGGCCTACATCATTATTATCGTCGACATGTACATATTAACACAGCTAGTAGGTATAGAAAATGAAGAATTAGGGATATTTTTTTAGTTTACTCAAAATCTACTAATTATATTTTAATTCTGATTTACGTGTTTCTATATATAATAGTTACTTATGTTTGTAAAGTTATTTCATTAGTTAATACGCGATATTAGAAAAATGAAAAAAATAAAAAAATAGAGAGGTTGTTTCGCTAAGATTTTCTATAGAGAAAACTTTTTTCAATCGCGTTTCTGAGTTTATGCGATCCTAGATTATATATTGAAAAAACATATACTTAAAAATTAGAGCTCTAGCCATTCAATCTAAAGAAACAATGAAAACTTCGTACGTAGAAAAATGCACGAAGCTATTTTGGTATCCTCTTAACTTTACGGAATTATGTTATTGACACTATCAATTTTTAACACGCTTTTATATAAGTTCCGTATGTATGTAAAGGAATCTTTGAAAGAGGGTTTTACCCACTTGCAATTGTCAGATTGATCTGAAATTTTGTACACAATACATGTTAAGAACCAATGAAAATGCAATAATTTACAAAAGCATTCAGTATTTTCAATCGTGGTTTTTAGTTTTTGAACTAAGCAAATTATTATCATTATTTAGTTCAGTTTAGTTGTGCACGTAGAATTGATACCAATAGCGAGATAGATTCGCACACGTTCGAAAGTTCCGTACCTACAAGATGAAAAACAAATTATAAATATACTAGCTGTTGCCCGCGACTCCGTCCGCGTGGAATTTGGAATTTTTTTTTATTGCAATAAAAGGTAGTCTATGTCCTTTCTCAGTGTCTAAAGATTGTCTGTGCCAAATTTCATCAAAATCGGTTGAGAGGTTTGAGCGGGAAAGCGTAACAGACAGACAGAGTTACTTTCGCATTTATATATTACTAGCTGACCTGGCAAACGTTGTTTTGACATACTAAAAAAAAAGGTTTGAAAAATAGATGTCCGATTCTCAAACCTACTGAATATGCATGTAAAATTTCATAAAAATCGGTCGAGCCGTTTCGGAGGAGTACGGTAACTAACACTGTGACACGTGAATTTAATATATAAGAAGTAGGGATCCCGGATCAGCACTATTTCCATGTCAAATTTTAAATTGCTAAGCCTGTAGGTTTGTCTAAAATGTTAAAAAACTCCTATTCAGTCGTATGAATAGGATTTTTTTACATTTTCGACATTTGTAAGGTAATCAAAACATATTTATTTTCCGATTGCATAGACCTACTTAATTATGACATGATTTGAACTTGCTACCCTTAACTATTGCTGAGATAAAAATTTTGACAGACAGTTCGATAAAAAAGTGATGCTATCAGGGTTTCTTTTTTGTGCGGAACCCAAATAATTTGTTACTTTAGTAATTGCCGTGGTCAAATCTCAGGTAATGTCCGTCATGTTACGAGATGCTTGCCCATTGCTGAGTTCAAACCCCAAGGTCTAATACAGCAAGTATACGAGAAGATTGTAGCTGGTTGTAGTATTGCATGCATTTATTATTTCATAGATTGCACAAACTGCAATTTAAATTAAGCAATCTCCGAGAGTTATGCGTTTCTTTTGGCGAAGCGGTTTTTGCATTCCAACTTAGAGATAATTAAACTAGTGTGGGTCAAGGGGAGAATTTCTGATATTATAAAACCAGCCAGGTTAGTAAGTACAAGTTGGAAACGAAGAGTTCTGAACCATTAACAACAAAATAATGGGACAAGAGCAGGAGAACGGTGATAATGCTTATTTGTTGTAATAGCAACAACTGATATACTGTTTCGTGGTTCAATTATATATAAAAGTTCAATAGGTAGGACAGGCTGTGTCTTCTTAACTTATTATAAAACAAAGTCATTATTTTTGTACGTATGTCCCTATGTGAGCTTATATCTTCAAAACTACGCTACAGATTTTGATGCGGTTTGTTTTAATAGATAGAGTGGTTCAAGAGGATGGTTTTATTGTATAATTTCTTTAAGTTTGGTTTTTACATGCCACGTGTACGATGTTGCGGGCAACGGCTAGTAGCCAGTATACCATACAGCCAGGTGACAGAAAAACGAATGGACAGACAGACAACGAAGTATCAGTAATAGAGACCCGTTTTACCTTTATATATGGAACTAACTGTTGCCTGCGACTTCGTACGCGTGAAATTTAGAAATCAATCCTTAATAAACAGAAGTTTACTCTTCTGGTCGATAGATGGCGTTGTACGTTTTTTAAATTGCGCTATCATTTCGTTCCACTAAAGCTCGTCAAAATTATTATTGTCATCATCCGGATTTCGCACTTATAAATTAGTAAGGATAAGGATTCTAAAAAATTGGTCAAGTGCGAGTCGGACTCGCGCACGAAGGGTTCCGTACTATTATCTATGCAACATAAGGCACATAGTTAAAGCGTCTACCTGTCAACGTTATTAGTATCGAGCAAGAAACGGTAAAAAAATCATGTTTGTTATATGGGAGCCCCCCTTAAATATTTATTTTATTTTATTTTTAGTATTTGTTGTTATAGCGGCAATAGAAATACATCATCTGTGAAAATTTCAACTCTCTAGCTATCACCGTTCTTGAGATACAGCCTGGTGACAGACGGACGGACGGACGGACGGACAGCGAAGTCTCAGTAATAGGGTCCCGTTTTTACCCTTTGGGTACGGAACCCTAAAAATGTACTTCTTATGTATGTGTCATGTGTGTTACTCCTTGCCGCTAAAACGGCCTTGAATTTGAGTGATATTTAATACTGAAAAAGATTACATTCTAGATTAACGTGTAGACTACTGTAATATAACTTTAATAATATTGTAATTTTTAAATTAACGGACACGTTTAGATTTTTTTACACAGTTGAGATTTTCACAGATAACGTGGTTCTACAGCCGCTCTAACTATAAATACTAAAATCCATAATACAATAATTATTTTCAATACCCAATCTCAAGACGAATCAAATGTTTGGATCGGACAGTAGCCTATACCTAGAAAGTTCTCTACTATATTCCGTGACTCCATAGAAAGTTGCATGAATTTTTTTTTTATTTTGTGTCTGTCGATGTGTGTGCAAGCTTAAATCTTCACAAATACGCAACGGATTTTGTTACGGTTTTTTTTAATAGATAGAAAGGTTCAAGAGAATGGCTTTTTTGTTAGATTTGTCCAGGTTTGTATTCTAAATTCTACGCGCGCAAAGGGTAAGGCTCAAGGCACCACCAAGGCCCGGTAGGGCAGAGAGAGAAGAAAAAAAAAACAAAGTTGCGGGCAACAGTTAGTGAACAATATTGTGGTGATTTCCTGTGGTTACAATGTAGACACCATGAGTACTTACAACACAATTATAACCTTGAAGAAGCGTTACCTTTGCGACACACCCTACGCAGGTGAAATGTTATGATACCGACATATTTTATTGATACATACATCTTAATGACAAGCAGATCTTTACGTGCTTCTGTCTTTTCCATTAAGGGCCTACATCACTATTATCGTCGACATGTACCTATTAACACAGCTAGTACGTATAGAAAATGAAGAATTAGGGATATTTTTTTTGTTTACTCAAAATCTACTAAATATATTTTAATTCCGGTTTACGTGTTTCTATATATAATAGTTACTTATGTTTTTAAAGTTATTTCATTAGTTAATACGCGATAATAGACCGACAAATGAAAAAAAAAATTAGAGAGATTGTTTCGCTAAGATTTTCTATCGAGAAAACTTTTTTCAATTGCGTTTCTGAGTTTATGAGATCCTAGATTATATATTGAAAAAATATATACTTAAAAATTAGAACTCTAGCCATTCAATCTAAAGAAAAAATGAAAACTTCGTACGTAGAAAAATGCACGAAGCTATTTTGGTATCCTCTTAAGGATCCACTGTTAGGCACGGGCCTTCTCCACTTTGGAAGGGTTTGTTTAGCCGTGTGAATATCTAATATATAAAATTCCCGTGTCACAGTGTTAGTTACCGTACTCCTCCGAAACGGCTCGACCGATTTTCCTGAAATTTTGTGTACATATCCTCTAGGTCTGAGAATCGGCCAACATCTATTTTCAAACCTTTTTTTTTTAGTATGGCAAAACAACGTTTGCCGGGACAGCTAGTAAAGATATAAATAAAAGAAAGTAAAAAGCTTTACTAATTCCATACATGTCAATAATAAACTCAAAATGTCAATTAAATTATTAGATCACTAATGTATACTAATAGGTACTAATATTATAAAGCGGAAGAGTTTGTTTGTTTGTTTGAACGTGCTTTTTTTTGCTTTAGGCTATATAACATCACGCTACGACCAGTAGATTTATTTTTATTTTTTTATTTATTTGTTTCAACTTCACAAAAGTTATTGCATATTAACAATTTAATGCACGGTAATGACTGCTATAGTTAAAAACTGTGTTGCAGTCATTAACGCCCACCTTCGAAACGTTTACAAATTGTTGAATTTAGATATCTATACATATAATAATTACTAATATAATTACATATAGCAACAACATTTTCTTACTATTGTGTGTTTACGATAGTGTGTATGTGTGATTGTGTGTGTGTTTGTGTGTGTGTGTGTATGTGTTTGCAAATAGTTAATCTTTCACAAGCAGCTCAACTTCATCATAACCAAGACCCTGAAACCATTTTAGTAGAAGCGAAGCAGTAGTGAAAATTGTTGCAATAATTGGTTAAGTGCGAGTCGGACTCGCGCACGAAGGGTTCCGTACCATTATCTATGCAACATAAGGCAACGTTATTAGTATCGAGCAAGAAACGGTAAAAAAATCATGTTTGTTGTATGGGAGCCCCCCTTAAATATTTATTTTATTTTATTTTTAGTATTTGTTGTTATAGCGGCAATAGAAATACATCATCTGTGAAAATTTCAACTATCTAGCTATCACCGTTCTTGAGATACAGCCTGGTGACAGACGGACGGACGGACGGACGGACAGCGAAGTCTCAGTAATAGGGTCCCGTTTTTACCCTTTGGGTACGGAACCCTAAAAACGGGGAAAATTTTCTAAATTCCACGCGGACGCAGTCGCGGGCAAAAGCTAGTATATTATAAAGATACTAGCTGTTGCCCGCAACTTCGTACGCGTGGAATTTAGAAGCCAAACTTTAATAAATTATACAAAAGAACCATCCTCTTGAACCAATTAATCTATTTAAAAAAACCTCAACAAAATTCATTGCGTACTTTTGAAGTTACGAGTATAAGATTCACATAGAATTCACATAGAAACATACATACAAAAATACCGACTTTGTTTTAATATAAGTAAAGATGGTAAACATATTTAAAAAAATTGCTTTCATAAAACTAATATTATGAAACAGCTTATTTCGTTTAAAAGCTATCAAATTAACAAATTCACCTGTCAATAACTTAAAATATAATCATAGTCTTAATTTTTTGAAAGGATTAGCGATCGATAGGTAAAGTCATTTACAAGACCGCGCTGTTAGAGTCTAGAAAAAAAACGGGCCAAGTACTGGTTGCACTCGCGTTTATAGGGTTCCGTAGGTACTCAAAAAATATTGCAACATCACAATATAATCCTCATATATCACACCTTAATATTAATAATCACATCGTCATAACCATATCATCAAAATACGCAAAATATGTATTTTAAGTTTCTATGTATTATAAGTAGGTAGGTTTACAAAAGAAAATTAGTTTATGTAGTATATCCGTATAATCTGGTACCCATAACACAAGCATATAAGCTTAGCGTGGGACCAGAGGACGTTGTGTAAAATGTCTATGAATATTTATTTGTATTTCTTGTGTGGGAGACCTATTAATATTTATTTTATTCTGTTTAATATTTGTTGTTAAAAAGCAACATAAATAATTCATCTGTGAAAACTTTAACAGTCAAGATATCACTGTTCAAATAAAAAATTGGTCAAGTGCGAGTCGGACTCGCACACGAAGGGTTCCGTACCATTGTCTATGCAACATAAGGCAACGTTATTAGTATCGAGCAAGAAACGGTAAAAAAATCATGTTTGTTGTATGGGAGCCCCCCTTAAATATTTATTATATTTTATTTTTAGTATTTGCTGTTATAGCGGCAATAGAAATACATCATCTGTGAAAATTTCAACTGTCTAGCTATCACCGTTCTTGAGATACAGCCTGGTGACAGACGGACGGACGGACGGACAGCGAAGTCTCAGTAATAGGGTCCCGTTTTTACCCTTTGGGTACGGTACCCTAAAAATGATCAATAAAAATAAATAATAAGAATAAATCAGAAAATCTATGTCAGTATCCCTCAGAGCATTAAGCCACAGGGAGTTGGTATCAGGCAACCCTTACTGAAAAACCTGTGTAAGCAATGCTAATATTTATAGTATAAAGTCCATATCGTCTTTTTGTGCGTGTGTGTGTGCTTATTTTGTAGAATGCTTACGACTGTTAAGTCGC
This sequence comes from Orgyia antiqua, assembly GCA_916999025.1. Lineage (NCBI taxonomy): Eukaryota > Metazoa > Arthropoda > Insecta > Lepidoptera > Erebidae > Orgyia > Orgyia antiqua. The sequence continues at coordinate 27,170,586 of OU779869.1, forward strand.
TTATAGTATTATGTTACTATCTTTGTGTGCATTATCATTGCACCCGACTAACCTTGCAATACATCCAATACAAAAAAAACAGCGTGTGTGTACGTCTGTTTATTAACAACCAAAGGTGTCGCACAAATTAGATTTAGGCCTAATCCATGGAAAGTGTGTTTTTAACGACACAAACGTTAAAAGTTATAATGAATGGATTTCAAATAAATAACTCCTTTTAAAAAATGAAGTATAGCTTGAACACAGCGTATTATTACGTCATTACGCGTGTACCTACTCAACGTATTTACATTACAAAACAGCGGTAAATGATGTGTCGGTGTCAACTGTCATTCAAAGCAATCGACGCGGGCGAGTGTAGTAATAAATTGTTTGTTTGTTACTTATACTTTCGTGTAAATTTATTGGGAAAAATAGGACAGATATATTTCATGAGTTATGCGTGGAATTTAGAAACCAAAAAACAATTACCTTAATAAATTATTCAAAAAAAAACAACCCCCTTGAACCACTTTATCCATTAAAAAAACACACACACACGCATTAATTTAAGACATGCACATACTGATAAGTTGACGAGTATTGAAGTTTTTGAAGTTTTACTGCTTTAGGAAAAAATAGTGGGTTAAATTGCACGGGCGACAACTGTCACTAATTAACCGACCCCATTAGTTTAGTTTCAATACGTAGGAAACGCGAAGCATAAACAAAGAAGTACAATATATATACTTCTTAAATGCATTATACACATGTTAAAATATACTTTTAATATGTGTATATCGTCACGTACACCTTAGATTTTAAATCTAGAAATAATATTTCAACACGCTATAATAAATTGGCAATGAACCAAGCAGTTAAAAATTTCGTAACTCTATTCCTTCATGAGGATATGATGTTGGTAAGAATTATGATTAAAAATCCGGTCAAGTACGAGTTGGAGTAACACACGAAGATGTACGTACTGTAATAATCATAATAAATTTGCTATATTGACCATCTCAAATAACGGGATAAGGGTAGCCAAGGAAGTATGTTTTTATTGTAGCAGATGGCGCTCTATAGTCTCTGCCTACCCCCATGGGAAAAAGGCGTGATGTGTTGATGATGATGATGGGATAAGGGTAACAGAATGGTGATTATGAGCATTTGTCGTCATAGCATCGAGTAATATACAAAAACTGAGAAAATTTCAACTCCCTAGCTATCACCGTTCCAGAGGTAAAGGCTAGTGACAGACGGACAGCGAAGTCTCACTAATAGGGTCTCGTTTTACCTTTTGGTACAGAATCTTAAAGATAATAAAAAATATTATCTACTTTCCTGAACAGAATCATAGAGTACCTATCCTTGGGAAGACAAGGGAATGTAACACTTATATCATTGGTGCGACACTGCTTGGATAAGCACCTGATCATAAAGGTCCAAAAGTATCTATTACAAACAACAGATATAGGTACCAATTCTACGCGCAAAACTAAACTTAACTAAAAAATGAAAACAACTATGGCATATTTTGATTAATTCGCTATTTTGTTGTGCACATTTGTATTAATTAAAAGTGTTATGGTCTTATTCATAATGACTTATCGGAGGTTTAAACGGAGATTTTATCTGAGAGATGATTAACGTTTTAGCGTAAAAAGACTATTATGAATAATAAGTTTCGACAATTTTCGCGAACCGATTTTAGCGAACTTTTAAACCTCCGATAAGTCATTATGAATAAGACCATTAGTCTATAATATACAGATTTTATAATAAAGTTCTGTTATCATTGGCGAATTGTGTTATTGACACGATCTATTTTAATTGTTTAGTTAAGTTATGTTTAGTTATGTACATGCACGTAGAATCGGTACCATTTTCTTTTATACGCAACTAAAATAATCCCTATATTATGTAGTCATTAGAAATTCTATGGCTGGCCTTCAAGGCTTTATAACGTCGTGAAAATATTATGACACGCCATAGCACGTTGTGTCATCTTAATAGATATGTTTCACAATTTATATCTTACTGTTAATGTAACGTGAGCTAATTCAACTACATTACTTTTACAATAGTATGCTTTAAACTATAAGAATAGCTAATAATGTTTTTAAGTAACTTTTTTATTTCTAAAACACTGCATTTTAATGATTATAGCCTGCAACCGTTCTCCGTGTGGTGACGGATTAAGAATACTAGTGTCACCAACCCATCTCCTCCCCAGGGTGCTGTAAAAGTAAGCTAAGGGATACTGCACGCAGATAACATCCTCTGTGAGATGCGGAAAATTTGAAAATAAACCCTGTGCCAACACGCCTGGTCAGCGCGGCACAGTAGACCATAATCCCTCCCAAAGCGGAGGAGGCCCGTGCCCAACGGTGGGACGTTAATGGGCTGGAGAGAGAGAGACTGCAACTTCGTAAGCATGGTATTTGAAACCAAACCTTACAAACTATAAAAAAATATAAACATAAACATAAATTTGATTTGACGGGCTTCGTGGTGGAGTGGTTTATGTAATGGACTGCCGATCGCGAGGTCTCGGGTTCGATTCCCGGTCAGGACAATCGTTTGTGTGATATCCATAAATGTCATACAAAATATGTTTGTACTGCATCTGGGTGTTTACTATGTATTATAAGTATGTACATATTTACAAAAGAAAAGTAGTTTATGTATTATATCCGTATTCTGGTACCCATAACACAAGCATATAAGCTTAGCTTGGGACCAGAGGACGTTGTGTGAAATGTCCGTGAATATTTATTATTATTATTTATTTCTCTCAAAAAGGTACAGATTTACATAATAGAACAAAATAAAACCTAATTGAGAACATCTATAACATATCATAACAAATCTCCAGGCTCCCTCCTAAACACAGAAACACTATTTTTATTAAAAGTAACATTAATATTTGGGTGTAAAATTATACAGTTACAAAGTGAGAGTAAATAGGTTAGTAAATATACGTCAAATATGCCTCAAAGTTGGTGGTGAATCGAGGAAATGTACGTAAACACTAAAGTAATTCCATGGCACTGCACTGCATACACACGCACACACAATGACAACAGTTTTCAATAACCAGTCTAGGATAGAAATTGTTCGCTCTTGTCAGCAGGGTATCTATCCACAGTACACGTTTCAATAGGAAATGCTAACAGTCAATAAAAAGATTAAATAAATATTCATTCATTAATAAATATTCATGGACATTTCACACATCGCATCACATAAAGAAACGCAAGTAAGCACAAAAGTTATGTTTGTGTCTTTAGTAGGGTTAATTGAGGGTATACAAAATACAGAAAATGGGCGTGAGAGACCATACTATTGTACACACGTTGTACATTATGAGCATTATTCTTACAACTTTTTCAGCAAGATTCGTCTGACATCGCCGCCTCCTGTTGGTTTTATGCTCTATGTTTTGCCAATATCCACACTTTTACAGAAGCCATCACATACACCGAAGAAATTTATTTAATTTATTTAATTTTCTCAATTTACTGGTAACAATTATTTTACAATAGAAATTCAATAGCATATTTAACATATTACTAAAGAAAAAAGAAATTGCTTTTGAATAAAATTCGGACATAAAATTACGAGGTGTAAAAAAAGTTCAATAATTCGATAACTTCTGCATAATGAGTATTTAGTTAAATTATTCAGAATGCTTTTGTTTGCACTTTAGAAGCTTTTAAAGTGTGGTTTTAAGTTGAACCCCAATTAAAACCCACTAAAATGTAGAATATTACATTCACTTTAGTTGCATTCACTTTATTATCCTGCCCCTATCCCGCTATTCGGGGTCAGTGAAACATGCCTACTAATTCATGTTGCAAAAGGGTTTGGCTGACTTTTACGACTGGATGCCTGCTTGACCTCTACCCTCCTTGGATATGTGCGCATTATGCGATGTGATACCTTCCTAGGTTCTTACGACCCCTGCGGGCAAGACATGGGGAGGTGCCATTTTTTTCTCTTTGTCCGTCCCACGGACATTTAGCTGCATTCACTTAATTCACATAAATCATGTCAGAAATTAGTAAATAATCTTAAATTTATGCAATTGCATATTAACTTAATAATTAAGTGGTGTCTGCAGAATTGAGGATGCAATTTAATTTTCTATCAGACTTTATTGGCATGACCTTATTTATCATTTTAATCGATTTCAACAGAAGGTTATCAATTCCTCTATTTGTTTTTTTTTGTATGTTTGTAACACGATTTCTCGAATTAGTTATGAATCCTTTATTAATTAAAAGAGCAACAAGACACGTCCAATTATCACCAAGTTGGTGAATAGATCCCAACAAACAATTCTCCATTAAATCCAGCGTGAAGAAAATTGAGTATTAAAAAAATATTTTAAAAAGTTCATGTGTCTTTGATATTTGAGTATTTTCCTCGTTTTCTCATGAGATAACCATCAAATCCTGACCTGTACCAATGGCAATGGGACCACACGTGTACCATCAACTTTCAAATAAAAAGAATCATTAAAATCGCATCGCTCAGTTAAAAGTTATCTATACTTATATTATAAAGCGGAAGAGTTTGTTTGTTTGTTTGTTTAAACGCGCTAATGTCAGGAACTATACTGGTCCGATTTGAAAAATTTCTTTTTTTGTTGGTTAGTCCGTTTATAGAGGAAGGCTTTAGGCTATATAACATCACGCTGCGATCAATAGCAGCGAAGCACTAGTGAAAAATGTTGCAAAAACGGGTACATTTTCTAAAATCTACGTGTACGGAGTCGCGGGCAACAGCTAGTAAGGTAATAAACATAAAAAAAAAATAACATACAAACGAATTGAGTATCTCCTCCTTTTTTGAAGTCGATTGATAACGAAATTACTTTAGTCCATATTTATGTAAACGACAAATGGATAAACAATTATTTCGAATAATATCTTAAAGAAAGTAAATGCAGGGATGCTGAAAGGTTTCAAATATTCTTCATTGCATTTCAAATATTTATGTGACAAATATAAATAGCACACAAATTTTTATATCGTACAAATCGAATCGAATTCGCGACCTTGTAAACGGCAGTCCGTTACATTAACTATTAGACCATGAAATACATCATATTTTTATTCCTCCATACTATTACGTTTATAATAAGTATTAGAAAGAAAGAAAGAAAGAAGAAAGAAAAGTTATTTATTCCAGGCCACAAGCACATTAGGCAAACATGAAAAAAATTAACAAATTAAAAATTAAAAAACTATTTCTACAAAATTAAAACTAAATCTACATATACATATAATCTAACGCTAAGCCCAATGTCACTGTGGCGAAAAAGGTACTATACTCAGCTTTGTTGGGGCAACGTGAGATTTGCTGATTTTCAGTAATGCCCTAATTTCTGTGTTTTTACCTCCGACGGTGACATTGTATGCATTACCAAAAATTAAACAAACTAAAAGAACTAAATTATAGTGGAAAAAATGATAACCATGAGCGGGACATGAACCCACGACCTCGGAATACCGTTCCGTTTCTCTCCCATCTGAGCTATCATGGTTCCCGCATATGTTTACCAAATCTTCCACTACAACCTTCTACAAAAAATGATAACCATGAGCGGGACTTGAACCCACGGGTTCAAGTCCCGCTCATGGTTATCATTTTTTCCACTATAATTTAGTTTATTTAGTAAAAGCATAGCAAGTCAATTGCAAAAATTCATAAATTAATGTAGAAACTAAAAGAATTCAAAAACAAACAAAATAATACAATATAAAATATAAACACGAAATATATATAATATTAGTAGTATCTGCAGTTATTATCAATCACCTGTAGGTGCAAGGACTATCAACATTGACCGCAGTTGCCAATACTTAGGTTGTGTAACCGATGGGTGGCAGAGAGCAGCCTGCAACAGCCGGTTCAGTCTCTCACTGAGTGACCCACTATATGGTGTTGTGATTGTGTTCTCTTGTAACTAGCACAGTTTCGAGTTCTATAAGGTATATATATAACATTATTACTTAAATTAAGTGTGTTAATATTTGTTTTTAAAATTACAATATCCGTAATATATTCTAACACTTACGCGACTCATTTGTTTAAATAAAACTACTTTTTACGGATTTAGACGCGTATATTTGTATATTTGCAAATATACGCGTCAAAATCCGTAAAAAGTATTGTCATATTCGATTAATTAAAACGGCTGCTTTGTGTTTGAAATTCGAACATAATTATTTAAAATTTGAATTATGGAATTTGTTTGGGTTTTAAGTACTAAGTACTGTAGACCTTTAAAAATTTCTGTTCGTTAAAAAGTCTAGCGAAGTACTTACTTTCTACATGGTTTAAACGTAGCTTAAATGCTTATGTATGTTTGTCACGATATTGCAATTTGCATTGCTAGTGCCACATATTATAACAATAGACATTAACGGTCTTATTCATAATGACTTATCGGAGAGATAATAAACGTTTTAGCGTAAAAAGACTATTATGAATAACAAGTTTAGACAATTATCGCGAATCGATTTTAGCGAGTTTATAATTATGATAAGTCATTATGAATAAGATCATTAATATTTTCTCTAAACTTAAAAACATAACTTACTTAACTCTAATATTAATAATATAGCCTAGAGGCTATATTATTAATATTAGAGTTTAGTAAGTTACAGCCTTACAGCTACAGCCTTCTAAAGTGCTAGAGCACTTTAGAAAGACTAGACTTCTTATAAGGGGAACAATTTTAGAATCAGATCATAACTTTCGGAGATATTTATTAGATTATTCATTCATTAAGAACTTCATCTCTTTATTGTAATACTAACTGTTGGCCGCGACTTCGTACGCGTGGAATTTAGAAAATTTATGCACATTTTTAATTGATTCAACACTAAAAGAATTTTACGAAAATATCGGACCAGTAGTTCCTGAGGTTAGCGCGTTCAAACAAACAAACAAACTCTATAGCTTTATAATGTTAGTACAGATAAGTATAGATGGATATACATATATTGTGCAAGTTACAAATAAAAAATTCTTTCTTTCATTCTTAAGTTTTTTGAAGTGAAAACTTTCTGAGGGCGTTGGGCGTTTTTGGAGGGGAAAAACTCATAGGTTCGGCGGCGGGCCGCTTGCAGCCCGTCGGTCGAAAGTTAATAAGTTAATAGTTTTCACCTCTATCGGCAGTCCCCATGACTTCCTGTATTTTTTTTTTATAAAACGAATGTACAACAAGCCTCTCCGTTTCACTGTGTTTATATAAATTACAGCATAATACATACAAATAATTCAAATAGCACGGAAATAAGGTTCATAAAATAAGTGATACAAGTGTTATAAGTTATAAGTTTACGTAAAAAAATATATACGAAAAACGCAAGCTATGTAAATAAATCATTTAATAAGATTTTAAGTTATTTTTGTAGTACTCGGCACATCTATACAAATATCATAAAGCTGAAGAGTTTGTTTGTTTGTTTGAATGCGCTTATCTCGCCAACTACTGGTTAGAATTGAAAAATTATTTTTGTGTTGGATAGTCCATTTTTAGAGGAAGGATATAGGCTATATACTTCCTCGACGAATATATAATGGTCTGAACCATGTTGTATAATATCAATTTGCAACCAATAGGAGTGTAGCATATCCGTGTGGTGACGGATTAAGAATACAAGTGTCACCACCCCATCTCCTCCCAAGGGTACTGTAAGTCAGCTAAGGGATATTGAACACAGATAACATCTTCTGTGAGAGACAGAAATCTCGAAAAGAAACCCTGTGCAAACACGCCTGGTCAGCGCGCTACAGTAGACCATAATCCCTTCCAAACTGGAGGAGGCCCGTGCCCAACAGTGGGACGTAAATGGGCTGGAGAAGAAGGAGTGTAGCAGTAGTGAAAAATGTTGTAAAGACGGAGAAAAACTTCCAAAATCCACGCGTACGAAGTCTCGGGAAAAGCTAGCAACATAATATTCCCAAGCCCATTACTGGGCTTCAGTTATGGGAATATGTCTAGAGTGTCTACTATAGCATAGACGAAATCAATTTCTATAGAACTGCAGATGTTTGTAAAACATTTATTACGTCAAAGAAAATTAAATCCTCAGAAAAAAACATTCACATAACATATACATCCCCTGTTAGAAAGAGAAAAATGGTAAATAAGGGCATTTACCATTTTTCTCTTTCTAAGGGGATGTTATCTATGTCCCTTAGCTAGCTTTTACAACAAGGAAAATGGGTGGTGACGCTTGTATTCTTAATACGTCACCACACGAACTGCTAGGACAAACCGGACATGACGATGTAATTATTACGGCATGACATTATAACGAATAAATTGTGGCATCGTGGTCGAGTGGTTCATATAACGGACTGCAAATCACGAGGTCGCGGGTTCGATTCCTGCACGGGGCAATTATTTATAAACGTCATACAAATGTTTGTACTGCGTCTGAGTGTTTTCTATGTAATATAAGTATGTATTTACAAAAGAAAAATATCATAACACAAGCATAATAAGCTTAGCTTGGGACTAGAGGACGTTGTGCGAAATGTCCATGAATGACTCACACACGGAGTTCAATATGTATTTACCACAGAATAATAGTATTTACCCAGTTGTGTCCATTTCTACTTATTTGCTAATTATCTTAATTATAGTTGAATTTAGAACATTTAACGAAAACAAGTAAAAATGTGTACATTAGAACATGATTTAGTCACAAGTTTGCTAATAAAAAGTGATTAATTCTGTCGAGTTGTAACCGCATAGCGAATGTTTGTGAGAAATATAAAACTGGTTATCTTACTTAAATCATAGACTTGTAGACAATGCAATATGAATATCTTATGTAGCAAGTAGGTCAGATTTCTTACAGCCTTTACACGTATCAATTACGGGTTAATAAACAATACTTTGTTTGTATAAAAGTACTTTTAGGATTTCGTACAAACCCTTATAGTCTCACTACGGTGTACGTCTGTCTGTCTGTACGGCTGAAGGTATCAACTTTAAACTCATACTATATGTAGATCTATGCGGTCCTTTGCTGCAAAAAATACAATCAACCTTTTACCTCTACGAATTTAAAAGATATAACCGAATTACGACCATTTTTAAGAATTTTTGACTTATGCTAGGGAATCAAAATTCACAGGTTACTTCCCGTTGCCCTAGAGCCTTGAAATTTGGCATAGATCAAGTCTATATAGTGTTTATATAGGGAAAAATCCAAAAACTTATAATTTGTCATCACATCACAAGAAAAAAGTGTTTATACCAATACCAACTTATGAAGTAGTCGTATTAAGTTGGTGAGTTGTTTTGAGTATAATTAACTGATTATTTCAATGCAGTAACTTATGTTTATATGTCTAGTATGTACGAAACCCTAAGTGTGCGAGTTTGCCTTGCTCTTGACAGGTTTTTATGTATACTATCACGTTTTGACACGTGAAATTAAGAAAATTTTCCCCGTTCTTGCAAAATTTTTCACTGATGCCTCACTCTTATTGGTCGCAGCGTGATGTTTATAGCCTTTAACCTTCTTCGATAAATGTACTATCCAACACCGAAAGAATTTTTCAAATCGTACCAGTGGTTGGCGAGATAAGCGCATTCAACAAACAAACTCTTCAGCTTTATGATATTTGTATAGATGTGCCGAGTACTACAAAAATAACTTAAAATCTTATTATCGAAATGTAAAAAAAAAATGAAAAAAAAATGCTGTTAATCGCGTTCAATTTTTCAATTGTGATCAATTTTTTTATTTTTTGGGTTTTAAAGCTCAGTATGGAATTTTTTATCAAAAATTTCCAAGACCAAAAAAAAAATCTGGCGGTGCAAAAATAAAATTAAATATGCTAAACTATAGCAAATGACACTATCTTTTAGCAAATTTAATTTGGCAAACGATGTACCAAACACTCTGTATATCACTTTTTATCTACTAAACGACGGCATTAGTGAAAAATAATTAATTCATCATCACACTAAATAGTTATAAGCAAGCAGTTTTAAAATTGGAACAGAAATGAAAACTTTCAGAGTATTTTCTTAATTTTATTTTTCTTTTTTATGTATAACCACTTGGTTAATTAAATTGCTGTTTGCCTAATGTACTTTGCTTGAAATAAATAAATATTCTTTCTTTTTTCTTCTTTCTATGATACTGAAGCCTTAAAAAATATAATATACTCCAAAAAATATTTTAAGTTAGAATTCGCAAATAATGATTTAAGTAATTCGTAAATGGGATAAATGAAGTAATATAGAATGCAAGAAATTATCGAAAATCTGATCAAAACTGATTGTGAGTCAAACTCATTAGACAAACAATTAAATTGTAATTCCGAAAAATGCTCGTTAATATTTCTATTTGATTTTAATTTCTTTTACAATTGCGTGTTTGTTCGTACTAATTTCACAAAAAATACGCATTGAGAATGGTCTGATTGGCAAAGTTATTGCTTATAAAAAAATTAAGCTTTTATGAAATAAACATCATTCTGGAAACTGGAATAACAGTAAGTGGCAATTACAATTTTACACATGCCAACTATTAGACGAATAAAAATGTATAAAGGTACTTATGACTTTTTAAATACACAAATGTCTAGAAATTTATAAACAATTTTATTGTAATACTAGCTGTTGCCCTCGACTCCGTCTGCGTAGAATTTAGGAAATTTTCCCCGTTTTTGCAATATTTTTAACTACTGCTTGAGTGAGAGTATTATAAACGTAAGAGTAAACAAATATAATCAGAATGAACGAACTGCTAAGCTATCAGGAGTTACACGTGTTATTGTGAGTCAACCATAAAATATTGATATGTGCTGTTTCGGGATATTTTTTAGACAATTTTATGTAGAATATTTCCGTCATACATGATTTCTATGTAACTTTAACCATTAAGGCTACACACGCGACGGAAGCTTAAAAAATGGAGCACCTTTTCCCGTTTTCCCAACATTTCCCTTCACTACTCTGCTCCTATTGATTGTAGCGTGATGAAAAGTATACTATAACCTGCCCAGGAGTATGAAGAATAATTGTACCAAGTTTCGTTAAAATCCGTCGAGTAGTTTTTGTTTCTATAAGGAACATACAGACGGACAGACAGACAGACAGACAGACAGACAAAAATTTTACTGATTGCATTTTTGGTATCAGTATCGATCACTAATCACCCCCTGATAGTTATTTTGAAAATATATTTCATGTACAGAATTACAACAAGTAGTACAAATTGGTGTTCAACAAAGATCTAAATTAATAAGACAAGTTCCCTAAACTGTGATTTTGAACTTGGCTGTGCTCACTGCCCTGTGATCAATATTAGTAGGCTCGTGATATATATCTCTCTCTCTCCAGCCATGTCCCACTATTGGGCACGCGCCTCTTCCACTTCAGGAGGGATTATTACTGGTGACACTAGTATTCTCGTGACATATCATAGTACTGAAAAAGTGGGCCACCCGGGCCATGGTAAGGCTCAAGGCAACACTAGGGTCCGGTAGGGCTGAAGGCGAAAAACATAGTTATGGTACTGGCTAGTTTAAATAATTAAAGTTATTTACAGTCAAACTAACGGGCAACATTTAGTTAATAAAATTCATTATACATTTATTATTTGTGTATGTATGAGTGTAACGATGTTATCGGATAACGTTTGTAACCACATAATGTATAGTTCATGTTATATATACATTTCAGAATTTTATTAACATTTAAATCGGCATTGAAACCTAACTATGTAAGACTTGGTGCAATAAAAGTATCTATATTATAAAGCTGAAGAGTTTGTTTGTTTGAACTCGCTAATCTCAGGAATTACTTTTTCGTATTGATATTTTTTTGTGTCGGATAGTGTATTTATAAAGGAAAGCAAAGCATTAGTGAAAAATGTCGCAAAAACAGGGAAAGTTTTCTAAATTCTACACGTACGGAGACGCGGTCAACAGCTAGTATTACAATATCTGTTAGTTCAACACAAAATCAAAATTTTAATTCTGTACAAACAGTTTAAAAAAAATGTTTACATAGCTGGTAAAAGGTTTTGAAATAAACATATAAGCACGTTTGACAGTGCTTTATTCGGAGGCCCACAAACATCTTGTTTTGTATCTTTCTTTTGTTAATGATTAATGAATAGTATACCCATTTTAGTACACGTTTTGGAATATTGAAGTTCTGTACATATAGCTGTAGCTGTTTCCAGAGACTTCGAATCGAACGCGTGGAATTAAGGAAATCCCCGTTCTTGCAACACTTTTCACTAATGCTTCCCTACTATTGGTCACAGCGTGATGTAATATAGTCTTTCTCGATAAATATATCCAACACTGAAAGAATTTTTTCAAATCGGAAGAGAGGTTCCTGAGACTAGAGGGTTCAAACAAACAAATTTTTCAGCTTTATAATGTTAGTATAGATAATATAGAGTGGTACCAATTCTACACTATCAATCTTGATTTTTTACTTAGATTGTGCAAATCTAAGTAAAAAATCAAGATTGATAGTGTCAATAACCTAATACGACAATGTTAACTAACTGAACTTTCTTAAAATAAAAACTGTTTAATATGATATTAATTAATATGAATGTGTACTACAAAATAACCAAAATACATTAAAATCATTTTAATTACGATAAGTTTTACGAGCAAAGTAAAGCGTCAAAACCAGTCGGGCGTGTATGAACTGAATTGTGAGCGAATGAATGAAAAATAACAACCAATTATTTACTTCCACAGTATTGTACTTGTATTACATAAAGTAGTAATTTCTTTTATAAACATTTCGTATCGCGATGTAACTCTGAAAACGAATGAATACATTTTTGCAGCTTGCGTAACGTAAACTTTATGCCTATTTTTGATATTCTAATATACTAGTAATCCGCTCCGGCTTCGTATCGATAATGTAGGTTCCCGACGGTGTAATTAATTTTTAATAGGCCCAGTACTTTCACAGTAATTCCACAGTAATTCGGAGCCTATATGTTTCAAATAAACAATAAAATCTTTCCAAGATAGAAAAATAAGTCGCAAAAGTTGTAAGTCGCAATAATCATAAGTTGCAAAAATCGTAAAGGTTTAAATAGTTTTTAACCTACGAGTAAATCGATGGAAGAAAGAATATTATAGCGTTATAAAAAATGATTGGATTCTTTTGTAATTATGCAAACATAAATAATTTTCATGTCTCGTCTACGAATTTGATAATAATTAATCTTTCATTCGGTTTAGTAATCGTGAAACCTTAGCCTAGGCTTAGTCAGCCTCATATTTGACTGGCTTTTATTTATTTATCCGTGAATATTAAAGAAATCACCGATAAAAATCACGCAATATATTATTTAATTTACATACATTATACTCTTACGAAAAATAGTCAGTCAAGTGCGAGGCCGACGTCGTCCGTTCGTAGACTAAAAGCCATAAAGGTCATAAAGTTATTCAGCCGAGTATATCGACTTTGTATAACTAACTCTATTGAAGCGTCCGTGTGGTGACAGATTAGGATTACAAGTGTCCCGCATTTCTTTTTATAAGTGGCATAAAAGCCAGCCAGATATTACATATAAGCAAATATCATCTTTCATAAAAGACGGAAAACTCAATCAATCAATATTTTATTTTTGTAAATATAGGATATAAGATGTTACAATTTGTGTTACACTGGCCCGCTACATTTGACCTTAATTAATGTATAAAAAAAAAACAATAAATTAAATAGTCAAAATTATTATAAAAAAATGAACAGATAAAAAAATCCATGGAGTTTCTTGGCTGTTCTTCTCCATAGGCTCCGTGACGTTTTAAAAGAGCTTGCAAAACATGCCAACTTGAAATAAAGTTTAGACTTTGACCAAACCCTAAGTCAAAATGACGTGACGGGCTTCGTGGTGGAGTGGTTTATGTAATGGACTGCCGATCACGAGGGTTCGATTCCCGCTTGGGACAATCATTTGTGTGATATCCATAAATGTCATACAAATGTTTGTACTGCGTCTGGGTGTTTTCTATGTATTATAAGTATGTATTTACAAAAGAAAAGTAGTATATGTAGTCTATCCGTATCTGGTACCCATAATACAAGCATAGAAATATTGCTTACTTTGGGACCAGAGGACGTTGTGTGAAATGTCCTGATAAAAAAAGCCTGATATAGTAGTCAGCGTGGTATTAATAGTAGATTAAATATGCTCGCAAAATGGAGGAGGCTTGTGCTCAACAGTGGGAATTAATAGGATCAGAAAACCCAGAACACACATAAAGACTGAATGACTGATAAATCCAATAGGAAAACACTGCTGGTTTGTAGAAAAAAGAATATTTTTTTTTAGTTTTCAATGAGGCAGGTCACGTTTCAAGGGAGTTGCGTGTCGTATGTATGTAAATATGGTAGCATTAGTGGGTCAAACAATCTTACTTAACACGACCTTCACAACGAAATATTTAGATGTAGAAGAGCTAACGGAGATATAATAAATAAATAAATAAAATAAATAAATATTCATGGACATTTCACACAACGTCCTCTGGTTCCAAGCTAAGCTTTTATGCTTGTGTAGTACTACATTTCTTTTTTTGTACTACATTTCTTTTTTTTACTTTTTTTTTTACATAATGTGATAGTTATACTGATTTAAGAGATCAAAGAGGTCGGTCGAGAGCAATGCAGATTTACGCTTTAAGGTCATAAATTGGCGTTAAGCCGAAGAAAGGTTAATATAATTGTTGAAATGTATGAGGCGATATCTAGCGATAATCTAAAATGACGTTATTCATTATCACACTGTCGCACTATGGGCTAAATTTCGGCTTCTTTGGACATACAAAAGTTTATATAGTAAATATTTCCCAGAATTTTTTTATGGTGGTTTTAATAAAAATGGAAGGTCGATACATAAATTACGTCATCAAATGAAACTGGCTGATCCATTTCATAATAGTTATCTGAACTTTAAACCTGATTCATTACATCAGAATTGTTTAAATTACCGAACTAATTATGTAGATTCAATTTATGAAATCTTAAGGTACCTATCTAACATAATATAATTAATTTGGGTAGATCCAAACGGGCGACAAAATGTTTAACACCTTTACTGTCGCACTATTTTTAATATCTTCGTCAGCTCACAAACGTTTACATGATGCATAAAGCTCCTCCTCGTAACGGGAAATACCTTTAATCATCATCATCATAACAACACGCCTTTCTCCTATGGTGGTATGCAGATATAATAGAGCTCCATTTGCTACGATCTAATACTTCTTTGAATTTATTTACACTCATACCTGTACTTCTCATATTTTTAATAAACTAATTAAATAAATAAATATTCATGGACATTTCACACAACGTCCTCTGGTCCCAAGCTAAGCTTATATGCTTGTGTTATGGGTACCAGAATACGGATAGACTACATATACTACTTTTCTTTTGTAAATACATACTTATAATACATAGAAACACCCAGACGCAATACAAACATTTATATGACAATGAGAAAAATCACACAAATGATTGTCCCGAGCGGGAATCGAACCCGCTACCTCTTAATCGGCAGTCCGCTACATGAACCACTCGACCACGAGGCTCGTCTAAATTATTTATTTATTATAAATTTCTTGATGGAAAGTTTTTCTAGAATAATTTATAGAAATCGGCAATACGAAAATTTAAAGGGTTTTGTGGACTAGTAGTTAATGTAACGGGCTGCTGATCACGAAATCGAGGGTTCAGGGCCATTGAATGCATAAAAAGTGGTTATTATACGTTGCTTATCTTATTGGTACTAGACTACGAATACAATTAGCTATTACTAAAATTGGACGGGCAACAACTGGATTGAAATAGCTCAAGATAAAGACAAATGGTACTCGTATGACATTGGAGGAGGCTTTTACCCGAGAGGGGACATAAGAGACAGAACACATTGACTGAGTTATATTCTTATAATGACCGAAATATATAAATATACTAGCTGACCCGGCAAACGTTGTATTGCCATACAAAAAAAAAAGTTGGAAAAATAGATGTTGGCCGATTCTCAGACCTACTGAATATGTATGTAAAATTTGAGAAGAATCGGTCAAGCCGTTTTGGAGGAGTACGGTAACTAACACTGTGACACGTGAATTTTATATATTAGATTTGACATTTTGAGTTTATATATTGACATGTATGGAATTAATAAAGCTTTATTTTTTATTTTAATATTTACTGCTAAAATTTTAATGATTTTTAATTATTAATCTTGGCGGTATGTTGATTGATACAAGTGTTGTTGTTGTACCTGTAACAAAAAGAAAGGCTAATGCATTTATTCTATTAAGTTCCATTATGTAACTTATTCGTCTATGATAAATAAAAATAAATAAATAAATATCACGGACATTTCACACAACGTTCTCTGTTCCCAAGCTAAGCTTACCTATAGGCTTGTGTTATGGGTACCAGAAATCAGAATACGGATATACTACATATATTACTTTTCTTTTGTAAATACATACTCATAATACATCATGATATTAATTATATGCCAATAACAATTAATTAGCCATTAACATTTTTGTTAACTAAATTCGAATTTCGAATAATTCTTTGTTTTGAATCTTAAAATTATAGTTTACGATCATTTTATACTTAATTATGTATATATCGGAGTAAACATCGTAGACATCACCTGTAATTATTGCCAGAGCAGTCATCTATCTAAAGACTCTGTAATACTGGACAAACTAACTACGTTAACTACAACATTCTATTAACTACGATGAGATTGATCCGTGGCTTACGACACGTGTAACTGGTTTGGAACGATCCTTTTATGAAATTTCAACGGGTCACCATTCAGCCTCATCAACTACAGTAAATAAACAAATTACTCACCATTGACACCATTTCTTCATAATCTTGGAAGCTAAGTTAAAACTAAAAATCCTTAAGTAAACTATTTTAACCAAGTCTCCTACGACATATATTATATTCAGATTAATTGTTATAGTAAAAAATGCTCTTTTTTAAGTTAGTTAAAACCAGTTGTTTTCTCTTTTTCAGTCTCTAGCCTATTAACGTTCTACTGCCAGGCATAGACAGCCTCCACTTTGGGAGTGATTATAGTCTACTGTGACCGCGCTGACCAAGCGTTAGCACAGGGTTAATTTACGACATTTCCGTCTCTTACAGAGTAGGTATGTCATCTGTGTACAATATTCCGTAATATTCCATAAAGCCGCCAATTGTACATTCTGTTTCTTTAGAATTATTGTTTGATTAATATTGTTATTTATTGGTGTACAATAAAGAGTTTATAAATAAATAAATATTCCTGAGCTGGCTTTTACAGCAGCCTGGGAAAAAAGGGTGGTTACACTTGTATTCTTAATCTGACACCAAACACATTATTACTAATTACAAATACCAGTTAATTACAGTTATTTGAAGAAATATGATCGTTTTCTATTTTGGAAATAATGTGGTCAGTAGAACAAATTCTAGACTTCCTCTAACATTATTTGTAATAGCCAATTTTAACGATTATGCAAAAATGTAATAACTTTTACATAAAGATTATTAAATAAAAAAATGTTTTTTTTTTAAAGAAGATTATAAATAAATAACTATTCATGGACATTTCACACAACGTCCGCTGGACCCTAGCTAAGCTTATATGCTTGTGTAATGGGTAGGTACAATACGGATATATTACATATGCTACTTTTCTTTCGTAAATACATACTTTTATTAGATAGAAACACCCAGACGCAGTACAAACATTTGTATGACAATTATAAATATCACACAAATGATTGTCCCGAGCAGGAAACGAACCCGCGACCTCGTGTCAGCAGTCCGATACATAAACCACTCAACCACAAGGCCTGTCAAATATAAATAAGCTACCTTAGTAGATATTTTTTCCGTGTGAAGGTGAAATAATGAGACAAAAGTCACCATTTCTTCCAAAGAGATGCCGTAAAAGTTATAGAGATATTTTAGGTCCACGTGTAGAGTTGTGCATATAACATTGTGGAAGTAAAGGTTGTATCTTGAAAACCCTTTAAGATGGTACTTATTCCGTTTTTCTGGTACCCTCGTAAAAAACCTGAATCGCTCGATTTGATGCGGTTTTTTGGAACTTTACCTGACTCCGTACACTCGCCGCAGTGTTGGCACTTGAAATTGTGATGTGCTCTTAAGTAAACCCACAGGAGAAGTTACAAAAGCCCTTTATTTTGTCCGCTTGACTACCAAGGTCATTAGGGTGTCTTTGTGGCCGTTTACCATGATCCGAAAAGGGTGGAATCATCCCTCACGAGGGTCCCAACTCGACGGGGGGAGCATTAGGTTCCCCGAGGTCATCAGGGTATCAAAGCACTTGTATCAATACAATAATCAGTCCATACCTATATAATCATTAATTTTTGGATATTTCTTATATCATTATCATATTATTATCATATATTTTTGGAGATTAATTCCTAATTTTTGGATATTATTAACACAGGACTATGTTAAATAATATACAATTAAAGCCAATATCATGACTGACAGATGTAACTTACGTAAGGTTATATAACCCGACCTGGTTACCAAATTTTGCACGGCGGCACGTCCGCTGTGACATTGAGAATTGATAGCAATGCAACTTCATTTATGTTCAGAATATCTATCTATAAATCTATATTGATATTATAAAGCTGAAGAGTTTATTTGTTTGTTTGTTTGAACGCTCTAATCTCAGGAACGAATAGCAACTATAGGCAATCAAGAAAAGAAATTCAATCCTTCATGTGACAAAAAGGGAAAAATAAATTCCGTACCTTTTTAATATAGAACAAAGACTTACGAGTTTTAGTTTAATTCTATTAAACAAAAGCATTTAGCATTATTAGTGAATCCACTTTTCAAAAGGCACCAACCTTGGCAGTATATTTTACAAAGAAAAGAGCGCACGTAGACTACTGTTTGATTTAATAATTCAAAAGCCCATAGAGGTAGTGAAGTCTCCAAGAAGATAAATAGCAGTAGAATCCGTAGTTTTACTTGTATAAGAAGGTTTCCTCATTAAAAGTTAAGTTGTGTACTTATCTCTTTAGGTACGTATGTCCCATTTATAAGTAAAGCGTGGAAAAGGAATAATGTAAGTCAATTATATAGTTCGATGTTGCAAACGACATGGAAACGACAATGCCCTGGTTCTCACAAACATATTTTATTGTAAGAATGTTTGATGTTTTTTGTTCTAAACGTTAACTTTAGGTGTTAAAATACACTTCCTTAAGCGAAACCTACATTAAATCTATAAAGATAAAATTCAATTGTTGTTTGTTTGTCTCGCTAAAACTCACGATCGATTAAGCCGATAGGTGATTTCGCTTTTAAATATTTGTCGTAACCCAGGAAATGTTTTAGAAAATGGAAGGAATTACGGAGAAATTGCGAGGACAATTTAAACGTTTCAAATTGGGTTACAAAACTAAGTATTATGAAGAGAAAAGTATAAAATATCAGATACAGCTTTTCCCTAGCAGTAAAGATAAAGAACGGACTTGATACACAAAGGGCAGCAGGTTACGGCAAGTTTTTACATAATAGTTACGTCAACTTAAATATTTGCCATTAAAACTGGCAACACGCATCCAGTCATTCATTCATTCATAATTATCTTATTTTAATGTAAAACGATAACAAGACGTAATAAAAGTCAACTGAAAGGCAAACTTTTACTGTAGGATCAACCACTATTATATTATGACAAGCTTAATTGTGTTGTTAAAATATACCTAAATAGCAATCAACAATTACGCCCCCGACAAGGTGGAGCGACGATATCGTCAAGGTCGCGAGGAGCCATTGGATGCGAACGACACAAGACCGCGCGTTGTGGCGTTCTATGGAGGAGGCCTATGTCCAACAGTGGACGGAGAAAGGCTGCAGGATGGATGGAATCCACAATTCAGCTGCATAAATATATTTGTCAAGATTATGTAAACATTGACCTTGACAGGCCTTAACTGTTTGACCATCACCCAAACACATGAACCAGTGGGAATATGAGGGTTTCATGTTTTACGGAATCTTAATATGACTACGGTTGGGTTAAACCCAATAATGTCCAAAGTGACAATTCGTAGTAACATGTATTACACATGTTTATTTGAAAGGCAAACCTTGTAGATATTTCTATTACTAAATATTCTTTTAACATGAGCTTTATTTATTTGTTTTCTATAAATGGTTTGTTTTTGTAGGCCCGTCTCTCTGTTGTAAGATTTGTAATATGCAATAGCGGACATATTGCATGTTGTAGTTTAACTGTTGAATCATGTACCAGGATGTAGTTATAGTAAATATTTTCTCAACGTATACATATAGCAATGTAATTCCCATAAAGTTCAAAATTTAGTTAACATTTAGTTTTTGTGTATGATTAATTCATTAAAAAGAGGAAATTAAAAGTCAGTGTGTTCATATCAGTTTAGTTTTGATACTAGAATTCTAATTGTTTTTGTTTGATAATTTCAGATTCTAGAATGCGACATTAATAAGAAGAATGGCAGTGTCAACTGTAGTGGCAGCAGCCGCCAAATCAGCGCTGGCCATCGGCGGTCTCAGCAAGTTAACTTTCATACCCATCATGTTAGCAACCATGGCATATTTCAACTACGAAACATTGGATCCTGAACAAAGACCGTTTAATCAGAAACATCTTCGAGAGAAATACGACTTTATAATTGTTGGTGGAGGGTCAGCTGGATCTGTACTAGCAAATAGACTGTCTGAAGTGGAAGGATGGAATGTACTGCTGTTAGAAGCTGGTGGGCATGAGACTGACATTAGTGATGTTCCTCTACTGTCTTTATATTTGCATAAAAGTAAATTGGACTGGAAATATCGGTAAGCAAATTTTAATGTTTGGAATTTTTGAGAATTTTCGAATCATGTGGAATACAGGAATCAAGAATATTAATGCATTTTAAACATGGACATAATGCATTTGTTGCGTTCAACCTGGTGTTTTTAATTAATAATAGGTTAAGTGGAAGCGTGATATCTCTCAGGCGCGAGAGGAACGAACATATACTGTATTTCACAGCGTTGACAAATTTATAATAGTACAAACTTACCCTGTTTTGTTCTTCAACACAGTCTTCACTGTGTCAAGCCCTAGCTATAGCTTCATTAACACTAACTACGATAAATTGGCCAAAATAACGCAGAATGCTAATCAAACTATACTTAACTTTATACAGGCAGACACGAACTCTTGAAGTCCTCAAAATGACCACATTTGGCGTGACTTAAGCCGTGAACTTTCACCAATCGTCTTAATGCAATTATACTATCACAATTATAGTTATCAAACAGTTCAATTTACATTAAATAGTATTAAGTATGGAGACACAAAATTCACTAGTTTTTACAACGCATTTATGTCATACAAAAATGGCGAACATTACATTTCGCGGTGACATTCCAAGGTTTTGTTTCAATTGTAATTATCGATTCACACAACAAGGATAATTAGTTTTATCAACAATTAATTCTAGTGACAATTTTAACTCGCGAAACAGTTGCAAGAAAAACGCTTCAAATCTCATTCAAATCGCGACGTAACTTGCAAACAAGAAGTGTTTTGCGACTAACTCGCGCTCGGTAACCGCTTCGCGCGCGCGCAACGAGCCACGAGGACAGATGCACCGGTCAGTTCTCGACGTCATCGATAGTGACGTTATCAATAGTTAGAGATGCCCGTGCGCAGACAAAAATATGATAAGTTAATCGTTTGGTACATAACATCTACCCGCCTCGGCCAGGACTACCTGGCCGCTAATTCACTGGCAGTCGCGACAAGGTTGATACAGCTCTCTTCAAAATTGAACCGTCCACCCGGACCTCAGCAAAACGGGGCACTCCATCTGCTCCAAAGACGAGGTTGAGAATGCGCCCCCTGCGCCAACACAGTGGCGGTGAGTTAGCGTCCTTAACCAGAACGAGGTCGCCAACATGAGGTGGATCAGTCTTGTCGGTCCACTTAACGCGCTGCTGGAGAATGTGCAAATATTCTAAATTCCAACGTTTCCAAAAGCTCTGAGTGAGTTGTTGGACCAATTCAAACCGCGAGAGACGATTAGGTCTCACATCAACAAAGGGATATTCCGGCAGGGCGTTCAGTGGCTGCCCAATCAAAAAATGGCCCGGCGTGAGGGCTTCCAAGTCGTTAGGATCTGAAGAGATCGGGCACAACGGGCGTGAATTCAAAACGGCCTCGATTTTGCAAAACACAGTTGCGAGCTCTTCAAAGGTCAATACAGACTCGCCAATTACCCGTCGCAAATGTGTCTTAGCAACCTTTACTACGCTTTCAAATATTCCTCCCCAGTGGGGACATGACACGGGACTGAACCTCCAAGTTATTCTACGTGTAGCTAGTCTAGACGCAATTTCAGTCTCGTTAGCCGACAAAAAATCATACATCGCTTTTAAATAGTTGTTTGTGCCTTTGAAGTTGGTACCGCAATCCGACCGAATCAAGGACGGTAGTCCTCGTCGTGACACGAATCTATCTAACGTCGCAACAAATGCCTCTGTCGAGAGGGCTGAGACGAGTTCCAAATGTACCGCCTTGGTGGACAGACAGACAAAGACGCACAAATAAGCCTTGACAGTTTTATTGTTCCTGAGGGTCGAGGTCTTAACAAAAAAGGGGCCTGCAAAGTCCGTACCAACTCCAGCAAAGGGCCTTATCTCAGTGACCCGATCCGAAGGAAGGTCACCCATGATAGGCTGCATGGTAGGGGCCTTGAGCCTATAGCAAGGCATACAACGAAAGACCACACTACGGATCGTCCGGCGGGCCGATAAAATCCAAAATTCCCGTTGCAAAATGGCCAATAAGGCATTACAGCCGGCGTGGGAGTTCTTGATGTGACGATCAGTCACCAACAGGTTCACCAAGTGGCCACTCTTGGGCAATAAGAGGGGGTGACGAGATCCATAAGGGAGGTTTGCGTTCCTAAGACGCCCTCCGACACGCAAAAGACCCTCACTATCCAAAAAAGGGTTCAGCTTACAAATGGCTCCAGACAGCTTGGATTTGCCTTTCCTCAAGATGTCAATCTCGTCTTCAAAATGTGCCTCTTGCACAGAACGAACCCAGTGAAGAAGAGCATCTTGGAGCTCTTGTGGCGATAAGAAGGCCTCCAAACATTTGTTCTGTGGATGTCTACAATTTCTCATGAAGCGCTTGATCCAAGCGGTGACACTCAACAATTTGTCCAATGAACTGTAACGATTAAGTAAGAAATCGGGGTCGAACGGACGGTCCTGCCGTTCGAGCGCAAGCGTTCGCAACCCAGGCAGTGCGACAATTTCTAAGGCCGGAGTTCGCGGCCAATTAGATTCTGATCTGGTCAACCACTCAGGTCCCCACCACAGAGAGTGCTCAACTAAAAGGGGGGCCATACATCCCCGCGACGCACAATCAGCAGGGTTGACCTCGCCAGGCACATGCCTCCAAACCAACGGGGTCTCCGATTTCTGTATCTGAGAGACACGATTTGCTACAAACACCTCTAAGGTGTGAACTGACGTCTTCAGCCAACATAGCACAATTTGACTGTCAGTCCATGCATATATCGTGGAAACGTCAATTGACGTGCACAAGGTGGACATGACGTGATTCAAAAGGCGAACAAGAAGGGCCGCCCCTGACAACTCTAACTTAGGGATTGTCAAGGCAGTTCGAAGAGGCGCGACCTTGCTCTTCGCCATGACCAACAACACTTTGACCTGACCATCTGTGGTCACGGTGCGCAAGTATACGGCTGCTGCGTACCCACGTTCCGAAGCGTCCGAGAAACCATGAAGGGACGCGGTGTGCTTCCCTAGCGGAAGCAGAGCACGGGGTAACGATATCCTATTGATGGCAGGCAATGAGGAAGCAAATAGGAGCCAGTCCTTCAAAACAGCTTCGCGAAGTGGCTCGTCCCATCCAAGACCTGCAGTCCAAAGTCTCTGCAGGAAGCATTTGGCCCAGAATATGACCGGGCATATCCAGCCATTGGGATCAAAGGTTCTCGCGACAGTCGACAGAACCAGTCGTTTCGTCCAAGTGTGATGCGAATCCAAATTGACATTAAATGTAAAGATGTCCTGGACTGGTCTGTACTGGATTCCAAGCACTGACATCATGGTAGGGTTGTCACGGTTTTCAAATAGGTGAGGATCCTGCTGGTGGTCGTCCGGTAGCCCTTCCAAGAGCGCAGGTAAGTTGGAGATCCATTTACGCAACTCATATCCTGCGGAGGCTAGAATGCCAATCAACTCGTCACGCAAGAGCAGGGCCTCTCTCTCCGTGGCCGCGCCAGTGCACACATCGTCAACATATAGGTCCTCCTTCAAAATGGCGGCTGCGCGAGGAAACGACATACGCTCTCGATCCGCGAGCTCCCAAAGCGAACGTATAGCCAAAAAGGGGCTAGACCTCAGCCCGTATGTGTTCGTGTTGAGCTCGTAGACAAGCATGGGATCTTGCTGGTTTTCTCGCCACAATATCAGCTGGTATCGGCGATCATCCGGGTGAATTACCGTTTGCCTGAACATCATCTTGATGTCAGCCACAAAAACAAATTGATGACGTCGAAACCGCGTGATGACGTCACAAAGGTCCTTCAGCAATTTGGGACCAGGATGCAGACACTGGTTCAATGACACTCCTGAAGTAGTCTGCGCAGAACCATCAAATACTGTGCGTAACTTACCACTGGATGGTTTTATTACAGCATGATGCGGAAGAAAGAAGTGCTCCGTCGAACGCCAATCCAATTTTGACACAGACATGTGTCCCAAATCCTCATACTCCCGCATGAAGTCAATATACTTCTCCTTGAGTAGTGGGTCCCTGCTCATACGGCGTTCCATCGCCAACAAACGCTTCTCTGCAATAGGCCGCGAGACGCCAAGTGGCGGACGTACGGCGAGAAATGGCAATCTTGTCATGATCCGGCCAGAACGGAGATAACTGGTGTTGGTCTTGTAGAACTGCTCACACTCTTCATGCTCCGGATCAGAGCGGGGAGCTTGTGGTGGCTCCTCCACTTCCCAGAATCTCTGCACGGCGTCAGAAAGGGCGGACCCCACCATCAAGGCCGTTCCAAGTTCGGCAGGGGGGGGAGTCCTCAATACAGGCCCCATCAGTGCGAACCCAAATATGGTCCGGAGGGCTACCAAGCCACCTGGCTGCAAAACACGATCCTTGCCGAGTAATATTTTACCCAAAACATCGGCACCAAGCAACAAATCGACCGTGCCAGGCAGGTCAAATTTAGGGTCAGCCAAATTCAAATCCGCGGTCAATTTTACCGCATCCGCAGACAAACGAACTTGCGGGTGATTGCCCAAGATATTCTCCATCACAATGGCCGACGATTCCAACGTCGGACGTGGAGAATTTGAGGGGGAGAACTCAAACCAAACGCGGCCCTCTACCGTGGCCACGGGGGCGTTCCCGACACCCCTTATTACATCTGAAAATTTTTCAATAGTCTGGCCAGTCTGCCCTACCAACCAAGACGAGGCTATGCACCCCTGTGAGCCTGTGTCCAATATCGCTCGGACTACAACTGAGGCGCCCGTCCGTCCCCAGACCCTGACATGGGCCGTGGGCAAGAGGACGGTCTCAAAGGGGGGCGGTGCATAGCGGGGGCAGACGCCAACATCCTAATGCTGGCGTGGCGGCGACTGAGCGCCGTTGTCCCGAGACGGCAAATCAAAGTGCGGGTAGTGCCTAAACTCGGCCTCCTCTCGGTGACGACTGCCACGAGCCATAGACGGCGGTTCGTAGCGCCTGGAGCGTCCGTACCGAGGGTTGCGCGTCTCCAAACGGGGACGTTCCGCCAGAGGGGGGGACGGTAGTGGTACCGGACGCGCGTCACGGTAATCGTGGTACACTACTGGAGGTGATCTCGCTTGATCACGTGGAAGCGGGGAGGGCGAGCGGGACACAAAGGTGCGGGATTGAACCCGGGGCCCGCTTTCATACCCGCCCGTGGGGCTGCGCGCCGAACCAACTCGGCGATCGATGGCAGCACAGTCTGCGCGGCGTGGGGGTGATGAGCCGGACTCCAAATTGCGGGACTGGTCCCGGTGTCCACTGGCATACCCGCCCGAAGGCGACCCCGCGTGGTCGCGACGGCCATTCGCGTTGGCGCACAGGATTTTCAAATGGTGCCCTCCGCAAATAGGACACGGGTGAGTGTCGGGGCAGGCGCGCTGGTAATGGTCCCCTAGGCAAGAGAAACACCAGCCGCGGGCCTGGGCAATACGCCTACGAGCGGCCACGTGCAGGACCGCGAAGTCTGGGCACCGCACCGTTTGGTGTCCCTGCGACTTGCAAAACCGGCAGTCCGGTGGCGCAGCTTGAGCGACAGCGAAGCGGGCGGCCGTACCTCCTCTTGGTGCAGGTTGAGCATTGCGCCGTTGGTTGGTGGGTCTGGGACGTGATGCTTCCACCGGCGTGTCGGCGACCATGACGTCACCCATGCGACACTCGTCCTCCAGGAACGTCAGGAGCTGGTCAAAGGTAGGGAGAGCAGATGCCTCATCCCTAGTGTGCCCCTGTTCAAAACGTGCCCTCAAAGACACCGGCAATCGCTTGAGTACGATACGCACCAGTAGGTAAGACCACTTGGCAACCGGCAGTCCTAAGCGGTTGAGCGAATTGGTGGCTATTAGGAGGGGGTTCAGCAGCTCGGTCCTCAACTGGGCAGCATTGCTCACGACGGGAAGGTTCAAGATCTGGTCAACGTGGGTATCTGCCAGACAGCGCTGATTGTGATAGCGCTTGGTGAGCAACGCCCGCGCGATCCCATAGCTCCCGTCACATATTGGGAGGTGCTGTACTAAGCCCCTCGCCTCTCCATCAAGCACGGAGAGTAAATAGGCCAGTTTCTGAGACGGACCCAAATCGTCCCTCGAGTCCACAAGGCTCTCAAACAAACCAATGAATCCCATCCACATGTCTAGTCGACCATCAAAACGTGGAAGATCCAAGTTGGGTAACCTGGTCAAAAGGCCCACGGGAGTCTTCAAGGGGGCCCGGTGAGCCGGTACTCCGGCGCGCGAGGCTAAAATCTCCCGCGCGCTCTGGGCGATGTCGTCGGCAAGGTCCATAATTTGGACGTAGTCCTCGTGGACTTGGTCCCGTCGCTCCTGGGGGAATGACTCCAGGGGCACATCATCCAGATGCAAGATGAAGCGCCGGTAAAGCGCCTCCACCTCCTGAAGTCGTGTAGGGCATTTCTCATGCCTGTCCAACAATGCCTCGATTCGGTTCTCCCTTTTCACCAAGGCGGCAGCTGACGTGAACCATTTTAAATGAGTCGCAATCCCGGAATATGTCTCGCGGACAACATTATACGCGGCGGTAGACATCTTCAAAGCACAAACGGCACGAAACAAACAATCTTATAATAACACAAAAAAAAACAAATATCTTTCACAAACAAACAATATTACAATAGCGAAAAACAAAATATCTTTCAATGAGACAAGCCGCTATTACTCTAAACAAATATCAAATCTTAAATATTTTAAATCAAACAAACAAAACAATTCCTTGCCAATGTGCAATTAATTTAAGACTTAAATTATTTATTTTAAGGTAACCAACAAAACAAACAAACGTATAAAATAAATGTTGTATTATACAAACGCACAACGCCACAATTTAACTATAACGTTGTTCAATATTAGACAATAATTAAATAATAATTTATATTAAATAATAACCTGAGTAACAACAAATACGATTAGCAATAGCACAAACAATTATCAAACCCTTTAAAATCTAATTGCCAATTCAAGTACTCAAATTAATTATTTAAAAACTATACCAACAATTTAGATTAAACAAACAAACAACTAAATTAATCAAATTAAATTAATTAAATTAATTAAATCAATTTTCACAAATAATGAGGGTATAGTTTGTTCAACATGGAACATTCGAGAAACGGAGTTTAAACCACGCTCTGCTACCAAAAATATGTTGCGTTCAACCTGGTGTTTTTAATTAATAATAGGTTAAGTGGAAGCGTGATATCTCTCAGGCGCGAGAGGAACGAACATATACTGTATTTCACAGCGTTGACAAATTTATAATAGTACAAACTTACCCTGTTTTGTTCTTCAACACAGTCTTCACTGTGTCAAGCCCTAGCTATAGCTTCATTAACACTAACTACGATAAATTGGCCAAAATAACGCAGAATGCTAATCAAACTATACTTAACTTTATACAGGCAGACACGAACTCTTGAAGTCCTCAAAATGACCACATTTGGCGTGACTTAAGCCGTGAACTTTCACCAATCGTCTTAATGCAATTATACTATCACAATTATAGTTATCAAACAGTTCAATTTACATTAAATAGTATTAAGTATGGAGACACAAAATTCACTAGTTTTTACAACGCATTTATGTCATACAAAAATGGCGAACATTACATTTCGCGGTGACATTCCAAGGTTTTGTTTCAATTGTAATTATCGATTCACACAACAAGGATAATTAGTTTTATCAACAATTAATTCTAGTGACAATTTTAACTCGCGAAACAGTTGCAAGAAAAACGCTTCAAATCTCATTCAAATCGCGACGTAACTTGCAAACAAGAAGTGTTTTGCGACTAACTCGCGCTCGGTAACCGCTTCGCGCGCGCGCAACGAGCCACGAGGACAGATGCACCGGTCAGTTCTCGACGTCATCGATAGTGACGTTATCAATAGTTAGAGATGCCCGTGCGCAGACAAAAATATGATAAGTTAATCGTTTGGTACATAACAGCATTTATTCACTACTTTTCAGAACTCAACCACAGGACACAGCTTGTCAAGCAATGATAGACAAACGATGTGCTTGGACTAAAGGTAAAGTCCTCGGTGGGTCCTCAGTCCTCAACACTATGCTTTACATAAGAGGAAACAAACGCGACTTTGACCAATGGGAGTCTTTTGGTAATCCAGGCTGGGGCTACGAAGATGTATTACCGTATTTTAAGAAGTCAGAGGATCAGAGGAATCCATATTTGGCAAAAGATACAAGACATCATGCTCAAGGTACATTTTTGTTTATTCTTTACCTTTGTCACTGAATCCTTTACCGCGCATGAACTTTAGCAGATAATCTAGTGACTCATAAAATACCACCTATTAGATATTTTCTGTTACTAATATATTCATAGCATTGCGTAAAAGGCGTAAAAACTAGATGAAAAATTTTATGGATGGATTTGTATTTACATTTCCTTAATGAAAATTTTCATTGATGCGGTTACCAGCACTGCTAGAAAAACACCTCGAATTTTTTATTACATTTACAGACTTAAGCTTAACTTAATGAACTGATTTTCTTTTCAGGTGGATATCTAACTGTACAAGATTCACCATACAACACGCCATTAGGAGCCGCACTACTACAAGCTGGTGAAGAAATGGGCTATGACATTATTGACGTAAATGGAGCACAACAAACTGGTTACGGCTGGTACCAGTTTACTATACGTAGAGGAACTAGGTGTTCCGCAGCTAAAGCATTCTTGAGACCTGTTAGATTACGTCAAAACCTTCACATTGCCCTCTTTTCTCACGTTACGAAAGTACTCATTGACAAGGAAAAGAACAGGGCATTCGGAATTGAATTCTTAAGAGATGGAACAAAACAAGTAGCATATGCTTCTAAAGAAGTAATTTTGTCTGCCGGTGCAGTTGCATCTCCTCAATTACTTTTGTTGTCAGGAATCGGACCAGCGAAAGATCTGCAAGAAGTTGGTGTCAATGTGATTAAAGATTCTCCCGGTGTTGGACAAAACTTGCAAGATCATATTGCCGTTGGTGGGATTGTATTCCGAGTTGATTATCCAGTTAGTTTGGTAATGAATAGACTTGTAAACATAAACTCTGCTCTACGCTATGCTATCACTGAGGATGGTCCATTGACATCTAGTGTAGGCTTGGAAACCGTAGCTTTTATTAATACGAAATATGCAAATTCCAGTGACGATTGGCCAGATATAGAATTTATGTTGACTTCTGCTTCCACACCCTCAGATGGCGGCACACAAGTAAAAAAAGCTCACAGTCTCACTGACGAATTTTACAATGAAGTTTTTGGTGAAATAAATAATCAAGATGTATATGGCGTATTTCCCATGATGTTGAGGCCTAAGAGTCGTGGCTATATCAAGTTAAGAAATAAAAATCCGTTAACGTACCCTATAATGGTTCATAATTATTTGACGCATCCCGATGATGTTGGAGTTTTAAGGGAAGGTGTAAAAGCTGCTGTTGCAGTTGGAGAAACAACAGCTATGAAAAGATTTGGTTCAAGATTTCACAGTAAGCCTGTGCCCAACTGTAAGCATTTACCTCCTTTCACGGATGAATATTGGGATTGCTATATTCGACAGTATACAATGACAATATACCATCTATCATGTACTGCAAAGATGGGTCCTTCAAGCGATCCTATGGCCGTAGTAGATTCTAGGTTAAGGGTATATGGTATTGAAGGTTTACGAGTTATAGATGCAAGTATAATGCCTACAATAACTAACGGTAATATTAACGCACCAGTTATAATGATAGCTGAAAAGGGGGCTGATATGATAAAGGAAGATTGGGCAGCAAAAGCAATACGCCGTGGTCGTACTAGAAAAAAACGATCAGCAGCGTGTGCGCCATTAGAGTTTCTAGGATTTAAGAGAGATAAAATTAAAAACTTTTGTAGAACACAAAGGTGATAAAGGTGTACAAGACAAGTAGTGTTGAATTTTAAGCCATATTTTAGAAATAAATATTGGATATGGACTGGAGTAGGTATAAAAAAATGGTTAGGGATGGGCTAAGAAAACTAAAGAGTGAGGCGATTTTAATATTTTAATTAGAATATACAACCTCCTCAGTGCTTGTAGAAGAAAGTAATAATTGTTAAGTTTGTAGAAATAAATGTAACGTGAAGTTCACTATTAAGTTTGGTAATATTGTAGAAATTTCTAGTCTTATTCTACACATTAGCAAAAATAGATTTCTAATAGATCCGTATTAAATTATTTTTACTATCAGTAGTATATTTAAGCTAATATAAAAAGAAACAGAACATGTGGAATTTTTTGAACTTGGCTAACTTTTTATTGAATTTTCTTCTTCTTTTTCTTCTATGCCTGTGTTCTAAATCTGAACTATGATACCCCTTGCTTAGTTTTATTGCCTATCTAGTCATTTTCTTGTAAAGAAAAATATTATATGTAAAATATTCTTACTGCTAGACCGAGAATTTTGTTTATATCACTCAAACTATTAATGAGAGGTTTGAATAAGTATTTTGAGCATTCACTGTTTCCGAGTGATTCTGCATGTTCTTTTATAATTTCAAAATGTTTAAATATGTGAATATTATTTACGTAATAATGTAGGAACAAAACATTGTAAAGTACAAACCATCAGAAAATAAATTACCGTAAGTGTTTCATGACTTTTAATTACATTCTTAAGATAACTTATGAAATAATGTCCTATTGAACACACGTAGGTATCCTGTTCCTGCTCAGCCAATTAATATCTTACTATTGGCACGCCCTCCAACTTTAGGAGAGTATTTGGCCAACTATACCACACTGACCAAAGGTGTTGGGCAGGCGGATTTGTTTCGAATTTTCTAGTTTTGATGACTTGATTTGTCTTTGAAAGTTGCTAATTGCAAGGAGCTTATATATAGTACTAGCTGTGCCCCGCGGTGTTACCCGCGGTGAAAAGGATAAAAAATAAGTTCATTTTCTATTCCATTTTCCATTGGAAATTTTCATGAAAATCCATCCAGTAGTCTTTACGTGAAAGCACAATAAACACCCTTACATATCCAAACATTGGAGTATAGATAGAAGACTGAGGAAACGTTCGCGTTGCTCAGCCAACAGTTTAAGTATTTTATTTTATAGCGCGTAATTCTTTTTTCTTCATATCTCCTAAGACATTCATTTCAGTTGCATGCTGTAAAGAGCAGTTATAATCTATATTAATTGCGTAAGCTAACTAAGCTATTTAATTTGATAAAAAATATTACTATATACACATAAATGGCTTTTGAAAACACCCTATTGAATTTGATATTTTTTTGACATTATTATGGGTACAACGGGTTTCCCTTAAAAGAGAGTCATATTCCATTGCGGACTTTTTTGAAGAACTATATATAGGTAACAAACAATTCCGCCACACATTAGTTTCTTGTACCTCACATAGATAAGGCAGCGTTTTCATTTATAGCTCGCGCGCGTCCGATATTCTCGGCAAATTTAATCATATTACACACAACAAATTATGCGAAAAAAGCCATCCTCTTGAACCATTCTATTTATTAAAAAAAACCGCATCAAAATCCGTTGCATATTTTTGAAGAGATAAGCTCACATAGGGACATACATACAAAAATTACGACTTTGTTTTATAAGAAGTAAAGATAAAGAAGTCTATGGTAATTAGAGATTAGAGATCCTTGTCATCTTTTTTAAAAGTTAGCTTTTTCGAGTATCGGCTCCTGCACTATAGTGTGGACGAACGGGAATAAACGGCACCTCTCCTCTACACCCTTTTTATTTCCGTTCGTCCACACTATGGAGGACAGGGTGTGGACGAACGGGAATGACCCTAATAGAAGATGTCATATGTGTATATAAGGTGTAAATATTATGTATAATATAATGATAGTTGGTAAGTATCGAAAAATAACCACGCTAAAAATAAAATAAAATTTTTTGGAGCAATTTAATTTTTTCACGAAATAAAAGGAATTCATCAAATATTTTCATGCGTATCTTACCTACAAAATAATGTAGGTACTATGCCGTTCAGTCTCACTCGTCGGCAGTCGCTTGCGCCGACCCCTATAAAGTACCTACCTACCTACATTGTCGCAGCTCGCAGCTGGCGCCAGCGAGTGTATTATGGTACAGCGCGCATAACATTTACGCGTAATGTAAATCATTACAAATCTTCAAAACGGTAACGTTTTTCTCAATTTTTTCACCGCGATTATTCATGATATATTATTCCTAAACAAAACAACTCCTAAAAATATGACAAGTTAATTTTTTGACACCTTGTATAGACATGACGATGTTTCACCTACAAAGGCTATGGACACTAGGATAATTCGAGAAAATTATCGGTTATCATTTCTTAATGGGTAGGGACTGGGAGCCTTAATATTTCCTTAAGCTCATAAATCAAATCTCTTTTATTGGTGTATGCATTGCCATCTAGAGGCACAGCAAGTAATCATTAATGTTGAGATAAGTCCAATCGAACATTCATTTAGTTTGTTTCGTTGGATTTATACAAGATGACGCTACTATCCACTACACTTACGTTTATTAACCTTAACTATAATATTTTAGGTTTTTTCTAGTTTAGTTCTAGCCCTAAACTAAAATAAAAACAAATTTGCTAAAAATAATAATATAAACGAGAGCAGCTGTATCATTCCGTAAAAACAGACAGTCAAGCGTCAGTCAAGCGATCGAACCAAATGTTCTTACTTTTGTATTTTAGACCTCTTGACCTTTGCTCTTGACTTGACAGCTCTACATTGGGAATATAATGCATATTGCTATGATTCTGATAAATTTCCAAATCCATATTCCAAATTATATAGGTCATGAGAGGCCACATCAAGATAGTTTCAAATTCAACTACCTATCACAGATTTTTATTCAAAACTTGAAATTACACTAATGATATTGTGTCGCTAAACGAGTTTCACAGTGAATTATTTGGACATGGTCGATTAATATTAAATAAAATAAGAAAAAACATTTTTCCATACTTGTAATCTTCATTCCATGCTAAAATTACGGTTATTTTATTTCAAACCTGAGCCATCGCATAATACAGTCATTCACCTTTTAACTAGTGTTATTATTTTCTAGATGATAATTTTCTTAGAATATCGTGACCATGTTGTAGTTTTGTTTAACTCGCCTATTGACCGCTACTTCGTCTGCCGAAACACCGATTTTGGCAGCTATATTTTATGAACAAAACTGCCACTCATGTTTTCGCTTGAAACTACAATCATCCTTTCTTAGTTAGCAGGCAAGCAACCACAATATAACAATGTTAACTTTCAGGTTTGTAGCCCCAGTAGTTTTGGCAATGCGTTGAATGCCTGTCAGCGGCTTTAGATGTATACATATTTTTAAGTAAGTAGCACTTACAACCTTGGTAGGTACATGTACGACCAAATGTATGAGTGTCAATGAAGCCAAGGAACTGTTTTCCTGTTTAGATCGTAGCAGATGGCATTCTACCCCCGTGGGAAAAACGCGTGAAGATATAATGAAATAGTTTTGAAAGTGACTCCAAACTCTCCGAGTTAAGAAAGAGATAGTAATAAGAGCAGCCTCCACACAAAATGCCTTATATTTAAAACTGTTTTTTTTACAATTCGATAAGGTGCCGATAAACCTATAAAACTGGTATTAGGGTACTGACCCGAGATTTGACTATAGTTGAGTTCGTTAACAATCAGACTATCCCGAACCTCCGTAACAGAACATAGTGTTCGTAAATGACTACAGTGTAATCAATAAGAATACAAAAATGTATTTACAAATGTTGTACATGTTATTTCTTGTGTATTTTGCATCGAAATATTCAAGTAAGTTTTTAATTCTATTCCTTAATAATCAGTTTTTTTAAACATGCCCCAATTGTTTTTAAATTGTTATTTATGGAATTTATTAGCAAATGTGAGTTACAGTATTTCTGGCTAAGTTGCACAGATAGGCGCTTCACAATGTTGATGTTAAGATAATGAAAAACTGAAGCTGAATCTACTAGGCCTTATTCATAATGGCTTATCGGAGGTTTAAAAAGTTCGCTAAAATCGGTTCGCGAAAATTCTCAAAACTTGTTATTCATGATAGTCTTTTTACGCCAAAACGTTTATTATCTCTACGATAAAATCTCCGTTTAAACCTCCGATAAGTCATTATGAATAAGACCATAAGTCTTTAAAGTTATTTTTCCCCTACATTCCATCCCAACAAAAAAATTTTAGATGGGCATTGACACAGTCCAGGGATTGCCAAATTGAGAAGGGAGCTCGTTACAATAGAGGGATAGGGATACCAATTCTAAGTGCACAACTAAACTTAACTAAACTAAAAAATGAAAACCTCTATGGCGTATTTTGAGTAATTGGCTATTTCATTCTGCACATTTTTATTAATTAAAATGGTTAGTCTGTAATATACAGATTATGTAATAAAAAAAATTTGTTAACATTGCCGAATTTGATTATTGACAACATTAATTTTCATATTTTAGTTAAGTTGAGTTGTGCACGTAGAATCGGTACGATTGTCTACTTTAAATGAAGCTGACCCTGCGTCTTGATATACGGTTTAGTTTAAAGTTTCCCATCTCAACAAGCTGTTTCCTGCTTGGATTTTTTTTTAGAAAATGTATTAGAAATTATTGGTTATTATAATTATTATTGATTAATTTTCTAGACTAATACAAAACAAAACCTTTGGAATTTTAGGTGCACAGAAGCAGAAAGTTATAAAATCATTCCGCAAAGATTATAAGTACATAGAAGCCACTCAATCTTTTTATAAATTCCACACTATACGTAATTCCTGGATAAATGCCAAACATGTGTGTGCTATGGAAGGAGCAGATCTATTCTATCCTGAAAACGATGATGAAGCTCAAGCTGTAGGGAATTTCTGGAATGAGACACAATGCACGTCTTACATTTATGTAGGCATATCAACTCTTCTTGTAGAAGGACTTTATACAACAATTGACGGTGAGTTCAATTAGAGTTTAGTTTGGTATCAAACGCATATAAAATAAAGTAAAGCTATATAATGGATATGGTATAGGTAAATAAAGATATATAAGTCTCTAAGTTTAAAAATTTAAAACCATCGTAATCAAAAGTACCACACAAGAGCATAGTTAATTGTATTTTTTGCAGAAAAAGACCGTATTTATGTACTTAAGATATGAGTTTCAAATTGATACCGTCAGCCGTTACTAGGTAAAAAATGTTTGACAGACAGACAAACGGACTCAGAAGTGATCTTATAATGGATACTTATATAATTATGAAACCTTAACGAAACAAGTAGAAGAAGCAGATTCGGAAAGTCGCTAGACTTGACAAATGGTAGTTAAAAGAATTATAAGAAACAAGCTCAACACCTACTCTTTGATTTAACTTTCCTTTAAGAATTTAAGTGCACAAGTGTACTTTTTTTTAGTACTTTAAATAGTGTCGGTTTATAAAAACAGTCATAAATTTGCATCAAAATTTGTGTTCTGTTCTGAGCCGAATGGGGCTGTAAAGAGCAAATTGTTGTAACTGTATACAAGGCTGTAAAAATTTATTAGCAATATTTAAATTATTGGATGCAAGATTATTTTTCTGCTAGTTTGTTCGAAATACGATTTGCACTAACGAATTTATAAACAAACTAGCTGACCCGGCAAACGTTGTTTGGCCATACAAATGTTAGGGGTGGACAACACTTATCACTTATGGGTATGAAAAATAGATAGTAGCGGATTCTCAAACCTACTGAATATGCATATAAAATTTCATAAGAATCGGTCCAGCCGTTTCGGAGGAGTATGGGAACGAACATTGTGACACGAGAATTTTGTATATTAGAAAATTGAAGAGAGTTTCCTAGTCCATTTAATTCTGGCCAAATTATGTCCATTAAGCTACTAGACCTTGTTTAGGGCGATTTCAATAAACTGTCATGATATGTACACAATAAGCTGAAGTTATTAAGTCTTAGTCATAATCTAACAAGGTATGTTTCAATATCAGAAACTAAAAGTATCCATCCATTCATGAGCTATTCTTCGTCCATTGCTGGACAAAGACCTCATTCATGGAACTCCACAACGCGCGGTCCTGCGCTATCTGCATCCAACAACGGTTCTTGGCACATTTGACGATTTAGATATATTTTTAGGGGCTGCCCCACGCTGCGTATGAAAGAATATAATAATTAAATGTATTTAAATGATTTTCAGGGAAAACTGTGGGACAAGTTTATAACAATTGGCATAAATGTGAACCCGATGTCAATACAGAAGCATGCGTAGTTTTAAGCAAGGCCGGTGTATATACAGACGAACCCTGCTCTTACAAATACCCATTTATTTGCAAAAAGAGCCAAAAATCACTTGAATGGAATGCACCGTGTGGTATGCCCAATATAGGTAAATATAATCAATACTTGCCACACACAAGCCATGATTTAAAAGAATTAATGTGGAAACAGTCACTAATAGACCAACAGTAACATTATCCTTAATCTTACAAGTTATTTTCATACAAAATCCATAACCAAGTCTGGCTTCCTGTCCTAAAAGCTTCCTAACGGATTTTAAAGAGGATTTTACCAATAGAATCAACCATCCCATTAGTATTAGCAACTATTACATCTTAGTTGATGTCTCTAATGACATTGGGTATATGAATAGCGAAAAATATTTTGTGACGTATTTTTATTTCCATACAGTCATGTTTTCAGATTATGTATTCAATGAGTCTGAAGGTAGATGCTACAAGTTTCACAATACCACCATGAGCTGGCAGGATGCCTACAAAACATGTTTTGCTGAACAATCACATCTCGCTGTAATCAACTCCAGACGAGAAAGGAACTATTTACTGAGTTTAATAGCAAAGTCTAAAGATCCGACCGTTCCGCTGAATGATACAGTTCATTTAGGCTTTCATAACCGGCTTGGTGATGGCTGGCAAACTGTCACAGGTATTTTACTTATAGTATTTCGTACAATAATCTAAGTAGTGAGGTGTAAGGCCGATGTAATAGGGAACTCAATGGCGAGTTCAAATGACAATTTTATTGAAAAGATTTTCACCCCATTTCTAAACAACGAAAATTTTCTATCAACATCATCATCAAATTGTCACGTCTTTTCCCATGGAAGTAGGCAGAGACTATAAAGCGCCATCTTTTACGATCTAACTTTTAATTCAGCTCAATGCTAATTATGTATAATGTTTTATTACTTTTTTTATTGTTTTTTTTATAATTTATTTTTTATGTAACCTTGTTCGCAAGTTAGAAATAAACATTTTCTTTCTTTCTTAAAAATATATTTAATCAAAACAAATTAAAAAAATCACAGTCCAAAGATTTTGCTTAGTGTTGGTCCACAATGCTGTCTAAAATATCTGTGTAAGTCTATTATTTAAACATAAAATTTTTCTATTTATCTCTTTTTCAGGAACTCCACTAGAAAACAGCGGTTATACAAACTGGGGGATTACTCCACCTGACGAGTCTGCTGAGAGCGTCAAGAAATGTGGTGCCATGTCTTACACAGGTCATTTATACGATGTCTCATGTGATAAGAAAAGTTTCTTCATTTGTGAGCATGATCTTGACACTCACGTGGTACAAAGAAAAATTGAATCAACCACTCCGAGAGTTCATTAGCAAGATTAATTTTAAAACTACTTTTGAGGTGGCTATCCAAGCTATATATATGATAGACTCACCTATTATATTATTGTAAACAAAATACATAATATTATTTTCTATAGCTAAGGTTGGGCAAATGACTATACTCAATTGATGTTAAGTGCAAGTGCAATCGAAATGTGAGGATAGCTAAAACAGAATAAATGCACTAGCCAGCCCCGCCTTGCCAGCCCGCAAGGTGTCTCAAGATTCCATATTATTGAACCCAGAAGGAAAAATGATTGGACAATTAATTAATGTAATAGGCACTCAATACAGTTCTCACTCGAGTCTCAAAGCTACGAAAAATCCCAGGATTTACTAACCTGCTCTCAATACAGCATTATTTTTAATCCGAATGGATACAACTAAAACATTTTAAATTGTTGATATGAACTTTCAGTAAAATTAACTTGTAAATAAAAAGAGCTGTACCTACCTTATGAGTTTAACATGTTATGGTGCAGGATGCGAACATTGATTTTGTTTTATAACCCTGATACATTAAGTTATACAATGATTAATAGGAGATTAAAACATTATACTGGCTATATAAAATGTTTCTTCCTGTTTCCTGAACTATCAACATTGATGTACACGGCGTAATCTTCTGCAATAGATAGATACAAGGAAATTACTATTTTCATTTCCTAACGTCGATACTAGAATGACATAATGGATTTTATAACACATTTCTGGTCTAATTCATAATGACTTATCGGAGGTTTAAAAGTTCGCTAAAATAGGTTCGCGAAAATTGTCAAAACTTGTTATTCATAATAGTCTTTTTACGCTAAAACGTTTATTATCTCTCCGATAAAATCTCCGTTTAAACCTCCGATAAGTCATTATGAATAAGACCATTCATCTTTATAATCCTCCCATAGGTGTTCGTGGGTAGTTTTACGTAGATAATAAATATTAAATGTATATATGTATATGATAACTCTAAATTAAATCCTTCGCAGCCGATTCCATTACATCATTCCTTTATAGACCACGACTCTCCTCACTTAGGGAGAATTCTGCGTCTACTTAAGCCACGCTTACTAGAAGTTTTGGCAAAGGGTTCTTGAGTATCCTTCTCTCACACATAATTTCTGCTTTTATTATTCCTTAGTTGAGAAGAAAATGGGGTAAAGGCACTTGTCAAGTATTCTTAACCTGTCACCACACGAAAATCTTATGGGAACACGTTTTCTAAGCGTAACCAAATAAATCATCATAACATCACGCCTTTTTCCCATGGGACTAGGAAGAGACTATAGAGCGCCATCTGCTAAGAAACAAACATACTTCCTCAAATGTTACATGAATGTACTAATAACGCATATAAAATACAGGTTTTAATAACATTTAGAAGACATACTCCTGTCTGTTAATACAATTTTTTGTGTCCCACATAACATTGAAATGGCCTATGTAACGAGACTTTATGTGTTAACCCATGTGATGTAAGAACTGGTATTGAACAGAACAATACGAGATTAAATGTAGTGTCATCTATTCACTAAGCCGCGTTATGAGGACGCATTACGTAATATTACAGTGGATTATGTTTAAGATTACATTTACACTTTAAACTGCCTATACTTATACTAAGAACATGAGCAAATGATTATTATAAGCATTTGATTATGTGTTCAGTCTGAATTAGTAGCTTATAAGTTGAAAACCTTTAAAAAGTAACTTTTTGTAATACATCACTCTAGTTTTCGAGTGAAGTTATCTATACCTACTAATATTATAAAGCTATAGCTGTAGGCTATTTACCGTCACGCTGCAATCCATAGGAGCGAGGTATCAGTGAAAAATGTTGCAAAAACGGGAAACATTTTCTAAATTCCACGCGTAAGAAGTTGCGGGAAACAGCTAGTCTACTACAAAATTAAGTTGCAAGATGACACTCGAATTTATGTATACAATAAATAAATTTTTTTTATACATTGCAAGTAGAAAATATCTTGTATTGAAAATATACCCGACCTCACACTGCTTTTAGTCATAGATGCGTTTAAGAGGTAACAAAGGAAACTTTTCGGAACAAAGACTCATATCAATGACAGAAAAAATATGTTCTGCGCTACGGAGGGAAGGTTGCAACTAACAGTAGGAGTATTAAAACACACTAGCAGTGCTAGCGACTTCGTACGCTTGGAATTTGAAAAACTAACAACAACGGCTTTTTACGGCTTCAGTAAATAAAATACTAAAGTTCACAATCATAGCGATCGTTACGGAAATTGATTTCATTGCTGGCAGCTACATTATAATCCGAAAAGCTTATCGCAGCTACAGGAAAAAGGTTATGAAAACCAACGCCTTGGGCATCGCTGGGGAAATTTTAACTATTAGGGTTTTATCACCTTTTGAAATGAAATGAGGTGACATAGCAGACAGAGCTCGCCGAATTGACAATGGACTAGCCATAGCAGCGGAGGAACTAACGGCCATTGGAGCTAACGAGTTTTAAAGTGGAGTAGCGTAAGATAGGACAAACCTAGCTAGGCCGGTATACGGCGGTTTAAAAAACGCAGCATTTAAAAATTTGATAACTTAATTAAATTAATCAACAAACTTTGTATATCTAAATATATACAATACTTTGACCTCACTATCAGACTATCACGACAACACACTCGGTGAATTACGTATTTATTTTCCTTATTTAATACATATTAACTTTTGCATGCATTTATGTCAGTTTTAGGGGCCCGTATATAAAAAGAAGGAAACTCTTCTAAAATAATTTCACCCTGTCCGATATTTTTACTGCAGAACTTCTTTAGTTGCGTTAGGCATTGTTGATAATAGAAATAATTGTATATAAAGTGTGTATACAAGGTGTCCCGAAATTCAACGATAAGCGGGCACCAGAAGTTAGACCTACCCATGACTACTCAAGAAAAAAAAAATAAAAAAAATATCGTAATTTATTTTAGAGATATCAAAAAAGTATTAAAACCTTTGAAAATTGACACCCACTAATGTATTTTAACGTTTAATAAATACTTTACTACGTTTAATAACGGAAATATTTGGAAAATTGGGGTAATTATAGTTAAAATACATTAGGGGGTGTCAATTTTCAAAGGTTTTAATACTTTTTTTGATATCTAAAATAAATTACGATATATATTTTTTTTTTCTTGAGGAGTAATGAGTAGGTCGAACTTCTGGTGCCCGCTTATCGTTGAATTTTAGGACACCTTGTATATGTATATACAACAGTCACACACTATGACACATACAATTAATTTAAAAAACACAAGAAATTGTTTCTGTCGGCAGGTCAAGCTAAACCGCCAATTCATTATATTATTATAAGATTTACACAGTTTCTTAGTGGCTACTGAAATCTAAACGGCAAAACGACAATAAATACTACTATTTCAGAGCATTTTTCGACACGTGCAGGATAACCATGACCTAGGTACCGAGAGACTTAAACCTGGCAAGAAATAAGGCAATAATATTTTAGTACTGATATCGGATGAACTCGTAATGGTGGATACCAATAAATAAATAAGGAACGTAGCGAATAGAATGTGGGCAAAAAAGCTCTTTCAACTACAAAA
Organism: Orgyia antiqua; assembly: GCA_916999025.1. Classification (NCBI taxonomy): domain Eukaryota; kingdom Metazoa; phylum Arthropoda; class Insecta; order Lepidoptera; family Erebidae; genus Orgyia; species Orgyia antiqua. The sequence continues at coordinate 27,212,758 of OU779869.1, forward strand.
TAAGTTAGTTATATTGTTAGAAATACATTTATGATATTTTGGTATAGAACCGTAAGGTGTAAGTTTCCTGCCTACTTGACTAACTAGTATAATTTGATACCATTTAAATATATGCATTTATCTATCCACATAATGAAGAGATTTTTGTAGGCATATCGGATTTAGTAGTCAATAGAGTTTTTGTAACTATCGATGGTACGTTTTTATTGCCACTTTTATCCTATTTTGTAAATGTAATCGACCTCAAATGAAAGAGAATAGTTATCACCTCATCTGTTTTGTTTCTAATAAGGATTCTAAATGGTAATAATGAGAACTTTTTCAAAGACAGCGATAATTTGCTAGCCTTATTGGTTTTCAAAAAGTCTTAAAAATACAGCTTTTAATTGTTAAGAGATTTAATAACTAAATTTGCTTAGTTCAAAAACTAAAAAACACGCTTGAAAATCTTGAATATTTTATTAAAATTATTGCATTGTCATTGATCCTTAATATATGTGCAAAATTTCAGATCATTACGATAATTGTTAGTGGGTGAAATACGCTTTCAAAGATTCTGTTAAAGATACATACGGAGCTAATAAAACGTCTTAAGAGGATACCAAAATAGCTTCGTGCATTTTTCTACGAACGAAGTTTTCATTTTTTCTTTAGATTGAATGGCTAGAGCTCTAATTTTTAAGTATATGTTTTTGAATATATAATCTAGGATCGCATAAACTTAGAAACGCGATTGAAAAAGTTGTCTCGATAGAAAATCTTAGCGAAACAACCTCTCTTATTTTTTATTTTTTTCATTTGTCGGTCTATTATCGCGTATTAAGTAATGAAATAACTTTCAAAACATAAGTAACTATTATATATAGAAACACGTAAACCGGAATTAAAATATATTTAGTAGATTTTGAGTAAACAAAAAAAATATCCCTAATTCTTCATTTTCTATACCTACTAGTTGTGTTAATTGGTACATGTCGACGATAATATTGATGTAGGCCCTTAAAAAGAATGTTAAAAAGTAGTTATTTAAAATCTCGGTGAAGCTGTTGGGATAGTACAATTTTTATTTTGTATTAATTTCAGGTAAACTTTTGTTAAATTTGTATAATAATTGGTTTCCGGGCGAACCCAATGACTTGGCAAACGAAGATTGTGTTACATTGCATAAAACGTACAATACAATGATATTTATTGTGGTATGGTTAGGTCGTTTATTTGTAAAAAGAAACTGCAGCACGTAGAATGGAACAAACCGTGTGATATACCAAACTTAGGTAAATATATAACAGTTTAATGATTTAGATATACATAAGTCAAAACTTAAAAGATACATTAAAATATTTTTGGCTTTAAACTCTTAAATGAGAAAACGTGTTGTTTGGGAATAACAACAGATACAGCATTAAGTAAATATATTCAATCGATTCCTGTGTGACGACGGATTAAGAGCACAAGTGTCAACACCCCATTTTCCCTTCGTGGTCGTAGAGCCGCTAGGGTATATTATTACAATTGAATATTAAGGAGACAGAAATCTCGAAATCAAACCGTGTGCCAACATGCCTGGTCAGCGAAGCATAAACCCTCTTTAATCGAACCGTGCTCAACAGTGGAGTAGTAATAGGCTGGGTGTGAATTTCAAGTCGAAGATAAACATACGAGTATCGTATTTCTGTTTTCAGGTTACGGATATAAGGAATCTTAAAAAAAAAATCCTACAAATTCCATGACACGCCCTTGACTTTAGGCACACTTAGCAGTAATTAATTCTGAAACGGAAATAATTCATTTGCTCAGTCTAATAAAAATACCAAAAGATTATACTAATGGTGAACCATGGAGTAAGCCTATTCATTTAGGTTTTCATAACAGGCTTCAAGAAGGACGGCAAACAGTTCTAGATATTATTCTTTGTGGGTTAAATTAGACTTCAAAAGCATATTAACTTTAGTTTCAAGGAAACAAGACATCTTTATTAATTCCTTACAATTAGCTCAACATTTGACTATTTAACAAATGCTGTGTGCACCCATAATCTTTCCAGTTCTTACTGGTTACCACAATGGGACAATATCTGACGTGGCTTTGAGTCTTACCGAACGGTCATTCGGTAAGAGTCAAAACCAAACAAACGTATTGGCGTTCAAAATTCATTTGGAGTATTCATTGGCGCACAGATGGTGGTTATATCTTTTTATCTGTCATCACATGCTTTTTTTAGAATAGTTATTGCCTTTTCAGGATCGGCACTTGATTTTACCAGCTACTCACGTTGGGGTGACAAAAAAAGTCTATGAGAAATGTGGATCGATGTTTCTCACGGGTTACTTAAATGGTATTGAATGGCAGGTGAAATCTTTCTTGATTTGCGAATACACGTGAATAAAATACCCAAACAAAGACAAAATAATATAATTCTGTTTGTGTAACAGTGATTTGTATAAAATAAACCCCATTTTTATTAATAATCTGTTTTCATTGTGCCAATTCTCAATAATAAAATTTTCATTAACTTTCTTGTAGATAGGTTTGCATGTTGGCGCTCATTCAATAATGGCTTACATCTCTCCTAGGAGAGTTGAGTATCCAACCATGTTTCCTATGTGAGCCTTATTAGATAGAGGACTCACTATCATGAACCACTTTGAGATTCCTAATTTCTATTTTATTAGATCGTGCAACCAACTGTTTTATTTTGATGAGTTTCATATTTAGCAAGGGAGTTTAGAACCATCAGGTACAAGTCTGTTTCATACTTGGCTTTGGTATAACTATATAGGTGTGTGTATATGACATTATATGATAATAATTGACCTCAGTGCGATATACTCACTCATATAGATACGTTTAGTAGACTGGCGTCAGATCATACTCAGTGTTGTTAGCTATACTTAGTAAGATGTGTTCAAAAATTTTGTATACTTTACTACTTGTGTATTCTATTACGACAGGATCATGTAAGTTATCAATATTAATTAATGGCATTCTGTTTATGACAGAAGTTGCAAAACTAAAAAGCATTTCTATTTTAAGATGCAACAGAAGATAAAAGCCGATTTCGCAAAGATTATACGTATTTAGAAGCAACAGAATCATATTATAAATTTCATACGATACCCTCTACATGGGTAGAGGCAAAGAGGATGTGTGCTTGGGAGGGCGCTGCATTATTCTACCCTGAAGACGACGATGAAATTTTTGTTATTATTTCTTATTGGAATGAAACACAACCCACTTCTACTGCGGTATTTGTAGGCTTAACAGATTTAATCGTAGAAGGAACTTTTGTTACGATCGACGGTAAGTCTTTTTCACCCGATATTTTTAACTTTCTTTTAAATCGATTTGAATTTTAACAGGACGAAATCTTCATTTCCCCTGTCAATTATCTTTGCTTTAGGTTTTAAACCAACTTCAAAAAAGGAGGAGGTTCTCAATTCGTCTGTATGTTTTTTTATGTTTGTTACCTCATAACTTTTAACTGGGCGAAGCGATTTTAATAATTCTTTTTTATTTGATAGCTGTCAGTTGTGTCCTGAGGAATCGAGGAAAACCATCAAACAAAGACACATGAAGTCGGTTCAACTTCGATCGTCTTCGATTTATCTAATACAATATTAGATTGCTAACAATTTTAAGACAAAAAAGATTAGATGTTTTTTAAATAATTACAATTTTACATTGTTAATTATGAATTTCAGGAAAACCTGTATCAGAAGTTTACAACAATTGGTACCCGGGAGAACCCAATGACTTGAGAGGCGAAGATTGCGTCATATTATTTAAAGACGGACATTACAACGATATTAGTTGTGCTAGAACATTTCAGTTTATTTGCAAAAAGAAGTTACAACACGTTGAATGGAACAGGCAGTGTAATATACCGAATTTAGGTACTTGTTTTAGTCTATTTCAATTTAGTTTTACTATGTTATACGATGGCAATAACCACCTTCAAATGTAATTGTAGTACCTATGTAGTTTTAGATTATCTTCATAATATTAGCAAGTTCTCTAAACTTGGAATTTTATGGATATGTTCAATCTAAATTATCAGTATGACTATGTCTATTTATATAAGTAGTTTCAGTCGGATTGAGGTGAGTATAGATTACAACATTTTCTGGAGCATTTCTGTGTAATGTAACGTTCTTACGAATGGTGCAATACAGGCAAAAGCTCAGTTTCCAAAGCATTTCCATGTAATGTAACGTTCCTGCGAATGCTCGCCGTTATGTTACGGGTTAATGCTCACAGCGACTGTGCATCTACCAACACATCATTGTACCTTACGTTCATTCTTTTTTTAAATATCGGGCGATTATACCGAAGTTTTTGATAAATTTCGTTAATGTAAAGAGAACTAATGTTATAAAGAGAAAAGATTTGATTGTTGGTGTCCAACGAAAACGCTCTAAAACTACTAAACGGATTCAAGAAATCCTTTCACCGTCGAAAAGCTACATTATTCTCGCTGCGAAGCCGGAGCGGATTGCTAGTTTTTATATGAAAAAGATTATACTGTACTACATATTCATATTTACAGGTTATGTATACAGCGAAACACAAAGAAAGTGCTACAAGTTTCATAACAATGCCATGACTTGGACAGATGCCTACAAAATATGTTACGCTGAACAATCACACTTGGCAGTAATCAATTCTGATTCAGAACGAGATCATTTACTCAGTTTAATACCATGAACAAAATATCACAGTGCCGATATGTCACTGAATGACACTATTCATATAGGTTTTCATAACAGGATTGGGGAAGGATGGCAAACAATTCATGGTACGGTCTTTTTTAGTTTTCTCTTTCTCTATCCAGCCTATTAACGTCTCACAGCTGGACACGGGCCTCCTCCACTTTGAGAGGGACTATGGTCTAGTGTGCCGTGCTGACCAAGCATGTTGGCACAGGGTTTGGTTTCAAGTTTCCGTCTCTCACAGTAGACGTGAACTGCTTATATCTTAGCTTAGCTGGCTCTTACAGAAGTCTGGGAAAGAAATGGAGTGGTGACAATTGACATTAGTATTCTTAATCCGTCACCTCGACCTTTCTTGGCTCATAGTCTGATATATTGCGTCAAAATTATTGTTTATATTTTACGTATCTATTACATGTTAGTGCTGAAATCCTGATGGTAAATGTCAACGTAGCATTGGATGGTAAAACGGTTGCTGCGCTTTACCATCCAAGCCTGCATTGCCACTTGTGAGGAATCTTCAAAAGAAATTTTCAAAGCAGATTGATCTCTTTTCTTCAAAACTTCCACATTAAACATTCGAAAAGACATACATTAGCAAACTGTTTTAAACCCACAATAAAACAATTTAGCTATCTTAGATATTATCCTATCTTGAGATACAGCTTGGTTACAGACCGAAGGACGGACACCGAAGTCTCAGTGACAGGATTTCCGTTAGGGATATAAATTACGCCAATGGATTGTGCAAAGTGAAAAGGTCTTACCACTTTAAATTATACAAGGAATGATTGTAATTTATCAGCCGAGGTGTACCAAGAAACTGATATTGTATACATTTTTCAGTCCAATTATCAAATAAGCTTAAAAGTTTACAGCACATTTCTAAATACCTTCCTATCACATAAACGGTCCCCTGGTCACGAAGTCTTACACCACAGAAGTGATTTAGATATGTTTTTCAGGATCTACACTTGATGATGTCAGCTACTTAATTTGGGCTGAAGGTCAACCCGACGGAAAAGACGAAGACGAGCTATGTGGTTCGATATCCCACACAGGTCTTTTAAATGACGTTTCATGTAATAAGAAAAGTTCATTTATTTGTGAGCATGATGTTGAGGTTTTGCCGGAAACAATAACCGAATCCCTTAACCAGCGATTTTCCGAAGACCAAGGAGTTTTACAAGAATATTAGCACGTCCGTGTTTTTTTTTGTCAATTATACCTATAATAAAAAATATGTTTATCTATGTTATCAAATACGCCCTCGTCGCCCGTGAGGTGCCACCCATTGCTAGGTCATGGTAAGACTCAAGGCACCACCCGGTAGAGCAGAAGAAAAACATGATAAGAAAAAGACCTCTTGTTTATAAGATACCTTCCAATAGCGACAATGCTTATGAAGCCAGTTGGAAGCCAGTTACCAGTACCTACCAATGCCTGCACATACGTATAAAGCAACAATTTGCTTACTCACTACGTATTTGGCAAAAATCCTGTCATGTAACTTCAACTGCATAATTAAGAACAGTAAAACCGTTTGAATAAAATAGAGATTTTTAATTTTTCCACGGAACCTTACATTTTTTGGAATATTGAAGTAGCGCGAAATACTCCCTGTAAAATTAGCTACATACCAGTGAAAGTCTTGTCAAAAACAGATATACCGATGTAAAGAAAAAACTAACTATGATACCAAAGGTGTAGTAATAATATTCTGTAACACTTGCGCGACTTTTCATTCTCCTGCCCTGATCTCGTTCAAGTTTCATGATAGATTCATGTATTTTTTTTTTTTCGTAGGAATGCTTTTTACGCACTTACCCCCCGACTGCAGGGGCAGCCGAAGGACGTCGTGTTGGACTCCCGGGGAGTAAAATTTCTCTCGACCCAGCCTACCAACTAAACCTACGGTGTCCTCCTCGCCCGTTGCCGGGCCGTGGTAGTCACTCAGGTATAACCACGACCCGACACGGGGGGCCCCCTAGCGGTGGGGGCTCACTGCGACGGGGTGGGCAACGTGCCCCCCCGTCGGACGGTCACCCCTCGCCCGAACACTAGGCGAGGGGTCGTCCGCCACATTGGGCGCGACAGGTCCCCTGACCCGTCGCGCGTGGCCTCCTCGCGGGCCAGGGCCGCCGGCTATTGCGCGCCGACGACCCCTACCCACGGCCCTGCGGGGGGGCAATGTTTGGCCCGCGCGTTCGCGCTCCCGCAGGGCCTCTCTCTTGGCCGCCATCACCTCGGACGCAAACGAGGCGACGGCGGCCCAAATCTCTCTGCTGCCGGCCATCGAGGCGATGACGGCCGGCAGCGACAAGTTTACGCCTATTGCGTCAGTGAGCCTGACGCGCTGAGCGGACCAGGCCGTGCACACGGCCAGCGTATGCTCGGCCGTGTCCACGGCTCCGGACGCACAGCTCTTGCAGTCGGGCGCCGACTCTACTTCCACCAGCTCCCACAGGTACTTGGCAAAACAGCCGTGACCTGTGAGGAGCTGGGTCAGATGGTAGGTCGGCACCCTGTGCGGCGCCTCGACCCACTGACGCAATACTGGGTGCACGGCCGTGAGAAGCCGTGCGCTCACCCTACTGTTATCCAATTTATTGGCCCACCTCCCGAAGAGGTCGTCGCGGAATTCGCCTCTCCAGCGAGCGACCTCGTCGGGGGCGGGCTCGACTCCGTCTTGCCGCGTCAGGGCCCTCCTTCGGTGAACCCCCACCAGGACCCCAGCCTCGAGGTCCCAGGGGAGGCTCCCGGCAATCACGCATGCCGCCTCCAGCGACACGGTGTGGTACGCTCGTGCGGCCCTCTGCGCCATCACACGCTGCGCGCGCCGCAGCAGCGTGGAGTTCTCGGCGCTGAGAGCCGCAGCCGCCCAGATGGGCGCTCCGTAGAGCGCCTTCGAGCGCACCACCATGTCGTAGAGGCGGCGGCCAACACTTCCGGCCCCCCCGCAATTCGGGAGCAACCGGGCGAGCATTCCGGCGCACGCCACCAGCTTCGGCGCCAGCGCCCGGAAATGCTCGCCAAAATGATAGATTCATGTTGCAGTGGGTTTTAGCTGATAGCAGTTATTATGCCACGTGGTTTCCTCGGTCTGTGCTTACAACCGATCCCTGCGGGCAACACGTGAGAAGGTAAAACTGGTATTGTTTTCATCCGAGTCATTAATTCAATGAAAACCACTTTTTACGGATTTAGACGCATATACAGGGTGTGGCGTAAATAGTGGTCCACCGTTCAAGGTTGGATACATCAGGTAGGTACCTACACCATACCAAAATTTGGAACCGGTCCGCCGACTGGTTCCAGAAAAAAAAATATTTTTAATTTTTTTTAAGAAATTCCCATTTTCATTAAGAATTTGATCACAGTTTCAACAAAAAACATTATTTTTGATTTTTTATTCGTGTTTATTCATGCTGAATGTATGAGCTATCATAAAATAAAAAAGATTTGTATTGAAATTGTAGCCTTTACGGGAAAAAGTGATTTCTTCTCAATTCTTAACCTAAATTTTATCGCATCAGTCATGTTCAGGAGCGGTTTTTGAAAAAAAAATGTACTACACTGTTAGTGCCCATGCATTTAAAAATATGCTCATGATGTACTGATTATAAAATGGTATAATAGTACCGCTTTTCAAAAATAGATTTTTTTTTATTGCAATTGTAATTAAAAACGGATAAGTCTTCCTGTTACTATTTTCGCAACATAATATTTAAACAAAAATGTTGTCTTTTTGTTTTTACCCATTTAAATATGGAATTAAATAAAACAAAGTCTCAATCTTACAACTGATATTTGACTCCACGTCTCCAAATAATTCTACATCATGTCGTGTCCTATAAAAAAAGGTCGCTCTGTACCTGAACCATAACAAAAGACCTATTGAAGTGCGCACACTCTTGTAATGCGTAACGTAGCTGGAGTAACTAAACAAAAGGATAGTGATAAGGAAAGGATGTAGTTTGTTGTTGTTGTCCCTTTCCTTTCTAGCAATTGAGATCGGAAAGAAATGGTACATAAACAATTAGTACGATCTACGCTCCCGTGCATCGTATACGTTTCGTTTCATTTGTGTTTAACTCCGCTGTTTCTTGCTATTCCCCTGGACTCCGGTTGATTGCCTAAGTGATTTGGACTTGTCGTTTTGGTGACATCTAATAATCTTGCTTACGTTTACCGGACTCTGATTTGCATAACGATTTGGACAAACGTGCAGTGCAGTGATAACAAAAATGTCTCAGTATACACCGCGCGAATATGCTGACATGCATTTTATTTACGGAGAATGTGGAGGAGTCGGCAGAGAGGCGGCTCGGCTTTACAGGGAGAGATATCCCGATCGCAGACATCCAGACCACAGGGTGTTTGGGCGAGTCCACAATGCATACACCGAAGGGAGGATACCCGGCTCAGGCGTAGGCGGTGCAAGAGAAGGACGCCCACGGAGACATGCCGATGATCAGGTACTGAATTTGGCAGAACAAGATCCTACAACCTCAGTCCGAGTCTTATCTCGCACAACGGGGATATCTACCAGAACCGTACATCGCATTTTAAAAAGACACGAGCTACATCCCTACCATTATACAAGGGTACAGACTCTGTTACCAAGGGACTATCCTCCGCGAGTGAGATTTTGCAGAGAAATGCTGCGTAGAATACGAGAGGACGAGCAATTTTTTAATAAAATACTTTGGAGTGACGAATCATCTTGCAGAAAAGATTTAAATTTACACAACTTGCACAGCTGGCAGTTAGAAAATCCGCACGACATGAGACAAGATCGATCGCAATACCAATTTAAAATAAACCTTTGGGTCGGCATTATTAACGGACAAATAATTGGTCCATTAGAACTGCCAGAAACCTTAACCGCAGAAAGGTATCTTGGGTTCTTACAGACAGATTTACCCGTACTTCTAGAAAGTGTCCCTACAGAGATCCGAGACAGCATGTGGCTACAAAATGATGGCTGTCCCGCTCACTATGCAGTAAGGGTACGAGAGCACCTTAATGTGGCCTATCCAAACAGATGGATAGGGCGGTTAGGCCCAATACTATGGCCACCACGCTCCCCAGACCTTAATCCTTTGGATTTCTTTTATTGGGGATGCTTAAAGGAAGACGTATACAAGGGACCAATAAATAATATTGAAGAATTAAGGACCAGGATTCTGACAGCAGCTGGAAAAATCAATGAAAGCGGGTTTGCTCGACGTCTTAAACGCTCCTTTATTCGACGGTGCAGAGCGTGTATAGCTGCGAATGGGGGCCATTTTGAGCACCGATTGTATTAATCAATAAATAAATAATTATGATGTCAAAGTTGTTTTTTTTTAATACCCTGTCTGTAGTAACTTTTGTGTTCTCATTTGCCAATACAATTACAATAATAATATTGTCGTTGTCACTATGACCAAGTTTACAGTAAGAATGGGCACATAAATAAGGTAGACGAAATTTTTGTTTCAATATTATGTTGCGAAAATGGTAACAGGAAGACTTACTTATTTTCAGTTACAAATGCAGTATTTTTTTTTCTATTTTTGAAAAGCGGTACTATTATACCATTTTATAATCAGTACATCATGAGCATATTTATAAATGCATGGGCACTAACAGTGTAGTACATTTCTTTTTCAAAAAACGCTCCTGAATATGAGTGATGCGATAAAATTTAGGTTAAGAATTGAGAAGAAATCACTTTTTCTCGTAAAGGCTACAATTTCAATACAAATCTTTATTTTTTTATGATAGCTCATACATTCAACATGAATAAACACGAATAGAAAATCAAAAATAATGTTTTTTGTTGAAACTGTGGTCAAATTCGTAATGAAAATGGGAATTTCTTGAAAAAAATTAAAAATATTTTTTTTTCCGTAACCAGTCGGCGGACCGGTTTAAAATTTTGGTATGGTGTAGGTACCTACCTGATGTACCTAACCCTGAACGGTGGACCACTATTTACGCCACACCCTGTATATGTTTTAAAATTCCAACGTTTTAGAGTAGTTTCAGTTGCTATAATCACGGATAGGACTAAGCTGTAAATTCCGTCAATTCATAAATTAGATTTCAAAGTAGTTTATGTATTATATCCGTATTCTTGTACCCATAACACAAGCATAATAAGCTTAGCTTGGGACCAGAGGACGTTGTGTGAAATGTCCATGAATATTATTATTTATTATTAACACACATTTGTGAAAAGCGGTTTTCAATGTGTTTATAAGTAGGTATTTGTAAATTTTAGAAATTGTTAAAAATCTGCTACAATTTATACAATACAACATTTAACAAATAATTAGGACAGTCAGCACTTATACGTGTATACTGTTATCTGCAATCACATATTTAGTTATGTAACATTCTAATTCATGTATCGCTATTAAGGCTACTAGAAATTAAGCAACATTTTTTTAAACTAACACAAATGTGTCATAGATTGTAATAAATTATTAAAATTTGGAGCAAGATTACACTTTGCCTGACAGTCAAGGAAACTATATTATTATGTTATTCATGCACATCTTGAAGAACTTTTTTCGTTAACACGTATCTTCCAAATAAATAGATGGATTTCGAGAAATAAATAGATAGGTATTGACCAAATCAATCCAATTGGATTGACCATTTTCGAGTGACTCTTGCTAAAAACGTGCGCGACTAAAGTTTGTACTTGAAGTGTACTGACAGTTTCGTCTTTACGTGTGTGTGTCGATTTTATGCGGTTTATGCGTAGCGTTATAAAACTTGAGTGTTAAAATACAGATCCTTTCTGATATTGCAGTAAATTTTTCTATGTTTGATTTTAAATATTTTTTCACAAGGAATCCCACCCCATACTGTCCTTTTGTTTCCCCGTAGTAACAAAAAATATGCTGCTCATCTTCTAGTATATGGTATCCAGTTCTTCTAATTTCTGAGAGTCCAATTATATCATATTTAATTCTATATATAGCTTCTTTAAATTCTATCAGTCTTTCATCAGACAGGAGGGATCTGGTGTTGTAAGTGCAGATGTAAAGAGGTTGGATTGGAGGGTTGTAGTCTGTGACCCCCGCGGTGACCGGCCGTATTGGGGGACGTTGAGAGGTTGCCTTTTGTCAGTTTGTAGTATTTCTATTGCCTTCATTTAGATGTTTAGTTTTGTTTTTTATAAGATATTGTGATAATTCTGTTCTATTCTTTTTGAATGTTTTTGGAGGAGTAGTGTTCATATCTCTTTTAGTGTCATTTTTTGTATCGGGGGACCGTGACAGATGTCTCTTTTGCCGTTCTTTATGTTGTTGATTTGTGGCTTCGTCAGGCAAAATAACTATTTTGTTATATTTAATAAAAGCTTTCTTGCCTTTCTGTCTTTCTTGTTGGAGTTCAATATTTAACTTTTTTCTTTGTTCTAGTATATCGGGGGGGAAATCTTCTTTAACATAATAATTAGTGTTCTGTAACGACTTTTTGTTTTTAAGTATTTCAATTTTTTTGCTCATAGTGCACAGAGTAACAAGCGTAGGTCGTATTTTATTAGATTTTCTTCCCAAACGGGCTATATATTCGATATTTTGGCTTTGGCAGGTTATGCCCATATTTTCGTTTATTATATTCAATAAAAGATTTTGTAATTCACAAGCATTTCTTTCTGTTTCTTCTATCCCAAAAAATAATATATTCTTCCTCCTCATAACTTTCTCAAAGTATTGAATTTTACGGCCTTGCTCTTCAATAGTTTTTTCTAAATTTAGTTGTCTAGTTTCCAATATCTTAAATTTGTCATTTATGTTGTTGTTTATACATTTGGGGATGTCTTCTTTCATTTTTTTCAATTCTAAAGCTTGTTCTTCAAATTTTAACTGTAGTGCTTTGATCATCTCTGCTATTTGTTCCATTTTTAACAGTTAATTAAAATTCTATTAGCATAAACAAAGTCTTCCTTTAAATGTCAACTATTTAAGGTTATTGTTCTTTTGTCTTTTGTCTTTAGATTTATTACTTTTACTTTCCTTTAAAATACTGTTTTTATACGTAAATGTCGGTTGTCAAATCAAATAATTAGTCAGAATAAGTCTTGTTCAAAATAGTAACGTTAAAATATTTGTTCTACTTTTTCACTTGTTAGTGGGTAATATCGGCGGTTTCACTAACCTTTTTTAAAGACATGTCTCACAATTTCTACACTTCTCTGCTAACACTTCTCTGCTCTCTAACATTATCCATCATACAAGCACATGCACCTACAATAGATGCCAAAGACACAGATATAAATATGTTCTATAAACAACTAAACCAGTCACTAAGATTATGTAGCAAAAATGTCATAGTCCTAGGAGATTTCAATGCTCGTATAGGACAAAGATTATCCGGAGAAGAGCAAATAATGGGTAAATATTGTTTTGGCAAAAGAGACAAAAGAGGAGAACTTATGCTCCAGTTCTGTTGGGAAAATAACCTAGTTATAACAAATAGTCTTTTTAAAAAGAAAGAAAAAAACATGTGGACTTGGCTTTCGCCAAAAAAATGTAAAAGTCAAATAGACTACATTTTGTCAAACATGGCTATCAAATGTACAAATATTGAAATTTTAAGTAAACTGTCCTTCCCAAGCGATCATAGATTCATCAGAAGCTCCTTTCTTCTAAAAACAACTAAGAAAAGTAGAGCCAAGTATAGAAACAATAACATCACTAAACTTAGTACAAAAGAAGAACAAGCTCAATATACAGCAAACTTAAGAGAAAACATGGATGCCATCCACTTCAACGAAAGTGATGTTGTAGAGTCATATTATAAAAAAGTAAAAAGCATAATAGATAACAGCTTATTAACTATAAAAAGAAAAAAGGGAAATAAGGCTTTCTTAATTCCAGGCTACATAAAAGACCTCATATGCAGGAGAAAAGAATTAACACATAAGAAAAACTTAACCAAAGAAGAAAAGGAAGAACGTTCTAATTTATATAAAAATATCCCAAAAGTCATTAAAAAAGAATGCCTAGATTATAAAATAAAAGTAATAGAGGAATATTTAAAGTCCAAGGGAAGCGTAAAGAAAGGTCTAAACGAATTAAAGACAACAAAACAATGGATTCCGTGTCTTAGAGAAGCTGTTACAAACAATAAGACCTTCTCCAGAACTGGCATCATAGAAGCAGCCACAACATACTATAAAAACTTGTATGCAGCACAAGACCTCCCAAGTCAAAAAATCTTAACACCAAACGAGACAAATTCAACATTACAAATGTTCTCAGCAGAGGAAATTGCAAAAAAAATAAAGACCCTAAAGGATGGAAAAAGCTGTGGACCCGATGGCATACCAAACAAAGCAATAAAGCTGGGTATTCACCTGCTAACACCTCTCCTGACCACCTTGTTTAACAAGATACTCGCTGATATGGAAATACCAAAAGATTGGGCGAAATCTGATATTATTCTACTGTATAAAAAGGAGATCCGTCAGATATTGGTAATTATAGGCCAATAAGCTTACAATCAAACTTATATAAGCTATTTACATCATGCTTGGAAGAGAGACTGGCCTATTTCATAGAAGAACATCAACCAGTGGAACAAGCTGGCTTCCGAAAAAACTTCTCTACCATTGACCATATTCACACTGTGAACCTTATCATGGAAAAATATGAAGAACAAAAACGCCCACTCTACCTAGCATTTATTGATTACACCAAAGCATTTGACTCTATCTCCCATGATAGCATGTGGCAAGCTCTGTATGAGTGTGGGATACCACTAGAAACAATAAAACTAGTTGAAGATATTTACAAGAAAAGTGTAAGTAGAATTAAACTTGACAAATACAGTACAGAAATACAAATATGTAGAGGTGTTAAACAGGGAGATCCTCTGTCACCAAGAATTTTTATCGCTGTTCTCCAAAATATAATGAAACATCTAGATTGGAGAAAAAGAGGAATAAATATAAATGGTCAGTACCTGAGCAATCTGAGATTTGCTGATGACATTGTGCTCTTCTCAGAAAGTGCCACACAAATGGAAAAAATGATAAACGAGCTGCACCTTACTAGTCACAAAATAGGCCTAGACATGAATAAAACAAAAACAAAAATAATGACAAACAGTGTAATGAAACCCATCCACTTAAACAACACTCTTATAGAATATGTACCAGAATATATATACTTGGGAAAGCAAGTCTCGTTCAAGCATTCCAGACACCGTGATGAACTAAACAGAAGAGTAAATATAACTTGGAATAAATTTTGGAGCTACAAAGATATACTTAAATCAAATTTACCTATTAATCTCAAGAAAAAAGTTTTTGACTCTTGCATTCTACCATGCCTAAGCTACGGATCGCAAACCTGGGTATTCAATAGGTACACCCAAAATAAAATACAAACTAGCCAGCGGTCGATGGAACGAAGTATGCTAAGTATAAAAAGGAAAGACAGGATAAGAAATAAAGACATAAGGAACACCACGCAAACCATTGATGCCCTGCACCACTGCAAAAAACTAAAATGGAAGTGGGCGGGTCATGTTGCTCGTATGAGCAACGACAAATGGACAAGAAACGTTACTATGTGGAGCGGACCACTTGGGAAGAGAGGCAGAGGAAGACCAGTGGAGAGATGGAAGGACGAAATAATAAAAGTCGCAGGAACAAATTGGACAGAAAAGGCAGAAGAGAGGGACACATGGAGACAACTGGAGGAGGCCTTTACTCGTAGAGAGGTCCTTAATAATACAAATTAATATAATAACATAAATATGACGATTTTAAAGAAAAAAAAAGAAATGTATTTGATTTAAAAAAAAAAAAAAAAATGAAATGTATTTGACGTATGAAAAAAAAAAATGTATTTAAGGAAATAAATGAGGCTTTATTATTATTATTATTATTATGCGTAGCGTTAATGTTTTTGAGCGTGTGTTACTTCCGTACCAATGACTCAGTCGCTGTTTTATTCCTGCGGCCGTATAATGAGCTCTTATTCCCAGGCCGTTTACGCCGTGAATGGAACTGCCTGGCAAATTCGTTTTAAGAGGATACCAAAATAGCTTCGTGCATTTTTCTTCATTTGTCGGTCTATTATCGCGTATTAACTAATGAAATAACTTTAAAAACATAGGTAACTATTATGTATAGAAACACGTGGATCAGAATTAAAATATATTTAGTAGATTTTGAGTAAATAGGAAAAGTATCCCTAATTCTCCATTTTCTGTGCCTACTGGCTGTGTTAATATGTACGTGTCGGCGATGATATTGATGTAGGCCCTTAAAAGTATACTATTGCTAGTGTGTCAGTGGTCACGTGACTTCAGGCTGATATCGGCCCGACTTTTGTTTCACTGGCTGGCGTTAAGCGTATTACGAGCGCAAATTTGACATGTAGTTGATCGTTTTAACTATCTAGAAGTGACAAGTAAATCTATTCAATAGAAGCTGCTACATTGTTACGTATAATAAATTGTTTTGGTTTATTTAGAATTAAAAGCAACTATTAGCTGCATATGATGGGTGATGAATTGGAGGTGTTTGAATTTTTGGAGAGTGACCATGATGAACAAAACACTAGTCGAATGCGAAATAAGTTAAATATAAATAATAATATAAATATACATATTACTAAAATAATTATTCATTACAATAATATCGCCATGTGTATTAAAGTTACTTTCATGCGAATCATCAATAAAAATATATTTTTCTTTAAACTTAAATGCCCGTTCTAGGATAATGAAAAACTAAGCCTATATAATATTTTCTAACACTTGCGCGACTCATTTGCATAAATAAAACTACTTTTTACGGATTTAGACGCGTATATTTGTTTTAATTTTAGCCCGACGTTTCGGAGACTTTACAGTCACCAAGGTTCGCGAAAATTGTCAAAACTTGTTATTCATAATAGTCTTTTTACGCTAAAACGTTTATTATCTCTCCGATAAAATCTCCGTTTAAACCTCCGATAAGTCATTATGAATGAGACCATTCATCTTTATAATCCTCCCACAGGTGTACGTGGGTAGCTTTACGTAGATAATAAATATTAAATGTATTACATATATACATTGTGTATATGATAACTCTAAATTAAATCCTTCGCAGCCGATTCCATTGCATCATTCCTTTATTGACCATGACTCTCCTCACTTAGGGAGAATTCTGCGTCTACTTAAGCCACGCTTACTAGAAGTTTTATTTTATTTTATTTTATAAGGAAAACTTACAGCTAAAATTACATTTGATAAGAATTGGTAATAACAAAAATATGGCCAATTAAAAGTTTTCACAATTAGATATATATATATAGGTATATGATTAAGCAGCGTGATATAATATGTCAATTAAGTAAACAAATAAAATTAAAAAAAAACAAAGTCAAAACAATTCCATCAATCGCGACTATTCCCAAAGAAATTACAGCTCAAGATATTCTTCAACTTTTTTACACTGGTATTAAAAAGATCGATATCTACATCCCGGCACATCTCGTTATACATATGGCAAACTCTAATGAAATATGCATTTTGGCGATAGTTGGTACTAGCCATAGGTACGTGCAAGAGACGAGGCATACGCCGAAAAGTAGTAGGTACGCGCAGTGCTATTTTGTTCGCCATCTCTATCGCATCAATTGATCCGTTAATTATCTTAAACAAAAATGATAAGTCAGCATTTCTACGCCTTTCACACAGAGGTAGTAAATGAAATTTTTTACATCGACGTTCATAATCTGCTAAGTAACAACCTGATCGATATTGTAAATACCTTGCGAATTTTTTTTGTATGCTCTCTATACGATTCATGTAGACATCGTAGCGCGGATTCCATACTTGTGAGGCGTACTCCAGGTGACTACGAACCAAAGAACAGTATAATATTTTAATCGTTTTAATGCTTCCGAAATCCGAAATCCGATGCAATTCTACAAATGAATCCCAGAGCCTGTGAGGCCTTTTTTACTATTGCCTCAACGTGAGCTTCAAAAATTAATTTCGCATCAAAGATAACACCCAGATCCCTAATTTGATTGACCCTGGCTATATCAGAGTCTTTAAGAGTGTATGTTTGCATAATTGGATTAGGTTTGCGTGTATATGAGCAAACATAGCACTTTGGTACGTTGAGTTCCAGTCTGTTTAGTGAACAGTAGTCTTGAAAACGGTCAAGATCTACCTGCAGCAAATGAGCATCTTCCACGCTCTTTATTGCCTTCATAATTTTTAGGTCATCAGCATATAAAAGAATTTTCGAGTGAAAGAAGCAAGAACTAATATCGTTAATAAAGATATTGAACAAAAGAGGCCCCAATAATGATCCCTGAGGAACACCGGAAGGTACTCCAAATTGTCTTGACATATATCCATTCAACGCTACGATCTGACATCTATTCTCTACATAAGACGAGAACCATCTGTAAAGATTCCCTCTAATACCTATGTGCATCAGTTTGCTCAGTAGCGTCTTATGATGTATACGGTCAAAACATTTGCTAAAATCGGTGTATATAACATCCACCTGGTTACCACTGGCCATGTGTTTGGATAAGAAATCGCTACAAAGAACCAGGTTTGTTGTTGTGGACCGTCCCACTAAAAAACCATGTTGGTATTCTCCAAAATCTGTCCTAAATGTTGTGTATACTTGATTGTGCACTATTTTCTCTAGAATTTTGGCGAATATACACAACTTTGAGATGGGCCTATAATTTTCAATCTGGTCTTTTGTACCCTTCTTATGTATGGGTGTTATATACGCCGACTTCCATATCGCTGGCATTATCCCATTTTCTATAGACATATTAAACAAAATGGTGAGAGGAAGGGAAAGACTGCTGGCACAACTCCTAATTAAGATTGGTGGTATACCATCTGGGCCTGCCGACTTATAAAGGTCAACCTGTTTCATTAACCGAAGGACTTCAGTTTCACATATCTCTATTGAATTTAAGTATGAGTTTGAATTTATCCGGTGAATTGAGTCCATCACCGTAGTCGTTGATACATCAGTTCTTACATTTTCCTGAGAAAAATTAGAGAAAAAATGATCACCAAACATATTACATATATCATCACCACTACTAGAGACACGCTGTCCAAGTTGCATCGTGGAGGGATACGTATTAGACTGTCTCTTGGATTTAACATAGGACCAAAACGCTCGTGGATTCACCCGTATATTAGATTCAACCTTGGTTATATAATCTTTAAATAAAGCCGTTTCTAATACTTTAGCACGTTGTCTTAAAATTATAAAAGATTGATAGTCTGAAATATTATTATATTTTTTAAATTTACGGTGGAATTTTGACTTTTCCTTAATCACTTTAATCAGGGGAGTTTTATACCAGGGAGGGTATTTGGACCCGGGTATTTGGCAAAGGGTTCTTGAGTATCCTTCTCTCACACATGATTTCTGCTTTTATTATTTCTTAGTTGAGAAGAAAATGGGGTAAAGGAACTGGTCAAGTATTCTTAACCTGTCACCACACGAAAATCTCATGGCAACACGTTTTCTAAGCGTAACCAAATAAATCATCAGCGCCATCTGCTAAGAAACAAACATACTTCCTCAAATGTTACATGAATGTACTAATATCTATGTTAACGCATATAAAATACAGGTTTTAATAACATTTAGAAGACATACTCCTAAATAAACTAAATTATAGTGGAAAAAATGATAACCATGAGCGGGACTTGAACCCACGACCTCGGAATACCGTTCCGTTGCTCTCCCATCTGAGCTATCATGGTTCCCGCATATGTTTACCAAATCTTCCACTACAACCTTCTCAATGTGAGTTAAACATCGTGCGATGTTTTGTGTACAACGCCATCTATTGAGCGGTTTGCACCAACTCGATCAATCGATCACTTAGTGTTCTTTACAGAACACAATTGGACCGAAATAATGACTGTACATGTATTTCTACATTAATTTATGATTTGGTAAACATATGCGGGAACCATGATAGCTCAGATGGGAGAGCAACGGAACGGTATTCCGAGGTCGTGGGTTCAAGTCCCGCTCATGGTTATCATTTTTTCCACTATAATTTAGTTTATTTAGTAAAAGCATAGCAAGTCAATTGCAAAAATTCATAAATTAATGTAGACATACTCCTGTCTGTTAATACAATTTTTTTGTGTCCCACATAACATTGAAATGGCCTATGTAACGAGACTTATGTGTTGACCCATGTGATGTAAGAACTGGTATTGAACAGAACAATACGAGATTAAATGCAGTGTCATCTATTCACTAAGCCGCGTTATGAGAACGCATTACGTAATATTACAGTGGATTATGTTTAAGATTACATTTACACTTTAAACTGCCAATACTTATACTAAGAACATGAGCAAATGATTATTATAAGCATTTGATTATGTGTTCAGTCTGAATTAGTAGCTTATAAGTTGAAAACCTTTAAAAAGTAACTTTTTGTAATACATCACTCTAGTTTTCGAGTGAAGTTACCTATACCTACTAATATTATAAAGCTGAAGCTGTAGGCTATTTAACGAAATGAAATACGTATGCTGCAATCCATAGGAGCGAGGTATCAGTGAAAAATGTTGCAAAAACGGGAAACATTTTCTAAATTCCACGCGTAAGAAGTTGCGGGCAACAGCTAGTCTACTACAAAATTGAGTTGCAAGATGACACTCGAATTTATGTATACTTACAATAAATTAATTTTTTTATTATACATTGCAAGTAGAAAATATCTTGTATTGAAAATATACCCGACCTCACACTGCTTTTAGTCATAGATGCGTTTAAGAGGTAACAAAACAAACTTTTCGGAACAAAGACTCATATCAATGGCAGAAAAATATGTTCTGCGCTACGGAGGGAAGGTTGAAACTAACAGTAGGGGTATTAAAACACACTAGCAGTGCTAGCGACTTCGTGTGCGTGGGATTTGAAAAACTAACAACAACAGCTTTTTACGGCTTCAGTAAATAAAATACTAAAGTTCACAATCATAGCGATCGTTCATAATGAAATACGGAAATTAGAGTTCATTGCTGTCAGCTACATTATAATCCGAAAAGCTTTTATCGCAGCTGCAGGAAAAAGGTTACGAAAACCAACGCCTTGGCCTAGGGAAATTTTAACTATTAGAGTTGTGTCACCTTTTGAAATGAAATGAGGTGACATAGCTGGCAGAGCTCGCCGAATTGGCAATGGACTGGCCATAGCAGCCGAGGAACTAACGGTCAATGGAGCTAACGAGCTTTAAAGTGGAGTAGCGTAAGATAGGACATACCCAGCTAGGTGGGTATGTAGCGGGTGTGGCGGTTTAAAAAAAACGCAGCAGGGTGGAACTGGATGTGAAAGGTGGAGAACCGCATATTGCGGCGCGAATTAGGAGAATCCTATGTATCAAAATTTTTAAATATAATTTGACAATACAGGGTCTTAAAAATGTTATAACTACCTATTCAATTAAATTAATCAACAAACTTTATTTATTTATTTATGGGAGACCCAACAGCAAACACATAAAGAATTAACAACTTGATCAATAAACATTTTACCAATTACAGGGTCTCACGATTAAGAATTACAATATGACATACAGCAGTTAAGAACAGTATAACACACATTGCATCCCTCACAATAAACCAAAATAACAACAATACAAATACAATAATTTTATCGACAAACAATTAATCCAACTTGCATATGTTGAGAACTTAAGAATTAAGATTAGTCAAAAAATTTCTCTCATACTAATCCTCCACCTCGCCACGGGCACACTTGTCACACAGGTCAAAATCATGCACTTTTGCAGCACTATTAAATTGATTGCTCGCGCGGATAATAAAAGAGTTTTGTCTATAGTTAGTGGTGCTTTTAGAGACACCAAGTGGTAAATTATATCAGTAAAGTTTAACGGGGGCATTTAACTTTAACTTACCTAACAACTCTGGACAGTCAATATTGTTACACGCAATTTTTAGAATAAAACAGACGTCAGCAATATTTCTGCGTTCGACCAGTGGAAGCAAATGAAACTTTTTACAAAGCTCGTAGTAATTATTGGAGCTAAACGGTATTTTAAAACGGAAGCACACGTACTTTAAAAATTTGATTTGAATCCTTTCAATTCGATCCATGCATTCTCTATATCGAGGATTCCAAATCTGAGACGCATATTCGAGAGCACTTCGAACGAAAGAACAAAATAATTTTCCATGTTTTAGCGTCATTGAAACTTACACAGTTGCGCATTACAAAACCAAGCAATCTAGTTACTCGGCTCGCTATATCCTCCACATGCTTGTCAAAAAGTAACTTATTATCATGGATGACGCCCAAATCACGAACAGTTTCAAACCTAGGCACTAATTGACCCTTAATATAGTATTTTGATTTTAATATTGATGTTTTACGAGAATAAGTAATCACTGAACATTTAGTGGGGTTTTGGTCGAGATGGTTTAGATAACAATAGGTGTCAAGACGTGCAAGGTCAGCTTGCAAGCCGAAAACATTGTCGTTGGACGATATAGCGGTAAATATCTTCATATCGTCTGCGAAACATAAAAGTCTGGAGTTTTGAAAGCAGGTAACGATATCATTTACGAATATGTTAAATAACAACGGTCCCAACAAGGAACCCTGCGGTATTCCACTAGGCACAGTGATCCAACTCGTTATGGAATTATTAATTACCACAGCTTGCGAACGATTATTGATATACGATGAGAACCATCGGAATAAATCTCCCGATATTCTGTTTTGTCTGAGTTTCTGTAGTAAAATACTGTGATTAATTCGATCGAAAGCTTTGCTATAGTCGGTGTACACCAAATCTACCTGCACCCCTTCATCCATGGCTTTCGTCAAGAAATCGTTGAACAAGATTAAATTAGTAACTGTCGAGCGACCTTTCAAAAAGCCATGTTGTGTCTGGTTAAGAGTACATCGAAGCGCAGAGTAAACCTGATCACGAACAATTAGCATTGTTCATAATTTTTTACCTGCTGTTTTTATATATTTTTTTAGAAAATATAGACTATTTTAAGCAACTAATTTCAACATTATTGAAATATTCACTATATAGAATTTTAAAACAATACTTAAAGATATTATTTTAAATGTTGTGACGTCATCGTTGTACGCAATCTGTGTATTGACTTTTCCTGATAAAAACTTTTTTCAAAAACTTTCGAGATTACGCAGAGTTTGGAAATCGGCCTATAGTTCGTTAATTCTGCCCTGAAGCCCTTTTTATGAGCTGGGGTGATATATGCCGATTTCCAAACACTGGGTATGGTCGCCGTTGCTATCGATTTCCTAAACAAGAGATAAATTGGATATGCAATACTTTCTGCACATCCTATTAAAAACCGGGGATGAATATTGTTTGGTCCCGCAGACTTCCCATGATCAAGACCCTTAAGTAAATCAATAACTTGTGGCATATTTATGTCCAAATCTTTACTTCTTATAAAACAAAGTCGTTATTTTTGTATGTATGCGGTTTTTTTAAATAGATAGAATGGTTCAAGAGGATGGCTTTTTTCGCATAATTTGTTGGGGTTTGCTGTATATTGGATGAGATATGATTAAATTTGCCGAGAAATTCGGACGCGCGCGAGCTATAAATGAAAACACTGCCTTATCTATGTGAGGTACAACAAACTAATGTATGGAGGAATTGTTTGTTACCTATAGTTCTTCAAAAAAGTCCGCGTCTATAATAATATGTCTATCTTTAGGGAAACTCGCTATACCCATAATAATATCAAAAAAAGGGGGTTTTCAAAAGCTATTTATGTGTATATAGTAATATTTTTTATCAAATTAAATAGCTTAGTAGCTAACTAAGCTATTTAATTTGATAAAAAATATTAAAAATATTACGCAATTAATATAGATTATAACTGCTCTTTACAGCATGCAAATTAAATGAATATCTTAGGAGATATGACGAAAAATTGGTCATTGCGAGTCGGACTCGCGCACGAAGGGTTCCGTACCATTATCTATGCAACATAAGGCAACGTTATTAGTATCGAGCAAGAAACGGTAAAAAAATCATGTTTGTTGTATGGGAGCCCCCCTTAAATATTTATTTTATTTTATTTTTAGTATTTGTTGTTATAGCGGCAATAGAAATACATCATCTGTGAAAATTTCAACTCTCTAGCTATCACCGTTCTTGAGATACAGCCTGGTGACAGACGGACGGACGGACGGACGGACGGACGGACGGACGGACGGACGGACAGCGAAGTCTCAGTAATAGGGTCCCGTTTTTACCCTTTGGGTACGGAACCCTAAAAAAGAATTACGCGCGACAAAATAAAATACTTAACTGTTGGCTGAGCAACGCGAACGTTTCCTCAGTCTTCTATCCATATGTTTATTGCGCTTTTACGTAAAGATTTTCATGAAACTTTACAATGGAAAATGGAATAGAAAACGAACTTATTTTCTATCCTTTTTACCGCGGGTAACACCGCGACTCGCGACGCACAGCTAGTTATCTATATTTACAACTTCGGAACATAAAGATAAGTATTGGGGAGGCAAATCGACAGTTGTATCAGAGTCAGACGAATTAAATGTTGAGAAAACATAACTGGCGAACGCATTGCAAATATCAGCCCCTGACGAAATAGTATTATTATTGTATTTAATGTTACACGGTATAGCGTTACTTTTCTTCCTAGACTTAATATATGACCAAATGTTTGCGGGGTTATTTACAATAGATGCTTCAATAGATCTAAGATAGTTTTCGTGGCAATGTTGCTCTAGCAACTTAGCCCTGTCACGCAGAAGTTTGAAGGTTTCCCAGTCCGACCTATTATTATATATATTTTAAATTTGGACAGAAATTAAAATTTTTCTTTAAGTAATTTTTTCAGTGGTGGAGCGTAGGTACCTTCCATTTCGGGTACACGCTATGTTGAATTAATTTCGAGGGAATGAATTTATGGATCAATTCATTAACAATGCTATAAAACAGGCTGGACGCTTCTTCCATTGTTTTATTAGAAAACTCGTAATGCCAATTAATTTTGAAGAGTTCATAATATTTTCTAACACTTGCGCGACTCATCTGTTTAAATAAAACTACTTTTTACGGATTTAGACGCGTATATTTGTTTTAAATTTTGGCCCGACGTTTCGGAGACTTTGCAGTCACCATGGTCACGGGTGAGACTGAGCTGTAATGTATCTACTACGATCAGTTTTTACAGGGTTTACCCACATTCGATTTTAATTTTACATTGACCATAAAGATAGACTTTTACTATAAACTATATCATATTACATTGTGCTCAATATACATAAAATTTGAAAAGTTCGTCATTAATTTTGGGAAAATCCCCCCTATCAAATTGAAATTTTGTATAAGACTGGTAACCCAGATTTGGTAGGTTAATAGAATCTATTTTTATGCAAAGTGCACCATACGTGTACTACGTCGACAGGTACTAACGGTTCATTCATCCAGACACAGATACCCTTTCATTATACAACACCAAATTTAAGATCTTGCCTTGGTTATTAGGTACACCATTATATCGACAGAGATTTAAAGACAAAAGGTCGTCCATAAAATTCCGTTGATCCGGCCCAATTTGATGGTATTAAGTTTGGCTCGTTATCGCGTGTCCAAATAATATTGCTCATATTAAAATCTCCCACGATTGTAACACTGTCCGCACAATTTAAGAAAACAATCTCGTTTAATTTTGACATTTATTTATTTAATTACATGCAAGCTTACAGTAAAACCAAAACACTAGCATTACAATTCAGAATATTACATGTATACAACATAATTCGACAATTGTATTATTTATTGTATTAAGCATGTGAGATGTGCAGGACATATCACCAGTCTTCTGCACATCCCATACACTCTGGGCGAATCGCTGCCTCGCTCTCTCAATACTCCTTCAAACATTCATTGGAAAAAGTACAGTGCATCTAACAAACAATTATTAACATGAATTTAGGGAAAATCTACAACATATCAAGTGACATATCAAGACATAAAGTTTTGTAGTTGCATATTAAATGAATTACCTAAGTTCTGTTCGCATAGATATAGAACGCATATATGGTACTTTTTACTTATATACTGGGATTTTTTAATTATCAAAGTAACCCAAAGATCTTCCGCTGACGACTGGTATTCGGGTTGAGGAACAATAGAAATATCGTTACGTACCGCCATCAAAACACCGCCCCCATATTTCTGATGGGTTAAGCTGTAGTCCCTATTCCGTCTAAGAACAGTGGTGCGGCTATCAAAAAGCTCCGTGTCAAGGATACTATCCAAAAGCCAAGTCTCTGTAATAATAATTAAATCATACGAACTTAGACAAATATTACGAAAAAATACCAGAGTTTTTGTGCGTAATCCCCTAGCATTTTGATAGTATATATGTATTTAATTTGGAGATTTCAAACATTGTGGTTAATTTTATACGAACCATCATTGCATCCACGGTATTTAAACAAAACTATTAAAGTATATAACCGCCACAGTAAATACATTGTAATTGATAAATAGAAAAGAATTTCTGGAATTCGAACACATAGCGCCACTTGGCACTCGAGTAGCGGCGCGAGCAAGCAAGCAATATGCATGATAAGCAAAAGTGAGCAGAGCAGACAGATGAGCAAAGGTTGAGTAAATAAAAGCGAATCGACTAGAAACAAAGAATGCATGTGCGACACATAGGTCAAGTATATAAGCGGAGTCAGGGGTGCTAAACATTTTGACGTCGACTTATAATTATTACATAAATGTGATAATCTTTGTAAAGTTGTTAAATAATTTATAGAACAAAAGTGAAAAATAAAATAAAATTGACATTTAAAAAATTTGGTATATATAAAATATAGCAAAATATAAAATAGTTTAATTTAACTTGCTTAAATCGTTAATATTATTAATAATATGCGTACGTGACGAGTCGTCCCTTCGAACATGAATATTCCCGTACTTCACCCAAACTCATTTATATTGCTTTTCTTTAGCAATCGTTCTAGTTTTATTTAATAGTTTTTTAGTATCTGCATTAAGGTGATCGTTGACAAATATGCGCTGATCCCCTACTAAAACCCCCACCGTGTGCCTAACTCAGCTGGGGATTGGGCACTGGTACTGCGGTGATTCCGCCATCAGTTGCCCACCCAGCGGTTGCTCCGAGAGCATCCTCTCGTACGTCACCTCTACGCGGTGGGCTCTATTGCGGATAGTCAGACTGACGTCCCCGATCCGTCTACCCGCGGCCCCGGCTAGGGCGGCAAGAGGCACGCATAGACGCGCCTCCGCTGCCCGGCTCACCGGCGGCGGATCGACTCAGCCAGGGCACTTTCCTCCCTGAGTCGCTCCGCCGCCTCCTTCTGCGAGATTACCACCTCACAGAAAGTTGCGACCGCCGTCCAATTTCTCTCACTGGCGACCATGGCACAAGCGATGGTCGGCAACGAGAGATCTCCTCCTATTATTGCAGCGAGATCACAGCGCTCCACCATCCAGGCCGGGCATGCACTGATCCCCAGAGTAACCTATATCGCTTGCTGATAAGGTCTTCGTCGCCCTTGCCGCGGCGATGAACTCCTCCTTAACATATCTATTAATAAAACCAACTATCACTGACTTGTCCTTTGAGTTGTAAGTAGGTATCCGCGAGATGCAATTAATTTGAGCTTTGGGGACATTACACTGGATGGCAGTTCCGATCAATTCTACAATTTTAAACAGGTTTTCTTGTTTTCCAAATAGTATCCCTCTTATTTCTACGTTATTGAGTCGCGATCGCTGGTCGTTGGCAGCCTGTTCCTGCTTGATAACAGCAACCTCGGTTTTTAGTGTTCCAAGGGAGGTCTCTTATCGCTCCAAGCTTTTGACTCTGTTTTCCAAGTCTCCAAACTTTGAATTCAATTCATCCAGCTTCTCGTTAACAAACTCGCAGGATGTTTTAATATCGTGGACTTCCTGACGCTTAATGTCAGCAACAATGGTGGGCAAGTTCGACAGCTGATTCTTCAATATCGAAAGTTCCTTCATAATAGATTCAAGGGTCAATTTCTCGTTAGGAGTTGATGGCAGAGGCGAAGTCTCACAAGTGATAGGTGTTGGGGATGAGATTCGGCAAACGGAGCATTTCCAATGCGCTCGACGCTCACCGCCTAGTTTTCTCCAACCGCTTTTAGTAATATTAGCACATGTAAAATCCAAGTGCTTTTTGCAAGAGGTACACTGCACACCATCATTAAAATTCGAACTGCACTTATTACACTTATCTTTACTTTATCTAAATATATACAATACTTTGACCTCACTATCAGACTATCACGACAACACACTTGCTGAATTCCCTTTTACTTATTTATTTTCCTTATTTAATACATATTAACTTATACATGCATTTATGTCAGTTTTAGGGACCCGTATATAAAAAGAAGGAAACTCTTCTAAAATAATTTCATTCTGTCCAATATTTTTACTGCAGAACTTCTTTAGTTGCGTGAGGCATTGTTGATATTAGGAATAATTGTATATATACTATGTATGTGTGTATATATATACTACACGTTTCAAATGACAATAGGATTGGCAATGACCTCTATCTGTCAAAAGTGATTTGAAAAAACTGACAGAAACGATACTTTATTTGCGAATTAATAAAGTATTAAGCTATTGCATAGCTTCTATCGCGGGCCTTGAGCGTGGAGACTGAATCCAGAAATTCCGTAACGAAAATAATGTAATGAAAAAACCTTACATTATCGACGCTACTGCGCATGCGTAATCCCCTCTTCGCTCCGCAATTTATTTCATCCTGTTGATACCAAGGGTAAGCCCTTCCTCAAATTGGGATTGTTCATAATTTTTGACCTGCTGTTTTTATATTTTTTTTAGAAAATATAGACTATTTTAAGCAACTAATTTCAATATTATTGAAATATGCACTATAAAGAATATTTAAAAAATACTTAAAGATATTATTTTAAAGGTTGTGACGTCATCGTTGTACGCAATCTGTGCATTGCTTTTTCCTGATAGACATAAGACAGATTGCAATACATCTTTTCAAAGTTGCCGAGTTGATTTAATAGACCAATTTTGACTCACCACAGAGTAGTATATCCTTAAGAACGCCGTAATATTTTAAGTCCTTCATGTCAAGGGCAAATAGAGATCATTTGCTTTTTTGGAAAAATAATCGTTAATATAGCAAATTTTCCGAAAAAAACTAATGGATCATGATCAGAAACTCTATTCCCCGAAATGGTTTTCGAATTAAGAGTTTTTAAAAAATATGAACAATGCCAATTAAACAACGTATTAAAATAAAGATTTTGAATCGACAACATATTTATATCCTAAATGTTCAGATGACAGCGTATTTTAGATTTTAATAATGTAAAATAATGTTTATTTTATTTTATTGACATTTGATTGACAATCGCTATTTTATCATAATTACCATAAACGATAGACAGATGTAAGCATCAGTAAATAAGGATTATTAATCTTATTTTAGTTTATGGCACATATTTAGATTCTTGCATAAATAAAATAAATAAATAATTATAATTGCATAAGTTGATAAAAAATGCTATGCAATAGCTTTACCGCGGCAGTCCCCGAGTGCCGCACGTCTTTTTTAGGGTTCCGTACCCAAAGGGTAAAAACGGGACCCTAATACTGAGACTTCGCTGTCCGTCCGTCCGTCCGT
Organism: Orgyia antiqua; assembly: GCA_916999025.1. Lineage (NCBI taxonomy): Eukaryota > Metazoa > Arthropoda > Insecta > Lepidoptera > Erebidae > Orgyia > Orgyia antiqua. Next base: position 27,242,211 of record OU779869.1, read on the forward strand.
CCGTCCGTCCGTCCGTCTGTCACCAGGCTGTATCTCAAGAACGGTGATAGCTAGACAGTTGAAATTTTCACAGATGATGTATTTCTATTGCCGCTATAACAACAAATACTAAAAATAAAATAAAATAAATATTTAAGGGGGGCTACCATACAACAAACATGAATTTTTTACCGTTTCTTGCTTGATACTAATAACGTTGCCTTATGTTGCATAGATAATGGTACGGAACCCTTCGTGCGCGAGTCCGACTCGCACTTGACCAATTTTTTTATGTTTTATCTAATCTCAGTTATTCTAAGTGAAACAGCGTCTAAAATTTTTGAGTGATAATACTTATGACATTATTTAAAAAGAAAACTATTTTATTTCATTATTTCGTTGTTGGAAACGATAATATTATGTTCAACTACCAACTGCCATTTTGTCGTTAATATTGTGCCTTGTCAAGTTTTGAAGCTGTTAGCTATGTGGTTGCTCCCCGTTAAATAAATTATTATTTTTGTTATTTGTCGCAGTTTTTCTTTGTTAGTGTTTTTACTTTGTATTTGTCTCAATTTACTATTGTTTGTAATTGTATTTATCTTACTAGCTGCGCGATTGAGTAAACGATGACGATAAATTGATAAATAAATTATATTATAAAAATATCTTGTTTTGCTGACTACCAAAATTGTTCGAATTGACAGCTATGACATCACAACATGGCGCGGGGTCAATCCTATTCTCATTTGGACCGCATAGTACAACAGTCACACACTTATGACATATTATACAATTAATTAAAAAAGCACAAGAAATTATTTCTGTCGGCAGGTCAAGCTAAACCGCCAATTGGGATTGTTCATAATTTTTGACCTGCTGTTTCTATATTTTTTTTATAAAATATAGACTATTTTAAGCAACTAATTTCAATATTATTGAAATATTCACTATATAGATTTTTTTTTAAATACTTAGAGATATTATTTTAAACGTTTTGACGTCATCGTTGTACGCAATCTATATATTGCTTTTTCCTGATAGACTTAAGACAGATTGTAATACATGTTTTCAAAGTTGCCAATTTGATATAATAGACTAATTTCAACTCCACCAGAGTAGTTTAACTCTAAAAACGCCTTAATATTTTAAGTCCTTCATTTCAAGGGCAAATAGAGATCATTTGGTTTTTTGGAAAAATAATCGTTAATATAGCAAATTTTCCGAAAAAAACTAATGGATCATGATCAGAAACTCTATTCCACGAAATGGTTTTCGAATTAAGAGTTTAAAAAAAATCATGAACAATGCCAATTCATTATCTTCTTTTAAATAAAATTCACGTGTCACAGTGTTAGTTACCGTACTCCTCCGAAACGGCTTGACCGATTTTTATGAAATTTTACAAGCATGTTCAGTAGGTCTGAGAACAACATCTATTTTTCAAACCCCTCCCCCCACGGACATTTGTATGGCAAAACAACGTTTGCCGGGTCAGCTAGTATTATTATAAGATTTACGCAGTTTCTTAGTGGCTACTGAAATCTAAACGGCAAAACGACAAGAAATACTACTATATCAGAGCATTTTTCGACACGTGAAGGATAACCATGACCTAGGTACCGAGAGACTTAAACCTGGCAAGAAATAAGGCCATAATATTTTAGTACTGATATCGAATGAACTCGTAATGGTGGATACCAATAAAAAATAATTGGTCAAGTGCGAGTCGGACTCGCGCATGAAGGGTTCCGTACCATTATCTATGCAACATAAGGCAACGTTATTAGTATCGAGCAAGAAACGGTAAAAAAATCATGTTTGTTGTATGGGAGCCCCTCTTAAATATTTATTTTATTTAATTTTTAGTATTTGTTGTTATAGCGGCAATAGAAATACATCATCTGTGAAAATTTCAACTGTCTAGATATCACCGTTCTTGAGATACTGGGTACGGAACCCTAAAAATCATGTTTGTTGTATGGGAGCCCCCCTTAAATATTTATTTTATTTTATTTTTAGTATTTGTTGTTATAGCGGCAATAGAAATACATCATCTGTGAAAATTTCAACTCTCTAGCTATCACCGTTCTTGAGATACAGCCTGGTGACAGACGGACGGACGGACGGACGGACGGACGGACGGACGGACGGACGGACGGACGGACGGACGGACGGACGGACGGACGGACGGACAGCGAAGTCTCAGTAATAGGGTCCCGTTTTTACCCTTTGGGTACGGAACCCTAAAAAGACGTGTGGCACTCGGGGACTGCCGCGGTAAAGCTATTGCATAGCATTTTTTATCAACTTATGCAATTATAATTATTTATTCATTTTATTTTTGACGTTGTGTGAAATGTCCATGAATGAATGAATGAATATTTACGCAAGAATTTAAAGACCATAAACTAAAATGAGATTAATAATCCTTATTTACTGATGCTTACATCTGTCCATTGTTTATGGTAATTATGATAAAATAGCGATTGTCAATCAAATGTCAATAAAATAAAAATTGGTCAAGTGCGAGTCGGACTCGCGCACGAAGGGTTCCGTACCATTATCTATGCAACATAAGGCAACGTTATTAGTATCGAGCAAGAAACGGTAAAAAAATCATGTTTGTTGTATGGGAGCCCACCTTAAATATTTATTTTATTTTATTTTTAGTATTTGTTGTTATAGCGGCAATAGAAATACATCATCTGTGAAAATTTCAACTGTCTAGCTATCACCGTTCTTGAGATACTGCGTACGGAACCCTAAAAATCATGTTTGTTGTATGGGAGCCCCCCTTAAATATTTATTTTATTTTATTTTTAGTATTTGTTGTTATAGCGGCAATAGAAATACATCATCTGTGAAAATTTCAACTGTCTAGCTATCACCGTTCTTGAGATACTGGGTACGGAACCCTAAAAATCATGTTTGTTGTATGGGAGCCCCCCTTAAATATTTATTTTATTTTATTTTTAGTATTTGTTGTTATAGCGGCAATAGAAATACATCATCTGTGAAAATTTCAACTCTCTAGCTATCACCGTTCTTGAGATACAGCCTGGTGACAGACGGACGGACGGACGGACGGACGGACGGACGGACGGACGGACGGACGGACGGACGGACGGACGGACGGACGGACAGCGAAGTCTCAGTAATAGGGTCCCGTTTTTACCCTTTGGGTACGGAACCCTAAAAACTAACGCCAAAACTGACATGAGTCACCAGCGCGAACAGCGAAACGGCGTTGCATGCGTAGCATGCGCAGTAGCGCCGATGTGTAAGGTCCGCTATTTCCGTTACCTACTGAATTTAAATTTTGAATGTTGTGGATTCGGTCTCCACGCTCAAGGCCCGCGATAGAAGCTATGCAATAGCTTAAAAAAAGGAACGTAGCAAATAGAATGTAGGCAAAAAAGCTCTTTCAACTACAAAATAAGTAAGTTATATTGTTGGAAATACATTTATGATATTTTGGTATAGAACCGTAAGGTGTAAGTTTACTGCATACCTACTTGACTAACTAGTATAATTTGATACCATTTAAATATATGCATTTATCTATCCACATAATGAAGAGTCAATAGAGTTTTTGTAACTATCGATGGTACGTTTTTATTACCACTTTTATCCTATTTTGTAAATGTAATCGACCTCAAATGAAAGAGAATAGTTATCACCTCATCTGTTTTGTTTCTAATAAGCATTATAAATGTTTTTTTTTTTACGTGGGGAATGCATTTACGCACATTATGTGGGACTCCCGGGCCATAAACGGACCCGGACTACCCACTAAACCCCACGGTATTCCTCCTCGACCCTTGGTCGGGCCATGGTAGTCACTCAGGTATTACCATGACCCGACCGGGGGTGGCCCCCTATCGGTGGGGGCTCACTGTGACGGGGCGGGCCCTAGGCGCCCCCGTCAGTACGACTCCTCTCCCCGGAACACGTGGAGAGAGGCCGTCCGCCGCTGTTGGCGCGACAGGCTTGAAAATCCTGAATATTTTATTAAAATTATTGCATTGTCATTGATCCTTAATGTGTGTGTAAAATTTCAGATCAATACGATAATTGTAAGTGGGTGAAATACGCTTTCAAAGATTCCGTTAAAGATACATACGGAGCTAATAACAACGTCTTAAAATGAATGTTAAAAAGTAGTTATTTAAAATCTCGCTGAAGCTGTGGGGATAGTACAATTTTTATTTTGTATTAATTTCAGGTAAACTTTTGTCAAATGTGCATAATAATTGGTTTCCGGGCGAACCCAATGACTTGGCAAACGAAGATTGTGTTACATTGCATAAAACGAACAATACAATGATATTTATTGTGGTATGGTTAGGTCATTTATTTGCAAAAAGAAACTGCAGCACGTAGAATGGAACAAACCGTGTGATATACCAAACTTAGGTAAATATATAACAGTTTAATGATTTAGATATACTTAAGTCAAAACTTAAAAGATACATTTAAATATTTTTGGCTTTAAACTCTTAAATGAGAAAGTTCCCAATACGTGTTGTTTGAGAATAATAACAGATACAGCATTAAATAAATACATTCAAGTCGATTCCTGTGTGATTAAGAGCACAAGTGTCATCACCCCATTTTCCTTCGTGGTCGTAGAGCCGCTAGGGTATATTGTAACAATTGAATATTAAGGAGACAGAAATCTCGAAATCAAACCGTGTGCCAACACGCCTGGTCAGCGAAGCATAAACCCTCTTTAATCGAACCGTGCTCAACAGTGGAGTAGTAATAGGCTGGGTGTGAATTTCAAGTCGAAGATAAACATACGAGTATCGTATTTATGTTTTCAGGTTACGTATATAAGAAATCTTAAAAAAAAATCGTACAAATTCCATGACACGCCCTTGACTTTAGGCACAGTTAGCAGTAATTAATTCTGAAACGGAACTAATTAATTTGCCCAGTCTAATAAAAATACCAAAAGATTATACTAATGGTGAACCATGGAGTAAGCCTATTCATTTAGGTTTTCATAACAGGCTTCAAGAAGGATGGCAAACAGTTCTAGGTATTATTTTTTGTGGGTTAAATTAGACTTCAAAAGCATATTAACTTTAGTTTCAAGGAAACAAGACATATTTATTAATTCCTTACAATTAGCTCAACATTTGACTATTTAACAAATGCTGTGTGCACCCATAATCTTTCCAGTTCTTACTGGTTACCACAATGGGACAATATCTGACGTGGTTTTGAGTCTTACCGAACGGTCATTCGGTAAGACTCAAAACCAAACAAACGTATTGGCGTTCAAAATTCATTTGGAGTATTCATTGGCGCACAGATGGTGGTTATATCTTTTTACCTGTCATCACATGCTTTTTTTAGAATAGTTATTGCCTTTTCAGGATCGGCACTTGATTTTACCAGCTACTCACGTTGGGGTGACAAAAAAAGTCTATGAGAAATGTGGATCGATGTTTCTCACGGGTTACTTAAACGATATTGAATGGCAGGTGAAATCTTTCTAGATTTGCGAATACGACGTGAATAGGTACTTGTCGGAAAATACCCAAACAAAGACAAAATAATATAATTCTGTTTGTGTAACAGTGATTTGTATAAAATAAACCCCATTTTTATTAATAATCAGGATTTCTGTTTTCATTGCACCAATTCTCACTAATAAAATTTTCATTCACTTTCTTGTTGATAGGTTTGCATGTTGGCGCTCATTCAATAATGGCTTACATCTCTCCTAGGAGAGTTGAGTATCCAACCACGTTTCCTATGTGAGCCTTATTAGATAGAGGACTCACTATCATGAACCACTTTGAGATTCCTAATTTCTATTTTATTAGATCGTGCAACCAACTGTTTTATTTTGATGAGTTTCATATTTAGCAAGGGAGTTTAGAACCATCAGGTACAAGTCTGTTTCATACTTGGCTTTGGTATAACTATATAGGTGTGTGTATATGACATTATATGATAATAATTGACCTCAGTGCGAACTTACTCCCACTCATATAGATACGTTTAGTAGACTGGCGTCAGATCATACTCAGTGTTGTTAGCTATACTTAGTAAGATGTGTTCAAAAATTTTGTATACTTTACTACTTGTGTATTCTATTACGACAGGATCATGTAAGTTATCAATATTAATTAATGGCATTCTATTTTCTAACACTTGCGCGACTCATCTGTTTAAATAAAACTACTTTTTACGGATTTAGACGCGTATATTTGTTTAAAATTTTGGTCCGAAGTTTCGGAGACAAATCCTCGCCAAGGAAAATCGGTACCGACCCAGAATGATTCGCGAGGCTATTGAAATAAAGAAACATAAAAACTTTAATAGAGAAGACGGTTGGGATCTGGCACCTAGTTGGGATCCTGTAATTAGTTTAATAAAATCCAAAACACACTCGGTTTCAAAACAGCAAGACACCGTTAGCACATTTTGCAGACAACAAGACTTTAAATCCCCATAACTTCACTTTAGACCGACAACATAAAGTTAGTAATAAATAATTTTGTTTGACTCCCCTTGAGTTTTCTCGCCAGATCTTTCTCAAGTGGGACGCGTTCCGATCTGGTGGTAGTATATTAGATAAAATAATAAAAACTAAATAATTAAAATAAATACAAATCTAATATATAAAATTCACGTGTCACAGTGTTAGTTACCGTACTCCTCCGAAACGGCTAGACCGATTCTTATGAAATTTTGTATGCACATTCAGTAGGTCTGAGAATCGGCTAACATCTATTTTACAAATTTTTTTTTTTTAATATGGCAAAACAACGTTTGCCGGGACAGCTAGTTTTCTATAAATTCAAATAAACATTAACAATTTTTCTTTTTAATATAAACTAATTTAAATCTTAAACCAATAATTCTTTTTTAAAATTTCTTGTTATTATGTAAATAATATTGTATTTAAGTGTTTATACTTAGTTTTGCTTGCTATATTGTATGCTACCTCTATAATAATTAAAACTTTAGTCTATGATAAAATTATGTATGTTTTACCTTATACATAATTTAAAATTTAAAAAATGTTCTTTATATTATTACAATTTGTTAATGTATTTTAGAAACTAAAATAATGTTATTGATTTTATGTAGTCTGAGCACAATGTAATATGATATAGTTTATAGTAAAAGTCTATCTTTATGGTCGATGTAAAATTAAAATCGAATGTGGGTAAACCCTGTAATAACTGATCGTAGAAGACACATTACAGCTCAGTCTCACCCGTGACCATGGTGACTGCAAAGTCTCCGAAACGTCGGGCCAAAATTTAAAACAAATATACGCGTCTAATGGCATTCTGTTTATGACAGAAGTTGCAAAACTAAAAAGCATTTCTATTTTAAGATGCAAAAGAAGATAAAAGCCAATTTCGCAAAGATTATACGTATTTAGAAGCAACAGAATCATATTATAAATTTCATACGATACCCTCTACATGGGTAGAGGCAAAGAGGATGTGTGCTTGGGAGGGCGCTGCATTATTCTACCCTGAAGATGACGATGAAACATTTGTTATTATTTCTTATTGGAATGAAACACAACCCACTTCGACTAAGGTATTTGTAGGCATAACAGATTTAATCGTAGAAGGAACTTTTGTTACGATCGACGGTAAGTCTTTTTCATCCGATATTTTTCGTCTGCATGTTTTTTTTTAATGTTTGTTACCTCATAACTTTTAACTGGGCGAAGCGATTTTAATAATTCTTTTTTATTTGAAAGCTGTCAATTTCCATTTGGTCCCATTGCACCAGGTCAGGATCTGATGGTTGTGTCCTGAGGAATAGAGGAAAACCATTAAATTTCAAAGACACGTGAAGTCGGTTCAACTTCGGGCGTCTTCGGTTTATCTAATACAATATTAGATTGCTAACAATTTTAAGACAATAAACATTAGATTTTTTTTAAATAATTATAATGTTAATTAATGATGAATTTCAGGAAAACCTGTATCAGAAGTATACAACAATTGGTACCCGGCAGAACCCAATGACTTTGGAGACGAAGATTGCGTCACATTAGATAAAGACGGACATTACAACGATATTAGTTGTACTAAAACATTTCAGTTTTTTTGCAAAAAGAAGTTACAATACGTTGAATGGAACAGGCAGTGTAATATACCGAATTTAGGTACTTGTTTTAGTCTATTTGAATTTAGTTTTACTATGTTATACGATGGCAATAACCACCGTCAAAGGTAATTGTAGTACCTATTTAGTTTTAGATTATCTTCATAATATTAGCAAGTTCTCTAAACTTGGAATTTTATGGATATGTTCAATCTAAATTATCAGTAGGACTATATCTATTGATATAAGTAATTTTAGTCGGATTAAGGTGAGTATAGACTACAACATTTTCTGGAGCATTTCTGTGTAATGTAACGTTCTTACGAATGGTGCAATACAGGCAAAAGTTCAGTTTCCAAAGCATTTCCATGTAATGTAACGTTCCTGCGAATGCTCGGCGTTATCTTACGGGTTAATGCTCACAGCGAGTGTGCATTTACCAACACTTCGTTGTACCTTGCGTTCATTCTTTTTTGAAATGTCGGACCTACAAGTTTTCTGTGCTGCGTTTATCTTGATGAATTATATTAGAAGAAAAAAGTCACCCCGCAACCGCGCATCGCCCGCACTCGTGGCTCGACGAAATGTTACACCAATACGCTCGAAGAACAATATGCTCGTTGGTTTGTAAAAAAGAGGCGAGCGTGCTCGACGTTTAGTTCGTAAAAATATGATACACGAGAACATATCATAGAGCGACTTGTTGTCCTGTTACAAGTAAATGTTGTAGTCTATACTCACCTTTAGGTTCAGGGTCTTTGCAATATTATGCGATTATACCGAAGTTTTTGATAAATTTCGTTAATGTAAAGAGAACTAATGTTATAAAAAGAAAAGATTTGATTGTTGGTGTCCAACGAATACGCTCTAAAACTACTGGACGGATTCGATAAATCCTTTCACCGTCGGAAAGCTACATTATTCTCACTGCGAAGCCGGAGCGGATTGCTAGTTTTTATATGAAAAAGATTATACTGTACTACATTCATATTTACAGGTTATGTATACAGCGAAACACAAAGAAAGTGCTTCAAGTTTCATAACAATGCCATGACTTGGACAGATGCCTACAAAATATGTTACGCTGAACAATCACACTTGGCAGTAATCAATTCTGATTCAGAACGAGATCATTTACTCAGTTTAATACCAAGAACAAAATATCACAGTGCCGATGTGTCACTGAATAACACTATTCATATAGGTTTGCATAACAGGATTGGGGAAGGATGGCAAACAATTCATGGTACGGTCTTTTTTGGTTTTCTCTTTCTCTATCCAGCCTATTAAGGTCCCACAGCTGGACACGGGCCTCCTCCACTTTGAGAGGGACTATGGTCTAGTGTGCCATGTTGACCAAGCATGTTGGCACAGGGTTTCAAGTTTCCGTCTCTCACAGTAGACGTGAACTGCTTATATCTTAGCTTAGCTGGCTCTTACAGAAGTCTGGGAAAGAAATGGAATGGTGACAATTGACATTAGTATTCTTAATCCGTCACCTCGACCTTTCTTGGCTAATAGTCTGATATATTGCGTCAAAATTATTGTTTATATTTTACGTATCTATTACATGTTAGTGCTGAAATCCTGATGGTAAATGTCAACGTAGCGTTGGATGGTAAAACGGTTGCTGCGCTTTACCATCCAAGCCTGCATTGCCACTTGTGAGGAATCTTCAAAAGAAATTTTCAAAGCAGATGGATCTCTTATCTTCAAAACTTCCACATTAACCATTCGAAAAGACATACATTAGCAAACTGTTTTAAACCCACAATATAACAATTTAGCTATCTTAGATATTATCCTATCTTGAGATACAGCTTGGTTACAGACCGAAGGACGGACACCGAAGTCTCAGTGACAGGATTTCCGTTAGGGATATAAATTACGCCAATGGATTGTGCAAAGTGAAAAGGTCTTACCACTTTAAATTATTAAAGAATTATACAAGGAATGATTTTAATTTATCAGCCGAGGTGTACCAAGAAACTGATATTGTATACATTTTTCAGTCCAATTATCAAATAAGCTTAAAAGTTTACAGCACATTTCTAAATACCTTCCTATCCCATAAACGGTCCCCTGGTCACGAAGTCTTACACCACAGAAGTGATTTAGATATGTTTTTCAGGATCTACACTTGATGTTGTCAGCTACTTAATTTGGGCTGAAGGTCAACCCGACGGAAAAGACGAAGACAAGCTTTGTGGTTCGATATCCCACACAGGTCTTTTAAATGACGTTTCATGTAATAAGAAAAGTTCATTTATTTGTGAGCATGATGTTGAGGTTTTGCCGGAAACAATAACCGAATCCCTTAACCCGCGATTTTCCGAAGACCAAGGAGTTTTACAAGAATATTAGCACGTCCGTGTTTTTTTTTTTGTCAATTATACCTATAATAAAAAATATGTTTATTTATGTTATCAAATACGCCCTCGTCGCCCGTGAGGAGCCACCCATTGCTAGGTCATGGTAAGGCTCAAGGCACCACCAGGTAGAGCAGAAGAAAAACGTGATAAGAAAAAGACCTCTTGTTTATAAGATACCTTCCAATAGCGACAATGCTTATGAAGCCAGTTGGAAGCCAGTTACCAGTACCTACCAACGCCTGCACATACGTATAAAGCAACAATTTGCTTACTCACTACGTATTTGGCAAAAATCCTGTCATGTAACTTCAACTGCATAATTAAGAACAGTAAAACCGTTTGAATAAAATAGAGATTTTTAATTTTTCCACGGAACCTTAAATTTTTTGGAATATTGAAGTAGCGCGAAATACTCCCTGTAAAATTAGCTACATACCAGTGAAAGTCTTGTCAAAAACAGATATACCGATGTAAAGAAAAAACTATGATACCAAAGGTGTAGTAATAATATTCTGTAACACTTGCGCGACTTTTCTTCTCCTGCCCTCATCTCGTCCAGGTTTCATGATAGATTCATGTTGCAGTGGGTGATTTTTACGATCGGCCTTAGCCTACCTAACGTTTATTCTTGTCGGGTTTAATCGCAGTTATTATGCCACGTGGTTTCCTCGGTCTGTGCTTACAACCGACCCCCGCGGGCAACACGTGAGAAGGTAAAACTGGTATTGTTTTTATCCGAGTCATTAATTCAATGAAAACCACTTTTTACGGATTTAGACGCTTATATATGTTTTAAAATTCCAACGTTTCAGAGTATTTTCAGTTGCTATAATCACGGATAGGACTAAGCTGTAAATTCCGTCAATTGATAAATTAGATTTTAAAGTAGTTTATGTATTATATCCGTATTCTGGTACCCATAACACAAGCATAATAAGCTTAGCTTGGGACCAGAGGACGTTGTGTGAAATGTCCATGAATATTATTATTTATTATTAACACACATTTGTGAAAAGCGGTTTTCAATGTGTTTATAAGTAAATTTTAGAAATTGTTTAATATCTGCTACAAGTTATACAATACAACATTTAACAAATAATTAGGACAGTCAGCACTTATACATGTATACTGTTATCTGCAATCACATATTTAGTTATGTAACATTCTAATTCATGTATCGCTATTAAGGCTACTCGATATTAAGCAACATTTTTTTTAAACTAACACAAATGTGTCATAGATTGTAATAAATTATTAAAATTTGGAGCAAGATTACACTTTGCCTGACAGTCAAGGAAACTATATGTTATTCATGCACATCTTGAAGGACTTTTTTCGTTAATACGTATCTTCCAAATAAATAGATATATTTCGAGAAATAAATAGATAGGTATTGACCAAATCAATCCAATAGGAATGACCATTTTCGAGTGACTCTCGCTAAAAACGTGCGCGACTAATGTTTGTACTTGAAGTGTACTGACAGTTTCGTCTTTACGTGTGTGTGTCGATTTTATGCGGTATATGCGTAGCGTTAATGTTTTTGAGCGTTTGTTACTTCCGTACCACCGACTCAGTCGCTGTTTTATTCCTGGTAATCCATTTGACCAATAAATGCTTCAGTAGTTGGATTAATACTCAAAGGGTACAACAATACACTAAATACTCTCCCATTTATAACACAATCCCGTGCCCATAACTGGAACACCTATGGATGAAGAGACTAATACTGACCTTACAACAAACCCACTATCATTTACTGATCAGTGCTTGCAAAAGATCACTCGTCCCAATTGCACTTATATCGATACATGTAAAGAGTTAAATCATCGATTATCCAATACTTTATACAAATAGCGTAACTTGGTGAATGTAATTCAATTATTGCATAATGTATACCTTGTGTTGAAATCCAGGAAATCCTGCTAATATCCTATTCATTATACTGATAGATATCAATTAGATAAGCGGGGTACTTAAAAACGGATTTTCAGAAGCGTGTGTGTATATATTGTTAGACTTATCTGTGTTGTTTCATAGTACATAAAACATAATATTAAATTGCTACGTAATTACAGTATTACAAACTTGCATATTAACTATCAGGATTTATAAATTTTCCATTTCATATTGTTATAAGGCGTCTAGCACTTATTAGAACCAAAATGAGTGGCATCCAACTTAATTCAAATAAATTTATTTATTTAGCATTCAAATAAAGAGGTGAAAATAAGCATACCAGTTAATAAAGTAACAAACCAGGTTACTTCATTAAAATACCAGAAATAGATACCGTCCCAAGAATGGGTCTAAACCGCTAGTTCATATTAGTTGCAAATGTGGTAAGAAAGCATATATAACATAAGCATATACATATTTTTGTTAAACTGGCAATAATGAATAAATAGATAAAAACTATACAAAATCTGATCATAACCAAGTCAAGCGGTCGATTCCTGGAAAAGGGAGAGAAGCGGCAGAATCGATCGCAACACAAAATGTTATTAATTGCATTTACTGTTAATAGGTACTTCATTTTAATTGGTATTTATTTATAATTGGTGGTGTCTAATGTGACAGACCCGAGACGTTGCAATAAATTTGACGAGCGTGAAGAACTGAAGACATGCAATATTACTAACGATAAAAATCAATCTTAGGCTTGCTAGAAACTTGAAGACATTCATAATTTTACAATAGAAACCTCTTATAAATATTTGCCGTAGTCTAACGGACTGAATGACTTTTCCGCCACCTTGGCCACTTCAGATCACAGAAAAGTATGAACAGAAGAGAATAGAAGAAAAAGATATGGTATACCGATCCCAAACAACGAGACAAGGGGAGGAGAATGATAAAGTGACGGTCAAAGAGGTCTATCTTTGACGTTGTGCTGTAAGGTGCCATCTGTGGTCACTTGTTACGGATCAAACGCCTTGTATATTTGAATTTAGGTATGACACATTGATCAAACAGGACATCTTACACGTATAGAATTGCGACTTTGTTTAGCTGATGTTATGGGTCATAGAGACTCATAGCGTAATATACTTTCCTCTATTATCGGTCTAGAAACATAAAAATATTATTTTTCAATTCCTGTCATTAAAACGAACAAACAATTGTTTTATCAGTCACAGGTTTTTGTCATATCCTCCGTGTACATTTTTTTGCGATTTATTTACTTGTCGCATATCTGTCGCCCGCCTAACAATTACGTACATGATCAAGATCAATTCCAAACTATGTTATAGCACTTTCCTTTTTACTCCTCGGTTATATTACAGGAACAGGTATTAGAATAAAAATGAGGTAGTAGATACCGTCGACGCACCTTACTTCGCAATATATCTTGATAAATGTGTACTCATTATATTTACACGTAAGACCTACTGGCTATTAAAATCTAAGATATCGAAAATTAAAAAAGTATGTATATATGGAAACTTAATTACCTTACACATCTTGTTGTTATTTTGTATGTATGTTCATATTTGAGTTTATATCTTCACAACTACGCAACGGATTTTAATGTGCTTTGTTTTTTAAATGATAAAGTGGTTCAAGAGGATGTATTTTTTGTTTAATTTGTTAATATTCGGTTTCTAAATTCCACGCGTATGAAGCTGCGGGCAGCAACGAGTATTACAATATAATGGTGATTGAAAAAAATCTGTGTGTACTTATGTACACACGAAAGGCGTTTTATTTATAGCTACAGTAACAAAAAAAGCGGCCAATCACGTGTTGGACTCAAGCACGTTGTGTTTCGTACCATCATTATCATAATATAACCCGATCTCCAAATAACGGGATATGGGCAGGAGTATACGAGTATTTGTTGTTTTCACCTTTCTAGCTATCACCGTTCAAGAAACACACGCGAGAAGCGGACGGATGGAGACCGAAGTCTTAGTAATAAAACGGGACTCCGTTTTACCTCTTGCTACGGAACTCTAAAAAGTGGCGCGTGCATAGTAAAATACTTCCTCTCATCCTATTCCCTGACCGCATCAAAAGAAATAAAACTTCAAAAACTTATTTCGACGTTGCACCAGAGATTACTTAATAATGCGCTTGTTGGTCGTGCGAGAATGAAATATGGAGTAGGCGGAGAAAGTGAATTATGAAGTGAGATGATTTCACTCAAATATTTGTACTAGTGCCTAGGTGCCCGTTACATGAAATTTCAGTAGGTATCTCAGCAATTATTCTTGACGGGAAATCTCCCGGTATTCCTTGCTAAATCAGAATAGTTTGCTACTGTTTTTATACCAAATATAAAATATGTTTAATTATTTATGAAACAGTCGTTATTTTTGTATGTATGTCCTTATATGAGCTTATATCTTCAAAAGTACGAAACGGATTTTGATTCGGTTATTTCACAAATAGTGGTTCAAGAGGATGGCTTTTTTGTAGATATAATCTGTTAGATTTGGTTTTTGAATCCCACGCGTACGAAGTTGTCGGCAACATCTAATGTAATATAAGACTATATCTATGCGACCCAGTGCGTCACCCAAGATGGTGTTCGCGTTTATCAATCAAAGAATATTTTAAATAGGCAATCATAGCGCAACACAGTCGCGAAAATCAGAAGGCCACCTTAACATAAATGGATGAATGAAAACATATATTTCAGTCTCTACCCCTGTAAGGTGGTTGCTGTCTGTTATTTCTGTAAGGCACACCTTAATTCGATAGATCTACGCAATATGGATCCTTCCAGTGGTTCCTGAGATTAGCGCGTTCAAACAAACAAACTCTTCAGCTTTATAATATGAGTATAGATATTCTTATACCAATGTAGCGCGAGAAGTTATTAGTTAGAATCCAAGAGTTTCTCTACAGTGTATTTCATCGCTATGTTTTATGATAACGAAGATATTACGTAGAGATTTAGCTGTAATGTTCTAAACTGTACTATGAGCTAATGTTTATGGTCATGCCGCAAGGGAAAGTGGTTCAAATCTAGTGCAAGAGACAGATACGTTACTAAATACCAATTTAATAACTAATTTAATACGCACTATTGAATTTGATATACAATTATGGGATTTGAATGTTTTTTTTTATAAATTTCAATCTAAATTGTTTTTTAATTTACTAAAACAAAGTCTTTATATTTCTGTTCAAAGGTCTATCTTTATACAGAATATAATGGAAGTCAAGCCCCTCTACGTCGTTTTATGACTATTGATAAAGCTACAACGGTCTCAAAAACTATTTATCAAAATATATTAAGAGGGTACTGTACTCCTAATTTAGGTATTTGCCTTAGGTATTGCTATCCCTATTCCCGAGCACCGTGCTGAAATAGACAAATATAGCTGAACAGATTTTACCTACAAATTCTTTGATAAAGAGACGTTTCGTACTCCCCTTTATTCTTCGCGAAAGTTAAACCGATTTTGATTGTTTTTACGCTATATAATAGATGAAGAGTATATCTATGCTTGTTTCACTTTTTTTTTGGTAAATCGTTACCAAATATGTGTGATAGACGCTGCAACTTTACGTAAAGAAACGCGAATAAATCGGGATTTTCGGATGGTCATATTTCTTTTAGTTATTATTTATTGAAAAAATAAAGTGACAGAAGCATAGATATACTCTTCATCTATAATATAGCTCAAAAACAATTAAAATCGGTTTAACTTTCGCGAAGAAAAAAGGGAAGTACGATACCCATATTTTTGTATGGAGCATAATTTGGTATCGTGCCCTCTTAACAGTAATATTCATTAGCATAGATACTAAGCTGATAAAACATAATTAATATGCATCACCTCAAGGCAACAATTGAAGGTAAACAAAAACTATTTAAAAAGAAAACAAGGGCAAAGTAAACTTGCTAATGAGATTAGAATAAACTGATGTTTTGCATTTGTGTCTAAATAATTTGATGAATTTGATTTGATTTATCCTAAAGATAAACCAATCAAGGAAAACCTTATATTTATAGTTAAGAAGTACTTGTATGTATATATGTATGTAGTCTATGGGAAAAAGGCGTGACGTTATGGTGATGATAAAACTGTAGTTCCCGTACCAGTGAGAAGGATCGAACTCAATAGAACTCTTGTTCCTTTCGTCATTGATATTCTTGTTGCAATGACGATGTAACTTGCAGTTAAAGATTTGAATATTACTAATAGAGCTAGGATCACTCGAATTCAACAGTCAGAAGACTTGTTGTAAAGTCCCAGCGACGTAAATTACATTAAAATGTCAAATGAAATTAACGTATGTTGACATGCGGTATATTTGCATTCATATATTCACCATATCGAATCTATTAACACCCAAATGCATTTGCATTGCAAAGATAATATTTAGTGTGTTAAAAACCCATTTACCAAATATTACTGATGATATTTCAAAGATCGATCGATAACACTAACTAGAACTCCAAATATGTATTTTAATAGGTATTTAGAATAATTATTATGTAATATTTAAGACAAAAATAGAAACTATTTCATTCAGCACAATTGCAACGCAGAATAAACTTTGCCTGGTAGTTTATTCAATTAAAGATTAACATTAATATTCTGGCCGTGACGGATTAAGAAAACATGTGTCGCCATCTCACTTCCAGAGTGCTGTAAAAGCTAACTAAAGGGATATTCTATACAGATACCATTCTTTGTGAGAGATGGAAAATTCGAAAATAAATCCTATGCCAACACGTCTGGTCAGCGCAGCATAGACCATAATCACTCCTAAAGTGGAGGAGGCTCTTGCCCAACAATGGGACAT
The DNA here is from genome assembly GCA_916999025.1 of Orgyia antiqua. Lineage (NCBI taxonomy): Eukaryota > Metazoa > Arthropoda > Insecta > Lepidoptera > Erebidae > Orgyia > Orgyia antiqua. The sequence goes on from OU779869.1 coordinate 27,259,421, forward strand.
TAATAGACTAGAAAGAGATTGGCATAAGTTGCACTAAAACTAGTTCTTAGTTTATGATCACCAAATAACACAGCAAATAAATAATTTACGCAAACACAATTCGTAGCTATCTCAAACCAATTTTAACCCAAATCTAGTGTGGGATTTTAGACAATATTTAGGTTTATTGCACCAAAGGTAAAGCTGGACTCTATTACTGAGACATCGGCGTCCGTTCGTCCGTTCTATTATCTGCCTCTATGTCGTCACCAGGCTGTTATTCATGAAATGTAATAGGTACCTACATAGCTGAAATATTCGCATATACCTATTTGAGTATTTCTGTTGCTGCTAGAAAAATAAAATATTACAGGATACATTATGTTTCTTTATGACATGCTTATTACAATGTGAATATTACGACATGTATAACGAATATATTATGGCAGGGAACTCAAGCGCCAAGTCCAACACGTATTTAGCCGGTTTTAGCCTAAAAAGTTTTGATATGAACGATTTCAAAATCGAAATGCCAAACTCATACTATTGTTATAATACCAGGAAACAGTACATAACATTATTACCCGTGTGACATGAGATGAGTAGGTGTGAGAGTGTTTCGGATCGGTGAGCGTGCGCAGCGCATTTGGTTTAGTAGCGCGCGAGGGCGACAGTCGCCTCACGGTCGGTGCCGGTGAAAATATAACCTGTGGATTGTGTTCAATCGTTTACAAAGGATTTACATCAAATAAGCGACGTGCCCGTAATTATAAGGTAAAAATTATTTATATATAAATAAAAAGAAAATTAAGAAAGAGTGTGTAAATTGTACTGTGAAAATCTCGTAGATGTAAAGATTAAGTGTGATTTCTTTAATTTTGAAGTAAGCGTATAATTATAATATCTTTGATCAATCGCAACTATCATAATATTCAATAGACGAATATAATGTTGAATATACGGAGTATAGTCTTATTTTAATTCAATATTTTTTGCTTAGGTACTACACGTAAGTAAATCAAAATAACACTATATATAATAAAGTTTTTGACAATAAAAAAAATAGATTTTTTCTATATTTACGCGCATTCCAATTTACATTTACAAACTTCAATTGATTTCTATTTTGTAAAACAAAACACCAACATCTAACTATTTTTGGACATTGTTTATTAAATGCATATTCAACGTAAGAAACTTAAAACTATTTACACATAAACAAGTTAATTACCTAATTAAATAATTATACAACGACGCAAGATACTTTAATATACACAAATTATAGTAAGTATAAAAATTTTACTAGTTAAATGTTTTACTTCTTAGACTAGGAAACAAAGCACAGACATAGCAAACCAAATACACCCTCGCAATGAAGAATCATTGAGTGTAATTTAGTTTACAGTCAGGCTAACTAATCATTTATGAAGTTTGATTCTGAGGTAATCATCTCTCTATCTCTCTCCAACCCATTAACGTCCCACTGTTAGGCACGGGCCTCCTTCATTTTAGGAGGGATTATGAAATGAAATACCATAAATTCAAGTAAACGTAATTTTTTAGAAAAATTATGTGCATATTACATGTCAATTTTTTTTTCCCTACCTCCGGTTCAGGACGCAATCTGCTGAGAAGAACCGGCGTAAGAAACTCAGCAGAGCTTTTAATTAAATTAATATTATTTAAATTAAATGTCATACTTACAATGCTAATAAAACGATACAATAAAGAATATGTATTGCTCCAGAGCAACCTACTCCCAAGCTTTATCATCTTTAATATAATCAGAAATTTTATAATACGCCTTTTTACATAATTTTGTGGTCTATTAAGTCGCACTGACCAGGCGTGTAAGCTTGGGGTTTATTATCGAATTTTCTATCTCTAACAGCGGGTGTTAGAGAACAATATCCCTTAGCTCAATTTTACAGCAACTTGGGATGCAAAAGGGGTGGTGACACTTGTATTCTTAGTCCATCACCAGACAGACACAGGAAGCCATCAACGCATACATAACTCGTATCTTTTTGGATCATCATCAAATATATAGCCCGTGTAACTTCTCAATGTTTAATAACAAAATTTCCATAACAATAAGCAAGCATTAATAATTCTGTTTCACTTTTCATGTCAGTATGAAAATTAGATTTACCAGATTTGCCAGATACTGGGTCTGCGTTAAAACTTGAGAACACGCAAATTTAGCTTGGCTAAATCGTACTTCATAGACTTACACAGATATTTACGTGGCTTCAAGCTGAGTGAGTGATGTAGTCATATGGCTTCTGATCAAATCCTAGGTAAATCTTCTGATAAAATCGGAATATGTAGTATAAAGAGCAGTCTTATAGAGCTTTCATTGCCCTCGGGTAGTGCTAGAAACCATCCGAGTTTTCCAGGCTTTGTAATTCTATGCTTGTATTATGGTTACCAGAATACGGATAGACTACATAATACTACTTTTCTTTTGTAAATACATAGTTTATATACATCCTATATATATACATATTGTATATACATCCTAGTTTATTTATTTTAATCCGGATGGATGGATGGACTAAAAACTGTATAAGGCAGGCTTTCTCATAGTCCACATAAGTTAGACACAGGGGTCGATTATACTCCTCAGTCTTCTGTGTAATCTGAAGCAGCGTATGTATGTGGTCTATGGTACTAAAGCCTTTTCGGAAACTAGCTTGTTAGGGAGGCTGAACGTCGACGAACCTGCGCGAGAGTCGATTTGTAATGACTCTCGAAAACAACTTATAGACGTGGTTCAAAAGCGAGATAGGTCGATAGTTTTTCAAGCGGGTTTTATTAGCAAGACACAAATAGTTGATCTGATCCCGGAATAATCATCAAGGTATGTAAAGACTACTTAGGCAATCAATCTATACTTACACAGATTAGATGGTATGATGGTACCTAGGCGTTTTGACATGGTATGTTCGTATACCTAGGCTTCAACTATTTAGTACTAATTGTGGCCCATAACTTAGTACGCGTGGAATTCAGAGACTAAACCTCAACAAATTATTAAAGAAAACGTACTTCTTGAACTACCATATCCATTTAAAGCATCCACCATTTAAAAACCGCAACAATATTCGATGCTTAATTTTAAAGATAGAAACTCACATAGGGACTAAGTAAAACACGATTTTGTTTTAAAACAAGTAGAGATTTCAAAAAATACCCGAGTAACCATGACGGCAGATAAAAAGGAACGTATTCTTTAATTCATTACTCATACACAAATAAATAAATACCTTAAACATTTGTCTACACCGCTATCCACAAACTAGACAATTACTTTACAAGTTAAAATAGTTACATTACATGTACTTACACAAAATATTTTACCTCTAACCGTTATATTTATAGCCAGTCCACATTATTTGGCCATATAATACTTTCTAGTAATTTTATAATTACGAAAGTTTAATACACATGCATTGTACCATACAGTTACATACAAAATGTTTGTTTTGTTTTGTAACAAATTAGCGTTTGCATGACATTGCCTCGGAATTTTGATAAGACTCTCTCAATAGCATTCCTCTTTAATATTGAGGAATTATTAGCCACAGATTTAACATGGCCAGGAGTATGAGCGCCAGTTCCTAGTCCATTCTCGCGTAAAAGAAAAAACTCAATAACAATAGTTTAACCTATTTACTCTTGCTTTACGACCATTTTCAATAACTAATCTACGATGATGGCTAGATTATAATCCTCGTTCTTCAGTAAGATAATAATATAAATCTTGGGAGTGAGTTGCTCTGGAGCAATACATAATTTATATTGTAAACTTTTATTAGCATTGTAAGTATAATTGACATTAAGCATTGAAAAAAGAAAATTGATTTAATTAAAAGTTCTGCTGAGTTTCTTACGCCGGTTATCTCAGCAGCTTGCGACCTGAACCGGTGGTAGGGACAAAAGTGTTTAAACCTGTCATAAGTCATAAGCACATAATTTTCTCAAAAAAAAAATGTCTACATGATTAAATGATTTTACATTTCATTTCATATTTCCTGTGAAGTTTTTTAAGCTATTGCATAGCTTCTATCGCGGGCCTTGAGCGTGGAGACCGAATCCAGAAATTCCGTAACGAAAAAAACCCGCTCTTCACCCTGCAATTTATTTCATCCTGTTGATACCAAGGGTAAACACCTTCCTCTAATTAAAAAGCGTATTAAAATAAGGGTTTTGAATCGACAACATATATCCTAAATGTTCAGATAACAGCGTATTTTAGATCATAATCTGTGATTAAAATAATGTAAAATAATTTCAGAAGTAAAATTGTAGACCAAGATCCTAGGGGTGAATCATTCGACTTATTTTCTCAGCGATGAAATGTATTGAATAAGGTAGTCTTTGTACGCAGCATCATTGTAAAAATAACTGCAGCTCTGTGCCGTCGGCCGTTTTTCAGTAACTTTATGTTAAAGTTTGGTAAAAATATTACTAACTTTTTGATTTTTAAGCGCTCAAATTGACGTAATAATGTTCTGTATTAATTACGACCGGCGGGACAGAGTTGCGGGTATTTTTACAATTATGTTATGTACAAAGACTACCTTATCCAATATATTTCATTGTTGACAAAATAAGTCAAAGGATCTTGGTCTATTAAAACAGATTGTCATTTGATTGACAATCGCTATTTTGTCATAACTACCATAAACAATGGACATATGTAAGCATCAGTAAATAAGGATTATTAATCTTATTTTAGTTTATGGTCTTTAGATTATTGCGTAAATAAAATAAATAAATAATTATAATTGCACAAGTTAAAGTAATTTATTAATTTTGCAATTGACATGCTATGCTTTTATTTAATAAATCAAATTATGGTGGAAAAAGTGACTGCCGCAAGCGGGACTTGAACCCACGACCTCGGAATACCGTTCCGAAGCTCTTCCAACTGAGCTTATTGCTGCTAAATGTTGCAGGCACGACCGCAATAGGCTCAGTTGGAAGAGCTTCGGAACGGTATTCCGAGGTCGTGGGTTCAAGTCCCGCTTGCGGCAGCATAATTTGATTTATTAAGTAATTGCACAAGTTGATAAAAATGCTATGCAATAGCTTTACTGCGGCAGTCCCCGAGTGCCACACGTCTTTTTTTACAAGAGTATGAGGTCATCAGTAGCTTACTGCTGTGCAAGTGATGACAAAAACTTATATTAATCTGAATTTAACAGCAAGAATTGAGTATGGATAAAATGTTGAAAATGGCCGTTATTATTTCTAGATTCGGCTCGAGCTTTAGTTCGGCAATTTTTAAACTGTTCTCCATATTTCTTGATTCTTTTAAGTGTTTTCTTAACTCGCCATCACGTGTCATCATTCATCATCTTTATCATGTCATCAGGGATTTTTCCTATGAGAATAGACATACTGTAGAGCGCCATCTCTATGATCTAAAAATACTTTCTTGGCTTCATTTAGGTACTCTCATAGATCTGGTCATCATTCACGGTAACAATAGATCTCTTCACGTAGTCGTGGCACAAAGATAACGATTACTCACATCATTTACTTAAAGGTTGATGTAGAAATAATTAACAAGATTATTTATGGTATAAAAATGAAGGTTTTTATCAAAATACGTCTAACTAACAATAAAACAATTAGTTAAAGACTATAAAATCCATTGCTGCAATATAAATGATATTAACTAATAGATCCGATCGTAAAAATTATATTCTTTTCTGAAAAGTGAAATCAAATCAAATTATTGATGTAGCATCCTTGACGAATAGATTAAAATGTATAAATACAGTTTTTATTATTTCTGAAGATCTAACTAGACTGTTCGTGCCAGTAATGTATTTTTTAATCTGTATACATTACTATTTGAGGTAAGTTTCTGTTAGGGTACTCAACTGCCCAGATTTTGTCAAGCACACGGGCTCAAGTCTGCTATTACAATGTTGTCATAATTATCAGTCACTGATTGCATAATGGCGAATTTTATCAAGTTTGGTAGTCTACTATTAATGTTTTGTCATAAATGACGCCATTATGACGGAGACTTGGGCCCCAGGTCATAGATTACATCATATATACATCCTTGCAATAAGAATCACCAGAATTCTACACTTTGAATTCAATATCTACTCCAAAGATACACAAAATGACAAACAGTCTATCCAGCGACGCTAAATCAGACTTACTGACTTAGCCCAAAAGAAGCAATCACGTCAACCTATTGCATTCCACTGTTATATATTGGCCAGTCACAATTCGCCCTAAAATACACGGTCTTACACGAACCAGTAAACAAATGGAAACTCCCAAAAGAGCAATCTGGTACCCACAAAAATTATCACTAACCTTAACATTTGTACATCACCACATCTTTTCCTTAATTCTCTTATAATATTTCCTGCAATACTGGCAAAATAATAATTACAAAGAAATGCCTAAATCTTTTGCTAAAAATTTCGTGTGATGTCCAAATTGTTTAAAAGTACAAGTGCGAATGTTTTACATTGCGATTGGTCTCGAGTCACATCGTAATGTGCTTCACACACGCCAGTTAGCAATGTCAGAACTATAAAGTTATTTATTGCTTAACAAAGCGCAACACAATACACATAATACTTTCCTTTTAATGTCTTAATAATCTCAGATTTTTCAATTTTTGTTTCAGCACAATAGTTTCCATTAGTCGTTTATATATCGTGATAAACAGCATTGTCAGTTGTTGGTCTTAATATTTTCATTTTATTTTATTTGCCAACATTCCCTTAAGACGATACCAAAATAGCTTCGTGCATTTTTCTACGTACGAAGTTTTCATTGTTTCTTTAGATTGAATGGCTAGAGCTCTAATTTTTAAGTATATGTTTTTTCAATATATGATCTAGGATCGAATAAACTCAGAAACGCGATTGAAAAAAAATTCTCGATAGAAAATCTTAGCGAAACAACCTCTTTAATTTTTTATTTTTTTCATTTGTCGGTCTATTATCGCGTATTAACTAATGAAATAACTTTAAAAACATAAGTAACTATTATATAAAGAAACACGTAAATCAGAATTAAAATATATTTAGTAGATTTTGAGTAAATAGGAAAAGTATCCCTAATTCTTAATTTTCTGTGCCTACTGGCTGTGTTAATATGTACGTGTCGGCGATGATATACGATAATATTGATGTAGGCCCTTAATGTTCTTAGCAATTTGGGGAGGAAATGAGGGGACACTTGTCTCAATGCGTGACCACAAGGACAGTATACATAGCATGTTGTTAACGTATCATAAATCCGACATTTATCTAAGTTGAATAATTAGTTTAAAAGTTTTAAAATTTAATCATATTCACATTTAGTCCAAATACTAAATTAATAATAATAAAACACAAGATTTTATCGTCTTAATTAGAGAACTAATAGCTCCTGCGAAATTCTTTTATTTATTTCGTACATAAGTTATTAGGAATATGGCATTAAGCAAGTTTGAACTTTTAGTGTGACTGTGACGGAATAATAATTGATATAATGTTTTAATTTAGAACAATATGATACAATAAATTCTTCTTCTGGGCCCATTGATGTTACGCTGTTGAGCAAAAGGCCTAAAATAAATATTGAAAGGGGCTTGCATACAACAAACGTTTTTACTTTAACTTGATTTGATAAATAAAATATTATAATGTTTCCAAAGTCTTTGTTCGCGAGCGTAACTCACAATTAGCTGATTGTATTTTATTGGTTACCTTAGACTTGTGGGCTAACGTGGTTATTGCAAAATACTGAAGAATACAATGTGGAGGACTTCATAATAACCTTGATATTTTGGTTAGTGGTAGCTGTTCGCAATGCCCGAACGCAGATCATGATGAAATTTGTATATTTATTGTGTTTACCTGAAACAAACAATACTATGTTAATATACTATAAAATGGTTAACTGAAACATGAATCAATCGTCAATTAATTAATCTAGATATATTCCAACTCCTTTGCAATCTGAGACGAGACTGTCTCATGATAGGTGGAAATACACTATATCGAGTACATCCGAAAACTCCGAAATAAGGAATTTAATTAATAATTTTCTTCCGAGTATAGTAGCGAATAGCCATAAATCGTTACGACACTGATTAGTTACCTGTCATTATCCACTTATATAACCTCCCTATTGATTATAAATGTCTTTGCACTTGGCACCTACGTGTCAATCTTTACAATTTATACCATACCACGATTGCTTACACTACTTCATTAAACAGATTTCCTTTTAGGAATCATATAAATCAAGTACGTAGCACTTACAACAGTCGTGCATGTGTTTGACCTAATGGATGAGTGTATATGATGTCAAGGAAGTAAGTATGTTCAGATTATATATAGATTCAATCAGACGGCGGGGCCCTCTTTACTCTCTTTCTTACCCCATGTGGAAAAAGCTTGACGGTATGATAATGATGATCAATCAGATAAACATCAAATTTTGTTGAACTCGCACTCGAAGAATATACGAGTAAATACAAAGAGCATTCCCTGGTCCTTATCAACAAAGAAAATTTACCGTGGAAGCCTCGTTTTTTAACTGATACATGACAGCTAGATGAGAAACGAGCGCCCATCTTGATATAGACATGTGATCAGACATAAAGAAAGCATAATTACCATGAAAGTTTTAAATATGAACGTAGATGGATGTAAGGCCACAGGCAGACCCAAGAAAAGATGGATGGATTGTGTCATAGAGGGTTTTTTTGTTTAGTTGTCATAGAGGGAGATTGTGTCATTCACAGATGACGTTTGACAGAACAGAATGCAGAGAGAAAACATGTTGCGTCGACCTCAAGTAATTATGAAAAAGCGCAGGGAATAACTTGACAGCAAAGTACATAAGTGCCAACCAGATATTTTCCGCAAAAAATACTCTCATATTTCCTACTATATCTGTCTGTTTTTAAATGCTAATTATCTACTTAGTTCAAAAACTAAAAAACACGCTTGCAAATCCTGAATATTTTTGTAATTATTGCATTGTCATCGGTACTTAATATGTGTGTAAAATATCAGAACAATCCGACTACTGTAAGTGGGTGAAAATCACTTTCAAAGATTCCGTTACATAGATTAATACATTGATAGATACATACCAAACATATAAAAAGCGTGTTAAAAAACACGCTTATCCTGAATATTTTTTAAATGATTGCATTTTCATCAATATTCAATTCTATGCTACCTATTTACAAAACGTTGACAGTTTATGTTGTCAGAGACATAAGTTTCTGTTGTCACAATCGTAGTAAACACAAGTAAACAATTATGATATTTTACCTGATTCTATAAACAAAGCGTTTTTATGTGAAATTATCTGATTGTATATAAAAGGCATACTTAGAAACACAATAATCTTGGTGAGTCTACTCCTATACAATTAAACTATTACGTGTATAATTAAAAATACAAGTGTGGTAATAGTGATACTTCAACATGCTATTCTAGTAATTCTGATCAAGGAATTGGGATTATTCTTTTCTTTTTAATTTTTCTTTTATTCTTTTTCTTTTCTTTTATTTTATTTTTTCTTTTTCTTTTTATTTGCATTGTCATCGGTCCTTGTAAGGTGTGCAAAATTTCAGATCAATCCGTCTACTGCAAGTGGCTGAAAATCGGTTTCAAAGATTCCGTTACACAGATTAATACATTGATAGATACATACCAAACTTATAAAAGCGTGTTAAAAATAAAAATATAATATTTACTCCAGAAGCCCCTAGCAAGACGCCTGATCAGAGTTATTATCTTTCTAAAATGGAGGCGGTCCATGACATTTAATTACTTGTAAAATTCCGCTCTAATTCTAAATTTAAAATGGCAATGACTTAATTATATTGAAAGCCAATATTATTAAAAGCGTATAGTCCACTTTGCTCTATGCGTTTAAAAAATGATGTTACATTAGTCAAATATCTGCAACATTATTGTTTTTCTCAGCGCTCAAACATCTATAATATTGGATATATTACTCCAGAACTGTCTCTTACAACATCAATGAATAGAAGAAACGTATTTACCTACAATGACGCCAAAACCCTTACAAAGTAGGCAGGATAAACAAAATGCCAGGACTGGTATCTTTCAACTGTCATTCTTCTTAGCCCATTAATGTCCCACCAGTGAGCACCAGCTTCCTCATCGGGAGGGTATTTGACCTACTTGTGTCACGCTAACCATACGTATTGGCATAGGCTCTGGCATTTGGGTCTGAGTTTCCCTGAAAGTTGTTATTTGCTGTATATTACTCGCTAAATCTGATAAGCTCACGCATACACTAGGTCCCAACCTGTATAATCATCTACCAGAGCATATCAGGGTCGCGCCTAGTCTAACCTCATTTAAGGCTGATCTAAAGTCCTGCCTCGTTGGGAAGGCATTTTACAATACTCAAGAATTTGTACCCAAAATTCAATAAAGAGCATTCTGCTATTATTTAATGTCGCTATCCTATGAGTTAATTATAATTAATCATTGTCAGGAAACTTAAGAACTGCATTATATTTAAAAGCACTAATTTCGTCTTCTTGAGGTATAATTTATTTTATGGTTTTAACTATGGATTTTATAACGATTATAATATATAATAGTTCATAATTTTATTTTTAACGACCTGTGTATTTATACATTTATCAATAAAATTGATTATTCTGATTATTATTAATTACCTTTAGGCTCATACAGAACCCTGGGGACAAAATACGTGACATTTGTATTCTTAATTAGTCGCCAGCGATGTCCATCAGCCTTAAGACTCGTAACCCCATTTTCTTTTAAAGTAGGCGTATTCTGCTCCTCATTACATGATAATTCAAGTGGTAAACTAACCTACATTGATGTTATCAAAAACATCTGTATCAAAACAAAGGGCCAATTCAAGATTTACAAGTTATTATATAAACTGATGCACAAGTTACATCACAACATTGGAGTCATAATCGCCAAGTAAATTTAAACGAATTTCACTTTCTGTCGAACACAATGTTATGTCAATAGTGAGACTCCGCAGAAATATTACATCTGTCCCAGGGTTGACTGCTTTATTAAAACCATTTAATTCATATCATTAATTTAATCATGTGAAGTAAAAACAATTGGAGTATGTAAGGAGTTTCGTAATAAAGGTGTAATTTAAGTTTATAATGATTAATACAGGACGTTATAGTTGCACAAGTGCTTAGTCAAAATCAAGTGAATTGCCTAAATAAAATATTTCTCAAATTTAAATATCATTAAAATAATGAATTTTAATTTATGGAAAATACAAATAGGATAGACAATAATATTTATGTTTATTCTACAAATGATATAGATATAATAAATAATTAAATAATAAATATTCATGGACATTTCACACAACGTCCTCTGGTCCCGAGCTAAGCTTATATGCTTGTGTTATGGGTAAGGGTACCAGAATACGGATAGAATACATATACTACTTTTCTTTTGTAAATACATACTTATAATACATAGAACACCCAGACGCAGTACAAACATTTGTATGACAATTAGAAAAATCACACAAATGATTGTCCCGAGCGGGAATCGAACTCGAGACCTCGTGATTGGCAGTCCGTTACATGAACCACTAGACCACGAAGGCCGTCAAAATTATTTAAATATTATATATATTAAATAAATAAATTGACGCGATTTGTTAAACAAACGAAAATGTTAAACATGAGATTGAATGATTTCATGGCTTTTGATGAAATAAACTTTATCGAATCGTTGGCAACCCTAATTATTGTTATTCGTTTATTGACATGAGCTTGTGTACATACTAAAAGCCGTTAAATACCGTAAACTTACGGGTAAATCGAATCTAAAGCAATTTTAACATTCATTGGTAAATACTGTGTAACGATGACATGAAACTAACATCTTAATAATATGTTACTCATAGTAAACAATGAAAATTAATAGAGTCAATAACACAATTCGGCAATGTTAACAGAACTTTTATATTAGAAAATCTTTATATTATAGACTCGTTAGTCTATAATATACAGATTTTCTATATACTCAATCACGAGGCTCGTCAATAGCTTGTATAAAGTAAAAAAAGTAATGCGCCGACCCTAAATAAAGACAGATGGAAGGAAGAAGAAAATTAGCCAATGGTACCAATTCTACGGCACAACTAAACTTAACCAAAAACTGAAAACAACCAGGGTGTATTTTGATTAATTAATTATTTCCATGATGGTGCCTTGAGCTTTACCATGACCCGGCGGGGGCCATAATGGCGTCAGTAGCTGATCATTGTGACTACATTGTAATAGCAGACTTGGGCCCCTGGTGACAACGAACTGACGCGCCCCGTACGTTTTCCTGCATGTATTCAATAATCATCATCATCATCATAACATCACGCCTTTTTCCCATGGGGGTAGGCAGAGACTATAGAGCGGCATCTGCTACCATTCAAACATACTTCCTTGGCTTCATCCACACATACATCTATTCATACACGCCCGACGGTTGTAAGTGCTACGCGCTTGACCCTTTTGAAGTATATCTGTGATGACATCAGAGTATACTTTTCTCGGGCGTCCTCTCCTAGCATTCCCACTCACCTCCGCCGTGTGTATTATATGCCTTTCGTTAATCGACTATCATCCATCCTCTACACATGGCCAAACCACCTAAGCATACTTTTCTCTACGTTAGTCACTACATCGTTTTTTTGACTGCAACGTTCTTACAATTTCACTTCGTATCCAATAACAAAATTAAAAATGTAATAAAGACAAAACAAGATGTAAATACAGACATCGGTTCACTTAACAGATTGCATCACACAAGTCGTGTGTAAGTAGTAAACATTAACTCAATATTATTAATAGTCAAATTATAAAAATGGAAATTGAATTTGACGCCAGTAGTCGGTCTACGAATTTCTGTCTATATGAGAGTGCAACGAAATGCTACTTACTTATCTAGAATTTTTGGCGTAATTTTTATAGAGCGTTTACATTTCTCTACATTAATATGCGCGATTACTTTTAAGGTTATTTTTAATATTTTATAAAACAACTAGCTGTTGCCCGAGAGTCCGTACACGTGGAGTTTGGAAAAAATTTCACTGATCCTGCTGCTGCTTTTGAACTAATGCTTCGCTCCTATTGGTCACAGCGTGATATAATATAGCCTAGTCTTCCTGGATAAATGAACTATTCAACACAGAAATATTTTTTTAATTTGTACGAGTAGTTCTTGAGATAAGCGCGTTCAAACAAATAAACAAACAAACTTATCAACTACTAGCTGTTGCCCGCGACTCCGACCGCATGGAATTTAGAAAATTTTCCACGTTTTTGTAACATTTTTCACTACTGTTTCGCTTCTAGTGGTCGTAGCATGATGTTATATAACCTTCCTCGATAAATGCCTTATCTAACACTGAGAGAATTTTTCAAATCGGCCCAGTGGTTCCTGAGATTAGCGCGTTTAAACAAACAAACAAACTCTTCAGCTTTATATATTAGTAAAGATTTAAAATTAGTATATATAGGCTGGCAATACAGATCTCTCTCTTTCTCTCCAGCCCATTAACGCCTCACTGCTGGGCGCAAGCCTTCTCCCCTTTGGGTCTACTGAGCCACGGTGCTGCGCAACTATGCACGACCTGGCGTTTTGGCATAGGCTTTAGAGTTTGATACGAACTGCTTATAATGACTCTTACAACACCTTAAGGAAAAGATGAGGTAGTGACACTTGTATTCTTAATCAATCACCACACGGACAATAGGCGTAATGTCTACGTCCAGTATTTTAACAAATTATATTATTATACTCCACCATTAACTTAAATTCTAAGTATCAAAAAATTTTTAGATAAATAAAAACGATAATATTCAACATAAAACTGTAAATGCATAAATTAACTGCGTATTATACTTTTAAACTTCACTTAAACCTGCACCAATCATATTATAATTATGAAATTATTATATCAGTCACAATTATCTTATTAAACAATATGTCTGTAATATTTAACAATAGAAATAAAATACAGTAGAATACAATAAAGTGTATAATTATTTTCCTGATATACATATTTGAAATGAATATAATTTCGAAATTACTACATTATCCTCGATAAATCATTAAAGTCGTTAGTTTTGTACAAGTATGTGTAAAACTTCACAACGGATTTTGATGCGGTTTTTTAAGATGGTTTTTTGTATAATTTGTTGCAAATATAATATAAAAACTAATGCCCACAATTTCACCCAATTTTTAATTACTAAGCAAAATACCAATTTTGCTTAATAATTAAAAATTGGGTGAAATTGTGGGCATTGGTTTTATTTTTAAAAAGAATAAAGACCAGTGCTAACATAGGAACAATAGTAATCAAGGTAGCAACATTTTGAAAAACTGCATGGCTATAAATAAATGTGTTATGCAATATTATCCGCATTAATCAATGGGCGAAAAAATTTCATAACCACAGAATGTTATAACCAACAAGAAGATAATAAACCTTATCAATCATTAATTAAATACTCGTATTAGCTTCATAAATAATATCCTTAATTAAAAGCTAATAGAGTTCTCCATTAAAATTAACTATGCCAACAAGAGCCCCGCCATTAAACAAATAGAGAATATAAAACTGGTTTTGTTATAGCATTTCATTGATTGAAACATTATAGATATCTTTATTAGAAAGAATAAGTTTATTCTTGCATTATTATATAGTTTTGCTTGCTAATTTTATTTAACTTGGCAAATAATTAAGTTGCAGTATTCTTTAATACTTGCGCGATAATAAAACCACTTTTTACGAATTGAGACGTTTTTGTGGTGTTGGATGACTGTGTTGTGGTGGATTAAGACTGGAAGTGTCACCAACTGGTTTCCTTCTCGTGTTAAAAGTCAGCTAAGGGATATTCAAAGTGAGGAGATAACATCCTCTATGAGAGAAGGAATAATCGAAAATAAGCCATGTGCTTGCCATGCATGCTTTGCCATGCTTGGTCAGCGCGGTACAGTAGATCATATTAATGCCTCTCACAGTGGAGGCGGCTTGTGCCCAACAATGAGACGTAAATGGGCTGGAAAGAGAGAGAGACAGAGATCTACATTAAAGGAAAAAAAAATTTTAAGACCCAAAAGCGGCGAAAGAAGTTGTCTCCGTGTGACATTTAATGACCTTTCGATGCAGGAGCTATACGGAAGTCGTTTTGATTCGCACACACGAATACTACTCGAGTATTTAGATGCCTTTTTTCTTTTTGGCAATTTATGTGCGAAAATGGCAAGATATTGCGTTATAACTAGTCTCGTGATGCGTACAGGAAGCGTACCGGCTAATACGTAAATTATTTGCGCAGATTGCCGTGTGCATACCACCATATTATATCTGTGTAGTGATGGGTGAAGAATACAATTTAAACCCCCCTATCAGGCATAGAGTGCTGTAAAAGACAGTTAAGGAATAATATAACGAAATAACGTCCTCTGTTGAAGAAACTCGAAACTAAACGCTATGCCAACACTCCTTGTGTTGGAATGGACTGGAGTCCAGTGGCAAGGTAGATCAAATACCCTCTTTAGAGGAGGCTAGTATCCAACACTGGGACATGAATGGGGTGTAAAGGAAACGTATAGCACTTAGAAAAGGACCGAATATAAACCTAATTAATAAATAAAAAAATTTGTTAAGATATAGGTAAAGAAACCACGTGAATCTATTTTATTATAAAATATTTACAATGTTTTTTTATTAAATCTTAAATTAAATCTTGAATTTAAAAACATTTTGTGACCATATATATCTTATCGAATAATCTAAACGACCGTATGTTGTAATGTGGGTCACTAAAATATTTTCGCAATGGCACGCCTTTATTAAATAATCGCTAATGATTTTAATATTGTCACATACAGGAAATTTCATACGTTTTATAAAAAGTAGTTCATAAATACATAAATTATAAGGAAATCCGTTGACGAAAATGGTCTAAGCCATGTTATATAAATTAAATTATATGTCAATCACATGGTAATCATAAAAATATTGATTAAAACATTTAGGGTTCCTTGGCAAAAGGTAAAGCAGGACCCTATGACCGAGACTTTGCTGTCCCTCAGCCAGCTCAAAAAAGCTCAAAGCTCCTCAGCTGGCTTTATGTCTCGAACGTGATAGATAGACAGTTGAAATTTTCACAGATGATGTGATTACGATACAAAAATCGAGAATACAATAGATATTTAGTGGGGCTTACATACAAAAAATGTTTGATTGTAAAACGATATCTTTAGACGACATGGTTATGACGTGATGATATGACTAATATATTATGATAATGACTGTACGGAGTGTGCGAGTCTGACACGTACTTGACAGGTTTTTATTTAATTATGTTAATGAAAAGGTACTAATCTGACACGGTGGCTAATAAATCAAAACGACACACTTCATAATAGTATAAAAAACCATACATCTTATCTTAATTGCACGCGTACGAAGTCGAGAGAAACAGTTAGTTACTAATAAGTGAAAAATACGGTCTAAGTTGTAGCTCAAATAATCAATTTATCTTGTTCATAATTCATTTATTTGCAAATATAGGTATAAAAGAGAGTTCCTTTTGTGTTTGCTGTCCGCCAGCCACCTTAAGGGCCTACATCAATATTATCGTCGACATGTACATAATAACACAGCTAGTAGGTATAGAAAATGAAGAATTAGGGAAATTTTTTTTGTTTACTCAAAATCTACTAAATATATTTTAATTCTGATTTACGTGTTTCTATATACAGGGTGTGGCGTAATTAATGGATAAGCCTGTGCCTGTGGATAAGCCTCCTACTGCGCTATACGAATATGTATATTTTTAATTAATCCTATGTATGGTCTTGAAAAAAATGGCATAAGTCATGTTTTTCATAAAATGACTACTTTCACTAACCAATTCTGCTACTGTTGCCACAATTTTCAAAAGTTTTGCTTTCTGTTTTTTTTATAATACAGCTTAAGAGTTGAATTATTGCAAGCAATAAAGAATTCCCTATTCGTAATACAAATTTTTTGAAAATTATGCATGAAATATCAAAAAAGGGTTATTGATTATTCAATTTGTTGACTTTGTACATCGTCTAGCTTAAAAAATCTTTATGGGAGTTGATTTGCCCAATATCTTAAAAACATGCTTGTTTTATGCAGTTTCCGAAATGGTATAATACTTATTATAATACTTATTAAGTTTGATGTGATATTAAAGAACCAAATGACACTCGTAAAAAAATGTTCTTATTGTGATTTAATTAATCAAATTAATACTGTTAACTTAAACAAACTGTCAGTGGTATTTTAACTTATCTGTCTGAGTTTACCAGTGGGAATGTTAGTCGTTGAAAAAAAATAACAACTTATTTTATTTTTTTTATTCTAAAGATGCAAACACTACATAAATTTTATTTTACAAAAAATGTTCGAAATGGCGGCCACCTGCGGCTATGCAGGCCCTGCATCGACGGATAAATGACCGCTTTAGGCGTCGGATGAAGCCGGAGCTCTTGATTTCATCAGCGGCTTCAAAAATCAGGGCCTTTAGTTGTTCCAGGGATGCTATTTCTTTTTTATACACTTTTTCTTTTAAACACCCCCAGTAAAAAAAGTCTAGAGGGTTCAAATCAGGGGACCTTGGTGGCCACAAAATGGGACCCAAACGACCTATCCACCTCTCATTGTACTCATCATTGAGGTAGTTCCGTACAATTCGTGCGTAGTGAGCGGGACAACCATCATTTTGTAACCAGTAGTTTTCTGGCACATTTAAACTTTGTAATAGTTCCGGCAACGTATTTTGCAGAAAATTTAAATAATTGGGACCTGTTAGTGTCTCGGATAGTTCGACGGGCCCAACTATTTGTCCATTTAAAATTCCTGTCCAAAGGTTCACTTTAAACTGGACTTGAGCTCGGTCTTGCCTTATGTTTCTCGGATTGGTTGCCTGCCAACTATGAAGATTGTGCATGTTGACGTAGCCATTTCTTTTACATGATGACTCATCGCTCCACAGTATTTTGTCAAAAAACGCCGAATCTTCGCGTATTTTTCGCAACATGACGCGACAAAATTGGACTCTAGGCTCATAGTCTCGTGTCATTAGTGTTTGTACCCTTTGATAGTGATACGGGTGAAGCTCATGCCTGTGCAGAATTCTGCCCACAGTACGCGTATCTACACCGGTTCCTCTACTTAACTCACGAATTGATAACTCTGGATTAGCACGCACAGCTTCTAGAACTTCGTCATCACGATGTCGTCGAGGTCTGCCTTCCGAAGCACCACCAACACCGGTACCAGGCATTCGCCCTTCGCTAAAAGCGATGTGCACACGTGTAAACACCCGGTAGTCTGGGTGTCGCAAATCGGGGTATCTTCGACGATATTCGCGTGCAGCTTCATTTGCATTGCAGTTACACAGGCCGTAAATAAGATGCATATTTGCATACTCTTGAGGAGTGTACGTATGACGCGGCATGATCAGTAGTCCAGGGATATGTAGAAGTCGTCGATAATATCACAATTGTCCAATTCGTATAGCAAAAACAGAGTCCGTAGTACATAAGCCAAATTCACGTCACAATAACAAACACGATAGAGCAAACGATATGTGCGCAAGAGACGATAGTCAAAAGAGCACTAACTTTGTTAAACAAGTTCAAAAGCTGTTTTGTTGTTTGTGAGAATAATAAAAATCTATCTCTGTCGCACAACTGTTATTTACCTGACATCAAAATGCTTTGTCTCTGTCTTATGATAAGACTAACCGTCTGGATTTGCCGTGCGATAAACAACCACAAGTAGTTGACTTAGAGTCGTTATCTGCTTACCCTATTCATGGTGGATGACTACCTGCTCCCGAGCACCCAAAAAAGGGTCCATTGTGAATGACTACCTGCTCCGGAGCACACAAAAAAGGGTCCATTCAAACTGTTTACAAAGACATGTTTAAGATAAATTAATAATTCTGTTAAAGAAAATTAGGGTATTTTTTTACAACTGTCGTTTTTTTTTAAAACCTCGTGAAATGTAATAAGTATTATACCATTTCGGAAACTGCATAAAACAAGCATGTTTTTAAGATATTGGGCAAATCAACTCCCATAAAGATTTTTTAAGCTAGACGATGTACAAAGTCAACAAATTGAATAATCAATAACACTTTTTTGATATCTCATGTATTTTTTCCCAAAATTTGTATTACGAATAGGGAATTCTTTATTGCTTTCAATAGCTCACCTCTTAAGCTGTTTTATAAAAAAAACAGAATGCAAAATTTTTGAAAATTGTGGCAACAGTAGCATAATTGGTTAGTGAAAGTAGTCATTTTATGAAAAACATGACTTATGCCATTTTTTTCAAGACCATACATAGGATTAATTAAAAATATACATATTCGTATAGCGCAGTAGGAGGCTTATCCACAGGCACAGGCTTATCCATTAATTACGCCACACCCTGTATAATAGTCACTTATGTTTTTAAAGTTATTTCATTAGTTAAAACGCGATAATAGACCGACAAATGAAAAAAATAAGAAATGAGAGAGGTATTTTCGCTAAGATTTTCTATCGAGAAAACTTTTTTCAATCGCGTTTCTGAGTTTATGCGATCCTAGATTATATATTGAAAAAACATATACTTAAAAATTTGAGCTCTAGCCATTCAATCTAAAGAAACAATGAAAACTTCGTACGTAGAAAAATGCACGAAGCTATTTTGGTATCCTCTTAACTATTTATTATATTCTAGCTTTAAATATTTGTTGTTATAGAGGCAACAGATATATCAACTGTGAAACCCTTAACTATGTAGCTGTCACCGTTTATGATACACAGTCACAGATCAACCCCATAGATTCAGCACGCAAAGCAATAAACGGTCACTGAACGTATGCGCATAGCGAATAGTTATTGTATGAGAAGTCGGCGTGTAGTTTTACTACGATCAATGAAAATGCATTATTCTTATACCCTTCAAGCTGCGCCTTCCTCTAGCGTTGATGTGTTTGTCATTAAGAAAAATTTTTGTAATGCTCTATTTATTGGAATTGATCTGTGACTGAACCCTTAAATATAATCTACAGCAAAGGGACCTACTACGTTTGTTGTTTAATATTATTTTAGACATATTTATTACTTTAAAGATATAATAAATTTTCAAGACTTGATTGGGTACGCAATTATACGACCTTAGTATTTTACATATATGAATATTATTATGTAAGTTATGGGCATTCTTTACGTTAGAGAAATATGAATATATTAATAGATTCACAGTCAAGAGAAGACCTAATAATTGAGGAAATGAACTAGATTATAGACGCGTGTTCTTGAGTTAGAAATAAATCGTTTTGTTGTGTTGCAATAATAATAATTCGCATTGCTCCTTGAGATTAAGATAGTTGGTATTACCATAGACAAGTTCAGAAAGAAGAATAGTTTTAATTAAATACATTATCAATCTAATATATAAAATTCACGTGTCACAGTGTTAGTTACCGTACTCCTCCGAAACGACTTGACCGATTCGTCTCAAATTTTGCATACATATTCAGTAGGTCTGAGAATCGGCCAACATCTATTTTTCAAACCTTTTTTTTTATAGTATGGCAAAACAACGTTTGCCGGGTCAGCTAGTATACATATATATTTTACATTGGTTCAGTTTAGTGGTGTGAGTTCGTGTGTGGTGTAACAAAGAAGGATCAAATTACGAATAAGTGTGTGTCAGAGGAAGTATGAATGTTGCATCTGCGAATGATAAGTCGAGAATTGTGCGACTGCCTTGGTATGGACATGTGATGAGACATAATGAGAGCAAAATTACCATGAAATTTTTAAACTTGAAAGTCCCGCGTTCAATTCTACGACACCCCATCGTGGAAACTTTTTACTTAAATCGCTTCAGAACCAACCTAGGAAAATATTCACCCCTAAATAAGTTAATGATGACATATAATAATTTTTGCGCGCATGGCGATATTGACATTTTCGATGAGACTAACTGTAGACGATTCCTTAATAAATGCAAAAAAATATTGACTGATTTGAATCTTTAATGTTTGATTTTGTTGTATTTGATTATGTATCTCTTATTACCTTTTAGTTTGCGTATTTATCTCGCATCTTATTCGTATCATCTGATCTTATTATCTGTATAAAAAGAAAACATTCCTTATTATATTTCTGTAAATGTTGTATACACCTTTAAAATTGTTGCACATAGACTAAGGAATCAATTGTTATTTTATTTTTATGTATTTTGTGTAAATAACATTGGTGTATCTGTTTTAATAAATAAATAAATATGAAAGTAGATGTAGAGAATGTAAGACGAAGACGCAAGACAGAATCCATCCAGATTGTGGGAAAGAGATGAAGAAGATGGATGTAAACTCACAGATGTCGTGTGACAGAGGAGTGTGGAGGGACAGGAAATATTGGGCAGACCCCAAATAATTCGGAATATGAGCAGGTAATGACGATAGATGCAGTTTAGTTGTGCAAACAGAATTGACTCCAGTTCGTGCCAATAACGGAAAAAAAATAAAGATCAAAGCGAATCACATTAAAATCTGTTAAAGATAATAACAATCGAAATACTCATACAAATTGTAAATGTCTAAGTTCATTTGTGTATATTACTCAAGAGTTTGAAGTACTAAAACTGAATAGCTGTTTGTTGCAACAATATTACGTAACACCTGAAACAAAAAACTTTACAACTTTCGTAATATAATATATAGAGTGCAAAGATAAGAGTTGGTTGTTGTAGTCCAATCAGGAGGGCACGGCACCAAACTATGCTCCATACAAATATATGGGCATCGTAGTCCGCTGTTTTCTTCGTGGATGTTGACTCTTGTATCTAGGTCTTGTAAATGTATGTTTCTAACACTTTCTTTTTTTTTGAAAATATTATATCTATAAGAAATATGACCATCCAAAAATCTTTTTTTATTTTTTCGGTTTTTTTAGAAGAACTTACTTCACACAAATTTGGTAAGGTTTTACCAAAAAAGAAAATGATAGAAACATTATACCTATTTTTCATCTATAATATGGCGTAAAAAAATTAAAGTCGGTTTAATTTTAACGAAGAATACTACGAAACGTCTTTTTTTCAAAGAATTTGAAGATAAAATCTGCCTCAACTATATTTGTCCATTTCAGCGCTTGGAAATAAGGATAGTAATACCTAAACTGAGGCTGTACGAGTAAGACCATAAGAGGGGACCTCTTAAGAGTCTTTGCAAGACACTTATTCCGCCCGAATAGGATGAAATTACTAGAATCGAATTTTTCGCTACTCGAGATTCTTCCCGAATGATAGGCAGATCATCAACCTGTCTGACCGAATCATTGCCATTTCAGCGTGCTAATTATTTGAGCAATGTCGTACACTACGATTCCTTCTACAAATCAGACTTTAACACGTAAAGCAACTCCGAGCATAGCCCTCTCCACAAAAAGCGGCGCGACTCTAGAGTCAAAGATTCGTGTATCTCGTCCATTCAAATACGGATTTATACGTTATGACGATGTGATTTATATTTAACATGAGTAGGGCTAAAATATCGGGCTAATAAACTAAATATTATCATAGTAACACATGCTTTTGCAAATATAAACGCATCCAATAAAAAATTTACCAAGTCTTGCCCTTGAGTACTTTTAAATTTAGCATATTACTCCAGAAAGTTTAACGCAGGAAGTCCTACTGTGCATAAGCATTTAGTTGAGCAATTTTGTCTACCCGCGATAATGATCACAAAATCATTATAGCCCGCTTATATAATAACAATTGTGCGTAGGTACATCTCTATACACGTTTCGGTGGTATTCATTTGGTCTACTAGTTTAATATACAATAGAGTAATTTCTTGACCTCGATCTCACATAATGATAACTGATAACGATGCATGTAGGTTATTAGGCTATAATATGCATAATTCGTTTTATAATTTAATTTGAAATATGAAACAGATGTTCATGATAATTATGACGAAGGTTGGAAAATAGTATCAAGACGGAAAAAACCTTTTTATCGTTATCATGGTAAATCTGGAGTTGCTAAAGATACAGAAGGAAACTTTAAGGCTGCTGGGAAGAAAATTCAAATTTTTATTACAAAAATACATTTGATAACTACAGACAAAAATATAACTGATTACATATATAGGAAAACTAAGAAAAGAATAAATTTAGAAGAAGTGTTAGTAAGTCGAGAAAAAGGTTACAAAGCCTTCAAATTTCTTGTCCCAGAACAGAAGTTGTCCACATTCCTCGACGAGAAACTTTGGCCAGAGGGAATACTTTTTAGGAGATTTGTGAATTTTAAATTCTGATGTGGCACGATTAGAAATTTTTCCAGTAATTGTAGAATGGTAGTTAATGATTTGTAAAATATTGTTTTAAGACGATACCAAAATAGCTTCGTGCATTTTTCTATGTACGAAGTTTTCATTGTTTCTTTAGATTGAATGGCTAGAGCTCTAATTTTTAGGTATATGTTTTTTCAATATATGATCTAGGATCGCATCAACTCAGAAACACTATTGAAAAAAGTTTTCTCGATAGAAAATCTTGGCGAAACAACCTCTCAAAATTTTTATTTTTTTCATTTGTCGGTCTATTATCGCGTATTAACTAATGAAATAACTTTAAAAACATAAGTAACTATTATATATAGAAACACGTAAATCAGAATTAAAATATATTTAGTAGATTTTGAGTAGATAGGAAAAGTATCCCTAATTCTTCATTTTCTGTGCCTACTGGCTGTGTTAATATGTACGTGTCGGCGATGATATACGATAATATTGATGTAGGCCCTTAATTGTGCAGTTGTGAAGCGTTCTGTTGATGATATACTTCAGTTAAAATAATTACCAATAATTGTATTTGTTGCTTATGGATATTTATATCCGAAATAAATGATTTATTATTATTATTAATTTCAACCTTCTTCGATTTATTGATAACTAGCTATTGTCCGCAACTTTTTACACCTGGAACTTAGAAAGTACATTGTAACAAATTTTTTAAAAAGCCATCATGTTGAACCACTCTATCTATTAAAAAAACCGCATCGAAATCTGTTACGTAGTTATGAAGATATGAGCTCACATAGGGACACACATACAAAAATAACTACTTTGTTTTGTAATAAGTAAAGTAAAGATTTTATATTGGATTTTAAACACCGCTATTGACGTAAAGTCAGTTCTGATTTCAGTAGTGTTGGTTTTGCATTGATATATCAATCTGCATCAATCAGCTTTGATTTAAGTAGACACACCAGCGTTCACTTTTATTGGCAGTATTCTATTAGCTTTAATCAATTTTCCAATATAACTCGACAAATTAGACCCTATATTCATTTCCGCCCATCATAAACTACATTTAACTTGCACACGTCTTAGAATTAGGATTTCTTAACAAAAATTTATGCTTGTGGTGACGGATCAAGAAAACAAGTGTCACCACCCCCTTTCTCCCGAGAGAGTGCTGTAAGTGCTAAGGGCTATTGTTATCACTTAACATCCTCTGTAAGGGACGAAAAACTTAATAATTAACCCTTAGCCAACATGCCTGGACAACGCGGCACAGTAGACCATAATCCGTATCATAGTGGACGACGCCCGTGCCCTACAGTGCAACGTTAAGCTGGAAAAAGAAAGAGAATAAGCAATTATAAAACGCAAATATAAATACGGAAATAATAACAAAATCTGCTAAATATTAAGTAAAAAGTCATTATGATGTGTGCATTTATAATGCGCGTAAGCATGATTTAGCATTAATAAATTTTAAGCGCTTGTTACATTTCGCGAAATAAGTGCACTAAAACAAGCCTGGTGTAGTGGTCACTGTGGTCAGTGTCATAGACTGGCGGTCAGGACGTCTCAGGTTCGCTTACCGCACAAAGAAAACGCTACTGTGTCTGGAAGAATTTTTCACTATATTAGGTACGTATTTATTGAATACATGGCAAATATATGTACTAATTATATTCGATTCTGGAACCCATACGCCAAGCACAAACCGAAGCTTGGCTCCACAGAACATTGTGTGAAATATCCGTAAAGTAAAAAGAAAATACAATAGCGATCACATCATGCAAAATAAATAAGTAAGGTGAATAAACGGCTATACTCGTAAATACGAGTATGTTGTCTGTGCAATATTAACACTCATAACCAAAAACAACTAGTTTTTTTTAATGCAGGAACTGGCCGTTAATAAATTTGAATTTGATTTTTTTAATTGGCATCGCGTAATAATACACACACACAATAAAATACAATTCGATTTACAAACATCCTCATTTTTGGAATGATTTAAAAAGTATTAGCGACGTCTCACGCGTCGTGTTACTCAATAACCAAGATGGCCTCTTTGTTAAATGACTCTACACTTTCGTAAATAGTATTTAATACAGATTACTATGTATTTATTTACAACGGCCTATCTATCATTATTATCACCCAATAATGGTCAATTAGGACAATAGTGACGGACGGCGTCACCGACATAGTTTATAAATTTCAATTTCTTTTGTTACCTGTGACTTTGACGCGTGGAATTAAAAAAAAAGTTGTTTAAGACTCTCCTAACTCTGCGCTTCTTTTTGACATGAGTTTCCCAGCGTAACACTACGAGTAACACACCTTATTTTGTTTATGTGCCAAGATCTGTACCATCTTATACATAAAATTCACGTGTCATAGTGTTAGTTACCGTACTCCTCCTAAACAGCTTGACCGATTTACATGCATATTCAGTAGGTCTGAGAATCGGACAAATTCTATTTTTCAAACCGCTCCCCCCCACTGACATTTGTATGGCAAAACAACGGCAACATCGTCAGCTAGTCTAATATATAAAATTCACGTGTCACAGTGTTAGTTACCGTACTCCTCCGAAACGGCTTGACCGATTTTTATGAAATTTTACATGCGTATTCAGTAGGTCTGAGAATCGGCCAACATCTATTTTTCAAACTCTTTTTTTTTAGTATGGCAAAACAACGTTTGCCGGGTCAGCTAGTCTTATATATAAAATTCACGTGTCACAGTGTTAGTTACCGTACTCCTCCGAAACGGCTAGACTGATCTTTATGAAATTTTACATGCATATTCAGTAGGTCTGAGAATCGGGCAACATCTATATTTCAATTATTTTTTTTAGTATGGCAAAACAACGTTTATAAAATTTAATAAAAATAAAGTTTTATTCTTGCAAACTTCAAACTTGTACTTTAGAATTAGGTTATTTTCACTACTTAAAACAATTTAGAATTTAATGTTAGTGTTTGCTAATGAATGACACTAATTATCATTTATATAAATTTGTTTTTTTAATTGATAAAATCAGTTATATAAATGGTTTAAGTCATAAATTATCTATTTGCCATGTTATATCATAGTTTTTACTTTTATTTATACCTAATTAAAGTCATGTTAAGGTAATAAAAACGTGCATTAGCGATAATTTTTATAGCCTACATAATTTTGCTCAATTTCATAATGGTATCCGATCTACGCGCACAACTTAACTAAACTAAACTTAAGGGCCTACATCAATATTATCGTATATCATCGCCGACACGTACATAATAACACAGCCAGTAGGCACAGAAAATTAAGAATTAGGGATACTTTTCCTATTTACTCAAAATCTACTAAATATATTTTAATTCTGATTTACGTGTTTCTTTATATAATAGTTACTTATGTTTTTAAAGTTATTTCATTAGTTAATACGCGATAATAGACCGACAAATGAAAAAAATAAAAAATTAAAGAGGTTGTTTCGCTAAGATTTTCTATCGAGAAAACTTTTTTCAATCGCGTTTCTGAGTTTATGCGATCCTAGATCATATATTGAAAAAACATATACTTAAACATTAGAGCTCTAGCCATTCAATCTAAAGAAACAATGAAAACTTCGTACGTAGAAAAATGCACGAAGCTATTTTGGTATCCTCTTAACTAAAAAATGAAAATAACTATGGCGTATTTTGATTAATCGGCTATTATGTTGTGCACATTTATATTAATTAAAATCTTAATGGTCTTATTCATAATTACTTATCGGAGGTTTAAGAGTTTGCTAAAATCGGTTCGCGAAAATTGTCAAAACTTGTTATTCATAATAGTCTTTTTACGCTAAAACGTTTATTATCTCTTCGATAAAATCTTCGTTTATACCTCCGCTGAATCATTATGAATAAGACCGTTAGTCTATAATACACAGTTTTTATAACAAGTTATGCAAATATTTTGTTTTTTAGTCCTAATTGTAAATTTTCAGTATTGTAGTAATTAGTAATTAGTATTGTAAATTTTCAGTATAAATGATAATATTTTTTCTTGCAGGTACTATGCGATCCAGTTACAGAATTATATCATTACAATTTCACAAATATTAGAAAAAACCTAAGAAATCGAGCTGGTGTAAGTATATAAACATCTTAATATTAATCAATACCTTAGAAATGAGTTTAGGAATCATAATATGCTTATTTTAAATCTTAAGAATTGGGAGAGGCCAGCATTTCCTGCAGTGGACGGCAATATGATGGCCCTTATGATATGATGGAGCTTATGGAGGCATTTAAAAACAGACGCACAAAGTTTACAGAGCGCTTTAGTGCCCTAGTACCTAGTGCTAATGGGACCACACGGGAACCACCAGCTATCAAATACAAAAAGAATCATTAAAATCGCTTCGTCCAGTTAATAGCTATGAGGTAACAAACATAAAAAATAAAAGAAATTTATACAGACAAATTGAGAACTCCTCTCCTCTTTTTGAAGTCGGTTATAAATAGATGAAAAGGACCTACAACTATATTTGAACATTCCTAATTTACAAAGCAAAACTGCATAATATTCTCTAACATTCGTGCGGTTTGTTTATTCAAAATATAACCACTTTTACTGATTTAAGGGCACCACAAACGGCATATTACGATATAATAATATAGAATGAAAGAGACAGATTAATGTAGCGAGATGTATCTATACTTATGACGTAACTGACAGATATGTCTGTCCTTTTCTCACCTCGTATTTTTTCTATATACGTCTGTTCCTTTCTCGTTTATTTAATATATCGTAATACATAATATATCGTTTGCGGCGCCATTAGTCACCATGGTGATTGAAAAGTCGGGTCAGGGTTGATTCAAAAAGCAATACGCATCTGAATCCGAAAAATTGTTTTATTTTCAGCTTACTACAATAAAATTAGGACTGTAATGTACGTAAAATTTCTTATCTGATCATTAGCTCATCAGTGTATGTTCGTGTATAAATTAACTTACAAATTACCACATTTGCCTAAAAAAAAATTACTAATTAGAAAAACATGAAGTTTTGCATCTTATTATATACTATATTTCATCATTAAACACCTAAATACTTATAATAGCATAACATAAACGAATTATATTCTGTTACAAACTATTAAACAATCGTTTAACTTCTTCCGTACGACAAGCAACCGTGCCTTGAAACATAATGTTATATTTATTTCAATTGTATACACCAAAGGTCTGGGTTATACAACTGTTATTGTAGATGTATAGTTATATAATAGGTTAATAACTTATTTTATGTATTAGGGCTACGATCATACACCGTGCCTGGTTACAGACATTATTCGCAATCTTTATTGCAATATGTTTGTATGCAATATGTTTGTATGCAACATGTTTCTTTTTTTTACTATTGAACACAGCTTAGTAATGAGTAACAGTGAGTAATGTTGATATTAGATGGTGTACTACTTCCACTTGTTATCTTGTCTACAGATGCTATGCTGACCAGACGTGTTTGCATGTAGTCTAGTTGAGTTTTTCATCTCTTACAGACAATGTTATCTGCTTCTGCGATTAAAATTTAATGAGGTTTTGAGAGCTAGTAATCGATCTAGCAAAGGTTTATTTCAAAAACTTTATTTTCATACAATATTGCTGCTAAAATATAATGGGCATTGTTCATATTTATTTAAAACTCTTAATTCGAAAACCATTTCGGGGAATAGAGTTTCTGATCATGATCCACTAGTTTTTTTGGAAAATTAGTTATATTAACTAAAAATTTTTCAAAAAAGCAAATGAATGATCTCTATTTGCCCTTGAAATAAAGGACTTAAGGATTTATTAATATTTTGCGATTGACTCGCTATGCTTTTACTAAATAAACTAAATTATAATGGAAAAAATGATAACTGGTGGGACTTGAACCCGCGACCTCGGAATGCCGTTCCGTCGCTCTCCCAACTGAGCTATTATGGTCCACGCAAATGTTTACCAAATTTTCCACTACAATAATAAAACTCGCATTGAGATGATTGTAGTGGAAAATTTGGTAAACATTTGCGTGGACCATAATAGCTCAGTTGGGAGAGCGACGGAACGGCATTCCGAGGTCGCGGGTTCAAGTCCCGCTTATGGTTATCATTTTTTCCATTATAATTTAGTTTATTTAGACTTAAGGATTGTTAAGGCGTTCTTAGGGATATATTACTCTGGGGTGGAGTTGAAATTGGTCTAATAAATCAACATGGCAACTTTGAAAAGATGTATTGCAATCTGTCTTAAGTCTATCAGGAAAAGACAATACGGAGACTGCGTACAATGATGACGTCACAACATTTAAAATAATATCTTTAAGTATTTAAAAAAAAAAAATATAAACCGAATATTTCAATAATATTGAAATTGGTTGCTTAAAATAGTCTATATTTTCTAAAAAAAATATAAAAACAGCAGGTCAAAATTATGAACAATTCCAATTAAAAGACGAAGTATTTCGGCTTATGTTAGAAATTAGTTACTTAATTTTAAACAGACCTCAGTCATCCAGCTACTTATTTTAAAAGTAGTAAATTTTAAGCAGTGTGTAAACAACAGTTAATTGAATAATTAGCATAGATTTCGTAATTCTAGTGTTCCCAATAAATTAATTTGTCTGACTGTTTGAAAACTAGTTTTTTAAATAAATGAATGTATTAGTTAAATAAATCGATGTATATGGATGTATACATTTATACAATCGCTTCAATAACATTACAGATTTTATTTTGTCACAAAGAGTCAAAGTTAAATATTTTTATTTCAAACTAGCTGTTGCCCGCGACTCCGTCTGCGTGGAATTTGGAAAATATTTTTCTTTCGCATAAAATGTAGCCTATGTTCTTTCTCAGAGTCTAAAGATTGTCTGTGCCAAATTTCATCAAAATCGGTTGAGCGGTTTAAGCGGGAAAGCGTAACAGACAGACAGAGTTACTTTCGTATTTCTAATATTAGTAGGGATAGATAAGATTCACAAGCTCTTTTGAAACGTCAGAAGCTAGGAACCTGTTCCAAAAATTCACTTTTGGAACAAACGCCTATTTAGAATAACTGACAAGAAACTCCATAGACTTTTTTCTACTCATTGTTATTTTATTTCTTATTTCAATATTTGGCTTCATACTTCCTTGGCTTCATCCACAAAGTTGAAGTATGTTTGATCCTAGCAAATGGCGCTCTATAGTCTTTGCCTACCCCCATGGGAAAAAGGCGTGATGTTATGATGATGATGATGATTTCAATATTTATTTCAAAGTATAGCAAGTGTTTCAATATAAACGATGATTAAAGAAAAATCAGGATTTTCAAGCGTGTTTTTAGTATTTGTACTAAGAAAATTATTTTCATTTAGCGGTTAAATAGATATATTGGGTGTTTACTATGTAGGTATAATAAGTATGTATTTACAAAAGAAAAGTAGTTTATGTATTCTATCCGTATTCTGGTACCCATAACACAAGCATAATAAGCTTAGCATGGGACCAGAGGACGTAGTGTGAAATGTAAAAAAAAAAATTTAAAAAAAAATAAAAGAAAATATAAACTTCCGGCAAAGTAAATATTTAAATGCATTTCTGTGACCTAGCTTCACAGAAGCATGCGCGTGCAAATCTCAATGTCGTTCATTATGAGTAATTTATAAGACTAGGATGTTACGAAAGTAATTAAAAACTAATTGAAAAATTAAAATTTTAATTATTCATTTAAATATTTGTATTGTTAGAAACATTTTTGGTAACCAAATTGACCTCTTTATAGACTAAGATCCAAGCGGTGAAACCTTTTGCGCATTTTGTCAGCGAGTATTTTAATAATTAAATATTTTTCATTTTTAAAGCTAGAATGTATGAAAGAGCACCATCCATAAAACCAATGATATACCAGATGTAGTGTCTATTAGTCTTACTTATAATGACTTATCGGAGGTTTAAACAATAACCTGGCTTAAAACTGGAATTATATTATGTAAATTGCTCGACTTATTCTGATCCATGTTGCGATTGATTGTACGAATATTGTATGCCTTTCCGGGTAAATTGTGCTGAATTTCTAAAATCTTTATGTAAAATCTGATGTACCACAATTTATACAATAAAGAGATTATTATTAACTTTATCGGAGAGATAATAAACATTTTTTTTTAGTATAGCACTATCGTAACAGTAACCTGACCACCTTACTATATTGTAAACCCATATTCTGCAAATAAATAAAACGTTTCTTTTCATTTTATCGTAAAAAAGGTATTATGAATAAAAAAATTTGACAATTTTAGAGAACCGATTTTAGCGAACTTTTAAACCTCCGATAAGTCATTATGAATAAGACCATTTGTTTACATCACTCAGTCGGCTTGAAGCTACTTGCATATCTATGTGTGTGTGAAAATATATCTACGTGTTTATATGATACAGACTATACGTCATATGAAACGTTATAGACGGGCTTTGTGGTCTAGTGGTTCTTATAACGGACTGCCGTTCGCGAGGTCGCGGGTTCGATTCCCACCTCGGACAATAATTTGTGTGATGTTTATAAAATGTCATACAAATGTTTGTCCTGCGTCTGGGTGTTTCTATGTATTATAAGTATGTATTTACAAAAGATAAGTAGTTTATGTATTCTATCCGTATTCTGGTACCCATAACACAAGCATAATAAGCTTTGCTTGGGACCAGAGGACGTTGTGTGAAATCTCCATGAATATTTATTATTATTATTTATTTATTATTATTATTCTATGAAGTACGATTTAGCCACGCTAAAGTTACTTGTACTCAATTTTAAACGTCAACCCACCATCTGGCATGTCTGTGTATAAAACATTATTCAAGAAACTGTACTACACTAAATTACAAATTGTCTGTCATCACCAACGTAAATATATTTTTGAATACTTTTGTTTCTTTTTATATGCAAAGACTAAAAAAAATGAAGTTTCATTGAAATTACTGCTAGAAAGTAAAAAACGTTTTATTGCTTTCATATTAAGTTGTGATATAACGCGTTTATCGTATCTAAGTAGTTCTTTTTCGTGGACTTCTCTAGAAACATATAGATGGAAAGAAATGTACTGTACTAACTTAGTGCTCTATATAAATATACATATCTACCTAGTTTATTTTATGACGACGAACTGCGTGCTCACTGGCACAAAAATGAACGTCGTGAAGTTAGTAACAAACACAGGATAACGCGAAACATAAACAAAAACTTTAACTATATACTTAAATAAATACAAACATACGCGCACACTATTTTTTAAACCTAATAAGTATTTTAAATTAGACATTATTAATCTTTCAATTACGCTAAAGAATTTATTATTTATTACATTCTTTGATGTAAGTGACATACTTTAATTGCAATTACATAAATGTACTTAAGTCATTTGTATAATGTAGATTGTTCGTATTAATTAATGAATCATTATTTTTTTGACTAATTAATACGATTACAATATATCAACTAGATGGCGCTTTGCTTTTATATATCACGACGTACAGCGCCATCTAGTATGTATAAGTTAGAAAATATAAAATTTGTATTTGCTACTCATTACCAGATGGCAGTAGCTGACATAATATTTAATTTTACAAATTCCGCTTACAATTTATTATCCGATAATTTATAATACGAACAAGAGATCGTACACAAAATAGTTTTTAAATGCAGTCGTTTATTTAACTAAAAAATTGCTGGAAAATTGCTGGAAAATTGCTGGAAGGCAAAACATAGTACCTATTTAGTATAGAATTCGAACATATTGTGTTTAGCTGGTGAACTATTTTTCAATCTGGCCTAAGCTGGAAAAGACTAGGATCAAGCGAAATGGAAACTAAGGGGTTACTGAGGCCTCTCTTGCCAGGTCATGATCAGGCTCAAGGCCACCATAGCCCGAGGAGCGAAGAGACACAAAAACTCTATTAATGGTAGTAAATCGTAAGAAATAAGATTACGGAGGAACGGATAGTCATATAACGGTATATCCTAATCACCGCTATAACGGTATATGGCAGGATACTCTTACTTTTATAACACCGTTATACATTGTTTATTATGATGCACTTGAATTTAATATTGTGAGAATTGTCTGATGGGTTAAAAAATCATTAGTGGGATTGCTAATTAAAATTTTGCAATTAGCTGATCTGTTTGGGTTTGCGTGTAATAGAAACCGTGCATTATTTTTTAATCTTATTCTTAAAGTGAAGTCTTGGTTCGCACTATTTATTTATTTATATTTGGGAAACAAACAGATATAATATGATACATAATAAAAACATAAATAGAATTAACATTATCCAAAAGCAGCTTCCACAGATATGTCTACAAACAGCGCCAGTTATTAACAAAAAATAATACATGAATGTGACAAAAATAAAAATTAAAAGTTAAAAGTGTATGTATGTGTATCTAAGAAGTGAGCATGTAGTCCTTTGCTACACTATGCATTCTGGTTTTTATTTATTCTGGTATAGTGGTTATTGGCCCACCTGGTGACGGATTTAGAATACCAGTAAAGCCCTTGTAAAGGCCAGCTAAGGAATATTGTACACAGATAACATCTTCAGTGAGCGGCGGAAAAACACAATAATACACCCTGTGCTAACATGCCTAGTCAGCGCAGGCCATGATCCCTCCCAAAGTGAAGAAGGCCCGTGCCCAACACTGGGAAGTTATGGCGTGGATAGAGATTGTACCTATTTTTTGTTTTAGACTAAAAGTCTCAAAAATGTTTCTGTGATTACAAAAGTTACTGTTCATTTAAACAACAAAATTTATTTTATTATTTAGTTAAAACTCTGTCTTTCGTCCTGGCATGTGGATACAGAACTTAGCGCGAATCCACACGGACACATTCCCGCCTATAATTGAGTTATATTTTCAAAGCCTGTCGTGTTCACAACAACAAATAACCGAAGCCTATTAATATGCTTTTTTATTTATAAATAATACACTATAAGTGTCACCATCCATGTCATAATGCCTTTCACACTGTCAATGTGTGAGTGCGCAAGAATATCCTTCTTTGTCAATGTGTGCGAGAGAAAGGCATAACTTGAGAAATTTCACAACGGACGAGATTATTTGATACTTATATAGTTTAGGGCCTGTTATTACAAACCAATAAATTCGATCGAAAATAAAGATCCATCAACATCTAATACTGTCGTCGTTAATTACATAACATTTTATTTCAGTTTTCTTGCAGCTCTACGTTATTGATATTGTTTCAAAGTTCTATTAACAATCTTTGTCGTAGGTACATTATTTAAAGCATAATGCACAAATTCCAAGCGTACGAAGTCGTCGGGCAATAGCTAGTCTTCTATATTTGTTATGCTTACAAACAGACTACGCAATCCTACTCTCAAATCACACTATCCTTGCATTTAGAACGACTCTAAAAAGTAGTAAAGAAATAACAAAATAGATAGAAATAACGAACATTAGAATAATGCCTAATATTTTCTAACACTTCCGCGGCTCATTCGTTAAAATAAAACTACTTTTTACGGATTTAGACGCGTATATTTGTTTTAAATTTTGGCCCGACGTTTCGGAGACTCTGCAGTCACCATGGTCACGGGTGAGACTGAGCTGTAATGTGTCTTCTACGATCAGTTATTACAGGGTTTACCCTTGGTGGGGCCCCGTATAAAAATTTATATGGGGGCCCTTATGAAGTGTAAAGATTTCTCACAAAAGAAAAAAAAATCTGTGCATAAAATTAGTGGAATAAAAAAAATGGAAATCATTTATTTATTTTTGCTTTCGCACGTTGGGGGCCCCGTGGACTGGGGGCCCGTATAATTGATACGGCTGATACGGCGGTAACTACGCCCCTGTTTACCATAAACTATATCATATTACACTGTGCTCAGACTACATAAAATTAATAACATTATTTTAGTTTCTAAATACATGAGTCAAAGAAAATTATTTATTTATTAACTTTATGTTGACAAAATTTAAAACAAATATACGCGTCTAAATCCGTAAAAAGTAGTTTTAATTAAACGAAATAGAATAATGCCATTATTATTTTAAATATAAAAAGTATTCTTCGAAATGCATTTTAGGAATCTAGGACAGTTGTTTTTTTTAATGGCAAAAAATTTGGCGTTATTACTTGTTATAAACTAGCCTTCTTATGTTTATAAAACAGCCTCACTTATGAAGAATTAGGCTTTTTATATTTTTAGGATCGGGCCACTGCTTTCGGAAAATTTACAAACATATAACATGTAATAGTCTATTAATATAGTAGGTATAGTAAAATTTGAGTTATGAAGAAGCGAAATATCCTTAATAAATCTTAGCTCGTAAATTTGTCGAGTACAAACAATGAATATTTTAGAATCTATTTAATGCTTACATTAATGTAAGTACTATTAGTATGATGTAAGTGTTGTTTAAAAATGATAATCACTATTTATATAAGCATAGTGACAACAGAACTTATGTAACATTAACGTGAGCAGCTTAAAATTGATATTTATCAAAGTACATTATAAAATTACGTATTTTATAGATGTTATGTTGGTCATTCTGGTCACAAGACAATGGACGAAAGATGGATTGATGAGGCGGAGATGCGAACGCTGAGATAAATGTGCAGTGTCACACGAATGGACTAAAGTATTATAGAATACTAGCTGTTGCCCGCAACTCCGTACGCGTGGAATTTAGAAAACTTTTCCCGTCTTTGCAACATTTTTCACTACTGCTTCGCCCCTATTTTTCGCAGCATGATGTTATATAGCCTATAGCCTTCCTCGATAAATGTACTATCCAACACTGAAAGAATTTTTCAAATCAGACCAGTGGTTCTTGAGATTAGCGTGTTCAAACAAACAAACTCTTCAGCTTTATAATATTACTAGCTGACCCGGCAAACGTTGTTTTGACAATCCAAAAAAAAAAGGTTTGAAAAATAGATGTTGGCCGATTCTCAGACCTACTGAATATGCATATAAAATTTGGTAAAAATCGGTCAAGCCGTTTCGGAGGAGTACGGTAACTAACACTGTGACACGTGAATTTTATATATAAGACTAGCTGTCCCGGCAAACGTTGTTTTGCCAAACTAAAAAAAAAAGGTTTGAAAAATAGATGTTGGCCGATTCTCAGACCTACTGAATATGTATGTAAAATTTGAGAAGAATCGGTCAAGCCGTTTTGGAGGAGTACGGTAACTAACACTGTGACACGTGAATTTTATATATTAGATAAAGTATAGACTAGCTGGCCCGGCAAACGTTGTTATACCACACAAATTTCAGGGGTGGACAACCCTTATCACTTAGAAAAATAGATAGTAGCAGATTCGCAGACCTACTGAATATGCATATAAAATTTCATATAAATCGGTCAAGCCGTTTCGGAGGAGTATGGGAACGAACATTGTGACACGAAAATTTTATATATTAGATTTTTACGTATTTAATACATCCTTAGTAGTATCGAAAAACATATACGAAATTTAAAATTCTACGCGTACGGAGTCTCGGGAATCAGCTAGTCTTTAATATAATCAGAAATTTTATAATACCCTTTTTTTACGTGATTTAGTTGTAATGAATTTTTTAAATTTAGAATTATTTAATACTCTTACATCTTTATGGAGTTTAATATAAAAACGTATACAATGACCCCCATGAAAGAGTTACATATTTTGTGGAGACGGGTTACATGCATTACAAGATTGTGTTTATGCCTTGTATTAACATTATGGTGGTCCCTTTTTTTGTAAAATTATGAATATTTTTATGAACATGCAATAAATTTTCATATATAATATACATATTGTGAAGCGACCGTTAAAATTTGTATGTCTTTGAATTTCTCCCGTAAAGAATCTCGAGGACCTAGGTTATACATGCGCGTCTGACATGATCTTGTAAACATACCATCATTTTTGACACAGAAGTATCTCAATATACGCCAGGTCATATATTTTGTAAGAATAACCTCGTCACGGTTTAGTAATATTAATTAAAACCTAGGTTAACCTCAAAATGTACAACATTTAATATTTTTATTCTTACTTAACACTATCTGCGTTGCTTGAAATTATGAAAGGTTACAGGTTTGTTTGTATTGAACGACTCAAAAAAGTCTTTATAATAGGTAGAGTAAGTTCGAAGAAGTGCAGGTTTAAAAAGTGTTGTATGAAATTTAAAAATAAATAAGATTAGATGATTCATTGAATCAATGAGAACTTTCATTCAAAAGCCTACATTATTATAGTGATATTATTATATTTACTTCATTTAAATTATTTAATATACATGTTAAAACAATTCAGTTGATCTGACGAACTTCACACCGTCCGTCATTTTTTGGAAAAATAATCTTTTCTTTGATTTTTCTTCTACACAAACCTAGTTCTGAAATTAAATAATTAACAAAAAATATTCGATTCTATTCAGTCATTCATACATGTTAACACTTCATTATTCTAGAATCGAGTAATACACTGTGTAATAAACATGGACAACAATAAGGACAATAAAACGAAAATTTTTGTAACGAAAAGTTAATGTTTAAGAAAATAAAATAAGCCCACAATTACAATTTATTGAGCAACTGTAAATTGGTATCAAGTGGACGACTCTTCGAAGTCGCTTCACTTGCCGTGAGTCGAGGCACGTCAGCACACGCATCAAAGAAAGTTCTGGCTTTCTATCAACCGAGATATTTTCGAACGGAATTTATAAAATAAATTTTATTTGGAAAGCATTTCCGAACGGAAACTATCATTTTATTTTTATTTTTTAATCGAGTGTTAACAAGTTTATGTGAAGAAAGTGAATTTAAATGTGGAATGTGTTTGTTTGACTGGTGGGATTTTAATAGTGAAATTCTGTAAAGAATTTTTTTAATTTGGAACTTAAAAAGTTTGTCTTTGAATCTCTCAAAATGGATTTAAGGTAATTATTCACAATCTATTTTCCTATCTACTTTTGTTAAAGAAGTTCCAATCTTCTTGAATGGGACCGGTTTAATTTCTCCAAACAAGCCGGTGCGTCTAGAATGCCGTTGATCTATGGAAATTAATATGTTTTAAACAGTAAAAAGCTTTCTTTTTATATCCAGCCAGTGATTAAATAACTTTTAAGTTAGGACCGACGGTCTTTTGTTTTTTTTTTCTTTAGTTGCGTAAATTATCAAATGTCAGTATTTAGATTTCATTCCTGTATTTTTTTTTTTCAAAACAGTAAAGGGCGATCCTTTTTGAGTATTAAGCACGTTTAGGTTACATTTCATAAAAAAAATATGTATATGAGGATATAACGTTCAAAGTAAAAGATTAATAACTCCTTATTTCCCGATCAAGATTTATTTCATACAAATTCTTAACAGCTTATTGAATAAGTCAAGAATAATTGGAATTACAATAAGATCAAGAAAAAACGGGGTCAAGTGAGAAAAGGACTTTCTGCCGATTGAAAATCAAGCAGACAAGACAACACATTTATAAACGTCGTCTAGCACGATTGACAGCGCAACGAATATTTAAAATAATAGCAGGAGAATCAATTATGATGATGAGCATTTGTTTTATAGCATTATCTGATATACCCAAATAAACTGAAATTTACAGCTCTCTAGTTATCACTGTTCCAGAGATATAGCAAGGTGACAGACAGACGGACATACAGCGAAGTCTCAGTAATAGTGTCCGTTTTATCTTTTGGCACAGAACCCTAACAAACCGGTTTTGGTTAGGGGGGATCTAACTGAAACCTATATATTTAGCCACGCATTATTGCCTTGAACAAAAATTACAATGAAATAACTTAATTTTGATTATTTACTTATTATAAAACAAAGTTGTTATTTTTGTATGTATTTCTCTATGTGAGCTTATATTTTGGAAGCTACGCAACGGATTTTGATGCGGTTTTTTCAATAGCTAGAGACCTCTCTAGCTAATAAAAAAAACCACATCAAAATCCTTTATACAAATTATACAAAAAAGCTTTTCAACCTTTAAGAGTATGACTTTTTTGTATAATTTGTATAACGGATTTAGGGTTCGTTTTCTAAATTCCACACGTACGTAGTTGCGGGCAACAACTAGTTTTGTTTATAATTATATTATAATTATCTTGAAATTACTATTTTTCTTGTAACACAATTTAACAAACACAATTTAACAAAATTTGAATTTCATAATTGTGAAGTATGTCACAGACTTTATGCAATATAATTACTTAGCGTGTAATTTTTGCACATTATTTAATTAAAATTTATGACGTTTCATATTAAATAAATCTAAAACAAAAAAATATGAAGTAATTTTTAAATTATTTCACTTTTGTGCGAAGCAAAGCAAGAGTGAACGTTTTAATTTTGGATAGTATTTTTTTAATTATTAATTTTTTTACTTTTATTTAGTATCTGAATTGAAATAGACGTAGCGTCAGTTTGAAAAAAGTGTATTAAAGAAATATCAAAAATCGTCAACAAAATACTCAATCGTGCATTTTTCATATCCGAAGACCATTAAACTGTGAATTTATTAATAAAAAAGTTATTGAATAACGTGATTGTTTTGAAAAAAGATATAAAAAAGTGAATTTTATCGAAAACTGTATCAAGTGACGTCACAATTTGACATTAAACTCTAACCCCCTTATTACAAAACGCGGCTCAACGTTAAACCCAGGTTTAACAAAATTTATTTACGAGGAAATGGATAGTTAGACCCGCTCTGACACTAGTTTGGCGTCGGTTTAAGACTAAGGTCGTTGTTAGATCTAGGATTTGAGAAAAATCTGCTTGAAATGCGCAATTGAAGTGTTTAAAAACCAGGCTTAAACTGTGGCTTAAACTTAGTCCACGTTTTGTAATAAGGCGGTGAAAAGACCTCACTAGAGAAAAGAAAAATGGCGATTTGTGAAATTTATACAATAGCAGTGCAATAGTTAGTTGTTAATATTACCGCTACCCCATAGTACGTGCTTAAGTAAAACATATCACCTGCGAATCGATAGGTAAGATATACATTTTTAAATATATCTACTTAGTTAATTAGGGCTCATTGTAGGGTCCTTTATTAATACTAAAACAATAAAGCTGAAGAATTTGTTTGTTTGAACCCGCTAATCTCAGGAACTACTAGTTTGAATTGAAAAATTCTTTCAGTGTTGGATAGTCTATTTAACGAAGAAGGCTAAATGCTATGTAACATCACGCTGCGACCTATATAAGAGCAAACCATTAGTCAAAAATGTTGCAAAAACGGGGAAATATTTCTAAATTCTACGTGTCCCGCGAACAGCATTTTTTTTATTTCAAAGGTTATCTTCTGTTCTTCTCCATAGGAACAATCAGTTACTTTCGACTTTTTTAAAAACGCTTGAAAACAAGCCTTCTTAAAATAAACATCTAGTGAATTAATAAATTAAATTATGGTGGAAAAAGTGATTGCCGCAAGCGGGACTTGAACTCACGACCTCGGAATACCGTTCCGAAGCTCTTCCAACTGAGCTTATTGCGGTCATGCTTGTAGCAATCAAATTAACCACCACAATCGTCACTCGATTGAGTTTGGTATTTCTACGTAAACACTCTAATAAAAGCAATAATATAAACTCAATCGAGTTTGTTGTTGAGAATTTCTTATGAAAACCCTATGCTAAATATACTGCTTCCATTTCTCCCCAGTGCATTAACGTTCCACAGCTGGGCAGGGGCCTCCTCCACTTTGGTAGCGAGTTTGGTCTACTGTGCCGCGCTGACCACGCGTGTTGGCACAGGGTTTAGTTTCGAGTTCTCCGTCTCTCACAGTACACATTAACTGCGTATATTGTTCCTTAGGTGGCTCTCACAGCACCCTGAGAAAGAAGACTCCGGTAACACTTGTATTCTTAATCCGTCACCACACGTACAATACAATCTGTACTGCGTCCATTAACGTATTCCAATCTTTACATTAGTTAGCTGTTGTGGGAGTTAAATAAATAAATATTTACGGACATTTCACACAACGTCCTCTGGTCCCAAGTTAAGGTTCTACGCTTGTTTTATGGGTACCAGAATACGGATATACTACATAAACTACTTTTCTTCTGTAAATACATACTCATATTACATAGAAAATACCCAGACGCAGTAAAAACATTTGTATGACAGTTATGAATATCACACAAATGATTGTCCCAAGCGGGAATCGAACCCGTGACCTCGTGAACGGCAGTCTATTACATGAACTTCTCCACCACAAAGCCCGTCAAAGTTGGTTACGGAATAATCTTTACAGCATCACATTATACTATTATGATGTAAATTGCAATATTTAATGGTGATGACAACATCAGAAGTTACACCAGAACATCTTTACGATGGGATTGTTCATAATTGTTGACCTGCTGTTTTATATTTTTTTTAGAAAATGTAGACTATTTTAAGCAACAAATTTCAATATTATTGAAATATATAGAATTTTAAAAAAATACTTAAAAACATTATTTTAAATGTTGTGACGTCATCGTTGTACGCAGTCTCCGTATTGCCTTTTCCTGATAGACTTAAGACAGATTGCAATACATCTTTTCAAAGTTGCCAAGTTAATATGTATAATAGACCAATTTCAACTCCACCACAAAGTAGTATATCCATAATAACGCCTTCATATTTTAAGTCATTCATTTCAGGAGCAAATAGAGATCATTTGCTTTTTAGGGTTCCGTACCCAAAGGGTAAAAACGGGACCCTATTACTGAGACTTCGCTGTCCGTCCGTCCGTCCGTCCGTGCGTCCGTCCGTCCGTCCGTCCGTCTGTCACCAGGCTGTATCTCAAGAACGGTGATAGCTAGACAGTTGAAATTTTCACAGATGATGTATTTCTATTGCCGCTATAACAACAAATACTAAAAATAAAATAAAATAAATATTTAAGGGGGGCTCCCATACAACAAACATGATTTTTTTACCGTTTCTTGCTCGATACTAATAACGTTGCCTTATGTTGCATAGATAATGGTACGGAACCCTTCGTGCGCGAGTCCAACTCGCACTTGACCATTTTTTAGGAAAAATAATCGTTAATATAGCAAATTTTCCGAAAAATGTTAATGGATCACAATCTGAAACTCTATTCCCACTTTAACACTTTGGTACGGTACCCTAAAAAACAGGGCCGGTAAAACTGCCGGCAAAAGTATTTTAACTAGTATTAAGTATATTTTGAGACGTATGGAATTCTTTAGAGGAGGCCTTCGCCTTCACTTTAGGAGGGGTTCATGCAAACAAACTTCCTTAAATAATTAAATATTTTGTATATTTTACGCTCGCATGAAATAAAAGGTTTTTTATTTATTTATTTAAGTATATTTTAATGTTCAGGCAAAGATTTTTATCAAACTATCCATTTATTTAAAAGCAAGTTACTATAAACATAATATTTTAGCACTTACTGATGTTTCCGTTAATAAATAGACATCTACATTTACTATTTTTGCTTATTACAGAATAAAGTCGTAATTTTTGTGCGTATGTCCCTATGTATGATTGTGTATATGTATTGTGTGTGTATGTATGATTGTATCTTCAAAACAACGCAACAGATCTTGATGCAGTGAATAATTCTCTCTGTGATAGATAGTACATTTATCGATGGAGGCTATATAAAGTCAACCAAAAAAAAAGCATCAGTAAAAATTGTTGCAAAAACAGGGTAAAGTTTCTAAATTACACGCGTCCGAATTCGCGGACTACAGATAGTTTAAAATAAATAATAGTTTAAAAAAACTAAAAAACACGCTTTATTTAATCGAATTATTGCATTGTCATCGGTCTTTGACAGGTGTGCAAAATTTGAATAGAATCTGACCGTTTAAAGTGGGTCAAAATAGCGTCCAAAGGAGTCGGTTACAAACATACAAACAAACATACAAGTGAAGCTAATATAAAACGTGTAATAAAACTACAAATATTATGAAATTAATGCATTAGACTTACACTAATTGTCTAAGGTTATTAACATTTTAATGCGTAGCAAGCTGTAGAGTTTGGGGAAAGTTTAGATAGTCAAAGAGCTGTATTACGTCAGAAGATATGTACCAATGTTCACGCAGACCGATTAGAGAGGAGCAAGGAACAAGAGTAAATACAGTGATCACGAATAGTAGAGAAAGATCCTGCTTCAAATTTCTGTCCTCTAGTCATAGTAAAGATCTTCGATCCACGG
The DNA here is from genome assembly GCA_916999025.1 of Orgyia antiqua. Taxonomy (NCBI): domain Eukaryota; kingdom Metazoa; phylum Arthropoda; class Insecta; order Lepidoptera; family Erebidae; genus Orgyia; species Orgyia antiqua. Next base: position 27,303,039 of record OU779869.1, read on the forward strand.
ATACCCTATTCTGCTCTGTCCAAAACATTCCTCAGATATAGTATCAGTTCTTCGTTTCTTGTTCGTTCGACACAACTTTGGAACCTATTTATTACCTCTCGACATCAGGATATCAAAAAGTCGTTTCATCTTTAAACGCAAAGTGTGCGAATATCTTCGCAATGAAACAGCAGATACAACGCAAAGACAACGATAAACTCTTATTTAATTTAAGTAATTATTTGTAGGTATGTGTAATGTATGTAGGTATGTGTATCTATATCTGTGTATATGTATATTTGTGTATTATATAGATTTTATGTATGAATATGTGTGTATGTATTTGTATGTTTATAAATTTGTTAAGTACATTTATATATAAATGATTTTTATAGTATAGTCTTCATTTTCCTATTACCAACTCTAGTTATTGCACCTGCAGAGAATGCTTTTAGCATTAAGGTCCGCCTTTGTACAATAATGTGCATAAAGTTAATAAATAAATAAATAAATAAGATCAGAGAAAAGATGGATGGACTATGTGAGAGACGATATGAAACAAAAAGGAGTTGATGAGAATATGACGGCTGATAGCTTCAGCTATTTAATAATAGTATAGTATAAATGTATAGATCATTCCTCCTTATTCCACTGCTTTATAACAACCAAGACTTTTGATCTTGTTTGAATATGTAATTTCATAAATTAAAAACGGTGGACAAAATGATTACCGCAAACGGTAAGCAAAGCAATCTTGATAGATGGCGTTGCACGTAGAAATACGATATAAACTCAATCGAGTGAGGATTGCGGTGGCCTAATTGATCACTGAAAAGCACGAGCGCAATAAGCTTAGTTGGCAGAGCTCCGGAACGGTATTCCGAGGTCGTGGGTTCAAGTCCCGCTTGCGGTAATCACTTTTTCCATCGTAATTTAATTTATTATGTAAAAGCATAGCATGTCAATTGCAAAATTAATAAATTACTTTATGTAATTTCATCCAAAAATGTTCACCAAAAACTTTAATACCTAAAGATAAAATCTCTTCGTAATAGTTTTACGACAAAGATTTCTAATAAAAAAACATAAAAGCTAATGATCATATATGTTGACAGAGGCCTATGTATTCGTGTTACGTGGTAGCAAAGAACCTACTGACACAGATGGTATGTTGACCTACCCAGATAATAGCTACTATTGCAAAAACTTTAGTAATAATAGCTAAACGGCCTTGAATACCTTTAATAAGATAATAATTGAACATAATTGCGCATAGATCAAATTAACGTTTAAAATTAACTGGAGTTGGATACGCATTCGAAGTATTCCGTACTTTTATTATATTTGTTACTGTTGCCAGCGATTATGTAGGTACACGTGGAATTTAGAAAATTTACCCTGATTATACAAAATTTTTCTCTAATACTTCACTCCTTATAGTCGCAGCGTGATGTTATATAGGCTGTAGCCTTCCGCAATAAATGTACTACCCAACACTGACAGTTTTTTTTTGTTAAATAAATATTCATGGACATTTCACATAGCGTCCTCTGTTCCCAAGCTAAGCTTATATGCTTGTGTTATGGGTACCAGATTATGGATAGAATACATGTACTACTTTTCTTTTGTAAATACATACTTATAATACATAGAAACACCCAGACGCAGTACAAACATTTGTATAACAATTGGAAAAATCAAACAAATGATTGTCCCGAGCGGGAATCGAACCCGCGACCACTTGATTGGCAGTCCGTTTTTTATTCTATACTTCTATATAATTTGGAAACTTATCATATTAAAGTAATTTATTAATTTTACAATTGATATGCTATGCTTTTACTTAATAAGTCCCGCTTGCGGTAATCACTTTTTCCACCATAATTCAATTTATTAAACTTATCATATTTTCTCTTTGATAAGACTATTTAAATGATAAAATATTTAATTTTTAAAATATTAATTTATAAAATATTAAAAATAATAAAAGAGAAAACAATAGAGGATATCGTATTTGCCACCGCAAAGGTCATTTGCTTTCACAATCTGGTTTTAAGTGCAACTCTAAGTTTAGGTAAAGTAAACATTAGTTGAAGTAAGACTATGTGAATCACTCGCTATTCAAATACGGGTAAAAAGGAATGGCGCTTCGTATCAGACTGCAAGCCGGAAATTACAACAAATGTTACAAGTATTAAGAATAAAAACTAAAAATACAAGGTTCGGAAAATCCTTTATTTTCTTAGGTTTTCTTACTGAAATGATAAAACTGTGACTTCACTGTCCCATCTGTCATCAAACTGTATCTGATAAACGGTGATAGCTAGATGATGGATAGATGAATGAATTTAAACTATAAAATAAAACTTCTTCTGTATCGCAGAATGTCTTTCTATTTCGCTACGTTGATTTCCAATAATATGTTTGTTTAGTCTAGCACATCCAATTATGCACTACATTACACTACGTTCATACATTATTATCAATAGAGTTACAAACAGAGACAGGGTGCAGAAAAAATACAAAAACATGTAATTTGATAAATTGAGAGAAATGTATACAATAAGCGTTATGATAGAGAGGTTCAGAGATATACCAGATGGTGATTGACATTTAAAATTGATGGCAAGTAACTTTAGCCTGGCTAAATCGTACTTCAAAGAATATTGACGTTTCATATGAAGTAAAGCCTGTATTATAGACACACATAGACACATTTTCACGCACACATGATATGTCAGTGGCTTCAAGCCGGCTGCGAGATGTAGCTCATGTAGCAATAGATACTAAATCTGGTAACTCTATGAAGAGGTCTTTGTGGCAGAAAGTCCTTGCCAGAAAGTGCTTGTCCTTCCCGTTTTTCCTACATTTTCCATCTGCTGCTATTGGTCGCAGCGTGATGTTATATAGCCTATAAGCCTTCCTCAATAAAATGTACTATCCAACACTGAAAGATTTTTTCAAATCGGACCAGTGCTTCCTGAGATTAGCGCGCTCAAACAAACAAACTCATAAAAATTCCAAATCATCAAATATTAGTATAGAGTATAGATTTCAAGAAAGACTAAAATAAAATATAAACCACTGAACTGGAGTTCCCACAGCTAAGACTCTTATGCTTCCGCTCAAGCGTAGTCAAGCGATAAGTAACAGTAGTTGAAACGGACTATATTTCCGTTCACGTTTATGTAAAAAAAAAGCAGCGACCCAAGATTTTAATCACGTCAAACATTTAAACTAGATCAATCAATAACAAAAAATAAAGCAGGGCTTTAAACTACAAATAACGTATTTTCGCATTTAGGATGATTTCAATGTCGAACAGATGGATGAATTATCCACTTTTTTCCATGGAGGTAGGCAGACACTATTAAGCGTTATCAGCTACGTTCCAAACACACTTCCTTGGCTTCTCTTACGCTCATACATCTGATCATACATGCCGACGGTTGTAAGTGCTACACACTTGACCCTTTTGAAGGATATCGACGATCACATCAGAGTATATTTTTCGCGGACGTGGACATTTTCTGCCAGCATTTCTACTTACTCATGATTACACGCATGCTATGGCAAGAAACTTAAAGTAAATCATTAATAAAGTTTTGTATAAACTAATATAGAAAACAAAGACAAAGCTGTCCGAAAAAATAAAGAGACGCGAATTATTTAACTTGTATTTGAGACTTGTGTAACATCTGCATCACGACGCGCATTCAAACCAAAATTAGTCTTGTCAATAGAAACTAAGAGTATCGTCCGTAATATAAAATTACGACGTAACACGCATTGGATGGATAGTTGAATAGCCACTGAACTGACAAAACAAAACTATCAGTACTTTCTCCATTTGAGGACGGACAACGATATACCAATCTATTACGACATTACGTCAAAGCAGCACTTAGTACACTTAACTTCGACACATACCGGGCAAGCTACCTGCTGAGGACAAAGATCCATACAAAATAGTTTCGAGCGTGATAAACACAGATATCTACACTGCGTCTGGGTGGTTTCTATATACGTAATTGAAAAAATAAGTATGAATAATATCTGTTACCTGATACTCATAGAATGTAAACCGTATAAAATAGCAGAGGAAAATCAAGGTTATTTTTATATCCACTCACATATAGACATCCATCAGTCAAGCGGACAGCTTTGGAAGCTCCAATTTGGATAAACATAATCATTCTGTACTCCCAAAGAGATAAAAGGAAGCTAAAAATTGCTGCTTTCTTTACTTACGGAAATAAACTGAGCACTATGAGAACATTTTATTAATTGCATCATTCTTGCACATAGAATCAAATTGGGAATCAACCTTAACACATTCGCAAAACAAATTCAACTCAATTTGTAGTTAGAAACATTATTCCACATATTCGCCTATGTGGAAGGCCAATAAAATCAGAATGTGAACGCCCCAAGTGGCACGTAGATAGCTGTTAATGGAGTCGGTGTTCCACTTAGAACAGCTATCGTTCCAAATAAAGTTCGCAATAAAATCTACTAAGAATTAATGAGTTTGTTTATCAATCACAACATGTGTGACTATACGAAATTATTTAATGTGTTTGCTGTGCTGCAAGTGGAAGTAGATAGGTTACGTATAGTTTGGTATTGAAACAACGTTATATAATCTATAGATACTAGCAATTAGAAGGCGGAAGCCATGTTTGTAGTGAAAGTGTTACGGTCACCATTAACTACATCTTCAAATAGGTCAAGGGAACCCATTACCAATCCTGTTACTGAATACTGAACATGGATTATCCAAGTAAAATGTAAATTAAAGTTTCTGGTACTTTTGTGAATGTTAATCAATATTTATTTTTCTTTGACGATCACGGATGATTATAATAGGCATGTTTGTCGTCAATTATCAACGAGTAGCTTACTGCAATCCACCGTTGACCACTAAACTCTCTTAATTGTCGCCAAATTACACAAGTGTAGCCTTTGTGGTCATCATTACAATACTATGTTTATGAATGAAAGTAAATAACGTTTCGGGAAATATACTCCAAAATATATGAAATACCAATGATAGCATCCATCAGATTTAAATGTTTAACGAATAGAAATTAAACACACAAATTCAAGCACAGATGACAGAACTGCTACTTATGCTACAACAAAATCAGCCTCAAAGATGTAAAATTTGTTATTCTAGTTCTAAAAGTTAAGCCTTCATGTTATGTAAGAACTAAAACAGACGGCCCGCATCTAAAACCGTTAAAAAATTTGCATAACTCGAGGTCAGGCGCTAGTATAGATATCAAAATTATTCGGGTTGTGTCACGTTGCACGCAGAACATAATACGGTACATTGGCACCGTTAACAACAAACTTGATTTGATTCTTAATAAAAAATTTGGTTTTAGTTAATCATAACTTGTCCATTACGTTAATTAATATTACGGTTAAAATATCACTGGAGTTCTTTTTAAAAACAAAGCCTCTGAACCAAAGTTTTAGAATTATTAATTGGCTTCGGAGTACCATTAAGAATTTAAGAACCACTAACCATTGCCCACATACTTTGTATGCGTGGAATTTAGTAACAAAACCTAAACGAATTATAATACAAAAAATAGTCCTCTTGAATTACTCTATCTATTAAAAAGACTAAATCAAAATCCGTGGCATAATCTTAAAGATATAAGCTCACATAGGGACATAGATACATACAAAAATAATGACTTTGTTTTATAATAAGTCAAGGCAAGATTAACACAATACCATTAACAATTTAAAACTTAAGAATAATTTTTGTATCATCAAGAAGAATTAATCCAGTTTCAATAATATTGGATTGTTTGTACTAAAGTAATTTATTAATTTTGCAATTACTTAATGAATTAAATGATGAAAAAATAATGTAAATAATTTGGTTAAAAATTTCTAAATTCCACGCGGACGGAGTCGCGGGCAACAGCTAGTTAATCTATAACCACATAATTTATATATTTTTTTTAATTTTAGGTCAAGTACAAAACAAGTGTGTAACATACCTAGATTTAGATTCGTATATTTGCAGAGGAAGTAGAATCAGAAGGTCTTTAATGTAGGTTTTAAGTTTATCAGACTACTGGTTTAAGATTTAATTAGCTTACTTTTCAACTTAATTAATTAAATGATTCAAGAAATCTATAAACATAGTCACCGATTTGGCAAAACTGTTTTTGCTAAATTCATGAAACATAGATAAACGAGCCAGTACATTTTAGAGGCAAAACCGTATACAAATTACTAGTAGCGACTTCGTACGCGTAGAAATTAAATAAAAAAATTGGTCAAGTGCGAGTCGGACTCGCGCACGAAGGGTTCCGTACCATTATCTATGCAACATAAGGCAACGTTATTAGTATCGAGCAAGAAACGGTAAAAAAATCATGTTTGTTGTATGGGAGCCCCCCTTAAATATTTATTTTATTTTATTTTTAGTATTTGTTGTTATAGCGGCAATAGAAATACATCATCTGTGAAAATTTCAACTGTCTAGCTATCACCGTTCTTGAGATACAGCCTGGTGACAGACGGACGGACGGACGGACGGACGGACGGACGGACGGACGGACGGACGGACAGCGAAGTCTCAGTAATAGGGTCCCGTTTTTACCCTTTGGGTACGGAACCCTAAAAATTAGTCAAGTGCGAGTCGGACTCGCGCACGAAGGGTTCCGTACCATTATTTATGCAACATAAGGCACGTTATTAATAAATGAGCAAACAACACACACAATACTTAATTAATCACGTTTGTTGTATGAGAGCAAGAAACGGTAAAAAAATCATGTTTGTTGTATAGGAGCCCCCCTTAAATATTTATTTTATTTTTAGTATTTGTTGTTATAGCGGCAATAGAAATACATCATCTGTGAAAATTTCAACTCTCTAGCTATCACCGTTCTTGAGATACAGCCTGGTGACAGGCGGACGGACGGACGGACGGACGGACAGCGAAGTCTCAGTAATAGGGTCCCGTTTTTACCCTTTGGGTACGGAACCCTAAAAACATCCCCATTTTTGCAACATTTTTCACTGATATTTCGCTCCGGCTTCGGTCGCTTCGTGATGTTATAAGACTTCCTTGATAAATGTACTATGCAAAACTAAAAGAATTTTTCAAATCGGACCACTAATTCTTCAGATTAGCGCGTTCAAACAAAAAACCTCTTCAGGTTTATAATATTATTTTTAGGGTTCCGTACCCAGTATCTCAAGAACGGTGATAGCTAGACAGTTGAAATTTTCACAGATGATGTATTTCTATTGCCGCTATAACAACAAATACTAAAAATAAAATAAAATAAATATTTAAGGGGGGCTCCCATACAACAAACATGATTTTTAGGGTTCCGTACGCAGTATCTCAAGAACGGTGATAGCTAGACAGTTGAAATTTTCACAGATGATGTATTTCTATTGCCGCTATAACAACAAATACTAAAAATAAAATAAAATAAATATTTAAGGGGGGCTCCCATACAACAAACATGATTTTTTTACCGTTTCTTGCTCGATACTAATAACGTTGCCTTATGTTGCATAGATAATGGTACGGAACCCTTCGTGCGCGAGTCCGACTCGCACTAGACCAATTTTTTTTATTTATTTACGTAAAAAAATATTAGTAGAAATTGAGTATTCAAAGGTTGTCTTTCATTCATTATATGTATATCAAATATTATTCTTACTTTAACCTTGTTTAGCTTACCGATATTTTATTCATTTGGTGTGCTACATACAATAAATAGGAACTCGTGAAAGAAAGCCTTATGCACGCACTTCACGTCAATACCCATCTACGAGTACGTTGGTGGCACAAACAAACAACCAAGTAGTGTGTTATGCATTTGTATAGTTATATTAACGATTTCATTTAATTTCTTGTGAGCCATGCTTTAAACTTCTCGTAACCCATGTTTTGCTTTTTTTTTATATGTTGTATATTAATATGACGCTTTCATTCACATCGTTCGTATCACCAATTAACACGGATATTTATTTAAGTGATGCCCAAATATTCACAGGGCTTCAAAATCGTTAACATAATAGATTTATAAATTAAATAAATAATAAATAAATACATATCACGGACATTTCACACAACGTCCTCTGGTCTCAAGCTAAGCTTAATATGCTAGTGTTATGGGTACCAGAATACGGATATACTACATGTACTACTTTTCTTTTGTAAATACATACTTATTACACATAGAAACACCCAGACGCAGAACAAACAAAAAATTAAAAACGAAATCAATTTCATTATGTGTTTTTAAAAATCTTAACGTGTAGCAGAACGCTATCAAAGTGTAGTAAGTTGCTAAATGGTTTTACTTTTAATAATTTTATAGAAACTCGACTAAATACTTGTTTCAAAGAAATAAAAAAGTCGTAATTTTTATTTCTTCGAAACATAAAATCCCATGTCAATGGAATTAATAGCGGACTATCTATTAGGCTTTCCCTTTCTAAAAATATTCGAATACATTACGAATTAATTAAATTCATTTTAAAATTACATTTTAAAATTATTTAAAATGTAGAGATAATAAAAAAGTCTTGCAGACCTGGGATCTCGTATTAGATTAGGCGTTGTCCGCGACTTTTTATGCCTAGAATTTGGAATCACTATATAAGTATAGACTTAAAATATAGCTTAGATCACTCTAGGAGACTGTAGCTTGCCATTAATGAATAAAGATTATGACATAACCCCTGCTTTTGGAGACTACTACGTACAATGTACATATTGTACATATTACAAACTTAACCTCATCATTCATCATTAATAGTAAATACTTTTATAAAGCTGATTAATTGTTCGTTTGTTTGTTTGAACGCGCTAATCTCAGGAACCATTGGCATTGTTACGATTTGAAAAACTCTTTCTGTGTTGGATAGTACATTTATGGAGAAAAGCTATAGATAGGATAAGCTATTAAAATCGCTGTGCTTTTGGAGAATCACGAGCTTTCCGGTCTTCCACCGCCGCGCAATAAGCTCAGTTGGCAGAGCTACAGAACGGTATTCCGAGGTCGTGGGTTCAAATCCCGCTTGCGGTGATCACTTTTTCCACTACAATTTAATTTATTAAGTTAGTTCACAATTTTTTTTTCTTTGCATGTTATATGAGATTTACACAACCGATTTGAGTTAATAGCGACCTGCGTTAAGCAAATGGCATCTTCACAAACTTTTCCTTTCTCTCATTCACATATTCAAGGACGTTCACATTTAAGGCTAGAGGTCATGATTAGATATAAAACTTAAGTATATTTCGAAAGCTTATTAAATATAAAGATGTATCGTATTTTATATTAACTACTAGCTGTTGCCCGCGTACGCGTGAAATTTAGAAATTAAAACCTTAACAAACAGAAGTTTAACATATCACACGATAGATGGCGTTGTACAGTTATTTTAAATCGCGCTATGGTTTGGTTACACACATTAACACTTAAGCTCGTCAAGATTTTTAGTTTTTAATTCCGGTTTTCGCATTTATAAATTAGTAAGGAAGTAAGGATCTTGAATAAATTTGTTAGGATCACATTAAAAATTATGGGCATAAAATTCTAAATTGGTTAACTTGCGTTATGTTTTCTTTTTAATACGCTTATTATTTGCTTCGTACTAAAATTACATGCACATTCAGTAGGTCTGAGAATCGGCCAACATCTATTTTTCAAACTTTTGTTTCTTTTAGTATGGCAAAACAACGTTTGCCGGGTCAGCTAGTATATTCATAAATCTATCTATCTATGTACTAAATTACTAATTGCAACTACATACTTATAATACATAGAAACACCCAGACGCAGAACAAACATTTGTATAACAATTATAAATATCACACAAATGATTATCCCGAGCGGGAATCGAACCCGCGACCTCGTGAATAGCAATCCGTTACATGCACCACTAGACCACGACGCCCGACAATTTTTTTTTAATTGCTCTTCAGAATGCATAATTATTAGTTTAAAAATAAATCCTATACATAAAATATTTTCTAACATACGAGTACATAAAAATATACTAAAAGAAAAAAAGGTAAAAACACACGCAATCATAAATGGCAAAACGGTTGCAAAACATCAGCTGTCGGTTAGTGAAGCCGCGCTCGCACTGGTTAACACTTACAACTGTTTCCCAATACATAAGTATACACTCAGACTAAACAATTTATATATATTTGTACAACATTTACTGAGATTACATCAAATACTTTTAGAAAAATATTATTTGTATTTATAATATGACGCTTCACCATGGCCCATATCGGTTGTAATTTTCTCCAAATAATACTGATATCGATAAATCCACCACTCGAACTATATCACAAACTTGACAAAATTTTAAACAAATATACGCGTTCCTCTAACATTCTCAACACTTGTCACTCTAAATATACGCGTCTAAATCCGTAAAAAGTGGTTATAACTGAATTTAACCACTAAGCTGTTGAAATATAACAATGTTAACTATATTTCCCTGCCCTGCTGCAGAATGCTCGCGAAATGCCTCTAACAGAGACAGATGGAGACAAATTGTGAAGGCAATGACTAATCGTCTTATTCATAATGAGTTATCGGAAGTTTAAAAGTTCGCTAAAATCGGTTTGCGAAAATAGTCAATACTTGTTATTCATAATAGTCTTTTCAATATAAAACGTTTTTTATCTCTCCGATAAAATATCCGTTTAAACCTCCGATAAGGCATTATGAATAAGACCATAAGTCGGAAAACAGTCCATAACCACGACCACTCTGCAAAAGAGTGTCCGACTGAGAAGAAGAACTATCTTTCACCTAATGCTCGCGGTCATCATAACCGCATTTAAAGATATTGAGCCCCAAATACAATACCAAACATCAACAAATTATACAAAAAAAGTCATCTCCTTAAACCAATCTACCTATTAAAAAAACCGCATCTAAATCCGTAGTTTTAAAGACATAAGCTTACATAGGGACATACATACAAAAATAACGACTTTGTTTTATAATAAATAAAGATTATCATATTACAAAGATTATATTATTCCAAGTAAAACAATAAATACATTTTCTATATTTGGAGGAAAGTATAAAAAATTTAAAAAAAAGAAAAACACTGGTAAAAAATATTATCGCAACTTTTTATTTATTTTGTTCTAGTAGCCATTCAAAGCTGATTTCCGAAAAGAATTACAAGTAACAAGAATTAAAATTACAACGCATTTCAAAATTAAATGTTTATCTTCATTATTTTCTTAGAACATAGACGTAATGAGATTTGTTCATAGATGAACGAATTAAAGCAATTAGAAAAGAACAATGAAGTATTTTAAAAATCTGTATTAGTTACATCAAGTTATTATTATTACTATTGTGACAAATAAAATTGGTCAAGTGCGAGTCGGACTCGCGCACGAAGGGTTCCGTACCATTATCTATGCAACATAAGGCAACGTTATTAATAAATGAGCAAACACACACAATACTTAATTAATCACGTTTGTTGTATGAGAGCAAGAAACGGTAAAAAAATCATGTTTGTTGTATGGGAGCCCCCTTTAAATATTTATTTTATTTTATTTTTAGTATTTGTTGTTATAGCGGCAATAGAAATACATCATCTGTGAAAATTTCAACTCTCTAGCTATCACCGTTCTTGAGATACAGCCTGGTGACAGACGGACGGACGGACGGACGGACGGATGGACGGACGGACAGCGAAGTCTCAGTAATAGGGTCCCGTTTTTACCCTTTGGGTACGGAAACCTAAAAATATTGCACAAATTTTTTATATAAGTGCGTAATTATTAGATTTATGTAGCAAAAGGTAAAATGAGACCCGAGAACCTTGATGCTTGTGTTGGGTAAATACATACTTATAACAAAACTTTGTCGAAATCACACAGATTACTTTTTTTTATATTCATGGACACACACAACGTCTTCTAGTCCAAAAGTAAGCTATATTTTAATGCTTGTGTTATGAGTACCAGAATACGGATAGACTACATATACTACTTTTCTTTTATAAATACATACTTATAATACATAGTAAACACCCAGACGCAGTACAAACATTTGTATGAAAATTATAAATATTGCACAAATGAATGCCCTGTGCATTGCCATTGCCTGTCCGTTATAGCAACCACTAGACCACAAGGCCTGTAAAATAACCTTTTTGCTATCTATAGCACGCTCTACATTTAACAAAATGCAATAAACGCTGTATATAATTTACATAATAATAATATTACATTACAAGTTACCTTTGTTATTATGTTTATAAATAAATGTATGTATGTCTCGGTTGTTGACTCCATTATATTCGAGCAGTCTTGAAGATAAATGTGTCCGTAACGGATCATCTGTACCTTAATACCGTGTATATTCTTCAAAAGACAACGTGACTTGAATATTAAGTTGCTTAAGACGAGTATTGTTAACATTTTATGGATATTAGTAGACCTACTGTTAAATTATTTCGAGGATTTATTTACTCTCTCTCTCTCTCTCCAGCCCATTTACGTCCCACTGTTGGGCACGGGTCTCCTCCACTCTGGGAGGGATTATGTGCCGCGATGACCAGGCGTGTTGGCACAGGATTTATTTTCGAGTTTTCCATCTCTCACAGCGGATGTTATCTGTGTGCAATATCCCTTAGCTGGCTTTTACAGCACCCTTGGGAAGAGATGGGTGGTGACACTTGTATTCTTAATCCGTAACCACACGGAAAATTCTTTTAACATTAGGATATCTCGATGAACATAGGCCATGTATAAAAAACCTGTCAAGAGCGAGGTAAACTCGCACAGTTAGGGTTTCGTACCTACTAAACATAAGTAACTGCATTCAAATAATCAGTCAATTAAACTCAAAACAACACACCAACTTAATTTTGTAGTTAAAATGTAGGGAATCGCCTACATTTCAGCTACTTCATAAGTTGGTATTAGTATAAACACTCTTTTCTTGTGATGTGATACGCCGACGACACTAGTCTTCTCACACAAACAAAAGAAGACATGGAACACCTGCTGGCACGTCTGTAGTCAACAAGCCTCTCCTTCGGACTTGCAGTTAATCGAGACAAGACCAAGATGATGATAGTAGACCGAGCTGAACTAAACCATCCTAACATCTCGAGATTGGCAATTGTGAGGTTGTCCAATCGTATGTGTACCTCGGTTCTGCTATCACAAACAATGGCGGATGTGAAGACGAAATTCGAAGGAGATGTGCTATTACACGATCCGCTGTTGACAGACTTAAAAGAATCTGGTGCAACCGCACAATCACCAAAGCCATGAAAGTGCGCCTGATGAGAAGCTTGGTCTTCCCCATCTTTCTATACGGTGCGGAAACGTGGACGGCTCGCCTTAAAGACCGACGGAAAATCGATGCTCTTGAGATGTGGTGCTGGCGTCGAATGCTGCGAATTCCTTGGACAGCTTTCAGGACAAACATCTCAATCCTGGAGGAACTAAAAATAAAACACAGATTATCGTCGACTGTGCATACACGAATTCTTAAGTATTTTGGCCACGTCATCCGAAACGACCACTCTATGGAGCGCCTAGTTGTCCAAGGACAGGTGGAAGGCAAGCGGTCACGCGGACGCTCACCTACGCGTTGGACAGATCTCATCAAAAGTGCAACGAGAACAAGCCTTGTCCAGAGTTCGCGAGATGCCAAAGACCGTAACAAGTGGAGCGGATCGCTCGGGCTGCATTGGCCACCGAAAATGCAACATCATCAACCACGACCATTCTGCCAAGAATGAGCGACTAAGAAGAATATATTTTTATAATCGTCACTCAATTTACTAATGCGAACTAGAACTGGTAGTAAACAGACAGCGATCTCATAGATTATGTCAAAAATATTTTTGGGAAAAAATATGCATTCAATACGGAAATTTTGCATGATATATAGTTTTAAAAGAAGCAATAAAATTCGCATGCAGATTTAAATAAATCTAAAATCGTAAGAGAAAGTAGGGTTGTCTCGGATATAGATACGAGCCCATGGTTTGCACAAACACATAACATGCGTCAGAAGCATATTAATAAACTAGCTGTTCCCCGCGAATTTGCAGACGTGGACATTAGATAATGTTCCCCGTTTTTGCAACATTTTTCACTAAAGATTCGCTCCTATTGTGCGCAGCGTGATGTTATGTAGCCTATAAGCCTTCCAAAATAAATGTATTATTGAAACAATTTTTTAAATCGACCTGTGTCGTTCCTGATATTAGCGCGTTAGTTTGTTTGACAAACAAACAAACAAACTTCAGTAATTTATAAGGTAAATTATGTTGGAAAAAGTGAATGCCGCAAGCGGGACCCACGACCTCTGAATACCGTTCCGAAGCTCTTTCCAACTGAGCTTATTGCGGTCGTGCCTGTAGCACTCAAATTTACCACCACAATCGTCACTCGATTGAGTTTATATCGTATTTCTACGTCCCGCTTGCGGCAATCACTTTTTCCACCATAATTTAGTTTATTAAGTAAAGCATAGCATGTCAATTGCAAAATCAATAAATTACTTTAATTTATAAAGTAATTTATTTTATTTTATTTATTAAACAAACTTCAGTTTCATAATATTAACTAGGTATAGACTATAGATGTTAATAAACCGATGACATTAATAAAAAGACACTAACTGCCGCACTCAGAGACATTTAATGGTTACATAAGGAGCTCTTTAGTATTGATTTAAAAAAGTTTTAACTTAACTTTACTTTTTTAAATCAATACTAAAGAGCTCCTTAAGTAACCATTAAATGTCTCTGAGTGCGGCAGTTAGCCTTCGATATTCAAGATTAATTCGGTAATTGAAAGACAGTGCCGATTTAATTACAAACTTGTATGTAAACAGTCTATTTTCATCAAAACAAAAACAATAAAAAATCTTAAAGAGCGCCGTTTTGGAAGTTTTGTACCAAACACTATAAGATTGTATGAGAGATGAAGGTAGCATAAATAATAAATTAATATTCACGAACATTAAACACAGCGTCCTCTGGTCCCAAACTAAGCTTATATGCTTGTGTTATGGGTACCAGAATACGAATACATATACTACTTTTTTTGTAAATACATACTTATAATACATAGAAACACCCAGACGCAGTACAAACATTTGTATGACAATTAGAAAAATCACACAAATGATTGTCCCGAGCGGGAATCGAACCCGCGACCTCTTGATCGGTAATCCGTTACATGAACCACTCAACCACGAGGCTCGTCTAGTACAATAGCATAGTACAATAAATAGGTATCTTATCGTAAAGAGATCTCGGCTAGATAGAAAATACTTAATCTTGGCTTTATGATTAAACTAGCTGTTGCCCGCAACTTCGTACGCGTGGAATTTAGAAACCAAACCTTCACTAAATCATACAAAAAAGCCATCCTCTTGAACCCTCTACCTTAAAGAAAAAACGCATCAAAATCCGTTGTGTAGTTTTAAAGATAAAAGCTCACATAGGATCATACAAAAATATCAACTTTGTTTTATAATAATGGTCTTATTCATAATGACTTATCGGAGGTTTAAAAGTTCGCTAAAATGGGTTCGCGAAAGTTGTCAAAACTTGTTATTCATAATAGTCTTTTTACGATAAAACGTTTATTATCTCTCCGATAAAATCTCCGTTTAAACCTCCGATAAGTCATTATGAATAAGACCATAAGTCTTTACTTATTATAAAACAAAGCTCACATAGGATCACACAAAAATATCAAGTTTGTTTTATAATAAGTCTTTACTTAAAAAACAAAGTTATATATTTTAACACTTACATAAACAACAAAACCAGATATACTTATAGTTTGTCTCTTAATATAACAATACAAATAAAGCTGTTAAGTCATAGTGTTGCCAGCCCTGGGTGAAAGTCATTACAAGTTGATAGCTCACACCATCATCCAAACCGCAGTAATTTTAGATACGAAAGTTTACTATTTTATACAGAACTCAATTGAAAATATTCTCTTCCACTTTATATTTATGTAAAAATTAAAGATAAGCTACTAAGAATATAATAAATAAACCGGTCAAGCACTACTCTCTCGCTATGATCGTTCCAATGATATGTTTTACCTGTTTTTGTAACTTTGTAAACACTTAAATAAATAAATAAATAAATTAAAAAAAATGATACGCTCTAGTGACAGATGGACAGACAGCGAAGTCTCAGTAATGGACTCCTGTGTTAACTTTTGGTACGAAACCCTAAAAATTACGCCTATAGCGAAGAGACTACCTCCAGGAGTTCCATACCAATAGGACAGACAAGACCATAATTAATGATATTAATAATCTACTTAGTTCAAAAACTAAAAAACTCGCTCGAAAATCCTGAGTATATTTTTAAATTATTGCATTGTCATCGGTCCTTGTTAGGTGTGCAAAATTTCAGATCAATCTGACTACTGCAAGTGGGTGAAAATCACTTACAAAGATTCCGTTACATAGATATAGATTAATACATTAATAGATACATGCTGAACTTATATAAACGTGTTAAAATAAAGCTACACCACATTCTATTAGTAGATAAATGCAAGTGCTTCATAACGAGTTCCTCCAACTTTTTTTGGAAACCTGTTTATGTTTCTCTCTCGATGAATTTCCTGTTAATCATTCTCAATATTCGGTCTACTGACATACTGTACCTGATTATATTAAGAGTACAAAAATATATACCCCATTTCTCATCAAGTGTGCTGCAAAATCAGCTAATAAATCTAGGCAGAAAATATTTGCAAGAGATGATGAGCTCGTAACTTGGCGTTGTACCAATTCACCTGGGCATGGTCCTAAAATAGGGTCGGATGTCCATCCTTAACGAACTAAGCTTCCAATAAATATAATTATGCTGTTTATAGTTGTTATTGTATAAATTAAATAGTGGGATATTTATAAGCCTACAAGTATTTTCTTGTATGTTTTAAATACCACCAATGCGTCAAAATGGAATCGTTTTGTGAATTCCCCCTTACAAATTACATTAAGATTACACACCGTTAGTGAAGTGACTCCACCAACAGACTTTTGATATGTTCTATTTACCTGAAAAGAAAGAATAAATATTAGCATACAATTTAGAAGCAGTTAGTTATATACTTGTAACTACAGTTGAGAATTTAACTTCCGGTTAGACCATAGACTGTATGTCGTAATCATAGATTCTAATATTTATGTTTTATTGTTTACAGAAATAAAGTTACGAGAGCACGATCGCACTACACATCATGGGCCAAGAACAATCATACACACACGGCAGCGGCACGCAAGTGAGGCGGTGCAAAGAGAAATACGACGAGCCTTTACACTATCGAAGCTCACCAGTTAACTACCGAGCGAACGATTACGAGGACAAAGATTACAAAAGGCATAAAGCGAGGAGAAGTGCTGAAAGCTTCAAAAGTGATAACTCCTCTACAGAAAGTAGCGGGTACCGGAGCGGATCCAGCGCCTGTGAATACCGCTCCGACAGATCCTCTGCAAGCGAATACTACTGCACATCCTTGTATAAAAACGAGCATTATAAGGAAGTAAATAAGGAACTGTATAAACCTGTCAAACTTCACAAAGAGAAACGCTATAACACGATAGAATTATTTGACGCCGATAAAGAATTAAAAACAGCACGTCTTAAAAGCTATCTTAGTGAAACAGAGAAAGCTTTAACAACACCCATTAAAAAACCTGGTATTAGAAATTACACACCCAAAATACTCTCAGAGGAGGAACAAAGGAAGAAGAGTTGGATTTAAGAGAGCTAAGACTAGTAGAATAAGTTGTATATATTAGTTTAGCAGTAGATGAGTTGTACAGGCAGAAATGGAGGCGGCAGGAGCGCTGGCCAGTTTGGCACCGTCGCCCATTACCGTGTTGGGTCTGATACCACTCCTGGCACTTGGGATCACGTACTTCAGATACCAGCAATTCGACCCGGAGTCGTATATTACCGAAGTCAATACTGTATGTATACTTTCTAATTTTATATTTATTCCATTTCAGAATTAAGTACACAGAGTAAGATGTTGATGATGATGATAAAAAACGTGTGGGCAACATGCGTCACATATTCACTTCTAGGCGATGTAAGAGTTAAATATAGTGAGAGACAGGAATCTCTAAACTAAATCTCTAAATTCGGAGCTTTTAGGAAGTATAAAATGAGATTCTCTTTCGTCATGAAAGTAGTCTGTCCAACAGTGGGACGAATTTGATTTACATACAAATACACTAAGCAACACCTGCAGTTTTACTTTACAAATTTTCTATTGCCCAAAATGTAAAAAGTGTATATATTCCCGGATGAGGGCCAAATAAGACAAAATTATTTCATCAAATTCTTTCTTAAATCAAGGATAAAAAAGAAATAGTAATTAATAATGGCGGCGTGCCGATGTTAGTTGTGGTTGTGAAAACCATGTGTGTTTAATGCTGTATAACTATAATACAATACATATTATAATACGTTGGAAATGTTGGAATAACAAGAAGTGGTAGTGGGTTCGAGCCTCACATTAATTTACTTAGTCAATCTACTTTAATTTATTTAGTCAATATAAGCACAGAAGTTTGTGGCAAAAACTAAAAACAAAAATTTATTTGCCGTTTCAGGTACTGCCGATATACGACTTTGTGATAGTTGGCGGGGGTTCTGCGGGAGCAGTGATGGCGTCGAGGCTCTCCGAAATTGGCAACTGGACTGTCCTGTTGTTGGAGGCTGGTCAAGACGAAACGGAGATATCAGATATCCCAGCTCTAGCGGGATACACGCAGCTTTCCGATATGGACTGGAAATTTCAAACCACGGTATCCCACAACCGTTCCTACTGTCTTGCGATGAACGGTGACCGTTGTAATTGGCCTAGAGGAAAGGTACTCGGTGGCTGCAGCGTCCTTAATGCCATGGTTTATGTTAGAGGTAATCGCAACGATTACGACTTGTGGGATGCTCTCGGTAACCCTGGTTGGTCATATGATCAAGTGTTACCATATTTTCTAAAATCTGAAGACAATCGGAACCCGTATCTTGTAAACACACCATATCATGCTGCTGGAGGATATTTAACAGTTCAAGAGGCACCATGGCGGACACCATTATCAGTGACATTTTTAAAAGGTGGTATGGAACTTGGTTATGAAAACCGCGATATAAATGGAGCAAAACAAACAGGATTTATGCTAACTCAAGCAACGATGCGACGTGGAAGTCGTTGCAGTACAGCTAAATCATTCCTTCGCCCTGTTAGACAAAGGGATAACCTGCACATAGCTTTAGGTGCACAAGTTACGAGGATTCTTATTAATCCTGTCAAAAGGCAGGCATATGGAGTAGAGTTTTATCGAGGTGGTCAAAGGCATAAAGTCAGGATAAAGAGAGAAGTAATATTGTCTGCAGGGGCACTAGCTTCACCAAAGTTACTAATGTTAAGTGGTGTCGGACCCGCAGATCATCTTAGAGAACATGGTATACCGTTAATAGCAAATTTGAAGGTTGGACACAATTTACAGGACCATGTTGGTCTCGGTGGTTTGACGTTTGTGGTAAACAAACCGGTGACTTTTAAGAAAGATCGTTTTCAAACATTCCAAGTGGCCATGAATTACATTCTGCATGAAAAAGGACCGATGACTACACAGGGTGTGGAAGGCTTGGCATTTGTGAATACCAAATACGCACCTCCTTCTGGAAACTGGCCAGATATACAATTCCATTTCGCACCAAGCTCTGTCAACTCTGACGGTGGAGAACAAATCAGAAAAATATTAAATTTAAGGGACAGGGTGTATAATACTGTTTACAAACCTATAGAGGATGCAGAAACTTGGACTATACTTCCACTGCTTTTAAGACCTAAAAGCTCTGGTAGAATAAAACTCAAGGGTCGTAATCCTTTCCAGGCTCCATCTATAGAGCCGAACTACTTTGCTTACAAAGAGGATATTAAAGTATTGATCGATGGTATTAGGATAGCAATGGCGTTGTCTAATACGACAGCTTTTCAAAAATATGGTTCCAGGCCTCATAATATTCCTTTACCAGGCTGTCAGCACCATGTTTTATTCAGTGATGAGTATTGGGAATGTAGTTTGAAACATTTTACTTTTACGATATACCATCCAACAGGTACTTGTAAAATGGGTCCCAAACATGATCAGGAAGCTGTTGTAGACCCAAGATTGAGGGTGCATGGTGTTGCCAATCTTAGAGTGGTCGACGCGAGCATTATGCCTACAATTGTGAGTGGTAATCCCAATGCACCTGTCATTATGATTGCTGAAAAAGCATCAGACATGATTAAGGAGGACTGGCTTGTATTATGACAGCGTTAAATGTAAATTTAAAATTAATGATAGTCATGGACAATATATGTAGTGTAACGTAATACTCATAATGTTATTTTGCTAAGTAATTAAGGCTGTATATATTACATGTAAGATAGTGTTATATTGTGTATTGTGTAAGTATATAGATTACCATGTCTTCTGGGCGTAAGATCCTATTGTAAAGCACAGCAATACCATAAAGAAATAAAGTTAAATTGCACTTTTATTTATCCTGAGTAATTCAGAATTATCATAATTATGTCTGTATGGTGACAGATAAGGAATAGAAGTTACTACTTCATTTCCTCCTTAGGGTGCTGTAAAAACCTGATTGTACACACATAAGATCCTCTGTAAGAGACGGAAATCTCGAAAATAAACCCTATGCTCTATGCCAACATCTTTGGCCAGCACGGCGTGGTAACCATAATCCATAATCCCTTTTATAGTGGAGGAGGCAATGGGAGGAGGCCCTTGTTCAACTGCAGGACGCTAAAGAGCTAAAAATGAAGAGAATATTTACAAATAATTTGGAAAAGTAAAACACGACAGCACTTTGAATAGATCCTTTGCACTGTGTTCGTACTTATCGTGTTCTCTGCTAGTAATATTGAAAGCTCTTTACAAAAGAAAGACCACGCCAAACAGAATAGACGTGTTAGTAACTTTAAAGTTTAGTTTCAAGTTTGCCATTTTATGAATTTTGCTCCAACAAACTTTAACTGTTATAAAAGTCATCTTCAGCGTCGTATAACAGCAGAGAAATACGTTAGAATAGAAATTGACATAGCCTTAGTCTACATTTATCACAGTAAACATAGTCAAATACTTAACTTCCAAACTGACAAAATTAGAAATTTTTATACCTAGTATTTCACGGATACATTCAAGGAATTAAAGGAACGACGAACAGTTTTATATCATACTAGCTGACCCGGCAAACGTTGTTTTGCCATACAAATGTCAGGGGGGGCATCCCTTATCACTTAGGGGTATGAAAAATAGATAGTAGCCGATTCTCAGACCTACTGTATGCATAAAAAATTTCATAAGAATCGGTCAAACCGTTTCGCCCCTCCGAAACGGTTTGACCGTATGTGATAAATTTGTATGTGAACGAACATTGTGACACGATAATTTTATATATTAGATTAATATACTGTTCTTGTAGCTGACACTCTTACGAAATATGGCGTTAGTTTACAAAAGCTAAACTCATAGTAGGTACTTATAACTAGAAAAGTCTACAGTAGTCACAGACAGTAGTACACAATTTTGTACTTGGATGCTTAAAATGAAAATATTTAATGGCAGTAGCGACCTCTAGTGACGAATAGAATATTTAAAAGTCTTTACCTGCCATCTTGTGTCCAATAGTGAAAACTTCTAAATAAATTGTAAAGCAGTTAATTATCGGTGAGCTACTAGATGGCGTTGGGGATATTAAATTTGATGAAATTTAAGATGTTATCTAGCCGTTCGACGTTCGTAATGTTACTGCAACTAGAATTTTTTATAGACAAATAAGCTTAACAGGGCGTCTTGGTGTAAGCTTAAAGTGTGCAAAAGAGCATTATATGTAGTTCTTAATGTAACCCAAATGTTCTAAAATTGACTAAGTACATAGGATTATTAATTGCCCCAGATACTTTGCATGATATTTTTAGCCGTATTTTAGTGTGCGCGAGCTGATTTTGGGCGGGGCGTGTATAGTTACCTAGGAAATCACGTTATTGTGTTTGTGTGCGCTACCTCGGCGCCCAACCAACATGACAGTTTATGTATTTATTAAAAAAAAAATTACTGCTGTAATAATAATCTAAAAATTGTACAGAGAAGGATTAGAATCCTCGACCCTGCACAGAAAGACCCATTACTTACTACTGACTAATACAAGAAGCTTATTAATTTACAATGTAACTTTCGGACATAATGGTCAAACATTCATTAATCAGAATAATTTTGAAAGTATTATTATGTAAAACCACTTAACGTTTTATTTGTAAATGGTAGCCGTTATCTAACTCAATTCCATGGGGCACAGTGAGTATAAAAATATTATCGGGGACACATGCCGCGGAAGGCGTCGGCTACCGCTTACATTCTCGCGTCTTAGGAGACGTCGCATCATCATCATCATCATCAAAAAATACAACCAGGACTGTGAAAATGTTCCAAATCTTATTCAAATATAGTTAATAGCTGTTGCACGCGACTCCATACGCGTGAAATTAAAAATACGCTGTCATTAATAGGAGCGAAAGAATTTTTCAAATAGGACCGGTGGTTCCTGATATTAGCGAGTTCAAACAAACATACAAACTCTTCAGCTTTATAATATTAGTATAGCTATTGATTTTCAGGTGAGCATAACCAACATTAAATGAACTGCGAGTGAAAATGTTCTTCCCATTAATGTCTATCATTAAGCCCATTCAATACTACGGCAGGATATTAGGTCTACTAAGTAAAACTGACCAGGCGAGTTGGCAATGTTTGCATAGGGTTTAGTTTTGAGTTTTCTGTATTTTGCGTTGATGTTATCTGCTTATGTCACCCCTTTAGCTGGCTCTTACAACACTCTGGGGAGGAAGTGGAGACATAAAAACTTGTATTCTTATTACAACCCCGGCTATCGACCCTTACTCAAGTTAATTTTCAGATGACTATTCAACAAAAATATACTGCGAAATATAAATACAGCTATTGCACAATAATTCCGTGTTTATATTGTCGTAGTACATAGTACAATACAACTGACAATGCGACTGAACGCACGCAGTACCTGTGCTTGCGTGCAGCGTTACGTAACGATAGTTTAATACGAGATATACCAACAGAGCGTTCCGCGTAAGGCGCAGTGCTCACTGGATGCTATAATATCAATAACATACATCATAACATTAACATTTCCACATTATCCCAATAGCATCCTGAGATGTTTACTTCCTGGCAGGCAATTGGCATATATCTGTTCCATTTTTCAGTCTTTGGCTCTCGATATTCCGATAGCATCTAAAGATATTATAGGTACTTTTGAGCCCAGAGTCAATTTCTTCCATTTTAATACCATATCGTTAATCTTGTAACAAAATTAGGTTCCAGATAAGTATACTTACTTAGTATTTTGAATATATTAAGAAATATTGAAGTAATTGGCGGCTGAAATTGAGCCAAGGAGCTCTGTTTTGTAGTGTGAAGAGAGATAGAGTAGAATAAAAAGAGAAGCTTCCTTCATTTATTGGTTAATCGTCGGAAGAAAAGGTTCTGAGTGGAACCCACCGATCGGTCTATGAAGTGTAGGATAACCTGCCGTCAGGTGGCACAAAATTAATATATAAACAAGCAGTGTCGCTAGTAGTCGTTGTATGAGTAATTCAACAAATGTATAGAAAATTGTAACTAGCTGTAAAATAGGACGGACGGATTGATATTGCCAAAGTATCAATATTCCCAGTTGTTAGTTTGTTTCTCGATTCTACAATAAAATAAGTGCCAAAGATAGGCCAAGTTTAGTGGATCAAGAATGAGGACGCAACAGAAAGTCAGGATCGTTTGTAGCACGAGATATATTGGATAATCATGGCACAACAAACTACTATCTGATTGTTAAATAATAGCTAGGAAACGAATTTAATATTAAGATTACCTTTGAAAGTTCTTACAAGTGAGAGGCCGTGAATCAGCAAAGCTTTGGGTTCAAACGTAGGTTACTATGTCATGCATTATAAGAAATTGGCAAAAAATACAAAATCACAAATGCATAAATATTATTTAAATTAAAAGAATATATGAATATTTATAATTTCAGGAAATCAATACAGATCTTAGGAGAGGTTATAAAATAGACTAAATATAAATATATTAGAACCAACTATCGCTCGATATTAAAGATTCAGTAACAGAAATGGAATATTGATATAAGGGTAACAAATTAAAGTATATATTGATAAACGATTATCTAGTGTGTGACTGGGCTAAAACGAACTACCAAAATAGTTGGTTTAATTGTTATAACTAATCGAACGGCCCGATTGCGAAATTAACAAGTCAAAATCTACATTTACTAGAAATTCCAACTTTAATCAGGAAAATTGTTGTGACGCAATAATTTGGCTATTCCAACTACACAAGTAAGAAGACACGCAAGTCATAACTACAAACAAATACATTGTGTAAATGAAGTAAAAATGATTAAAACGGCAAAAGTTCAGAAAACTTTGGTGCCAATTCTACATGCACAGCTAAACTTAAATAAAAAATAAAAAGCAACTATGGTGTATTTAGATTAATTGGCTATTTCGTTATGAATATTTTTATTAATTTAAATCGTTAATCTGTTATGCACAGATTTTCTAACAAAAAAAAGTTCAGCTAACATTCCGAATTGTATTACCTATGGTGAACTTTTTCATGTGGAGCAACTTTTGGGTGTAGTTTGCGATCTGCACTTTGTTGTTAGATACTATATTATCTAGTACTATTGAGAGAAGATATATTGCATCTCTGCCCCTTCAACAAGCCTTATGGTGCAGTGGGGTATTTATATTATATTATATATATAAATTCTTTCAGTGTTACATAGTACATTTATTGAGGAAGGTTATAGGCTATATAGCATCACGCTACGACTAATAGGAGCGAGGCAGTAGTGAAAAATGTTGCAAAAACGGGGAAATTGGCTAAAAACAGCTAGTATCCTATAATATTACAAAGCTGACGAGTGTTTTTGTTCGAACGCTCTAAAGTTTAGAGGGTTCAAACAAAAACACTCTGTTACCAGTAGTTCTTGAGTTTAGAGTCTAAACTCAAAAATTATTGGTTGGAATTGAAAAAATCGAATTATGTTGGATAGTCCATTTATCAAGGAAAGCTATAGGCTATATAACATTACGCTGCGACCAATAGATTCAGATTCAGATTCATTTATTTGCATAACACAGGTTATGAGAGTTTTACATTTAATATACAGGTGCGCTGTGCATTACCATATCTGGTGTGCAATTTTGTTATAATAGATACTTAAATAAATTATTAAATTATAATGTGAATGGGCCCAAAAATCATCAAATTATTTATTTATTTATTTATTTATTTATTTATTTATTTAAAACTTCATATACAAACAGATTGTATAAAGGCGGACTTAATGCCGTAGGCATTCTCTACCAGTCAACCTTGGGTGGTGCAGAAACAAATGAAGTAGGTGTATATTCTGTGATATTATATAAATTTTATAATTACTGTCAATAGACTACATACAATACACAATGATCTTACTAAAATATATATATAATACATACAGAGTACACTATACATACAAAATACATACTAGATACACAATAGGTACATATACATACATACAAATATACATAAAGTAAATACTACATAATCTATAGTTACGATAATTCAGCTAACCTTTGTAACAACATATGTTTGACTCTTTTTTTGAAAGTGAGGCGGCTTTTGGCGGATCTAATTTCATGTGGAAGAGAGTTCCACAATATGACAGCTTGGACGGGAAAAGAAGAATTGATAAAGTTAGTCCTATGGGGTATACAAGAAAGTAGAAGGTCGTTAGAAGAACGGGGAAGTCTGTCCTGGTTAGAATAGAGATACTGGAAAAAGTGAGATAAGTAAGCTGGAGGAGAAGGGGATTTAAGAAAGGAGAAAAGTGTAGTAAGAGCGCGCAGTTCACGGCGGTAACGGATGGGCAACCATTTTAGTTGAGAGCGAGAAGGAGACACGTGATCGTACTTACGAAGATTAAAAATGAAACGGATACAGTTGTTTAAAAGGCGATCAAATTTGTTGAGTAGGTCAGAGTTAAGATCTAAGTAACACACATCAGCGTAATCAATCATAGGAAAGATCAATGTGTGTACAAGCGTTTCCTTGGTCCTGCATGGTAAGAATTTCCTAAGGCGATAAAGCATACGTAAGGTGTTTGTTACTTTATTACTTACACTAGTGACTTGAGCCTGCCAGTTTAAATTGGAGTCAATGTGTAGCCCTAGGTCCTTGACGGTAAGACTCAAATTAATATTTAGACCATTTAAGGTAATTGGCGGGACCTTCGTTAAGTCAAGCCTGCACGTAATTCGTTGGCTACCGATTATAATAGCCTGGCATTTAGTAGGGTTAATAGATAAGCCGAATTTGTTCGACCAGGCACTGATGAATTCCAGGTCCCCATTGATGCGACCTATAGCTTCGTGAATTGAGTCTACGGAAGCTTGAGAGTATAGCTGCAAGTCATCGGCATAAAGGTGATAATCACAATGCAAATGTTTAGAGACGAGGTTAATAAATATAGAAAATAATAGTGGAGATAAAATGCCTCCTTGGGGAACACCAGTGCTGACGTTGCACCAGCTTGATGTTGAATCTTCAACGCGGACTGATTGCTGTCGTCCTTGGAGATAAGAGGAGAACCATTTCAATGCCTCTGAGGAGATCTTAAGATAAGAGAGGATGGAAAGAAGGATATCGTGACTGACGGTGTTAAAGGCATTGGAAAAGTCAATCAGAACTAAAACTGTTACTTTAGTATTCTCCATTCCAGCCCTAACATCGCCAGTCACTTTGAGGAGAGCAGAAGTAGTACTATGTCCAGGTCTAAAGCCAGATTGTAAGGGGCTGAGAAGATCGTTTGTATAAACATATTCGGACAGTTGTTTATGTACAACAGCCTCAAGTACTTTGGACAAGAAAGGAAGAATGGATATAGGTCGGAAATGGTTTGGAAGAGAGGGATTGGAAACCTTAGGTAGTGGGATGATATAGGCTTTACACCACAAGGATGGGAAAGTTCCAGTATCGAGAGAGAATTGAATGATGTGAGACAATACCGGAAGGATTTCGTCAAGGATGGGAGTTATCATGCGACGGCTGATATTATCACAGCCCACCGCATTGGATTGGATTGATTGGATTATCCTTTTGATATCCTCAGAAGCAATTGGAGTAAAATTGAATGAGTTGATTGGGGGGCGGGGCAATGCAGCTAAATAATGTAAGGTTTCATTTTTAGTATTTAGGTCAAGTAACGGTGATGAGCAGAAGTGAAGATTGATGTCGTCCAAACTTATAGAATGATGAAATTCTTGTCGCTGATCCTTTCCTATACCAAGGGTTTTGAGGAACTTCCAGGTATTACCTGCAGAAGAAGAACTTATGTTTTGGAAAATGTGTCGGCGTTTTGCATTGCGAATTATCTGATTACACCGATTCCTAGCAGCCTTGTAACGTTCCCAGTTTGCATCACTCTTATCTTTTTTATGCCTAATGAAAGCATGATCACGAGACTTCATGGCTTTCCGAACCTCGCATGACATCCAGGGAGCAGGCGGACGTTTCAATTTTACACTTTTTATAGGTGCGTGGGTGTTATAGAGTTCTATTAGGCAGGCATTAAAAGCTGTGACTTTATCGTCTATGGTACAGGCATGAAATATTTTATACCAGTCGATCTGCGATGCATCCGATTGCAACATATGTAAGTCCATACGAGCAAAAGAGCGTAACGATAAAACTTTAGGAATGATTTTGGGAGGCTTGAGTCTATATGACATGAACAGAAGATCGTGGTGGGAAAAGCCAGGTGCAGGGAATTGGCCGTGGGAATAAACTAGGTTAGGGTTAGAGGTGATAATGAGGTCAAGCCACGTGTCAGGACTTTCAGGGTTATGATGAGTAGGATGGAGAGGAAGAATGTGCAGAGAGGTAGATCGTAATATATCTAAGAGTTTATTGGTTCGGTTAGAATTGAGAGCAAGAAGATTGGTATTAAAATCCCCCATGATAACGTGATGTATGTACTGAGACCCCAAAGATTCCAATATTGATTCCAAGCTAGAGAAATAGTCAAGAGTAGGAGGACAGTATATGACAGCAAGGACAAGTTTCGACCCTTTCACCATGACTTCAATAAAGATATATTCCGCAGTAGTAGAAGAATCGGAAGAAGAAAGAGCAAGAATTTTATATGGAAAGTCACTGCGAAGATAGATGGCAACACCACCTCCTCTTTTATCAATTCGGTCATTCCGAATCAGAATATAACCTGGTAGAGGATATGTGGTGGAACGGAGACCGGGTTTAAGCCAGCTTTCCGAAATTAACACTGCATGGGCACGAGAATTAGAAAAAGTTTCAAGTAAATCACTATAGTGACTAGGCACACTCTGAGCGTTGATGTGACAGACATTAAAAGAATGTGATTGATGAGTAAGAGTGTTTGCTAGGATGTCACTCAGTGAAGCAGTGGCAGAACAAAAGCTGTCGTCAGAGTTATTCGCTGAATAAAATGATTCAAGAGAGTCATCACTTAAGGCCATGTATTAGGTGAATAGATATAATATAAATTATAAATATATAAAAAATAATATGTATATACTAGGTAAATATATAAATTACAACCGATTCTGCAAGTGCGACAAAAAATTTTCTGCACCACCCGCCAGCTGACTACACTTGGTAACAATAATTACTTAAGTAGAAACAATACAAAATAAAACAACAACGAAAAGATGATTACGAAATACTACAATAAAAGGAAAATCAACAAGATATAACAGACTACGTGTGTTTTGCGAATCGAAAGAATACATGGCAATTAAAATAAAAAAAAACAAATGAGGAAACTAAAAAGCGTAAGCGTCTACAAGTACCGTACCCACACTAATCCACCCTCGTAGTCCATGGTTTGGCAAATTATTAGAACATTACTCTATGGCGATTTCACTTAGTCTGTGGGCTACAGTTATATAGTCTAATCTGTGCAAGTGAAAATGTAAACAAACCAAATTGGCTAGCAAATTTATCCAAACCATGGATCAAAAGTGGAATTTCCATACATAATATATAACAACAAACTAAGTAATAATTACTAGAAAAGCAAACTAATAAATTAACAGTAATAAGGGAATACTACATATAGTTACATAAAGAAAATTTAAGGTACAGTCTATTCTATTAAAGTTGACTACACAACTATTAACTACCGATTACTTTTTTTTGCTTACTTTGGAGGGAATCGTTTGCTCCTTGGGATATTTCGATAGTAGTGGTTTTAACTCGTCGATGGTGGTGATCTTGTGGCGACTTTGATCAGCAGTTTTTATTATGACGGCTCCGTCCTGGGTCCAGCATGCCCGCATACCGAAGTGCTGCCTCGCCGTTCCAAAAACCAATTGACGAGGCCTCGTGAGAAACTCTCTGACGGAGACAGACATGCCCTTCAAGCGAGGCTTTGCCTTCCAAATTGCAGATCTGCAATCCAGGCTGAAAAATTTCACTAGTATAGGTCGTGGCTGGTCATTTACAAGTGTGCCGATCCTGTGACTCACACTAATATCAGAACTAGTGATGTTGTGAAGTCCCATCTTGCCAGTAATATTCAGAATAGTGTGCTGACAGTCCTTTTCACTTTCGGATATGCCCAGAAAAAGAAGAGATTTTCGACGGTGTCTAGTCTCAATAGCATCTACTGCACGGCTGCACTCATTGATCTGTTGCCTGAGCAGACTGAGCATTGAAAAAACAATCTCCCGAAAGGCACGAAACTCGTCCGCCACCTTCGCTAACGTGTCCTTGGCAGGTCCACTAGCTTGGAGTTGAGCCTCAAGCTCAGCCATCCTTTTCGAGAAACACTCCTCCAGGTTGTCCTGCGCGCTCTTAATACTTGAGAGCTGAGACATGGGTGCTGCTTGATGTATCGTTGATAGACAAAGGTGTTTACAGCTGGCAGGTGGTGTACTTATTTACAGAGGTCACATGAAGGTACCAACGTTAGTGATTGTTATTTACACTTATCAGAATTAATTCCATAAATAATTACCTTTAGAATGTGCTTAATATTAATTTTAATGATATTTCAAACACAAGAATATGTATTGCTTTTTTTACACCTACCCGCGAAAAAAAACAAAAAAAATTATCAAATCATTACATAGAAATAAAATTAACAATATAAATAAATTAGTCAATCATAATTTACTAGTAAAGTAATAGGACCGAAGCATTAGTTAAGCGTTTCAAAAACGGGGAAAACTTAAAAATTCTTCGTGTACGGAGCCGCGGGCAACAGCTAGTATATTAAAAAGCAAAACATTTATTTTTATGAAGGTTGAGTACTTGAACTGTAATGAAAGCATATTATAACATCACGAAGGTCATTCAAGTCGTATAAAAGTTATGAGCAATTTATGACCCGTAGTAAAAAAACTATCTTTGAGGGTTTTCTTATCGTACGAGATCCGTTTATAAAGTTCAACTACGTAAATAATAAAATCGGACGTTACTTATAATGTTTATGTGTGGCAAAATATTAACTTCTTATGTTAAATACAATAGGGTCTGTGTGATCACCACACAGACCTGATCTATAGGTCTGTGTGGTGATCACACATACCTGATCTATATTAACCCTTTATCGAGATATATTAACCCTATTGTGGTATAACGTCCAGTGAGGGACGGAAAATTCTAAAATAAACCTTGTGCCAACACGCTGGTTCAGCGCGGGCATAGTAGATCATAACTTCTGTGCGCTGCCAGTCTTCGAGGGGGAGACGCTGTCCCCCATGTCGGCTTGTTTTGAGTCCGAAAGATTCCCGTGGCGCTGGAAGAGAGAGAAGCTCCCGCACCTCCAGAAGCACAGGCGGCCTGCCGATTCGACCACGGCCTATTAGCTACCTACTACGGTTGCTTACAATATCCCTTAGCTAGCAGTTACAAGCAAATAAGGCTGTGATAGTGATACTAATATTCTTAATCCGTCATCACACGGAATACTTTATTATGGCCTATTCAAATCCACTCGCTACACAAAATACTAAATTTAGGTAGCTTGTATGTTAACATAACCTCTAGTAGACATACAATTTCCGTTTTAACACTCATTACATACAAAGGATCTCATTACATAGGTAGTTTAAGTGTTACAATTCGCACGTAATCACGTCGTAATCATGAAATTTGAGTATTGTGGCCTTATTTTGAATGGACCACCGATTTCTATTATTAAATTTTGCTTTACATGTAGCTGTTGTTAAAATGTATGGGCCTATGTAGGTTTATATTTAACTAGCTGTTCCCGCGACTTCGTACGGGTGGAATTAGTTTTCTCCGTTTATAAGAGGTTGATGTAGTAGTTCCTGAGATTAGCGCGTTCAAACAAACGAACTTTTCAGCTTTATAACATTAGTTTCCCGAGTCGTGCTAAACAAGTTCGACTTATTAGAGAAAAAGAAGACAGCGTCAGAAAAAATTGGTCAAGTGCGAGTGGGACTCGCGCACGAAGGGTTCCGTACCATTATCTATGCAACATAAGGCAACGTTATTAGTATCGAGCAAGAAACGGTAAAAAAAATCAGTTTTTTGTATGGGAGCCCCCCTTAAATATTTATTTTATTTTATTTTTAGTATAGTTTGTTGTTATAGCGGCAATAGAAATACATCATCTGTGAAAATTTCAACTCTCTAGCTATCACCGTTCTTGAGATACAGCCTGGTGACAGACGGACGGACGGACGGACGGACAGCGAAGTCTCAGTAATAGGGTTTCCGTTTTTACCCTTTGGGTACGGAACCCTAAAAAGTGACTGTGTTATTTTATCTTTTTAAATTAAAAAGATAATTGTTATCGTAATTTTAGATCGTCACTGACAAAACAGCTTTTTTTCACAGGATTTCAAGAGCCACATTAAAACGCACTAAATTATAACTGTGGGATATTCTGACATAAAAAACAGGAAGTACAATAAAATACCACCAAAGAGTCTAATGTTAAGTAAACCATGTCTATTCACCTATAAACAATCTAGCGAACAAAATACTTACATAATCATTGAGATAAATAGGTACATAACTGTTATATTTACATAAAATTCACAACAATCGGTCGTTTAAATACCACAATGCCAATGGTGACAATTCTACGGATATGACATAACTAAAACCTAACTAAGATAATGACTATATGATGACAATATGACTAATTTCAGCTTTGTACATATTATTTGCCTATTTTAATTTTTTTAAACCTTTGTATGTTTTTATTAAATAAAATCCTTTCTTTTCTGTAAAATAAAAAAATATTGCTAGTGTCACTAACACAATTCGACAAGTAACATAAACTTTCTTATCATAAATAAACTAGCTGTGTGCCACAGTTTCACTTCTGTGCTGTTATCAGTTATTTTTAATTTTCTCTTTATAAGAACCACCCGGACTTCAAGGAATATTCTAAAAGAAAGAATTAGCGAAATCGGTTCAGCTGTTCTCGACATTTGTTATTTGTCACAGTTAGTAATTTGTTTTTTTATTATGGGTGTGTATTAAAGAATAACGATTCTAATCGATTTCAATGTGTACAACGAAATAGCTACTAAGCCAAGATACACAATATTGGGATTCATCTTAGTTAAGTTAGTTTAAGTTTTTGGACGAAAGAGAATTGTTGCCAGTATATAACAATGCGTTTGCAGTGTAAGATCAGTGCCTGTGAAAGCTTTTCACGCTTACAATGTCGGAACAAGCTGTGACGTAATCACCTCATTACCCACCTACAACTTTCGATTTCTGGATGAAATAGAACATTCCGATACAATGTTTGCAGCTAACCTTGTTGCACGCCTTTAAGTTCGTTCGTATCTACGTAGCAATCAATTATTAGTCATTTATCAGTCTAATGCAAGAGATATCACAAAATCTTGGAATAGGATTTTCACGCCATTTATTATTATTAGTCAGGTTAAGCAAAAACTGAATGGAATTTAATAATACCTTTTACCTGCAAACCTCACAGATAAGAACAGCACATAGGCTGTATATCATATCACCACGCTATAAACTAAGAAATGGGGCAGTAACTATAAAAACAGACAAAACACTTGATCACTATATGAACATCACTAAAAATAAAAGCAATGTGATAGGCCTCCAAAGAGATTAATTACGCAATACATTGTAAAAATCTAAGTATACATGTTATACATACATATTCGAGGCAAGTACATCAATAAAGCTAATGATTATTGCGTAATAATAGGCACATAGATCTATTCAAATTAAATTGATTACGCTATCGTATATCCACTCCATAAGTTCTCAACATGAACATGCATAACTTCAGAGAATATATTTTTTTAATTAGGTCAAAATATGAGATAGCTATGTATACTATATAATCTATATCTATACTAATATTAAAAAGCTCAAGAATTGGTTTGTTTGTTTGTTTGAACGAGCTAATCTCAGGAGCCATTGGCCCGATTTGAACAATTCTTTCAGTGCTGGAAAATACATTTATTGAGGAAGACATATGAATATTACATCAGTGAAAATTGTTCCAAAAACGGGAATCCTACTCTATATGGGCAAACTTTTCCTGTATAAATCTATGGGATGATTACTTTTACTCAATAAACTTTACCTGTTTAGGACAATTATATCCGCGTGGTGAAGGATAAGAATACAAGTGTCACCACCCCAGTTCTTCCTTAGGGTGCTGTAAGAACCTGATAAGCGATATTATAAGCAGTTATCATCTGCTGTGAGAGACGCAAAATTTCAAACAAAACCTTATGCCAATACGCCCAGTCGGCGCGGCATAGTAGATCACAAACCTTTCAGAAGTGGGGGAGCGATTTAAATGGGCTGGGAAGGGAAGGGTCCCTTAACACACGATGAGAAATCATAACTCGACTTATATCACATCGATTAATTCAAATATTGATGTATTATTAATTTATTACATAAGGAATGTTGATTGAGGACAATCAAAACACTATTTTGTAACAACTACGTATTCGATTTTCATCACCCTCTGACCGATACGTCTTTCACTACGGTCTGTGCGTCACGTTGACCCTACATATACATATTTGGGGAGAATAATTTGCCCAAATTATCTAAAACGTATATTCAGGTCAAGTTATGCAAAAAGGTAGAGTTTGGCGTGGGCATTCGAATTATCCAAGAATAGAGATCATCAGAAATACTTGTTCATGAGTTGCTGTTTGCTTTATGACATATACAATAATTTTGCGGCTTTCCAAAAGCATAAAAATAAATAAATAAATGTTCACGGACATTTCACACAACGTTCTCTGGTCCCAAGCTAAGCTATAAATACTTGTGTTATGGGTACCAGAATACGGATATACTACATATACTACTTTTCTTTTGTAAATACATACTTATAATACATAGAAACACCCAGACGCAGTACAAACATTTGTGTTGATTGTCCCGAGCGGGAATCGAACCCGCGACCTCTTGATCGACAGTCCGTTACATAAACCATTCAACCACAAGGCTGCCGAAAAAATAGATCCTGTCAAGGCCGTCACTGATGTGAATTTGTCGATACTCGTTTAAAATTTCATAGATCAGAATCATAAATCTTGCTTCATCTTGTAGCATCTTTGTTTTTGTTTTTTAATACTTACTGTGAGCGCAATTTCTTATAATATGCAGATATTACAACTTCGCTCACCTACTGGATTTGGTGAGACATTTTCGAAGGACTCAAGCCCGTCTTTTCCACTGGGCACGCTGGGCTCAGACTGTCCAGGGCATTGCAAATACTAGAGCCTCCCAGCCCCTAGTTAATTACATGATAACCGAAAGTCTACTCATAGGGGTCCCATTACCTTAAAGTGTCCTGTGCTTCTTATAGGAGGAACATTGCCACTAGCACTGTGACATGAGAACTTAATACGTAACATGTGTAAGAAAAAATATGAAGAGTCTTTATCTAGAATGGGAAATGAATGCTCCAGTAATTATCTATATTACTGTTGAATGCAATCTCGCAGCAGTCACGAAAGCAAACAATGTCACTTTTGAGGAACTCACGAAGTGCGTAAGAAAAACGTAGGGGCGTGAGACGAATACGTGTTTGGTAACTTCCTCACAACCATTAGGCATTTTGCAGTTCTTTATATTACCTAACGTATCTCATGAGGCATTTCAAGGTCATGATAAAAATATATGACAAAATTTAGAAGAAAATTTACTGTGAAAAATATTATGTATTTTTCTTTTATTTTTATAAATATTCATGGACATTTCACACAACGTCCTCTGGTCCCAAGCTAAGCTTATAATGCTTGTGTTATAGGTACCAGAATACGAATATACTAAATAAACTACTTTTCTTTTGAAAATACATACTTATAATACATAGTAAATACCCAGACGCACACACACATTTGAATAACAGTTATAAATATCACAGAAATGTTTGTCCCGAGCGGGAATCGAACCCGCGACCTCACGAACGGCAGTCCGCTACCTTAACCACTAGACCACGAGACTCGTCAAACTAACTTTTTATGACTGACTTACGGCGGTTTTCAATATCCCATCTATTCTCGATTCTTGCTATTAAAATCAGACTAATCTGAACTTTTGTTCGTACTTATACATCAAGAGCCGTAACAGAATTCTCTATTGAAAATTTGACAAGAGATAGAAATATCTTACTCATTAACGAGGACTACTATCTATCCGTAATCGCAGATTGGTTGATGTAAATGGCCGTAAGTAAACACATCAATTATTATTTTCTCCAACCGGTGTGCTATAAAATTTAAGCAAGGAAGTGGAGGCAGATAACTACTATTATCTGCCTGATTTTTCCGTATGGCGACGGATTAAGAATACAAGTGTACCACCACCACCACCACTAACCACTCCACTCCATCTCCTCCCAAGAGTGCTGTAAGAGTCAGCTAAGGGATATTGCACACAGATAACATCGTCTGGAAAACTCGAAAATAAACCCTGTGCCAACACGCCTGGTCAGCGCGGCACAGTAGACCATAATCCCTCCCAAAGTGGAGGAGGCCCGTGCCCAACAGTGGGACGTATATGGGCTGGAGAAGAACTACTATTAATAATCAAGTCACAGACAAAACGCTTTATTAAAGTAGAATAAGGGACCAAATCAATTCGTGTGATGGTAGACCATGCCCAACATACTCGTATCTGTACTGAGATAAGAAGGAAAATATTGGACAAACAAAAGATTCTGTAGTATCATTATAATAACATACTGTCATAATCATAACGTTTAATGGTCTTATTCATAATGACTTATCGGAGGTTTAAAAGTTCGCTATAATCGGTTCGCGAAAATTGTCAAAACTTGTTATTCATAATAGTCTTTTACGCTAAAACGTTTATTATCTCTCCGATAAAATCTCCGTTTAAACCTTCGATAAGTCATTATGAATAAGACCATAAGTGTATCATATAGTTATTTTTTACCTTTTTGTACGGAATGCTAAAAAAGAAAAGAACGCTTTTCGGCTAGATTAAAAGCAAAAACTAAGCAAAAAATATAAACCTTTATTATGATGAGTGGGTTTATGGCCATTACCTACTTTTAAGAGTTCAAATTAACTTCCCGTTGACCGAGAATCATCAAGTGTAGTAAGGTTTCACAAGTTCGGAGGAGTAAAATTCCGAAATGCGTTAACACATCAAGTACGGCAATTATAAGTTAATTGAGCAATGTGAACCTAGTGTGTTAAAAATTATGTATCACGCAAAGGGTTCAAATTTTAACTATGACTACGAATAATTTAACCCATTTAATTTAACATCATAATTACGTTTCGTGGCTTCGGAATCTAGTGGTTCATGTAACGGACTGTCGATCACGAGGTCGCGGGTTCGATTCCCGCTCACGACAATCATTTGTGTGATGTTTATAAATGTCATACAAATGTTTGTTCTGCGTCTGGGTGTTTACTATGTATTCTACGTATGTATTTACAAAAGAAAAGTAGTATATGTAGTATATCCGTATTCTGGTACCCATAACACAAGCCTATAAGGTTAGCTTGGGACTAGAGGACGTTGTGTGTAATGTCCATGAATATTCATATTCATTCATAATTACATACTATTATAAGGTAAGGTTTTAAAAAAATAAAGACAGGCAATAATGTATGCACAAAGCAATAAACGAATAAAATGAATAAAAAGAAACAAATAAAATAAATTAAAGCATCGAAGTATTCCTCTATAGACATATGGATACGAACAAAACGATTAAAAGAGTATTATAAAACGGCTCTTTTGAAAAAAGAATCTGTTTCTAAATAATAATGAGTGATATCGTTATTAATTTTTTTACTTAACAAGCAGCGCTGTCAATAACCGGTTAATAGTTAGATAATGTATTGTGTAAGTAGTAACTGTTTAGCTTTGTGAAATGTGTGGATTAGTGTTTCGAGAAAGGTCATTGGGTGACTATAGATAACATATTATCTTAGTCTATCGAGCTGATTAATTTTAGCGCTCCTATTCTAACGTGTTCCGAAATCCAGGAAGTATTTTCATTGCTAGAATGGCAGACGAGTTAACGGCCTCGCTGTTGGTAAGTAGTATGAGTTCCTCATGGGATTGGCAATATTAAAGGCGCAACCAAGCCACCGTTTACCTCGGGAAAATAACTTTCCGTAAACTCAAAACCAACGCAAAACAACATACCACTAAAAAGTTCTATTATGTACTCGAGAAAAGAGGAAAGTTAAAGAAAAGATGAATGGCCTGTATTAGAGAGCTGACGGGTAATAGCTGGAAAGAAACTTAATGCGCAAACTCCAAATATCATGCAATTGGGGCAGAAAATATAAGAAAAAGCATGTTAAAAGACGGACAACGCGAATAAAGCATTTTTCATGATAGAGAACAATTGATTGTCTTGAATAGGATTCAATCCTATGCCCTGTGAGTAACGATACTACCAACTGGGCTATGAAATATACTAAATACTCTAAGTTGATAATAGACCGATTTAAGTAATTTAATGACCTAAACAGTCACTATCTTATTAGATTCTGGCAACATCATTACATTTACGTGCAACACAACGCTTACATAATAAAATCTTATTATAGTTAATCAAAACAAGCTGTTTATAAACATTATTTAAAGTTACAACACTATAACGAATGTAGATTAAAAAAAAAACAAGAACAGAAATGTAGAACATAATAATATAGAATACAAGTGTATGTGCGTTATTATTTCTCACATTAAATACACTATGACTTACAAAATTAAATAATTAAAGAGCAATAACTGGGTTGCCTAGATAACTACTTACATATTATTTAATACAAGCCGGCATTAATTTATTCTTCAATGTCAAAACATTGCATATATTTGTATACTTAATTGTGACGGATTGTTAATGGAGTTTTGTGGAAAGGGCGTCGGGAAGTAATTATTAGTAGCTCTACTTCGGAGAAAAACAACATTTTTGGAAGTGGAAAAGTTCTTTAGACGCTTTAGACATTTTTACTGATTTCAAAAAAGTAGGAGATTATAATTATGTTCGGCTCTATATTTTTTGCAAGCAATTGAAGTCGAAGCACTGTTACCATCAGTGACAATTCTAGGCACTGAAGAAGTTTTTAGCGCTGGATGGACCTATTAATAATGACTACTTATCAAATGGAATTTCATTTAATTTGCCTCAAAAATTAATACATACAAGTAATAATTATACATAACAAAACAAATAAGAATTGTGTGCTATATCTGTACAACTTAAGAAAACTAAAACGTAAACATAATAAGCCTTGCAAATGTTACACGAATCAGCCATGGCCACGAGCTATTCGAATGTGTTCTAGCCACGGGAAACACGTTATAAAATTATAGAATCAACTGACCTGATTTTATATCATTTTAGCCGACTTCAAAAAAGGAGGAGGTTATCAATTCGTCTGTATGTTTTTTTTTTCATTTTTAGTGTTCGTATAAAACCCTTATAGTCTCACTACGGTATCCGTCTGTCTGTCTGTCCGCCCGTCAAACTTTTTTTACTCATCAATGGCTGAAGGTATCACCTTGAAACTCATACAAAATGTAGATCTATGCGGTCCCTTGCTGGAAAAAATATTTTCAATGTTTTAGTTCTACGCATTCAGAAGATATAACCGAATTACAGCCATTTTTAAATATTTTCGATTAACGCTAGGGAATCAAAATTTACAGGTTACTTCCCGTTGTCCTAGAGACTTGAAATTTGGCATGGACCAAGCCTACATAGTGCTGATATAAGAAAAAATTTAAAAACTTGTAATTTGTTATCACATCACATGAAAGAATTGTTTAAACTAATACCAACTTATGAAGTAGCTGAAATGTAGCCGATTCTCTATATTGCAACCATTGCAACTACAAAGTTAAGTTCGTGAGTTGCTTTAAACATAATTAACTGTTTATTTGTATTTAGTTATTTATATTTTTCGGTCAAGTCAAGGTCTCTTGTGAGGTTTTTTTTATTTATGTTGTTACCTCATAACTTTTAACTGGGCTTAGCGATCTTAATGAATCTTTTTGTATTTGAAAGCTGATGGGACCACACGGGAATCGATTGTGATCCATTTGGCACCAGGTCAGGATCTGATGGTTATCTCTTGAGAAATCGAGAAAGCCCTCAAATCTCAAAGGCAAATAAAGTCGGTTGAACTGTTTAAAAATATACTCAATGATATAACTTTCAGTCAGCGTATTTAACTGACTCTAGCAACACCTTGGGAAGAATTGCAGAAATAATATTTGTATTCACCTGTGTTATATCCATTTTTATTGTAAACTAGATATTATACAACATCAATCAGCAACCATAAATAATGTTAGAAGATATTACAGTGATAACAATTAATTGCCCTTAAATAGCTCTCAACTGACCATTTCGTATTTCATAACATGCCCAAGCAAGTTATAGCGAGAACAAACCCTGTCGACCTACAGCTCCACATAAGTTGCCTCGTAACATACATAATACAATTTGTGCAAGATCTGGGAACGTAGGCCAGCGAGCGTGGGGAGTAATTCCATCGGCGCAAGCGCACCGCCAGTCCACCACGCGAAGCCGCGTCGCGCACCTGTCGCGTATCGAATACCATTTCAAAACGTCAGTTCCAAACTTTTTTAAATTATCTTTTTTTAATCTATATTGCCAGTGTTCTTATTTCAAATAAAAAAAAATTAAAACTATTGTGCCTTTCGTGACTCTATCAGATTATAATTTACACTGTGGTGTAACAGAACCTTATCTAACTTGACGTAATAAAGCTGGTTAATCTTGTCTATATTACATAAGTACTCCTTATAAACCCTTAGATACTAACGTAATACTCCGTGTGTTGGTATAGGTCGCGTTATATATACCTAATAATGTCTCTACATTTAGATTTATTACGATAATTATGTAGGTTTTAAATATTAAATAAGAGACATAAATATTAATTATAAACACTTCAATAATTTTATCGTATTAGTTAGTACAGATTACTTTATTATTTCATTTTGATAGTTAATTATGTTCAGCGTAACTATAATTACGCAGCCGTCTTTATCCAGCATTTACTTTGCCTAGGTCGGAGATAAAAAATTTCCAAACCACGACAACAATTATAAAACCGTGATTCAATACAAATTCATTATCTACCTATGACGCGATTTGTGATTTGCAGCAGAAACGGAAGGGCCCATAATATTGTTTTCGCTGTTTTTCCAGTAGTTTAAGCTAATTAATTTGACTAGGAGCTCGAACCATACCAACACCCAGAGGCATATTTACCCAAGTGCCACAGGGGCCATGGCCCAGGGCGGCCAGCCTGAGAAGGACGGCGAAAGCCTTTAAATTCAAAACTTTGCGATATTTTTATTAATTTTTAGGGCAGCTAATTAAATTGGCTCGAGGCGTCAGATCAAATGGCCCGAGGCGCTAATTTTCAATATAGGCCTTTCCCAACAGCACCTTATTTAATTAGTCCCAAACGTTTGCAAGTTTATCAGTCGATATAAATGTGCCACCGATTCCTGAACCCTTTTGCATATTTATACGGATTTACATCAGTGAGTTATTTCTCCTAGTGAATTTGCCACCTCAATTTAGGCCTATTGTTGTAACTAAGCAAAGGCAGTCAGACATTATTTATATTATTTACAATAATCGCCTTGCCTCGTTATGTGACTGTTTCAGCCCTTTGATAAAAAGTAAAGACACTGGATAAAATCCTTACAATTTGACTAAAATAGAATCTAAGAATAACACACGGAAAAACAACTGGAAAGAGGAAAATCGTAAAGGTTGAGATTAAATTTAAATAGGTAAGGATCTAATTACTATGCCATCACTAAATAAATAGAAATGTTCGGTAATATTTAAACTTTGTTTACCAAGGGAGATGAATTGATTGTAAATGCACAGAGTGCATCTAATATCCGTTTAGCGTGACTTGTTACAACGCTACGTTCATTAACCTATTACGTCTAAAAAACAGCAATTGCTTCTATACCCCACTGATTCGCTATCAATGATCATTGAGCACAATTCGATGTATTTACAATTATATAATCGAGAAACATTCAATACTATTTAAATAGTTCGGTTACTTACAGATACCAAAGATCGATAATGTTAACTCTTATCGTCAAGTTGTCGGCTACAAAGAGACTTATATTACGGATTTATACGCGTATCTTTTGTTTCAAGCCAGATGTTTCGGAAAGTTTTTGGCACCTTTAAACAGCTCAGAGCTTTGTTCTAGCCTTGAACATGGTGGCAAAAATTATCCGAAACGCCAGGCTAGATTGAAAAGAGAATATACGGGTCTAAATCCGAATAAAAATGGTTATATTTGAATAAATGAGTCGCGAAAATATTAGAGAATTAAGTATTAAAGTGGTGTAAAAACACAAGGTTTATTTGTAAATGTAGAGAATTTAAGAGTATTATGTAGTTCAAAAATTCTCATTCCACATTTTATAGTCTAACAAAGATATGTTAAATTAGTAATAAATTCACTTTAATAAATTAGCAAGATTAACCAGATAATCTGTTATCAAATCATTGTATAATTAAACTTAAAGAAGTTAATACAGCGAATAACCATCACGAAGGCATTTCGATACAGTTCGTAAAATTTTACTTTAAAACTAAAATCACAATTTAGTGACAATACCGTGTAATCCGAGTAACTATCATATCGTTTATTATACACAGTGTATTTGTGTTAAGGTGCATAAAAAGTAACGTTATTTAGGCACTTTTATTAAGATTTTATTGGGCTCATTCATCCCTGTTCACAATAAGTATGAAATAACTATGGTCCCGCGATATTGTTCGCCTGGAATTTCAAATCAATACACACATAGTATGTAGCTGGAGCCTGTAGCTTCTATGTTAGTGAAAAGATTTTAGAATCAGGTCATTACGTTTAGATATTTTCCCCTAATTCAATACAAAATTCATTATAGATAAAAAGAAAAGAAAGAATATAAAAAATAGAAAGAAAAATTTAATTAATTAATTTATAAACTAACTTTTAAAAACTATATACTTACCTACAATTAAAAACTAAAATATAAAAAGGAAATATGAACAGTATTAAAAAAATATTAAAATTATATGTACAAACTAGGCGTCAAAATACTAAAGAAAAATTAATTTTGATATAGTACTGCATGGTATGTACAAGTAAGTACACGCTTGTAGCGATTTCTTCCAGACAACTTATATCGAAACTGTCAAGAAATTACAGCACATGGCAACAGCATGGCACTTAGGTGTACTTATCAGGCATGTAATATAAAGATATATTACAAATTATACCTATTTATTAATAGTATTGATCTATAGTGATATTGTATATTATGTGTTGCGGACCTTGCGGCGGTGGCTGCTGCGGTGGTTGCAGTGGGTACTGTTGCCCATGCATCACTATCTACACTTGCTGCACCAAGATCTGCTAAAGCAAGCTCCCCGAAGAGATTTTCAGCGCTTACAAACCATGGTGTCGGCGAAGAAGACTCTTCGGAAATGCGTTTCTATGTCGTGCTTGCTCACGTGCCGTTTCGTGGAAATAAACTAATATAATAAGCTAATAATAATAATAATATAATAGTCCTAGAAATATTTTTAAATTGAACAAAGTATACCTATCCCGTACAAGAACGCTGGCAATAGACACTAATAAAATTATGTACTTTTATAACACTACATTTCATTAAATTATAGATTCTAACATCAAGGTTATATTGCATCATAACATCGACAGTTAACACAAAATATACGAACAATAAGAAGATACTTTCAAGTGAAGTCTGTAGCTTAACGCTGACCATTTACTAACTACAATCTCTAGTGCTTAGCAGTGAACTAGTTGTGAACAGTTCAGTGTAATCTAGTGATAGTGTAGAACATCGTTATTCTAGTTCGGATGTACAGCTACAGACATGAAGGTAAGTCAGCAATAACCTTTTTTCACTAATCGAGGTTTCCTCAATAGAGTCTTAATTCTCAATCTTCTCGCTGAGTGGGCAACCAAAGGTGGAACCATCGCAGCATCGATGCCCTACCCAGCACATGTAGAGATATGGCAGGAGTTTTAGTGAGTTAGAGCCCTACACTACACTATTGTCTTGCTTAGATAGTGAGGTTTGCGGTCTGTCATTTTCCCTGGCGTAAAAAAAAGGCCATCCCCATAGTACATAATAAATAAATAAATAAATATTCATAGACATTTTACACAACGTCCTCTGGTCCCAAGCTAAGCTTATCATGCTTGTGTTATGGGTACCAGAATACAGATATAATACATAAACTACTTTTCTTTTGTAAATACATACTTATAATACATAGTAAACACCCAGACGCAGTACAAACATTTGTATGACAATTAAAAACATCACACAAATGACTGTCCTGACCGGGAATCGAACCCGAGACCTCATGATCAGCAGTCCGTTATATAAACCACTCCACCACGAGGCCCGTCAACTCCACCACGAGGCCCGAATAAGAATAAGAACTCTTGCATTGCATAACTGCAATTTGATGGAAAAATGGATTGAATTTTTCTACTATATGAGACTGGTCGTGTTAGTACAAAGCTAAGCTTCAAGATTTTCTGCACTTGCAATGTTATCTAATAAATAAATATTCATGGGTATTTTACAGAACGTTCTTTGGTCTCAAATTAAGCTATATTACTAGACGGGCTTCGTGGTCTAGTGGTTCATGTAACGGACTGCCGATCAGGAGGTCTCGGGTTCGATTCCCGGTCAGGACAATACTTTGTGTGATGTTTATATTGGTCATACAAATGTTTGTACTGCGTCTAGGTGTTTATATGCATTATAAGTATGTATTTACAAAAGAAAAGTAGTATATGTATTCTATCCGTATTCT
Organism: Orgyia antiqua; assembly: GCA_916999025.1. Classification (NCBI taxonomy): domain Eukaryota; kingdom Metazoa; phylum Arthropoda; class Insecta; order Lepidoptera; family Erebidae; genus Orgyia; species Orgyia antiqua. Next base: position 27,347,634 of record OU779869.1, read on the forward strand.
GGTACCCATAACACAAGCATATAAGCTTAGCTTGGGACCAGAGGACGCTGTGTGAAATGTCCATGAATATTTATTTATTTATTTATTTATACATATTTCTATAAGGATATACGATGTACACATATTTTATTTTTATCCCTAGAATTGTTATTTCAACACCTATAAAGCAAAGTGAGATGGTGACAAGTAAATTTTGGTTCCGTAGCCACACGAACTACATCAATACATATGATATAATCAGTTGCGATATGTTTCACTAAAATGTACAACATTCTAATTGTGAAATAGTTAACGTCATTCGCAATCATTACCAGAACGTGAAACGAAGTGAAAATACTACAAAAGGGGTGAATAGTTATACAATAAATATAATTTCTACATTAATATATTGCAATGTTCCTAAAACCACCGCTGATTGTTACAAAAGTCAAAATACAACAATTTCGTTATTAAAAAAACTATTGAATTTAATTTGCGAAAGAAAATACTGGTCAAGTACGTACTCGTGCAGTTATCCGTAATATTATTATCAAAAAGTCATACGCAGTCTTAATCATGATGTTGCATGGGAGTTTCCTTAAAAATTTATAGTGAGCAGTCTGATTTATAGTATTTTTTGTAATACAACAGAAATTCAATTCCCGATTCCCGTGAAACAGGTGACAGACACATGCTGAAGTAAAATAAAAATTGGTCAAGTGCGAGTTGGACTCGCGCACGAAGGGTTCCGTACCATTATCTATGCAACATAAGGCAACGTTATTAGTATCGAGCAAGAAACGGTAAAAAAATCATGTTTGTTGTATGGGAATGCCCCCCTTAAATATTTATTTAATTTTATTTTTAGTATTTGTTGTTATAGCGGCAATAGAAATACATTATCTGTGAAAATTTCAACTGTCTAGCTATCACCGTTCTTGAGATACAGCCTGGTGACAGACGGACGGACGGACGGACGGACGGACGGACAGCGAAGTCTCAGTAATAGGGTCCCGTTTTTACCCTTTGGGTACGGAACCCTAAAAAGTCCCCTCTAGTTGAGCTCTCAAGCAGAAGTGCGGAATTGCTATGCCCTACAGTTAATTAGTGAATAGTAGGTACTACGTGGTAATCGAGTTGGGGTGTCAGATTTATTGCTACTTTAATTAAGCTCATTATGGGAGTGACATATTACTAAAACAATAAAAAGTCTCTGAATATAATTTTAGGAAAAAAGTAAAGTCCCGTTTTATCATTTAGTAGGTACAGAATCTTACGTAGGGTTATAAGTAAACGTAATTCTCTTTTTGGTAAATATTTAAAAGTTATATCTAATGTCATATTCTCACGTAGCGAATAATATCAATAGTAAACACTATTGTAAACCGTGAACCATGGCATTACGCAATTAATTTATACACGAACATCGTTAGATTTTATAATCAAATAAAAATGTAGGCCAAGGTCGCGAACACTGAATAAATATTTAATTTAGATACGAAGAAAGTGAATAAGTTAAATAAACATGTTGTGAAATAATTCAATTAGATGTTATGACTCAAGTAATAACATGTAAATGCTTTCAAGATGTTAACCGGTGAAGCACGAGTTTGCCTCGCACTTGATGGGTTCCATATCGTTATTGTGACAATATGGTGCTGGATTAATAATACAAGTGTCACCACCCCATCTCCTCGCCAGGTTGCTGTAAAAGTCAGCTAAGGGATATTGTTCACAAATAACATCCTCTGTGAAAGACAAAAAACTAGAAATTCCACCCTATGCCAACACAAGTCAGCGCGGCATAACAGACCATAATCCCTCCGAAAGTGGAGGAGGCACGTGCCCAACAGTGGGACGTAAATGGGCTGAAGAGAAAGAGAGAAAGATTGTGACAGTGCATTCGTCATACCGACATAGTCATGTAATCTAAGCGTATCATCAAGTAACACTGAAAACGTTTCTTATAAGGGAGCCGCTTTAAATATATTCTGGCTTTAAGGATTTTTTTTTATAAAGATTCATGGACATTTCGCACAACGTCCTCTGGTCCTAAGCTAAGCTATATATGCTTGTGTTATGGGTACCAGAATACGGATAGAATACATAAACTACTTTTTTTTGTAATTACATACTTATAATACATAGTAAACACCCAGACGCAGTACAAACATTTGTATGACAATTGAAAACATCACACAAATGATTGTCCTGACCGGGAATCGAACCCGAGACCTCGTGAACGGCAGTCCGTTATATAAACCACTAGACCACGAGGCCCATCGTTTTAAGTACTTATTTGTTGTTATAGCAATAACACATATGCAACAATTGTGAAAATTTCAAATTTCAACTCTCTAGCTATCACCGTTTCTGAGATATAGCCTAATGACAAACAGACAGCGAAGTCTCAGTAAAAGGGTCCCATTTTACGTTTTGCTACGGAACCCTAAAAATTTTTACAAAGGACGCGACCTTACTAACAGTTTAGCACTTTATTGGTAATATTTAACTAAAAATATGCAAAACATTGTATTTTAAAGAATATTGTTGCGAGAATTTTATATACATACTAGCTGACCCGGCAAACGTTTTATTTTTTATTATATTTTTTCAAAATATTACTACCTTAGGTTACATTGTTCCTACTTAATTCACAATTTCTGAACTTTTTATCTTTAATTATTATAAAATAAAGTCGTTATTTTTGTATGTATGTATGTATTTCTATGTGAGCTTATATTTTCAAAACTACGCAACGGATTTCGATGCATTTTTTTTAATAGATAGTGTTTTCAAATAAAATACAGCCTGTGTTAACCGCGGATAACGTACCTAACCAACGGTGACTGAAGTTTTTAAATCGGTTCAGTAATTTCGAAGCCTAATCATTTCAAACAAACAAACAATCCTCTTTATAATAATTATTACAATATTACTGTGTAACATTCGGCAATTAATATTATAGTCATTTATCACGCTTCAAACACATTCAAACCGTTAAAATATATCGTAATCGTTAAGAAATAATATTCGATATCAAAATGGACGCTTGCAATCGATGTAAAAATAATTATAATAAAAAATTACGGGGAAACATTAAAAATTAATTATTTGCAAGAATAACAAAGCTTGGAACTGGACATGTGTCTTGTTTTATGAACTTTATTTCTTAATTTATCTCTGGAATATATAGCGCTAGGTGTTCACCGCGACTTCGTACGCGTGGAATATATTTTCGCGATTAATATATATTCGCGGTTTTGTACTGATGGTTCGCTCCGCCAGTCACCGCATGATGTTATATAATAATGTACTACCTAACACTGAAAGAATTTTTTAAATCATACCACAATAGTGGTTCCTGAGATTGGCGCGTTCAAACAAATAAATTCTTCAGCTTTATAATAGTATAGATAGATAGATTTTTGTTGTACGAGACCTTTAAAAATTGGCGTTAATATTGTAAGGAGTGTTGTGGGAATAAATGTCGAAGGAATGAATATTGTAGGGGAGAAAGCGAAAAAAGCGGATGGATGAAAGAGTAAACAGAGTCAAACAGAATAGCGAAAAAGATATGTTGCGAAGACCCCAAATAAAGGGATGTTCACGTCTCATCGGGAAAGTATTTGATATATTGAGCACTTTTATTTTTCGACGGGCTTTGTGGTCTAGTGATTCATGTAACTATCGTTCAAGAGGTCGCAGGTTCGATCCCCGCAATGTTTAAACATCTGTGTTATATTTATTATTGTCATACAAATTTCTGTACTGCATCTGGGTGTTTACTATTATGTAGGATATCCACATTACGGTTTTTTTTTTACGACAGTCTAGCCATATTTTCTTTGTTTTTCGTCTCTTTATTCGGCCATCAACATTTATATTCCCTTTTATTTAAATCCGTTTCATCACGGCTCATGATCTTAATTCTAAACCAAACTAAAACCGAATTTAAACGAAACAATAATCTTCTAAAAGTAATCCAGCTTCTAAAAGTACGATCGCATGGTAGCAAATTGCTCGTTCGTTCTATTATGCAAAACATATACAAAATACATTGCATCATTATACATAATGTTGCATTTCTTGACATAATCACCACCAATAATTGTATGACGTTAACTTTAATTGACGTTATAACATTTAAAGTACCGCTTTGATTGTGAATTTGTTTTTGTATTATGTGACTTAAAGTAATTACATTATTTTAGTTTGTAATCATTTTTATGAAAGTGCAAGTTATTTCGGACTAAATATAATATTAAGAGGGTACTCTACTCCTCATGTAGGTATTTGCCTTAGGTATTGCTATCCCTATCCCCGTGCACCGCGCTGAAAGGGACAAATATAGCAGAAGCAGATTTTACCTACAACTTTTTTTCCGACGTTTCGTACTTCCCTTTTTTCTTCGCGAAAGTTAAGTCGATTTTTATTGTTTTTACGCTATATTATAAATGAAGAGTATATCTATGCTTGTATCACTTTCTTTTTTGGTAAAACGTTACCATATATGTGTGATAGACGCTGCAACTTTACCTAAAGAAAACCGAAAAAAATGGGATTTTCGGATGGTCATATTTCTTTTAGTTATTATATATTGAAAAAAAGAAAGTGACAGAAGCATAGATATACTCTTCATCTATGATATAGCGTAGAAACAATTAAAATCGGTTTAACTTTCGCGAAGAAAAAACGAAAGTACGATACCCATATTTTTGTATGGAGCATAATTTGGTATCGTGCCCTCTTAATAAATGATTATAAAATTATAATAACGCGGTGTTTATTACCAAACTCGGAACGGCATTGATTTATATTAAATACTAGGTGTTGCCCGCGACTTCGTACGCGTGGAATTTAGAAATGTTCCCGTTTTTTGCATTGATTTTCACTGTTACTTAGCTCCTCTCAGTCGCAGCCTTTCTCGATAAATGTACTATCCAATACTGGAAGAATTTTGCAAATCGGACCAGTAGTGCCTGAGATTAGCGAGTTCAAATAAATAAACTCTTTAGTTTTTTAATATTAGTATAGCTTAGATTGAGAGAAGTATACTTAGGTGGTTTGGTCATGTGGAAAGGATGGATGAGAGACGATTAACGAAAGGCATATACACGGCGGAGGTAAGCTAATGAGGAAATGCTGGGAGAGGACGCCCGAGAAAAATATACTCCGATGTCATCGCCGGCTTACTACAAAAGGGGCAAGTGCGTAGCACTTACAACCGTCGGGCATGTATGACCAGATGTTTGAGTGTCGATGAAGCCAAGGAAGTATGTTTGGATCGTAGCAGATGGCGCTCTACAGTCTCTGCCTACCCCCATGGGAAAAAGGCGTGATGTTATGATGATGATGAGAGAAGTAAACAAAGTCAAAATTCAAATCAGTCACTATCTATTTTATTACACCTAAAGGGATGTATCAAATATCCAGTACAGTACAGCAACAGCACAGACTTTCATATAAATATAATTTCCATTTGGCAAATGGAATGTGAATAGCGCATGATATTGTTAAATTACAAAAAAAATAGAAACAATTATAAATACTCACGGACATTTCACACAACGATCTCTGGTCCCAAGCTAAGCTTAAATGTTTGTTTAAATGTTAGCTTATGTGTTATGGGTACCAGAATACGGATAGACTACATATACTACTTTTCTTTTGTAAATACATACTTATAAATATTATAATACATAGAAACACCCAGACGCAATACAAACATTTGTATTACATTTAAATATTAAACCAATGATTGTCCCTTCCGTCAAATTCACCACCACTGCTTAAAGAAGGCAACAGTCACAAAAATATACACGTAAAACAAACCTTTTCTGCTACTTTTAGCGCCATTTGATTTCAGTGTTATGTAAAATCCAAAATTGTTTGAGTCGAGTCGATCATTAGGATATCCTAATTATAATTTACGATTTAATTTTACACTAATTATAATTTAAGAATAGTGTTTTAAAATAAAATTACCGGATTTATTATCGAATTGAAGTCAATATGTTAAGTAATATAGACAGTACTAGCTTATACCTGCGGTTTCACACGTGTTTATAGTTACCCGTTAAAAGCTATAAAGTTCAAATTTTATTATTCATGGCCAATTCACACAACGTCCTCTGGTCCTAAGCTAAGCTTATCCTTGTGTTATGGATACTAGGATACGGATATACTACATAGACTATTTTTTTTTGTAAATACATACTTATAATACATAGAATAAACACGCAGACGCAGTACAAAAATTTGTATGACATATAATATATCACACAAATGGACAATCATTTGTGTGATATATGTAGGTATATACGGGAAACGAACCCGCGACCTTGTCAACGGCAGTCCGTTACGTGAATCGCTAGACCACGAAGCCCGTCTTTAAGATTCATTCAGTAGTTTTAGCGTGACAGAGCAACTATCTTTTCTCTTTTTATTTTTATACTTATCATAAAACAAAGTCGTTATTACTGTATGTATGTCCTATATCAACTCATATTTTCATATTAACTGATTTTGATGCGGTTTCTTATATTAGAACTCAAGAGGATGGCTTTGATATATAGTTTGTTAAGTCTTGGTGTATATATTTAAAGCGGGTGAAACCGCGGGCATTCCCTAGTATATAGACAAAACTCTTAAACAGTACCTAGTGTAAGGTGTGTCAGAATATAAAACCCAACGTAACAGTAACATAAACCGCTAATGTCACTCATTTTAGATTTTATCTGTTTACCATTAAATCTCTATAGAGGCAGAAACAGGAAAGTAAAATGTAAACATATCTGTCTAATAGTAGATTATGGGTTTTTAAAGTTGCAATGGTTGGAAAGAAACAATTGTGTATTGCGTAACGGTTTGTAAGACAAATGTATACGTATATTCTTTTGTATATACATCTTATCAACAATACTTACAATTTTAACAATGCTCATGAGTTAAATTTTCAGAAAAATGCTAAGTTACTTATCGTTGTAAACTTCTAGATCGAGACTATCGTTGGAAAAAATTTCAGAACGTTAACAACCGAGTTTGAGTATTGACTATCATCATCCTCGTGCCCTTATCCCATTATTTGGGGTCGGCGCAACATGTTTTTTTCTTCCACAGTCTTCTATTAGCCGTCATATCTGCGTCAACTCCTCTTTCTTTCATGTCCTCTTTCACACAGTCCATCTATCTTTTGTATTGACTATATCAAGTAAAATTTTTGAGTTTGTAATTTGTTTAAAATAACCATATAACCTTTCAATCTTTAGCCTTACAATATAGCTTAAACCTTATCAATTCCTTTTAATTTCTGACTTTTATTTCAAAATAGCTACCAACATAACTCATTTATACAATAAAAAAAATATGTAAAGCTTGGAAGTGCAATATTTAACAATAGATGTGTCGACGGATTGCCAATACCGTCTTCAAAACGGTCATGGAAAGTGAATCCAATGGGTGACATAATCGTCTCGCGTAAGCCAAGCCCCGGAATATAATATTACCTCTGGTGTTGTGACTCACCTAAATCGGAGAGCTCTTACTGAATCAGCTGCAAAAACTGCGTCCTTTAAATTTAAACTTATACATAAAATTCTCCTGTCACAATGTTAGGTACCATACTCCTCTGAAACGGTTTGACCGATTTTTAATAAAAAGTTATGCATATTCAGTAGGTCTGAAAATCTAAGTGATAAGGGTTGTCCACTTATATGGTCCAAAACGACGTTAGCCGGGTCAGCTAGTTTACCTATAAATATCTGGTATAAGGACATATAAGAAAAAGCAGTAAATGATTTTGCAAGAAAAAGACATATTGCGCTGACCCCAAGTGCTCATCTATTATAGGATAGAAGAAGAAAAATATAGGGAAAGAGCCCTTGAGTATTATTTTTCTTCTTCCCATTAACGTTCTACTGCTGGAAAGGGGATTTCCTCCATTTTTGAAGAACTTTGATTGGTCTACTATGTCACGCCGACCAGTCGTCTTGGCATAGGGTTTAGTTCCGAGTTTTCTATTTCTTTTAGTTGCTGTAAATAAATAAATAAATATTCACGGATATTTCACACAACGTCATATAAATTCATACAAATGTCCCTTGACTGGCTCTTACAGAACCTTCGGCAAGAATTTAGTAAACAACAAGAAAAAATATGGAAAATCTATCTGAATACTTCAATACCTTGCCTAGAGTCTTCTTAACAGTTTGTTGGTGATACCGCCAAGAAACTAAGAGTGCTCTTTTTAACCATCTTCTAAGAATCTATTTCCTAAACACTTAATGTTGCCAAGTTTTGTGATAAATTTCTTTTGCGACCATGCCATTGATATCCTTTCACATAATGGTACAAGTACAAATCCTTACAAGGCGGTCAACATTACGCCATTGTGGATAGCCGGCTTTACATAACCGCTTGCAACAGTGCACAGACTGCATCGACTTAAACAAGTAATTAATAGTAGGTGCGGATATATTATTCGTTTATACATATCAAGAATGCCAAATTTGACCAATAGTAGATTTATCTGATAACTCAGTTGCCAAATGTTAGTTTTGTAAAGTAATCATTTATAAAATGTCAATTTAAGTGTTAATCATTTGGCAAAATGAAACATTTGTAAAATAATCAGTAGTAAAATGATAGGCGAATGGATTGTTTTGCCAAACGTTGTTTGTCAAGTGTCGTTTTGTCAAATGACTTTTGGTCAAACAATCGGACACCAATCACGTCACATGATGCCTTCACATTATACCCGAGGAGGGTTGGACTCAGGTACAGCACAGAGATCGTAAAAATCAGCCCAAACCCGAGGCAACATGAACAAGAAGTTATGTGACGGGATTAAAGGCAAGAGAATAATAATAATAAGTAATAAATAATATATTTTTGCGATAATTATGTAAACTTTAAGTACTAAAGTTATAATTGAAATCCATTTGTAAAAATGCAAAAGCAAGAGTTATTACTTTCTTAAAAAATAATTCAGTATCCATCAAACCAATAGCCAAGAATCCTCATAGAGCTAAAAATGTAAAGTTCAAATATCTAAGCCTAGCATATAATTGTGTCATTCATTACAATATATTATCTGTGACAGAGATAAAAAAAATCATTATTGCATAGTAAAATCAGTCGCAAATCGGTAACGCAAATAACAAGTAATCCGTAACAAATAATACTTTAACACGCACTTTTCGCATTTGGTGTTATCTATACTTATAATAAATCTGTAGAGAGGTCAATTCTGTACATGAAATATATTTTCAAAATAACTATCAGGGGGTGATTAGTGATCGATACTGATGCCAAAAATGCAATCAGTAAAATTTTTGTTTGTCTGTCTGTCTGTCTGTCAGTCTGTATGTTCCTTATTGAAAAAAAAACTACTCGACGGATTTTAACAAAACTTAGTACAATTATTCTTCATACTCCTGGGCAGGTTATAGTATACTTTTCATCACGCTACAATCAATAGGAGCAGAGTAGTGAAGGTAAATGTTGGGAAAACGGGAGAAGTTACTCCATTTTTTAAGTTTCCGTCGCGTGTGCAGCCTTAATGGTTAAAGTTACATAGAAATCATGTATGACGGAAATATTCTACATAAAATTGTCTAAAAAATATCTCGCAACAGCATATATCTATATTTTATGGTTGACTCACAATAACACGTGTAACTCCTGATAGCTTAGCAGTTCGGAGCATTCTGATTATATTTGTTTACTCTTACGTTTATAATACTCTCACTCAAGCAGTAGTTAAAAACGGATAAAAATTTCCTAAATTTTACGCGGACGGAGTCGAGGGCAACAGCTAGTTTAGACTAAATTCTTAAATATAACGAAATTTCAGTCATTTTGGTTATAAAATTTCGTTATATCTGATTCAATCTCTTTTTATTTAAAATCTCTGAAATCACTAACAATGAATTAAGTACTTAAGTGCCGTAAGTACTACTATAAAGATTATTTTCAGGTAGAACAACACCACGCATTGTGGTGTTTTTAAGAAGGCTTATACTTAATGTAGGGGACATTAAAAATCGAAAACAAATCTAGTGCTTTAAATCTAGTCCAAACCGGTTATATAACTGTAGGTATTGTGAAGCCTCTGCTTCACATAAACCTTCTTCTTGCAGAACAATTCATTTATTTCCCTTCTAGGACTTGTTACATTTACAAAATAAAAACATATAAGGCTTAATTGTATTCTTTTTAAATTCATATTTATTTCACAATATCTATTTTTTCATCATCTTCCATGTCCTCTCCAATCCCCCCAATCCTTTTTTTCTTTATTCCTTTCTTACAATTTTTATTACTTTTGTAAAATAAACCATAATATATGGCCTGTATCATTGAATAGGTTATATTCAATGATCACGACCTTTACATTATCTAGAACGATGACAAAACTATAATTTATTCAATGTCCCGCAACTAAAAGTAGTATAGTGGTAACTACAATGTCAAATTGTGACATTCAACTTGATTACAAAAGTATAACGAATATCGAAACCATTAAATGAATATTATTGATCAATACAGCTATTGTATTCTTTTGTGATACCCTTTACCTGTTTGCAAATACATTGTTGTTCAAATTAAATGTTATTCTTTGCATCGTTCTAGACCGATTTTAAAAGTATAAATAAATAACAACAGTAGCCAAATGATGATCATTTAAGGGATGTAAATAAATCTTTTTGTACCCAGACGCAATTTTATTACCACAATTACTTACCTAAAGTAGATAACACAACTTATTATCCAAATAAATTAGGATAGCGAATGTTTTAAACTATTTAATTTAAGGGCCTACATCAATATTATCGTATATCATCGCCGACACGTACATATTAACACAGCCAGTAGGCACAGAAAATGACGAATTAGGGATACTTTTCCTATTTACTCAAAATCTACTAAATATATTTTAATTCTGATTTACATGTTTTTATACATAATAGTTACCTATGTTTTTAAAGTTATTTCATTAGTTAATACGCAATAATAGACCGACAAATGAAAAAAATAAAAAATTTGAGAGGTTGTTTCGCCAAGATTTTCTATCGAGAAAACTTTTTTCAATCGCGTTTCTGAGTTCATGCGATCCTAGATCATATATTGAAAAAACATATACTTAAAAATTAGAGCTCTAGCCATTCAATCTAAAGAAACAATGAAAACTTCGTACATAGAAAAATGCACGAAGCTATTTTGGTATCCTCTTAAGCGTAAATCGCAGGAAAGTTAGTTAGTTCTACTAATTTGGTTTAAATCAAGACTATAATGTAGATTTGATTAGCCTGGTTGCCTATACTTATGTCTTTTAAAAGAAGGAAGCGGTAAACATTCCACTGGAAGCGTCTCCTTTTCCTGTCCTTCACAACTTCCATTATTGTCTCATCTTAATTCACTGTATGTACATTAGGAGATGAAATGTAACACAAGTTCTTCATTTGTTTTGTTTTTGTTCCGTCTATGAGACAATGATGTGTGTTGAGTGTTGTAATGACTTTTAACCTTGTGATGTAACATGCTTTTCTTCATTAGTAACGTGTAGACAGGGCATGTCACCTGTTATGTTCTGTGGTCAGGTCATAGGCATACACATGTCGATCAACATTTTGTTAGTAAACTGCGCACGCGTCGCGGCAGTTGTGTGACTGCGCAACGGTGAAAGTAATCAGAACGGCCTTCACCCAATGTCCTACTAAAATTATTTGGGTTATTACAGACCTCACCTTCCGAATTCTTTAGAGCACATTAAGAATATTTGTGTGAGAAAAATGTGGTAATAATATAAAATAAGTTCTTAATATTATTGCGTAGTAGTGTCGCAGTTTACAATCAGACAAAAATAAAATTTATGCGGTTCTTTATGAGGATTTACACATTTTTACTTATCTTTACTTTATATTTGACGGGCCTCGAGGTCTAGTGGTTCTTATAACGGACTACCGTTCGCGAGGTATCGGGTTCGATTCCCGGTCCGGACAATCATTTGTGTGATGTTTTTAATTGTCATACAAATGTTTGCACTGCGTCTGGGTGTTTACTATGTATTATAAGTATGTATTTACAAAAGAAAAGTAGTTTATGTATTATATCCGTATTCTGGTACCCATAACACAAGCATATAAGCTTAGCTTGGGACCAGAGGACGTTGTGTAAAATGTCCATGACTATTATATTATTATATTATTATTATATTATAAAGCTGAAGAGTTTGTTTGTTTGTTTGTTTAAACGCGCTAATTCGAAAAAAATCAAAATTCCACGCGTACGGAGTCGCGGGCCACAGCTAGTTATAAAATAAAGTCGCTATTTTTGTATGTGTGTCCCTATGTGAGCTTATATATTTAAAACTACGCAACGGATTTTGATGCGGTTTTTTCTAAATGATAAAGTGATTCAAGAGGGTGGTTTTTTTGTATAATTCGTTATGGTTGGTTTTTAAATTCCACGCGTACGAAGTTGCGGGCAACAGCTAGTTTTGTATATAACATTTGAAAGGTTTTCTCTAATAGGGATGTTGACTATTTTTTGGAATTGCTTTTATTTTGTAGATAGCTCTTACTTGAACACCATGACAATATATTTTTTTTTTAAAATACATGTTTTTAGTATAACAAAGCGAAAATAAAAATTATTTTTAAAATTATTGATTTTAAACTTACGCGATTTGAACTCATAATTTGTTAATATTACCGGGACTATAATCACGTTAATAACTTAAAAGGCTTATAAACTTTTTAAGTTATTAACGTGATTATAGTCCCGGTAATATTAACAAATTATTTTAAAAATTCCCGCTAAAACGCTCCAAGCTGTCAAGTGACGGCGATGACGTCAGAGGCCTGATAGTAGGGGTGTCCACTTAGAAAAAAGATCGATGTTTTTATCGATTAATTTAGATTGTATTCTTTTATAAAATAATAGATCTAACTTCTTTTATAATCAGTATTCAATAACAATTGTTTTAAAAATATTTGCACTGTCTTCCAAAAAGTATACATATTACATATACTTTCGAACATAACAAAACCGTATTCTGGTACCTACCCATAACAAAAGCAAGGAAGTATAACTTAATTTGGGACGAAGGGCGTTGTGTAAAATATAATCCAATTTTTATCCAATTTTGCTAAATTGTTATAAAATAGACAGAAAATTGATGAATTTCCCATATTGGTCTAAGGGTGTTCAAGAAATCGTGGAACATATCCCTATTACATAGTTTTATCATAATTTCTGATGACAATCAAATTTTGCAATACCTAGGGAGATCAAACAAAATCACATATAGTCTGCTACGACTAAACAAGTCTGTAACTAAATTAAAAACAATTCTAAGAATTCCAACAAAACAACTCAATTTTAAAAGACATAGCAAATGAATCACTGGAGCAATTCATATTAAAAACCCTATCAAAACTGGTCCCGGAATTTTAGAGTTACGATGCCCCAGGCATATACAAATATACAAAAGTTTATTTTTTGGGCATCTTTAGTACCTATGTAGGTATGTTGACCGCGTGGTGACGGATTTTAACTACAAATATATATTATGTCACCTCCTTCCTTCCCAAGATTCTGTAAGAAGCAGCTCGAGTATAAGCAGATAATCTCTATCAGAGATAGAAAACTCAATACTGAACCTTATTCCGTCTGATCAGCGTGACATAGTAGACTTAAATACCCTCCTAATGGAAGAGGCTCCTGCCCTATAGTGGACGTTATTTGGCTGGAAAAATAAGTCTCAGTGTGTATTGCAGAATGTCGTCGATTAAAAAGAAAAGTGACTTTTCTCAAAAATATTGATAATTGACATTAACTGTTAAAACGTTTTGTTATCGTATGCATTTAAATAGAAAAGTTTATTTTTTGAGAAAATACCTATTCAATAATCATAATGATTACTTTTCATATGTGGAAAAGTGACACTTCCAGCTAGAATTGGATTTTTTTTTATCAAATTATTAAAAACAAATAAATCATCTTAATCAGCATTAAAATACCTTTAAAATGATATACAACACTTTATTTTACTTTAAATCTAACAGACGCCAAAAAATGAATTAAAATAAAATTGAAATCTTTAAATGTGTGTACTGTAAAATTTGGTCTACTTGATTAATGTCACTTTTCTATTTAACCGACGATGTATTACACAGTAAAGAGACAATTGCACAGTGTACATCAAAGAATACGTTGTCAGTCTTATTTGTATTTTGTGTTCAAGATTTTTGAAGCATTTACTTTCATTTCTACCTGAAAAAAGACGAACTCTCTTTTTTATAACTCGCCTTCAGCAATAAGACCTCCCACAGTCCCCCATTTTAATTACAGACTTATTATTGTTCATGTTCAATACAATATAATGTAATCTAATCTTTACGATGCAATTACAAATATTACATGAATTATTGAGTAACAAAATCTAAACCGGAATTAAATTATTATTTTCTATACAATTCGCTTATTAGTCGTCGGTTTAAAGGAAATAATTGGCATCGAGCGAACAATAAATTAATTTTAACAATATAATATCCTGCAATTTATAACATTTTGATATTATGTCAATGACTGAATAACGCTTAATAGTGAGCTTCTACTACTACTTATTTCCAGTCAAACTAGGGTTGCCATTTGCCTAGATTTTCGCGGATTTGTCCAAGTTTGAAAAGTTTCCGTACTTCTAGAATTAGTAAAAAGATCTCGGGCACTTTTGTGGTGAGGGAACTACAATTAAAAAATATACATGTTAAACTTTTGTCAGAAATGTCCACAGAAAAGACCATTTTTCGCCAAGACATCCGATATAGTATTTTTCATTCCCATTCGCGGTGATCACTTTTTCTACTATAATTAATTCAAATAAATTTTACAAAAACGTCGGCCAAGTGATCTAAGTTACGTGCTGTCATTATTACGTATACTTTCTCCACATATGTCGACGTATTATGAGACGGAAAGTTCGAGAAACGGCCTTCACCTATTGCCATCAATATAATCAACAGGTTTTATTACATAACGTTTTGTTTGACCACGATCATAACAGCAGAACATTCATTTCTCATCTTCGTAAATCAAACACTGACGCGACATAATAGAAAGATAATTAATTTGGGATATGTCAGAGACCTGGCTATGGTGGGGCCTTGATCCTTACCAAGACCCCGTAAGGATGGCCCCTATTTATGTGGGGCCCGACTCGACGGCGGGAACATTAGGTCGTGCAGTTGTGAACGTCAGAAAGCGTTGACAAGAGTACGGAAGAGATAGACTAGATATGTTGCACTATAGAATTAATGTGATAAAGACAGGAAAACCGATGTTATTCAATTGCTAGTCAGTTGTTATTCTATAAACATTTAAATATGTTCAAACGTGTGTGTATATCTACAAAATGTTCTACATGAGATTGAAATACATAGAATCAAAGCCATTTTAACAAGAAATAAAAAAATTACGAACTATTATCTAAATGAAAAAACACGCTTACAAACATATAAATTACAAGTAAATTAACGTCGCCATGCCCAAGGGAGCACGTAATAACTTCGATCCTGCTTTTGTTAAGAGAAAGAAGTCGCTAAGGTTAGACAGACATCTTAATCTCAGGAAACACAAAACATATACTAAAATTATTCTTTTGTATTAAAATGTCGCCACAATCTTTAACTAGATTATTGTAAAAAGCGATTGATTATTTATGTGGATTAAATTGATTTTACAATTCTTCACAAAAACCAGTTACAATATAATGTCGATTGAATGGATAAACTTGTTGCTCTTTTCAATTTATATTGGAGGATTATCAAATAACCGAAAATTAATATTATAAAATCTATTTGAATGCTACAAAAAGCTGTATGTCGTAGGAGACTTGATTAAAATAGTTTACTTAAGCATTTTTAGTTTTAACTTAGGTTCCAAGATTGTGAAGTAAGTCCTCAAATGGTGTCAATGGTGAGTAATTCGTTCATTAGATGAGAATGAATGGTGACCCGTTGAAATTTCATAAAAGGATCCTTCCAAACCAGCTACACGTGTCGTAAGCCACGGATCAATCTCATCGTAGTTCATAGAATGTTGTAGTTATCGTAGTTAGTTTATTCAGTATTACAATGTGTTTAGATGGATGACTGCTCTGGCTGTAAATACAGGTGATGTCTACGGTGATTTTCTCCGATATGTATTATTGGAAGCAATTTGGCATAGCATTGAATTTTAACTCTATAGAAATAAAAATCTAATTATGCTGTTTGTTTGTTTCGCTAAAATACGAGAACAGTATACCTGGCCGATATATTTGAAATATTTGTCGTAAGCCCAGAGAATGTCCAAACGGTGAGAAAAGTAAGAAAGAAATGATATTTATTTCCATTAAAAATAGTTAACACACAATTAACATTAACAAAAAAAAGAAAAAAAAGCACAACAAAGAATACAAAAAGATACAATCTTAGAAGCTAGTACAATACTTTGGTGCAACATGATATGTCTACCAAGTTGGAACGCGTGGAAATAGGCACATCACTCAGCTTAAGGTTGTGGAGACATACTAGTCACCCACCGCAACGGAATTTCAATGTCCTTTTTAAATAATAATTGCCACACTTGAAACTAGAAGAGCAAAATGTTTAAACTTTTTTAAGTAATTCACTTGTAAATTAATTATGGTTGAATTCCGACCACCAGGCGACCGGTTAGAAACGGAAAACTCGAAAGTAAACCTTGTGCTAACACGCCTGATCAGCGCGGCACAGTAGACCATAATCCCTCCCAAATTGGAGGAGGCCTGTGCCCAACAGTGGGACGTTAATGGGCTGGAGAGAGAGGCGACCGGTAGCAAAATTGATTATAATTGGGCTTGATATTTATTAGTTCCGCTTTCAATCAAATCAAATATATAATAATAATCGATTTAAAAGCAACAGTAACCGCTAACATTGCGGTTGTGCAATAGCATAAACGTTAACTGAAAATTACAATCTATACTAATAATTTAAATCTAAAGAGTCTGTTTGTTTGAACATGCTACTCTTAGGAACCTATATAACACTACGCTACGATTAATAAGAGCGGATCATCAGTGAAAAACGTTGCATAAAGTGGGAATAAGTCGCCAGCAACAGCTTTTTTTAATCGAATGCAAGGAGTTTAAAAACACTGAAACGGATGAACTTACTTTAATTCAGTTTCTATCTGAAAATAGGTGGCTTTATCGTCTATCTGACGAGCCTCGTGGTTGAGTGGTTCATGTAGCGGACTGCCGATCAAGAGGTCGCAGGTACGATTCCCGCTCGGGACAATCATTTGTGTGATTTTTCTAATTGTCATACAAATGTTTGTACTGCGTGTGGGTGTTTCTATGTATTATAAGTATGTATTTACAAAAAAAAAGTTGTTAATGTATTCTATCCGTACCTTGGTATTCCATAACACACGCATATATGCTTAGCTTGGGACCAGAGGACGTTGTGTGAAATGTCCGTGAATAATTATTTATTTATAGCAGTTTATTTATAGCATTTTTCGAATAAAACGTTAAAATCATATGAGATGATGAAAAGACAAGCAACAATCTAATATTATCTGCACTATACTAATATCGTAAAGCTGATAAGTTTTTTTTTTAGTTTGTTTGTTTGATCGCGCTAATCTCGGGGATCACTGGTCCAATGTAAAAAGTTATTTCAGGGTTGCATAGTACATTTATCAAGGAAGGCTATTAGGTTTACATCACGTTACGACCAATAGGAGCGAAGAATCAGTAGAAAATGTTGCAAATGCAGTAAAAAATTATAATTTCCACAGGTACGTAGTCGCGGGCGACAGCTAGTTAAATATAACCAACTGATGATGATGAAATGCGTTTAAGCTTAATATTTAGTGCCTACTCTGTATAACTAGCCGTTGTGTAAACTAGGTTTTTAGGCATTAACAAAAAAGTACTTTAAAAACTAAATGTTTTACGCAACAATCACCTTTACCAGCAATAAAAACGAATTGACATCAACTGATTATAATAATTGCTCAGTGATGCTGAGAATTTGGCGAATAAATTAAAAAATACTGTAGACTTTGTTCGTCTATCTGTGAACCGATCACAATGCAAGAACTTAAAAAAAATACAGGATATAATAATATAACTGATGATCTCTTTCTCTTTCTCCAGCCCATTAACGTTCCACTGTTGGGCACGGGTCTCCTCCACTTTAGGAACGATTATGGTCTACTGTGCGACACTGACCAAGCGTGTTGGCACAAGGTTTGTTTTCGAATTTTTCGTCTCTTACAATGTTTTCTGTGTACAAAATTCCTTAGCTGGCTTTTACAGCACCCTGGGAAGGAAAAGGGGTGGTGACACGTGTATACAAATCTGACACCACACGGAAAAGTTTAGACTCAATAAGTATTTATTGTAGACTTTAAGTTACACGAAAACGCGAAGCTCGTTATGAATATCAAAAAAAAAAACTAGAATATGTTGATATCTGTATGATAAATTAGAAGTCAACACTGTAATTCATAACAGTCATGTGTTATGTTACTATTACATGATGTTATTATGTACAGTCATGCTTAAAACATGTCATGCTCTGATTGTCATATACAACAAACCGCTTAGTGTCAGAATGTCTTGTAAACAAATATCTTGTAAAAAATATATATTAACCCGTCTATTTACATAAAATACGCAATTATTTACCTAATTAGGAAGTAGTACACATCTTTTGGGAGTATTCCAAGAACAGGGTGTATCAAATATGCGTTTGGGTGCTTGGACAGACATGAATATTGATTATGGTAATGCTATTCTTACCGAGACCTCAAAGTCAAAGTCAAACTACATAATACTAATTTTGTGAGATCCTGTTGATATGTTCTGATCGGTATAATGGCAAAGCGACCAAGCCTTTTAGTTAAAAAGAAATAAAATCTACCTTATTAATGTGTTTCATCATCATCATTGTACTATCACGCCTTTTTGCCGCACGGTAGGCTGACTATATGATATAGAGCGCTATCTGATACGACATTGACACTTAAAAAAAATCTCACGAATAAATAAAAACCTGTCAAGAGCGAGGCAAACTCGCACACTTAGGGTTTCGTACATACTAGACATATAAACATAAGTAACTGCATTCAAATAATCAGTTAATAAAGTCAAATCAACTCACCAATTTAATTTTGTAGTTGAAATATAGGGCATCTCCTACATTTCAGCTACTTCATAAGTTGGTATTAGTATAAACACTTTTTTCTTGTGATGTCATGACCAATTATAAGTTTTTGGATTTTTCCCTATATCAGCACTATATAGACTTAATCTGTGCCAAATTTCAAGGCTCTAGGGCAACGGGAAGTAACCTGTGAATTTTGATTCCCTAGCATAAGTCGAAAAATTCTTAAAAATGGTCGTAATTCGGTTATATCTTTTAAATGCGAGAGGTGAAAGGTTGACTATATTTTTTGCAGCAAGGGACCGCATAGATCTACATATCGTATGAGTTTCAAGTCGATACCTTCAGCCGTTCCCGAGTAAAAAAAGTTTGACAGACGGACAGACAGACACCGGAGTGATCCTATAAGGGTTTGTACGAAACCCTAAAAACCTTTAAAGTTTTTAATTTTACAATAAAAACTAGTGTTTCAGCACCTCACTTTAGACTCGTACAAGCTCATAAAAGTTTTTTTCTAAGAATACAAGACATGACTCTATGAAAAGGTAACTTGGAAGTAACTTGTCGGTAAAAAAATTAGACCATAGTTATGAATGCATAGATGAAGAAGTCCGTCTTTGAGAACATTCAGTAAAGCGTAAAATCTCTCGGCCGTCAAATAACACAGATCACTTCTAATAGATACCGCATGACGAGTTTTGTTAACTAAACGCACGAACATTGCGTGAAACTGAAAGTGCGCGTTGTGGGATGAGGATTGATGCATTTTTATTTGTCGTAGCAAAATCTTGCGCCGTGTTCTCGTACATAAATGTGCTCGCTAGTGCATTATCTTTAGTATACATTAATCGCTTTACCTGCGCAATCTATTGGGGCTAATCTATGTCAAATACCTTCGGATTAAAGGAAGTGACTTGCATTTATTGTAACATGACAGATACAAGTGAATTGCTATCGTCTATATACCATACGTAATATAAAAGTTCACACTTACAACATCGATTTACAGTTAGTAATTGATACTTATGTAAGATTAATGGTAATTCCACCCTTCTCCCAATGTGGACTTCTTTTTAGGGTTCCGTACCCAAAGGGTAAAAATTGGTCAAGTGCGAGTCGGACTCGCGCATGAAGGGTTCCGTACCATTATCTATGCAACATAAGGCAACGTTATTAGTATCGAGCAAGAAACGGTAAAAAAATCATGTTTGTTGTATGGGAGCCCCCCTTAAATATTAATTTTATTTTATTTTTAGTATTTGTTGTTATAGCGGCAATAGAAATACATCATCTGTGAAAATTTCAACTGTCTAGCTATCACCGTTCTTGAGATACAGCCTGGTGACAGACGGACGGACGGACGGACGGACGGACGGACGGACGGACGGACGGACGGACGGACAGCGAAGTCTCAGTAATAGGGTCCCGTTTTTACCCTTTGGGTACGGAAACCTAAAAACGGGACCCTATTACTGAGACTTCGCTGTCCGTCCGTCCGTCCGTCTGTCACCAGGCTGTATCTCAAGAACGGTGATAGCTAGACAGTTGAAATTTTCACAGATGATGTATTTTTATTGCCGCTATAACAACAAATACTAAAGAAGAGTATACGAAGAGTCCTTTTCTAAATGGTGCACTCTTGACACTGGTGTTCCTCAGGGTGGGATTCTCTCTCCACTTCTATTTTCTTTATTCATCAATCTTGTTGCTCAACATCTTCAATGCTCGTATCATCTTTATGCTGATGATCTTCAGTTGTATACACAGGCTGGTATCGGTGACTTATCTATGGCTGTCAATGCTATGAACCGAGACTTGGCTTCATTAAATCAGTGGTCTCATCAGTATGGGCTACGTATTAATCCATCCAAATGTCAAGCCATCGTGATAGGTAGTTCTCGCTTAATGGCCAGGATGGATGAGTCGTCTCTTCCACTTGTCATGTTTGATGGTGCTGCTATACCATTGACGTCAAGCGTGAAAGATCTCGGGCTACATATTGACGCGGTGTTAGATTGGCGTGCGCAGATCACTAATGTCTCTACAGACATTAGTGATCTGCGCACGCCAATCTAAACACGAAGTGTCCCAGTAACTTTTCTACAAAAGTTACTGGGACACTTCGTGCGCTTAATCGGCTTAGGTATTTCCTCCCATCGGAAACGAAGAAAATGTTGGTACAATCGTTAGTCTTTCCAATATTCGACTACGGTGATGTGTGCTATTTAGACCTCAATGCAGATCTGCTCAACAAACTTGACCGCCTTCTCAATAATTGCATTCGATTCGTTCATAACCTCCGCAAATATGATCATGTGTCCCATTATCGCCAGCAGCTCAGATGGCTGCCTATCCGTCAGCGTCGTAGCTTACATACACTAACCATGCTGTACTCGATCCTCAACTCCCCAAATACCCCGCATTATTTATCAACCTTTTTCAATTTTCATACTGCTAGTTACAACAGAAATCTTCGCCCCTCAAGAAATCTTCTACTTCTTTGTCCCTCACATTCATCGGGTTTTGTTCATTCCTCTTTTCGAATACAGACTGTCCTTCTCTGGAATGCACTTCCTCTCGAAATCAGGTTGGCAAAAAGTCGGAAAAATTTCAAGAACAAAGTTCATCAATTTTATTTCGATCTATCGGTTGCTGATTCGACACTCTAGGTTTTAAGATACCTTCATCGTAATATAATTTATGTATGTATATATGTATAGATATAAGTATGTTTAAATAAACAGTATATGTGTAAGTATATTCAATTAGTGATTATTTTTATCTTATTATTAATGAAACACCTGCCATTTGTCAATCTCTACACCACCCAAAGGTCGACTGGTAGAGAATGCCTTAGGCATTAATTCCGCCTTTGTACCTACTACGTACATTAAGTGTTTAAATAAATAAATAAATAAATAATTTTACTTAGCTAACTAGACGGCTTGACGGGCTTCGTAGTGGAGTGGTTAATGTTACGGAGTTACGGACTACCGTTCACAAAGTCGCGGTTCGATTCTCGCATAGGACAATCATTTGTGTGATATTTATAAATGTATACAAATGTTTGTACTGCATCTGGGTATTTTCCATGTATTATAAGTATGAACATATTTCCAAAAAAAAAAACCAGTACATGTAGTATATCCGTATTCTGGAACCCATAACACAACCATATAAGCTTTACTTGGGACCAGAGCCATACACACAAAAATAGCAACTTTGTTTTGTATTAAGTAAAGATATAGATAAATGTATGTCTTTAAACAAAAGCTATGTTTAAAAAGTTTGAATCAAGTCATAATCCAATGATAAATTTAACAGCTATTAATGATGTTATAGATTAGTTCACAATCTTCCGCTAAACTAGGAAATAGTTGTAGTTACTATCTCTTTCGCCCAACAATCACCTTCGATAGTTCTGTTTCATTATGTCATTTGAACATTGCAATATTTCATGGCGTACATAGGTAACAAGATGAAATTGATTGAGCTTTCCCTCAACTCTAAGTTGGTTTTACGTCATTTCAACATTTCCTGATTTATTAAACGTTTATTTTTCTAGAAGTTACCATAGAATACTTACGTCACAGTGATATTGACTGTTCATTTGATTTAACCATTATTACATGACGTATATATACTAACTTCTTCTCCGTGTCACCACCCAATTTCAATTGCTTTAAAAGGCAGCTTAGGGATATTGTACACAAATAATATCTTCTGTATGAGACGAAAAACAAGAAAATAAACCAACACGCCTGGTCAGCGCGGCACAGTAGACCATAACCCCTCCCAAAGGAGAGGAGGCCCTTGCTCAGGAGTAGGAAGTTAATGGGCTGGAGAGAGAAATATACTAACTTTAAATCCACTTTTCGGTCTGCATAATTTCATGATGTTATATGTGAAGCCTTACCTGGAAAGAAACATTTAATTAATTAATTGTAAAATTATGATATCATCATACCATCACGGTTTTTTCGCATGATGGTAGACAGAGACTATAGAGCGCTATCTGCTACCATCTAAACACACTTTCTTACCTTCATTAACACTCATATAGCTGGTCATACATGTCCTAATGCTAATTAATGTGTACCGTCACATTAATAAAATTAGCTCATACTATAAGTAATAGCGCTAAACTATAATATACATTAACGTTAATAAATTAAATTACGGTGGAAAAAGTGATTACCGCAAGCGGGACTCGAACCCACAACCTCAGAATACCGTTCCGTAGCTCTGCCAACTGAGCATTTTGCGGTCGTGCTCGAAGTAATCAATTAGGCCACCAATTTTTCCACCGTAATTTTATTTATTAAGTAAAAGCATAGCATGTCAATTGCAAAATTAATAAATTACATTATACATTAACGTTATCATAAAATCAACTCGTAAAATAATGTAGTGTAGTTAAGATGATATGAATTTCTCTCTGTAGTAAATTAATTGTTCAAAGTATATATTGTACCGTTATTCATATTCTCTGATAGGAGGTTTTGTGCCTTTACCACTTTAGAAAAGTTGGATGGACTGTGTGACAGAAGAAATGAAAGAAAAAAGGAATTTATGAGAATATGACATGCCATTATTAATATGATTGCTATTTTATACATTTTATTTATCAATTTTACATTTTACTAAATTTTATACCATTTTATACATTTCATTTTTTATTTAAATTGATTTGAAATTATTGACTGTTTTTAGACATTACATTTTATTCATTAACTGTTACTTCATTTGACGATTCTAATTTATTGTAACAAATCAATTAGATAGGTTAGATAACAATAATAATTGGTCAAGTGCGAGTCGGACTCGCGCACGAAGGGTTCCGTACCATTATCTATGCAACATAAGGCAACGTTATTAGTATCGAGCAAGAAACGGTAAAAAAATCATGTTTGTTGTATGGGAGCCCCCCTTAAATATTTATTTTATTTTATTTTTAGTATGTGTTGTTATAGCGGCAATAGAAATACATCATCTGTGAAAATTTCAACTGTCTAGCTATCACCGTTCTTGAGATACTGCGTACGGAACCCTAAAAATCATGTTTGTTGTATGGGAGCCCCCCTTAAATATTTATTTTATTTTATTTTTAGTATTTGTTGTTATAGCGGCAATAGAAATACATCATCTGTGAAAATTTCAACTCTCTAGCTATCACCGTTCTTGAGATACAGCCTGGTGACAGACGGACGGACGGACGGACGGACGGACGGACGGACGGACGGACGGACGGACGGACAGCGAAGTCTCAGTAATAGGGTCCCGTTTTTACCCTTTGGGTACGGAACCCTAAAAACCAAATGTGTAAGCCAACCGGCAGATTTTGGAGAACTTATTCGTATTCTATTTATTTTTACATATTTGTACCCAATTTTACACTATTATAGATTATGATTATGACGGCTGACAGAAAGCGTACAGCGCCGACCCCGAATAATTTGGAATAAAGGCAGGAAGAAGAAGAAGGCCACTTTAACCACCCGCTAGCGATGCTTATAGTCTAGTATGTATTTAAATATATCTAATATGATTTCTTTCTATTTTTTCAGATCCAAGAGAAACACAACGGTTCCACATCAAGCCGCAATATTGATCCGGCTTAACATGGTCTCACCGTGCCACCTTGAAACACCGCCTCTGCGCAGAAGCAAGCCACCAGACAAAACAAAACTAAATTTCAAAACAAAAAACTAGTCCTTCAAAAAATCTAAACGCTTTAACTTCACATACTGTGATATTGGCAATAAATTATAACTGTGATAAAGACGTAGGTACCCTTAAAAATGGGTATACACGTACTCCTGGCATCCACTGCCTTAAAAACTGTCAGTGTTACAGGATTGTGGTTGATTCCACTGCTACTTGGAGCTTTAACATACCACAACTATAATGCACATGACCCTGAGTCCAAAGTAATTGACAAAGAGCCTAGGAAGGAGTATGATTTCATCGTAGTTGGTGGAGGATCAGCCGGGGCTGTAGTAGCAAACCGACTTAGCGAGATCAGTTCCTGGAATGTACTTTTAATAGAAAGTGGTAAGTGTCAACTGCATACTGATTTAATTTGATTTCGTAACTATGATTGCTGACATAAGTAGGAACAAATATATGATGTATGAAAATTATACAGTAGGCAAAAAGTATGAACGTAATAGCGTATTCGATCACATGAACATATGCTGCCATGATACTACTTAAGTGTTCCACTTTCCCGTTAAGATTTTTATTAGTATTAAATGAAATAATTATTACTAAATTATTACAAATAATTGTTT
The DNA here is from genome assembly GCA_916999025.1 of Orgyia antiqua. Lineage (NCBI taxonomy): Eukaryota > Metazoa > Arthropoda > Insecta > Lepidoptera > Erebidae > Orgyia > Orgyia antiqua. The sequence continues at coordinate 27,373,111 of OU779869.1, forward strand.
AATATAATCTAACAACTATTGGATAAGTTGCGGGCTACCTCACGTTGTTATTTGCACTCAAATTTCTCGAAGATGGCGTAATTGTTTTTAATCCATTGCGTTTAGAAATTTCACAGGTTAATCAAACTATTAACAATAAGAACCAACACAATTGTAATGTAATGTACATGTAATTGTCAGAAATCCCATACCTGAAAGACTGAAAGATGTATCTTCTAATTTATATAAGTACACAAAAATGTAGATATGCAAAAGACAGTTTTAAAATAATTAACGTAAAACTTCCTTTTATATTTCAGGTCCTGACGAGAACGAGATAACTGATGTGCCATCACTAGCTGGCTACTTGCAGCTGACGAAGTTGGACTGGCAGTACAAGACAGAACCAACAGCTTACGCGTGTTTAGGTTTCAAGAAGCATCGGTGCAATTGGCCCAGAGGAAAGGTAATCGAATAACAATATAAAAATCCCACATTTTAATTTATCTCCCCAGTAATAGCTGAGAGATGAGATCCTTTAAGAATGACTTAAAACTTTAAGCCTTTATCATTAAATCATTACGCATTTCTATCTAAGAAATTGTACGGTAATTGTACCTGGTACCTGTATAATATGTATACCTACAATACATATATAAAGCAGGTGCCTACAATAAGATTTTGAGCAATCTTTATTGGTAAATGTCAGAATCATTGTAAAGGCGTTAAATTAATACCTACTTCGATAGGTAGTGTAGTTATCGATGCATCTTTTTTCAATTGCAGGTCTTGGGCGGTTCCAGTGTACTTAACTACATGATTTACGTGAGAGGCAACAGATACGACTTCGACCAGTGGGAGTCGATGGGCAATCCAGGCTGGGGTTATGAAGAGGTTCTCAAGTATTTCATCAAATCAGAAGACAATCGGAATCCATACTTAGCCAAGAGTAAATATCATGGCAGAGGAGGCTACCTGACAGTTCAAGAAGCACCATGGAGAACACCTCTTGTTGCTGCATTTGTTGAGGCAGGTGTCGAAATTGGTTACGATAACAGAGACATTAATGGAGCAGTGCAGACCGGATTCATGATTGCTCAAGGAACAATAAGAAGAGGATCAAGATGCAGCACTGCCAAAGCATTTTTGAGACCTGTTAGGGCAAGAAATAATTTAGATATAACCCTAAATTCTCAAGCCACAAGAGTCCTTATCCATCCCGTTACCATGAAAGCCTATGGAGTGGAATATGTGAAACATGGAATAAAAAAAGTAGTATATGCTCGAAAAGAAGTTATTTTATCAGCGGGAGCAATCAACAGCCCCCAATTATTAATGTTATCTGGCATTGGACCTAAGGATCACTTGAGAGATGTTGGAATCAAAGTGCTGAAAGACTTGCCAGTGGGCGAAAATTTACAAGACCATGTTGGTGTCGGAGGACTAACATTTTTAGTGGATAAACCAGTGGCAATTGTACAAAATAGATTTCAGGCTTTCCCAGTTACCATGAATTATGTTGTAAACGAGCGAGGTCCCATGACAACACTTGGTGGCCTTGAAGGTATAGCTTTTGTCAACACAAAATATGCCAATTCTTCCGGCTTATGGCCGGATATTCAGTTCCACATGGCACCAGCGTCATTTTCGTCAGATAATGGGCAAATTGTACGAAAAATACTTGGTCTTACTGATGAGATATACGATATTGTTTACAAACCTATAGCTAACAAGGACGCGTGGACAATAATGCCTTTACTGCTGCGTCCAAACACGCGTGGCTATGTCAGATTAAGAAGTTCAAATCCATTCCATTACCCAATAATGAATCCCCGTTACCACGAAGATGATTTAGACGTAGCTCGTCTTGTGGAAGGTATTAAAATAGCTATACAAGTGGCCAACGCATCTCCATTTAAGCAATTCGGATCTAGACTGTATATGAAACCCTTGCCGAATTGCAAACAGTTTAAGTTTATGTCAGATGAATATATCGAGTGTCAAGTCAGGACTATATCCATGACGATATATCATCAGAGCGGTACAGCTAAAATGGGCCCGTCGTGGGATACTGAGGCTGTTGTGGATCCAAGATTAAGGGTTCATGGCGTAGAAGGTTTAAGAGTTATCGATGCTAGTATAATGCCTACTATAGTAAGTGGCAATACAAACGCTGCGGTTATTATGATTGGTGAAAAGGGTGCCGATCTAATAAAACAGGATTGGTTGAATACAAGACGGTGATAGTGACTATAACCTTGAGTTACCTTCTAAGTTACCATTAGTGATAGATTTATAGTAACAGACTGACAAGCCAAACTAGTAGTGTTACTAATATTACTCTAGTTTTATAAGTAGTTTTGTTTGATTGTCATTTAGCAATAAGTACTTAAATAAGATAAGTTCCAAAGATACGAATACGAACAAAGCTTGTAGAAATTATTATTAAAAATACTCATGATTATGATACATAAAGTCAGTGTTAACAAACGTAATAATCAATTACGGCAACATTCCAAAGTTTAATAACATCAAAAGGATACTCATATGTATAAGTTCTATACCATGGATAAAAAATTAGATTGTCGCTTTTAGAAAAATGTACCTGTTAAATATTAGAATAAGCTTGAACTAAAATATGCTTAAATGTATTATTAATATACTTCCAAAGCAGAGCTTCTAGCAAAAGATTTGGTTGGCTACGTTATTCTCTTGTTCCATTTTACATTCACAAAATATACACAGCAGCTATATTAAAGCTCTCTAAAAGAGAAAAAACATTGCAAATTTTTACGCGTTCTTAAAATCTAAAGAACAGCTACATAGCAGCTAAGACTTTTGCTGGAATCATACTTAAGAAAGATGAAATTACCAATCTTCGTCATGACGAAGTAGTCTGGTCTTCTGTTAATGCAAATAATACAAATGTATAATCACGAATTTAGACTAATTTAAAGTTTATGTGAACATAACAGCTCTTCAGTAACTCTAAAATTAGCATCGTTTTTTTTGGAATCAAATGCTGACAAGACAAAGGAAGTGTGTATCAAAACCTCTCACTTCCTCTTGCTGAAAGTTAAAAAGCGTGGTCTTTGATTTTCATTAAATTTGTTTTTATGACTGTTAACTGTCTTTATTAACTGTTAAATGTCTTGTCTCCAATAAGACTCTACCGCTCTTGTTTTGATGGTAAACTGATAAAATTACGTCTTGTAAGCTTAATCCCATCCAAAAATCAACCTCGGCCTTAAGTAAATGACCGAAATGCACTCTTATAATCAACATATAAATTTATTTTAACAATGTGTCAAGTTTATTACTGTACATAGTGTAAATATTTAATTTAGTAACTAGTTTTAAAAATACTGTTATTTATTTCGTTAGTTCTGCCATATTCATATACTTGATCCTTGATCACAATTTTTATATTACCGTAACGAGGCCATGTTTGTTTCATGTTGTTTTTGTTACATTATATAAATGTTTTTTTAATACATTTTTGTTTTATTTCTTGTTTGAAAATAAAAGACTACACAACTAGCCTATTGTTATCCAACGAGGTGATAAAATAGGTCTACCCCAAAAATCATAACCTTATTATTACCACTCTGTTTTCCTATAAATCCTTTACCCGAAAAAACAGGATTTTCATAGCTAGGCTCAAAATTCATTTTAGGATTAAGGAATTCTTTGTATCTATATTTAGTTCTGGTCAATGAACTATACACTCTCTATGTAGCCTGCTTAAATTGATATCTCTATCATTTTGTTGCCATCCCTAATGATAAATAAAAGAAAGTCTTTTAAAACCATTATTTTTGACATATAGAATGCTAAATAAACTAAATTATAGTGGAAAATGATAACCATGAGGAACTATTTTATATTGATATATGAGCGGGAATAATTTAATTTATTTAGTAAAAGCATAGCAAGTCAATTGCAAAAGTTAATAAATTAATGTAGAAATACATGTACAGTAATTATTTCGGTCCAATTGTGTTCTGTAAAGAACGATTGATGGAGTTGGTGCAAACCGCTCAATAGATGGCGTTGTACAAAAAACATCGCACGGTGTTTAACTCACATTGAGAAGATTGTAGTGGAAGATTTGGTAAACATATGCGGGAACCATGATAGCTCAGATGGGAGGGCAACGGAACGGTATTCCGAGGTCGTGGGTTCAAGTCCCGCTCATGGTTATCATTTGTTCCACTATAATATAGTTTATTTAGTAAAATCATAGCAAGTCAATTGCAAAAATTAATATAGAATGCTGACATAATGGTGCTACTGTTTACGGATATTCAAAAAACTTATATAATATAACGACCAGGGGCTCACAATGATCAGTCACTGACATTATGACGTCATTTAAGACAAAAAATAAGAGTAGACTACCAAACTTGAAAAAATTCGCCATAATGGCGTCAGTGACTGTTCATTGTGACAACATTGTAATACGAGTAGCAGACTTGGCCCTCTGACAGCGCCTCAAAGTATGAAACGAGCAATCTGTATTAAAGCGCTATATATTACTTGTTACTGTCACATTATTAATCCTTAGAATTATCATTATCCTAGTATTAAGGGCCTACATCAATATTATCGTATATCATCGCCGCCACGTACATATTAACACAGCCAGTAGGCACAGAAAATAAAGAATTAGGGATACTTTTCCTATTTACTCAAAATCTACTAAATATATTTTAATTCTGATTTACGTGTTTCTATATATAATAGTTACTTATGTTTTTAAAGTTATTTCATTAGTTAATACGCGATAATAGACCGACAAATGAAAAAAATAAAAAATTTGAGAGGTTGTTTCGCCAAGATTTTCTATCGAGTAAACTTTTTTCAATCGCGTTTCTGAGTTGATGCGATCCTAGATCATATATTGAAAAAACATATACTTAAAAATTAGAGCTCTAGCCATTCAATCTAAAGAAACAATGAAAACTTCGTACGTAGAAAAATGCACGAAGCTATTTTGGTATCCTCTTAATTAACTATAACTAAGCTAAGTTTAGATCATGGGCATAGCCACGATTAAATTTAAAACAACGAAGGGCAAAAACTTGCGGGAATAGTGTCAAATATTGGTTTTAACCTAAGGTTTTTTTTTTCCAAATATTTAATTTTGGGATTTTTGTACACAAGAGTGACGATGACAATCCCATCGTGCCTAACCTAAACAAAACTACAACATGCCCGCCTATTGCAAAAACATATAGACCGATATTGCCGGCATTGCCGCCTCTGATGAGGGGTCAGCCAATACCCCATGCCACATGCCAATGTCCAACCTGTTCAAAATTAACAAGTCTATCAATCTGTCTCTCTCTCTTTTGTGCCTGACACATTCCATCAACAAGTGGTGCACATCTTCCAGTACACCACACGTTTCACAATTAGGGGAATCAGATCTTTTCATGAGAAAACGAAATTTGTTTAACCTAAGGATAAAAAGATAATATCAAAACATGCAATTTGGTTACAATTACGGATATGCACATTAGCAATATTATTTCAAAGTTCAATAACAAATTAAATAAGAACTGTTCATTAAGTTAACTGGTATTTAATAATTTACTTTTATATTAAAACTAGCTGACCCGGCAAACGTTGTTTTGCCATACTAAAAAAAAAAATTGAAAAATAGATGTTGGCCGATTCTCAGACCTACTGAATATGTATGTAAAATTTCATAAAGATCGGTCTAGCCGTTTCGGAGGAGTACGGTAACTAACACTGTGACACGTGAATTTTTTATATTAGATGTCAATCGATACTATTAATAAACGGGTACCTAAAGTTTTGTAATATTTATAATAAAAATTGGTCAAGTGCGAGTCGGACTCGCGCACGAAGGGTTCCGTACCATTATCTATGCAACATAAGGCAACGTTATTAGTATCGAGCAAGAAACGGTAAAAAAATCATGTTTGTTGTATGGGAGCCCCCCTTAAATATTTATTTTATTTTATTTTTAGTATTTGTTGTTATAGCGGCAATAGAAATACATCATCTGTGAAAATTTCAACTCTCTAGCTATCACCGTTCTTGAGATACAGCCTGGTGACAGACGGACGGACGGACGGACGGACGGACAGCGAAGTCTCACTAATAGGGTCCCGTTTTTACCCTTTGGGTACGGAACCCTAAAAAACGAAATCTCCGAAATAAGCGATCTGATCTAAAAATACTTGAGTACCTGTTGGTACTTGATACATCTTCTAATATATAAAATTCACGTGTCACACACGACAACACGTCGGACAACATCTATTTTTCAAACAACAAACCCACTGACATTTGTATGGCAAAACAACGTTTGCCGGGTCAGGTAGTAGTTATGTATAATTATGTATAACTATGTACCCATTAATATATAATTATTAGAGAAACCACCGTCCGTCTTGTACTTGTATTCATAATTCGTCACCACACGTGTCCGATGGATTAAGAATACATGTGTCACCACCACATTTCTTCCCGCGGGAGCTGCAAAAGCCAGCTAAGGGATCTCGTACACAGATAACATCCTCTGTAACAAATGGAAGACTCGAAAATAAACCCTATGCCAACACGCCTGGTCAGCGCGTCCTAGCAAACCTAATCCCTCCCGAAGCGGAGGAGGTCCGTGCTCCAAGAGTGGGACGGTAATCGGCTGGAGAGAGAGAGAAGTCACATTTTCTGAAGCACTACAGGCATTCGTTTCGCCGGATGCGACGAAATTTTAGCATCAATTCAATAGGCGATTTATTGAATTATTGCTAAAATTTGGGCGAAGAATCCAAAACTTCAAGGCTCAAATCTTCAATCCTATTGTTGTTAGTTGCCACATTATTAACAACTAAGAATTAATACAATGCCGGTATCAATATCAAAGATTGCAATCAATTATAATTAACCTTACAAAAAAATTTTCTTGTTTGCTATGATTTAAGAAACCCGTAGGCAAAAGAACCTTTATAGAGTAATATTTTTCCCCATCTATTGTTTTACTCGATTACATAATAAAATATATATGTATATATCTGTATGATGACGGATTAAGTTTACAAGTATCACCACTTCCTTTCTTAAGATGCTGTTAAAGCCAGCCAATTGATAACATAAGCAACAATTGATAGCATAAGCAGCATCTTTTGTGAGTCTGTGATAGACGGAAAATTCAAATCTTTGTGCCGACAAGCCTGGTCAGTGCATTGTTCACGCCCTCTTTAAGTGTAGCGTGCCTTATCAGTGGGAAGTTGATGGACAGTTATGTGTTCGATATTTTAAATTAGGCAATTATGTAGTTCCTTTTTTAGGGTTCCGTACCCAAAGGGTAAAAACGGGACCCTATTACTGAGACTTCGCTGTCCGTCCGTCCGTCCGTCCGTCTGACACCAGGCTGTATCTCAAGAACGGTGATAGCTAGACAGTTGAAATTTTCACAGATGATGTATTTCTATTGCCGCTATAACAACAAATACTAAAAATAAAATAAAATAAAGATTTAAGGGGGGCTCCCATACAACAAACATGATTTTTTTACCGTTTCTTGCTCGATACTAATAACGTTGCCTTATGTTGCATAGATAATGGTACGGAACCCTTCGTGCGCGAGTCCGACTCGCACTTGACCAATTTTTATTATATCTGATGGGAAAATTAATTTTCGTCATAGAATTGATAAAAGGTCGATATCGATTGTTAATTTATATTAATTTAGTTGTATTTTATTATTAGCACCTTCACTGCTAAGCCATTTTTAGCTAGAGCGAATGAGATCTATTCTAGGCAAGTTTGTACTTCTTTACAGTGCGAATGAAGCTATATCAGCCTCACAAAGCTGTTTTTAAAAACTACCTTAATTGTAGTTAAAAAATTACAATATTTGCCATATGCCATAAACTTTACCATAACAAACCTAAATAGTTGGTTTAGCTAAATATAGCTTCGCCAGCAGTTATGCCATTTCGGTGTTAAATAAATGTAAAAAATATATATGACATCTGTTCTGCCTCACATCGCACTGAAAGGAAGTTAAATTTATGTCTAGACTAGTGATGGGAATAAAAGAAACTTGCAGTTTCGATAATATAATAGTGATATCTGTGCCTGGCTGTGGTTGTAATTATAGCTTCGTATTAATTTTTGAATCGATGTGAGCGCGTGCCGCAGCGAGCTCCGTATCGACACTCGTCACGTCACTAACATTTCCGCACTTCACCCTGTGCGGCTATGAGTCCTAAAATTTATGAGACAGATTCGACCTCACTCCGCACTGTAATTGATTAATTTCTATTCAGTGCGCATGAGACCTATTCAGCCTCATGTCTTATAAACTACACCATCGGATTAGATATTGTAAGAGAATTGATTTTGTATATTTGTCTCTGTCATACTAATAGGAATGTAATCATAATCGACCCCCGCACAGAGTGAAAAAACTATATTTCGACTGCCGCACTAGCAGGAAGACATGCATGAGACGTTTCGACCTCTTAACGCAATGAACGTGTTAATTTCAATTCAGATTTCAGTTCAGATTTCAGTTTTTATTTTAGGTTCGATTTCAAATTTGATTCAGCCACTCATGCGTGCGTAGCCAAGTGAGTAAAGGGTTATTATCATAATATTAACCCTTAAATCACAGCCTTGAATGTAATTGTTATAATCTTTTTAAAAAATATTTGGAAATTAAATGAATGGGCATAAATTAGTGCCCCTAAAAAATGATGATGATGAGTATTTGTTGTTATAGCATCAGCAAACAATTATTTTTTAAATTTTCTATCGATCGCCGTTTCAGAGACACAACCTTGTGACAGACTTACGGACGGACACGGTGGAATTTCAGTATTAGGACCTCGTTGTACCTTCTGCTATGGAACCTTAGTAACACATTTACCTCAATAAAAACTCGTACTTGACGGGCCTTGTGGTCTAGTGGTTCATATAACGGATCGCCATTCACGAGGTCTTAGCTTTGATTCCCGCACAGAACAATCATTAGTGCGATGTTTATAATTTTCCTACAAATGTTTGTTCTGCGCCTGGGCGTTTTCTATGTACTTTAAGTATTTGTATGTATATACAAAATAAAAGTACCTAGTTTATGGGGAGTCCGATTGTTTAAGCAAAAGTCATTTGGCAAAACTACACTTGACAAACAACGTTTGACAAAACAGTGAAATCGCCTATTGATCATTTTACTACTGATCATTTTACTACTGATCATTTTACTACTGATCATTTTACAAATGTTTCATTTTGCCAAATGATCAACTCTTAAATTTACATTTAATAAATAATTATTTTACAAAACTAACATTTGACAACTGAGTTATCAGATAAATCTACTGTTGGTCTAAAAATTTGGTATTCTTATTAAAATGACCATCTTTTGCATATTTTTTTTGCAAAGCCACTGCTCTGGATTTTCCTAAAAATTAAATACTGTAAGTGTTAATTGATATATTTTATTAAATATAGATAGATAGAATGAAAAAAAATTGGTCAAGTGCGAGTCGGACTCGCGCACGAAGGGTTCCGTACCATTATCTATGCAACATAAGGCAACGTTATTAGTATCGAGCAAGAAACGGTAAAAAAATCATGTTTGTTGTATGGGAGCCCCCCTTAAATATTTATTTTATTTTATTTTTAGTATTTGTTGTTATAGCGGCAATAGAAATACATCATCTGTGAAAATTTCAACTGTCTAGCTATCACCGTTCTTGAGATACTGGGTACGGAACCCTAAAAATCACGTTTGTTGTATGGGAGCCCCCTTTAAATATTTATTTTATTTTATTTTTAGTATTTGTTGTTATAGCGGCAATAGAAATACATCATCTGTGAAAATTTCAACTCTCTAGCTATCACCGTTCTTGAGATACAGCCTGGTGACGGACGGACGGACGGACGGACAGCGAAGTCTCAGTAATAGGGTCCCGTTTTTACCCTTTGGGTACGGAACCCTAAAAACGACATTTTACATTATTTGAAAAATAATTACTTATTAACCCGTTCGTCTTTGGAGATATATATCTCTTTTTATGGTTCCGTACCCAAAGGGTAAAAACGGGACCCTATTACTGAGACTTCGCTGTCCGTCCGTCCGTCCGTCCGTCTGTCACCAGGCTGTATCTCAAGAACGGTGATAGCTAGACAGTTGAAATTTTCACAGATGATGTATTTCTATTGCCGCTATAACAACAAATACTAAAAATAAAATAAAATAAATATTTAAGGGGGGCTCCCATACAACAAACATGATTTTTTTACCGTTTCTTGCTCTCATACAACAAACGTGATTAATTAAGTATTGTGTGTGTTGTTTGCTCATTTATTAATAACGTGCCTTATGTTGCATAGTTAATGGAACGGAACCCTTCGTGCGCGAGTCCGACTCGCACTTGACCAATTTTTATTTAAAGCCTATAATTAAACAGACTTTGTATAGTGTAGGTACTATTTCCTACTTCTCTTACAATAATTGTACACTCATAAAAACATTAGATTATATTTCAACGTATAATATTTTATAAGATTTTACAAGGTCTATATTAAAATAAATATAATAGTAATGACGTCAATTAATGTTAATTCACGTCATCACTATGGAGGAATTGAAGAAGCCAAAATATAATAAGCAATGATATGACGCATAATTTTATGGTTCACGGCGCTAAACATACATTTTAATTATACACATAATTATTTATATTTATTATAATAAACTAGCTGTTCTCTGTAACTTCGTACAAGCGGAATTCATAAAATAATTCATAAAATATTACAAATGTGAAAGTTTGTATGGATGTTTGTTACTGTTTCACGCAAAAACTAGGTACTGAATGAATTTTAATGAAACTTTACAATAATGTAGCTTATATACCAGATTAAATTATAGGCTACTTTTTATTCCTGAAGAATGCAGGGTTCCCGTGGGATAGTAAAAAAACGATTTAAAAATATAATCTCATATGCGGCCATCACTAATTACGACATCGTTAAAAGTTAAATAAAGATTTATATAAAGCATGACCATATCTTATAATTTTTTTACTGTGATTATCAGAATGTTTTTTAACATTTTTTTTGTTCAACATCTGTACTTCAGGTACTAATTAAAGCGAGGTTTGTTGTTGTCCCTATGTGATAAGATTTAGGTATATTACGGAGATCCGTACCGTATCCGATCCGTATCCGGTTGTGTACTTACATTATATTATGTAGGTACATACATAAATATATAGTCCGAAGAGTTAGCAGTCTAACACTCTATTGGTCACATTGCTTGACGACCATTGGGGAAGGAAGATCTTGGGGTACCGAGGTATGTTCTCCATGTTAAAACTATTAGCTATAACTATTTCGGTTTGATTATGACGAAGGTGCATATATCGAACAAAAAACCGGTTAAGTGCGAGCTGAACCAGTGCGCGAAAGTTTTCTTGAAATTTGTATCATAATATTAAAATCATAATATCAAACCTTGGTAATAATGTTGTCTGAGGGTATCATCAAGTTACACTAAAAACGTTTCCTGTATCGGAGCCCAATTTCAAATCCCTCTCTCTCCAACCCATTCACGACCCACAATTAAACACGGTCCTCCCCCACTTTGGGAGGGATTATTTATGGTCTAATTTGTTGCGAGGACCAGACGTGTTGGCATAGCACATACAACTTACTAATCTGTGGGCATAGCAAGTGTGTGTGTGCCAATATGCATAGTCAGCTCGGCGTAGTAACCGGAAGAAAAAGTAAGAAGGGATAGAGAGAGATGTCTAGAACTATAGTTGTAAAAACCAAAACGAAAAAATAAAAAAGAGGTTAATATTAGGCATCAAAAAATTCGTCCGCATCGAAGTCATTCTACAGTTAAAATTATTGTAATCGGAGTTTTTGTTGGAACGAAGTTCCTTACGGCACGCTAGGAGGATATTTGCTGTGCGACCGAACTGAAAAACCCGTAAGAAAAAGTGCATGGAATAAAATCGTTAAATAAGACGTGCGCAGGCGCGACAGTCGTATACACAAGCGAGTAGTGTAGGTATAATACCTTTCTCTTTCTCCTACTTTCTTTTCTGAGACTGATTAATAAGAATTACTTATAATATTAATAAACTTTTTTGTAATTATTTCTATTTCTATGACGGGTTCGTGGTGGAGTGGTTTATGTAATGGACTGCCGATCACAAAGTCTCGGGTTCGATTCCCGGTCAGAACAATCATTTGTGTGATATCCATAAATGTCATACAAATGTTTGTACTGCGTCTGGGTGTTTACTATGTATTATAAGTATGTATTTACAAAAGAAAAGTAGTTTATGTATTATATCCGTATTCTGGTACCCATAACACAAGCATATAAGCTTAGCTTGGGACCAGAGGACGTTGTGTGAAATGTCCATGAATATTTATTTATTTATTTATTTCTATGTAATTTTATGTTGTCAAAAAAAAAATAAAGAGACATATTTAATTATTTTAATTGATAATTTGAATTACGATTTTTTATTTTTTTTTATTTTACGTAGTTTATTATTTCCTAAAATACTGAATTTCCTAATAGTGGAGCGACTGGGGCGTTAAAAACCTTAAAACCTCGAACTTGAGCTAGAGTGAATGAAATTTAAAAATTTAAAATGCAATGTTTAGCTACTAATATATATTAAAAAGTTTACTAATTAAAAAATTGCGATCTTGATAAAAAAAAAATGATAATTTACATAATTCAAACAGTATATTCGGACAGTAATCGGGGAAAAAAAGTAAATGAAGGAATATTTTATAAAAAATGAAAATTATTGATAAAAATTGTTTTTTATTTGAAGAATTTACATTTTTGTACATATTAGATATTTTCTTCGACTTCATTTATTTGAATAATAGGTTGAGTATTGAAACAGTTGTCGTTGCACTGTAGATATGCTACACTACAGTATAAGCCACTTTTCCGACATCCACAAGCAGCTCCACATCCCTTTTTACAATTACAAAATAACATTTGTAGTAGATTATCCGGAGCTGGTAATTGAGTCATTGTTACTGGAATGAGCATATTTCGGGAATACTTCCATCCCCAATTTTCAATATTTACGTCATTACCTAGCCATATCTGAATTTGCAAGTACACTCACTATTTGAAAGAATTAAATATTAAACATTGCAGCTGCCGCTGCCACTCCCCTCTCCGCGTTTTACTATCTGCTCCGGGTCCCTACGACCTTTAATACATTCAGGTAACTTCGAAATATGTTCTTCTATGCCTATTTAAGTCAAATGAAACGTATACATAAAAATTGGTCAAGTGCGAGTCGGACTCGCGCACGAAGGGTTCCGTACCATTATCTATGCAACATAAGGCAACGTTATTAGTATCGAGCAAGAAACGGTAAAAAAATCATGTTTGTTGTATGGGAGCCCCCCTTAAATATTTATTTTATTTTATTTTTAGTATTTGTTGTTATAGCGGCAAAAGAAATACATCATCTGTGAAAATTTCAACTCTCTAGCTATCACCGTTCTTGAGATACAGCCTGGTGACAGACGGACGGACGGACGGACGGACGGACGGACGGATGGACGGACGGACGGACGGACGGACGGACAGCGAAGTCTCAGTAATAGGGTCCCGTTTTTACCCTTTGGGTACGGAACCCTAAAAAGGTAAACATTGCAATTTATAGTTTAAAAAATAAAATTCCACTTCAAGCATAAAAATTCATTCACTGCAGCAAAAGTTCGAGGTCAAAACCCCCAGGCGCTCCACTATAAATACTTTCCTGTACTTAAATAAAAATTGGTCAAGTGCGAGTCGGACTCGCGCACGAAGGGTTCCGTACCATTATCTATGCAACATAAGGCAACGTTATTAGTATCGAGCAAGAAACGGTAAAAAAATCATGTTTGTTGTATGGGAGCCCCCCTTAAATATTTATTTTATTTTATTTTTATTATTTGTTGTTATAGCGGCAATAGAAATACATCATATGTGAAAACTTCAACTGTCTAGCTATCACCGTTCTTGAGATACAGCCTGGTGACAGACGGACGGACAGCGAAGTCTCAGTAATAGGGTCCCGTTTTTACCCTTTGGGTACGGAACCCTAAAAACGAATCAGCAAATTTTAAGAGAAAAATCAACAAAACCTACATAAAATTGAGTACGATTTTTTTTTGCAAATTGTGTCGATTCTACATTAGTCGAAGGAACTTCGTTCCTACCTGGTGTCCCACGACACCACATCTAGTTTTTAGGGTTCCGTACCCAACGGGTAAAAATGGGACCCTATTACTGAGACTTCGCTGTCCGTCCGTCCGTCCGTCTGTCACCAGGCTGTATCTCAAGAACGGTGATAGCTAGAGAGTTGAAATTTTCACAGATGATGTATTTCTATTGCCGCTATAACAACAAATACTAAAAATAAAATAAAATAAATATTTAAGGGGGGCTCCCATTCCCATACAACAAACATGATTTTTTTACCGTTTCTTGCTCTCATACAACAAACGTGATTAATTAAGTATTGTGTGTGTTGTTTGCTCATTTATTAATAACGTGCCTTATGTTGCATAGATAATGGTACGGAACCCTTCGTGCGCGAGTCCGACTCGCACTTGACCAATTTTTTTCAATGTTCACTAAAAGTCGGAACCTTTACACTTTACAGTGTAAGTATGCACCACACTTGAAAAACTTTTTTACTGAATATGCGTCATAGCTTTTGTGTGAAATGTCCATGAATATTTAATATTGATATTTATTTATTTAATAGCTTTACACCAGGGAGAATCTGCACAGTTTATTTTTTTGTCTCTAATTGAATATTTTCCACGGCTTTTATCATAACAAAAATAAATAATAATGTTTATAAATAAAATAAAGCTATTTTTAAAACTTCAATCGTACTGATTTACATGAGTATTATGTTAGCAAAAAAGCAATAACAATAAAAAATTGCTAAACCACAATGATTAAAAGAAAAACTGGACAAGTACGAGTTATACTCGTGCACAAAGGTTTTCGTAACATTATCATTATCATAATATTATTATAACGTCATAATCAAGACGTCGCAGGCGTATCATAAAAAAAAGATGGTTTTATATGAGCCCACTTAAAAATGTG
Source organism: Orgyia antiqua (assembly GCA_916999025.1). Taxonomy (NCBI): domain Eukaryota; kingdom Metazoa; phylum Arthropoda; class Insecta; order Lepidoptera; family Erebidae; genus Orgyia; species Orgyia antiqua. Next base: position 27,388,232 of record OU779869.1, read on the forward strand.
TAGTAATCTGGTTTTTATATCCGGTATTTGTTATTTTAGCAGAAACAGAAATACATAATCTGTGAGTTTCAAGTACCTAAGCCTAGTTCGGGGCCAGAGGACGTGGTGTGAAATGTCTATGAATATTTATTCTAATACTAGCTGACCCGGCAAACGTTGTTTTGCCATACAAATGTTAGGGATAGACAAATAATTCGCAATAAAATAATATTGCGACTATAAATTGAAATGTAGGCTATCCTATCTTTCAAGTTGGGTCGAATTGCACACGGTGTGCAAATCAAATTTAAAATCGGTTCAGTAGTTTAGGAGTCCATCGCGGACAAACATCGTGACACGTAATTTTTATATATAAAGAAGATGTATGTCTAATCTAGCTATTACCGACAGACGGACAGCGAAATCTCAGCAATAGGGTCTAGTTTTACCTCTTGTCACGGAATCCTAAAAACGATAGATAGGTATGTTATTAATCTAAGGATTAGGATGATGACCATTCAATTTTTTATCTTAATATGGTTGATCATTTAAACAAAATAGCAAAAAGACGAGCTTAAAAAACTCACAAATAAAATAAATGTTATGATTTTATGGCATAACTCTATATTTACATTTTATTACTTATCACTAGCTGTGGCCCGCAACTTCTTACGCGTGGAATTTAGAAATGTGAAAATCCCTATGTGGCAACGTTTTACCTTAATGCTTCGCTCCTATTGATCACAGCGTGGTGTTATATAGCCTACAGCCTTCCTCGATATATGTGCTCTTCAACACTGAAAGAATTTTTCAAATTGGAAGAGCGGGTACTGAGATTAGCGCGTTCAAACAAAAAGTCTTCAGCTTTTTAGTTTTTTTTTTTGTAGTTAACCACATTTTTTATGCTACAAGGGTGACTAACAAGCCAACAGCTTGCCTGATCGTAAATGATTACAATAGAAGAAAGAAAGAAGAAAGAAAATAATATTAGCGATAGATAATACCTACACAGAAAAAGAGTAAAAAAATAAAAAATATTACAGAAAAAACCTAAATAAAAATAAGTAGAAATAATAACAAAAAAATTAAGTGTATTGCTCCATCACTGAACGGCCACAGCTCAGCATAATGCTGGTTAGAACCAGCGCTGGTGTTCCGCTGGGCCGCTTGGTGACGTCACAGACTACAAGGATGGAATAAGTTTACTTCACATATAAAAAATAAAATAAAAGAACACGAAACAAAATAAAAACAAAGCATTAGTAAATAGGAGAATGAAAGTATACAAAATAAATATAAATGCATAGTGCTCTAAACCAGGAAATTAAACCAAAACATAACAATAGATAAAAAATTGGTCAAGTGCAAGTCGGACTCGCGCCCGAAGGGTTCCGTACCATTATCTATGCAACATAAGGCAACGTTATTAGTATCGAGCAAGAAACGGTAAAAAAATCATGTTTGTTGTATGGGAGCCCCCCTTAAATCTTTATTTTATTTTATTTTTAGTATTTGTTGTTATAGCGGCAATAGAAATACATCATCTGTGAAAATTTCAACTGTCTAGCTATCACCGTTCTTGAGATACAGCCTGGTGACAGACGGACGGACGGACGGACGGACAGCGAAGTCTCAGTAATAGGGTCTCGTTTTTACCCTTTGGGTACGGAACCCTAAAAACAACAAGCAATAAATAGGCAAAATTTAAATTTAACAAAATAAATAAAATTAAACTGGTAATAGCTGGAATTGTAGTGACAAAAATAATTGACTTATGTATATTGAATAGCATGTAAGGACGTTTACAACACCAGAGCTATTACGCATTGCAGAACCTTTGAACTAGTGTTGCCCAAATGCATGAACAAGACGAGACTTAGCCAGTCTTGGTCTTGGTCTTGCGCCAATACACCTGGTCTTGGTCTTGGTCTTGGTCTTGCGCTCCCAGTCTTGGTCTTGGTCTTGGTCTTGCAGCAAGAGTCTTGCAAGTCTTGCAATTACCTATTAGACTATTGCTATTTATTAAAGTTTACTTTAGATCTTAGAAAAACGTATTAGAATTGGAACATTGTGAGCTTGGATTAACGTAGCCATAGTAAAGAACAATCAGATTAATAAATGTCTGAAGATTTGATGAGAAATTCGAAAAATTAACTGCCACATGGTGATCAACTGAGCTATATGCCGTTTTCCATGGGAGTAACTGTTTCTTAATAAACATTTACGCTTTATAAGCTTACATGTGCTAAAACATGTAAAATCGATGACGATCGACTATAATTTGGTCTTCAAAATGTCGGTGCCGGGTAAACAAAGAAATCGTTCATGTCGTAAACTTTTATTGTCTTGTGTTTATTTAATTTACGTGTTATTATTAAAATATTAGTAAATTACTATAAAATAAACATACTCAAACACTTCTATAATTAAAATACGTATTATAAAAACAAAATTGCATTATCAAACATTACACAGCATTATCAAAGTGCCGATGGTTAAAACAAAACTATGCATGCACTCTGTTTGATTTTAATGGATATTTTTTTATTCGCTATGTATGTTTATGGTATTGGTCGTAATGCGCAAAGGTCCAGTTTTTCATATTCTTTGATACAGTTTTTTGCGTCTCATGGAATTCCTAAGCGTACCTATACACCGAACTGTTATACCTAACTACTCCGTGAAATAGCGCTAAGTCCTAGCTGCAAGACGCAAGAGTCTTGCCGGATTAGTCTTGTTCTTGCTCAAGTCTTGCACGGGTCTTCGAGTCTTGGTCTTGGTCTTGCTAAAAATACGCGGTCTTGTTCTTGGTCTTGGTCTTGCAAAAATGCTAGAACAAGACCAAGACTGCAAGACCAAGACTGAATTTGGGCAACACTACTTTGAACGCCCATTTTGAAGATCAACAAACAGAGATCAAAAAGAAACTAATACCAAACTAATAAAATATTTGGGTCCTGATGTATTATCTGCTTCCGTTTATATAAAACTGAACAGAACACTTTCATGTTCACCCATCTTGATATAGAGCCTCGAAATTTTTTTCCCATTTAATGAGATTGAGACATCTGACAGAATAGCTTGTAAGGAAAATACGTGTTGTAGACAGACCGCCAAATAGTTTGGGGTAAGAGCCGAAAGTAGAAGTTAAGTCTGTAATTTTATTAAAAAAACTGCTATAAGGAAAATCATTAGAAAAAGAAGGTAAGTTTAGGTATAATCTGTTAAGATACGATAGCTCATTTGAGTAACCAGGCGGTTCGAAAACCAGGGGCTCAAGTCTGCTATTCAATATTCAATGTTGTCACAATGATATGTCGCTATTATGCAATCAACAAATACAATAACTGATTGCTTAGTGGCAAATATTATCAAGTTTGGTAGTCTACTTGTTAATTTTTTGTGGTTTTAATGGTGTCATTGAAATATTATTGTGACAACATTCAATAGCAGGCTTGGCCCCCTGAAGTCTCCGGTACGAGCCAATGTAATTTTCTTATATTTTGGTTTTTTTTTGTAAATTTTGTATTGCTATTTGGGAAATTAGGTCTAAACTCAATCAGGTCAATCAGATAGGTACTTTATAAATATAACTAGATAATAAAATAGGTAAATTCCATCACGTTTATCATGATCTTCCGTTCAGTAATTAATAAATTGACGTCAGAAAGCAATCGAGTATCTAAACATTAATTAACAATAAACAACAACTAAGAAACATTAATGACTATGACATTGCATATGACATTGCATGTGCAACGGATCATTTTATTTATGTAATTATAGAAGCACATGCAACGGACCAAAACTTGGAATCTTAACGGTCTGTCCTAAAATTGAATTCATTGAAATTTACAATCCAATTCTTATTTTTTTCTTCAAGAATTTTAAATTTTCTTGGAACGAAGTTCCCTATCGCGCGTACGAATGGGGCTAGACGGAAAAAATTAAGACCAAAAGTTGTAACGACACTTTTTGCTATTAGACCAGTGCCGATAATTTTTAAAACAAAAGAAAATAATAGTAGGATGAAACCCATTAGAAATGGAGGAGAATATTATAAAAATGTTAGGAAAAATAATTTACGGGCGATCTGAGGTCGGGAAGGGGATGGAGGGGGGTTTTTAAGGGTAAAAAATGGGTTTTCTCGATTTCCGGCAAAACTAATAGTCCTATGGAAAAAAGTCGAAAGGCAAAGTTGTAGGTAATAAAAAGATCTAAAACTTTTGTACTCACACTTTATTCACATAACCTCAAATTTATGTGAAAAATTCAAAAAACCAAGTTTTTGGTTTTTATTTTTATATTTTACAAAAATGTTTTTCACTAACGAAATTTGGTGAAAACTTACCTTTTTATGTCCTAAATACGCTGTAATTTATTTGATTAGAAATATTTGTTTTTTCACCTTATTTTGAATTAATATCGAAAAAGCACCCTAATTTTCAATCGAAAATTCACCTGTCAAAAAATCAGCGTTTTTAAAAAAAAATGAATGCTTCCTGTTCTTTAAAATCTCTACTTTCCGATGGTAAAAAAATATATATATGTTACTATAGAAAATCTTTTCAGACAATGCACTAAAATATCCTACAATTTTAATCTTAAGGTTATATGTTACGTTAAGCATGCTATTTTTTAAAGAAAATATTACTATTTTTATGTTCGAGTTGATTGATACAGATAAAAATAGAGATCAATCAATCAACTGAAACATAAAAATAGTAATATTTTCTTTATCTACCTTAAATCTATTTTCTAATCTACCTTAAGATTAAAATTGAATAATATTTTAGTGCATTTTCTGAAAACATTTTCTATAGTAACATATATATTTTTTTTTACCATCGGAAAGTAGAGATTTTGGTGAACAGGAAGCATACAATTTTTTTTTGTGCTTTTTCGATATTAAATCAAAATAGGGCGAAAAAACAAATATTTCTAATCAAATAAATTACAGCGTATTTATGACATAAAAAGGCAAGTTTTCACCAAATTTAGTGAATGAAAAAACTATTTTTTACCCTTAAACCCCCCCCCCCCCCCCTCCATCCCCTTCCCGACCTCAGATCGCCCGTAAATTATTTTTCCTATCATTTTTATAATACCCTCCTCCTTTTCTAATGGGTTTCATCCTACTATTTTTTTTTTCACTTTTTATTATTTAAATTATATATTATATAATTTTAATATTTAAAGCTATCTGCACTAGCCTATATAGTTGTAAGCCGTGCGACGTGCGCGTGTTTCTGTCTGTCTCTGTCTCTCTCTCTCTCTCTCATAACATGAATAAAATAATAATATATTATTTTTTTATGAATTGTTGAGTATCTATTATACTATATAATAATTTATTATATAAAATTTTATTACAATTCCTTTACTAGTCGAAAGGAACTTCGTTCCATCCGGATGTCCCTTGACACCTCTCAAGTTTTTTTTATTTTTTATTTATTCCCCTAGTTACGTAAGTTCGTACGATCGATTTTTAATGGTTTTTTACATTTTTATTACCAAATGAATAGCAATACTTATAACTAATTCTTATCACAATTATGAAAGGTTTATCATATGTTACAAAATACTCTTGATAGATACGTGATTGGAAACGAAAGTGGCAGACGTGACGCATATCGGCTACGCGCAGGTCGAGTCATACCGACTCCCATGACACTTCCTGCCAAAGTCCTCGTCCATCGAAGACCTTGGAATCAAGACTCTAAGATGCTGGTCACGCCTCACACGTGTGTATCGCCAGAGAGAAACCATTTGAGTAAGTTACTTTTCCTTATTTTGAGTTCATTTTCAGATTTACAAATAGATTGGCATTGTTACTATAAATGATATGACAACAGCAAGGTATAGGTAACATCTGCAAAAGATAGACAAGTCGAAATCCTATTTGAACAAATCTGGTTATTTTGCTGGATATCTGTGCCCAATGGAACCTTTGTGGAGAAGATTTTCTTATTTTCGAGTGCCTTAAGTATCTTCCATAATTAAGCAAACAGAAAAACACAGTTGAATCAAACTCCTATTTCGTATTTAACTTGCCGAATTATTTGTCCTGTTAATGAATTTTACTCCAACGTCCTTTGCCAGCAGTCCACACGACTTTGGACTCGAGGATAGAGACAATTCAAATGTACGCTGAAGTAAGCACCATGTGGTTTAGTATTCTAATCGCATGAACCAATAAGGACGATTAGACATGAAGACTAAATAAAGATGTCAGCCATGACTTTATTGGCCGTAGTAATCATTATTCAAATTAATTAACTTATCATTATACAATGTGGCATCGCTTAAATGCAACTCTAATTGAAACGCCATCAGCAAATCTTCAGTGTTTATACTCTTAAATTTTGATTTTTTCAAATTACACAAATTGCCAGTGAGTTCTTGTTCATGAATCTTGCCCCACCTAAGGTATTTTACATCACTACGGAACAAACTACCTTTACAGATTAGACAAGCACAGTGTACAATAGCTTTTAAGACTGTATTTTTAAAATAAATTCTGTGTAAAATTGGTGTTTATGCAAATAAAGAGTTATCTATCTATCTATCTATTTTAATTTTATGGATTTTAATACACGAATTTGGTACAAAAATCGCATTTCAGCCATAATAGGTTTTTTGCTCGTGTGGTGAATGACTGAAGAAAACAAGTTTTACACCCCATTTCTTCTCTAGGGTGCTGTAGAAGCCAGCTAAGTCACGTTTTAAGCAGTAACATCAAATTTGAGAGAAATCGAAATTAAACCCTATGCTAACGCGCCTGATCAACGTGGCACAGTAGATCAAAGCCCTCCTAATGTGAAGGAGGCCTGTGCCCAACAGTGGGACGAAAGGGACGTTTTATTGTCTCCAATTATGGATTTGAAATGGTTGCCAAAAATCGCTTTTCTCGTTTAATCCATGGCTCCTCGCGGACATTCCAAGTTTTATGGTCACCTCTATAATGGTTGTTTATATTGTATGAAATGCCATTAAATAAATAATTTTGTTAAAACAATTTATATAAACTACATAATGTCACGTTAACCATTTAATTAACTATTCTATAAATACGAGCAATTTATTATCTGTTCAATGTTCAGGAAAAATCCAATGAGAACCAATGTATAATATCGTGATATGATTACCAATTACTAAGTACATAACGTAAGCAACTTTTTTTTAACATTTGGCTTTATTTGTGCAGAATCATTACATGACCAAATAATTTTCAAATATTTAATCCAAGTCCAAGGTAAAATGTTCTATTATTAATAATGAAATCTTAACCATAGTCATGAGCCAAATCTGGTAACGATTACTCTCACGAATGCAAGGTTTTGATTCCACAATTACTTAACGAGCCATCCCTCAGACGCATGGCACAAAGACAAATAATTGTAGTGAAGCGAAACCATGAAACAACAGATTTTTTACGAAGAATACAGCAGGGTATAAAACATATTTTTTTTAGAGGTTTTGTAGGTAAAGTCTTGCCAAACTACAGTTTGCGTTACACGTAACAGAGTTAATTTTCTATAAATTCAAATCAAAATTAACAATTTTTCTTTTTTCTTTTTAATATAAACTAATTTAAACCAATAATTCTTTTTTAAAATTTCTTGTTATTATGTAAATAATATTGTATTTAAGTATATAAACTTAGTTTTGCTTGCTATATTGTATACTACCTCTATGATAATTAAAACTTTAGTCTATGATAAAATTATGTATGTTTTACCTTATATATGTAATTTAAAAATTTCCTTATATTGTTACAATTTGTTAATGTATTTTAGAAACTAAATTAATGTTATTGATTTTATGTAGTCTGAGCACAATGTAATATAATATAGTTTATAGTAAAAGTCTATCTTTATGGTCAATGTAAAATTAAAATCGAATGTGGGTAAACCCTGTAATAACTGATCGTAGAAGACACATTACAGCTCAGTCTCACCCGTGACCATCGTGACTGCAAAGTGCCAAAAATTTAAAACAAATATACGCGTCTAAATCCGTAAAAAGTAGTTTTATTTAATCAAATGCCCAAATTATGAATTCGCTGGTTCTGTAGTCCGAGCTCTAGTCCACTATTTATACCAACCACGATCTGGATATTCTTTTTAAGTTGTAAACAAGAATCTAGGGTTTATGAAAAGATTCTGCATTGTGTGCAAATAACTTATAGTGCTATTTAGACAAAGAGATAAAGACATTCATGGACGTTGCGTCAAGGTAGCAAGTAGCGTCGTCACTTCATTATCGGCGAGAAAAAAATCATCATTTTAATTTTTAACACCTATCAATCTATTTATTTACTGATCTATGTAACGGGATCTTTAAAAGTGATTTTCACCTATTACTAAGTGACGGATTAAGCTAAAATTGTGCAGCAAACTTATTAAGGACCGATGGCAATGCAATAAATTAATAAATATCCAGAATTTCCAAGCGTGTTGTCTAGTTTTCAAACTTAGCAAATTATTATATACTAGCTGTGCTCCGCGGTGTTTACCTACTCGTGGTAAAAAGGATAAAAAATCTGTTCGTTTTGTATTTTCCACGGGAACACTGCAGTCTTTCGGGATGATAAGTAGCCTATGTTTTGTAGCTTATACTTAAGCTACATCATTGTAAAGTTTCATTAAAATTCATTCAGTAGTTTTTGCGTGAAATGTTTATTTATTTATTTAAAACTTCTGTACACAAAACAGGGTACAAAGGCGGCCTTAATGCCTAAGGCATTTTCTTCCAGTCAACCTAGGGAAATAGTAACAAACATCCAAACACTGAGTATGAAACTCACAAACATTCACATTTATAATATTTGTAGGATTTACAAGTTAGTAAGGACCAGTTGTGTTACGATCTGAGCTATCGACAATAAATCTCACATAAGCGTATAATTATACTAATTATGGGTAGATGACCGTTTTTCTTTGACAGGGGAAAAAACCACATTAGCTGGGTATTCCCTTTCATTTGGTTTTTTATTGTGTAACAATAATTTATAAAACTATTAAAACACGTCCCACCTACGCAGTAATTTTATTTGCTTAACGAACTAGCTAGGGCAGTTATCAGAAACTTTGGTATTTAGCTTACTAATTTTTTTCGACATTTCATACAACGTCCTCTGGTCCCAAAGTAAGCTATATTTCTATGCTTGTGTTATGGGCACCAGAATACGGATATAATACATATACAATTTTTTTTGTAAATACATACTTATAATACATAGAACACACCCAGACGCACTACAAACATTTGTATGACAATTATAAACATCACACAAATGATTGTCCCGAGCGGGAATCGAACCCGCGACCTCGTGAACGGCAGTCCGTTACATGAACCACTAGACCACGAGTCCGATTACGATTTAAATTATGTGTAGTTTATTGCATGTAACGATATTGAGTGTATTTAAATGTAGTACATATATTGTGCTTGTATTTTATACAAATTTATGTATTTTACTAAAGCACCTACTACGAATATCTGCATCACCCAAGGTTGACTAGTAGATAATGCTTTTAGCATTAAGTCCGCCTATGTACTTAATTGTGCTGAAGTTTTAAATAAATAAATAAATATACATGCAAAGATTTTACAATACATATTCCTGCTGTATCCTATCGAACTAAATTTAATGTCGAGTATAATATTTTCTGAAACTTGCGCGACTAATTTATTTAAATAAAACCACTTTTGAAGGATTTAGACAAGTATATTTGTTTTAAATTTTAGCCCGACGTTTTGGAGATTTTGTAGTCACACTTTATAGCTCAGTCCCACCCGGGTGTATCAGTATCACCAGTATCACGGGTGGGACTGAGCTATAAAGTGTTAGACAATGCAATAATTTTAAAAAAATATTCAGAATTTTTAGGCGCGTCTTTGTTTAATTTTTGAACTAAGCATATATTATACTATTTAATTCTTATTCTTAAAAAGCCTTACTGCATTGAAACATTAGACTTCATTTTTAGGGTTCCGTACCCAAAGGGTAAAAACGGGACCCTATTACTGAGACTTCGCTGTCCGTCCGTCCGTCCGTCCGTCCGTCCGTCCGTCCGTCCGTCCGTCCGTCCGTCCGTCCGTCTGTCACCAGGCTGTATCTCAAGAACGGTGATAGCTAGAGAGTTGAAATTTTCACAGATGATGTATTTCTATTGCCGCTATAACAACAAATACTAAAAATAAAATAAAATAAATATTTAAGGGGGGCTCCCATACAACAAACATGATTTTTAGGGTTCCGTACCCAGTATCTCAAGAACGGTGATAGCTAGACAGTTGAAATTTTCACAGATGATGTATTTCTATTGCCGCTATAACAACAAATACTAAAAATAAAATAAAATAAATATTTAAGGGGGGCTCCCATACAACAAACATGATTTTTAGGGTTCCGTACGCAGTATCTCAAGAACGGTGATAGCTAGACAGTTGAAATTTTCACAGATGATGTATTTCTATTGCCGCTATAACAACAAATACTAAAAATAAAATAAAATAAATATTTAAGGGGGGCTCCCATACAACAAACATGATTTTTTTACCGTTTCTTGCTCGATACTAATAACGTTGCCTTATGTTGCATAGATAATGGTATGGAACCCTTCGTGCGCGAGTCCGACTCGCACTTGACCAATTTTTTTTGTCTCGTGCTATCTGTGATCAGTCATTTGACTAGACTTAATTGATACATAAGGTAGCATTAGTCAACATCTCGAAAAGAAAAAGAGCAGTACAGGTGGTGTTTTGTGTTGTCTGTGTTATAGCAATATTTGTACCTATAAATTTTTTTAGTAGGTATATTTGGGGTTTGGTAACAGAATGACATATTCAAATCAAGTTTCAGCCAGTGTCAAGGATGGTCAACTTCTTTTAGCTTGTTAGACGAGTTATTCTCGAATTAATAATATAAATATAGCACCAATTAATACATTTGTCAAGATTTAACAAAAAAAATTGTTTAAAGAAAAAAAGAAAAAAGTCACTCGCAGGCAAATATCTAATACACTATATATTATAAAGCTGAAAAGTTTGTTTGTTTGTTTAAACGCGATAATCTCAGGAACCACTGATGTGATTTCAAAAATTATTTCAATGTTGGACAGTTCATTTACCGAGGAAGGCTATATGAAATTACGTTGCGACTAATAGGAGCGAAGCATCAGTGAAAAATGTTGCAAAATTTCAGATTTTTTTTTATACATCTCGTACGTATTCGCGGGCAACAGCCAGTTATGTCATAAAAAGGTATACAAAAGAAAAAAAAATCACTACTGTTAAATGTAAAGAAATTCGTACGCGTGGAATTTCAAATATTATTTCCATAATAAAAAGTAGCCTACTTCCTATCTTCGCGGAGCACACCCTCGCCTTGTGCCAAACTCGTTGGTGCTGGGTGAGGATTTGTCGCTCTCGGCCATCGTTTCGCTTATGGCCGTCACCATCATGGCCCGGCGGAGTTATAAAAAAAAAATTTACTTCCTTTCTTCGCACGGTTCTTCGCACGGACGGTTCTTCGAACGGAGTCGCGGGCAACAGCTAGTGAATATATAAAATTATCTGCAAAAATTTTTAGCTACCAGAGTTATTGATTGAGATAGAGCCTGGTGTCAGGCAGGTGAATGGACAGCGGAATCTTACTAATAGGTTCTGTTTTTAACTTTTGAATACGGAACCACAAAAATTCATCTTCTTTAAAGTCGTAGAAGTTTGGGTTAAAATAATATTAGGTGTCAGTGATTCTTACAGTGTTTATCCTTATTGTATTTAGTTTGCATTCTTATTTAAATATTTGTACAATAATGGAATTATACTGTACATTGCTGTTCACAAATCGTTAACACGTTACTTCCTTTCTTCGTCGGCTCTAGATAAGTAGGCGATTCCTGTTATTTTACCCAGACACTAAATTGAATATGCTAAAAGGACAAAAAGATCCATCCTACGGCGAAGAATACCGCGTAAATTTACTATATTTTATGAACACAATTAACAGAAGTAATTACGATTAACATACCAATATAATATGTAACTTATTAATTGTCTCGTAAAATTCATATGTTTATATATATATTATTTTTAAATTTATATTATTTTTTATTTTTATATCTCTGTCACTTCCTTGGTGAATCTGGATAATCTATACTTATAATAAATCTGTAGAGAGGTCAATTCTGTACATGAAATATATTTTTAAAATAACTATCAGGGGGTGATTAGTGATCGATACTGATGCCAAAAATGCAATCAGTAAAATTTTTGTCTGTCTGTCTGTCTGTCTGTCTGTCCGTCTGTATGTTCCTTATAGAATCAAAAACTACTCGACAGATTTTAACGAAACTTGGTACAAATATTCTTCATACTCCTGGGCAGGTTATAGTATACTTTTCATCACGCTACAATCAATAGGAGCAGAGTAGTGAAAGGAAATCTTGGGAAAACGGGAGAAGTTACTCCATTTTTTAAGCTTCCGTCGCGTGTGCAGCCTTAATGGTTAAAGTTACATAGAAATCATGTATGACGGAAATATTCTACATAAAATTGTCTAAAAAATCAGCAACAACATCTTTACATAATATAAAACAGCATCTTTACATAATATAAAACAAAATCCTAAATTTTGTAAATATGTCTCTATGTGAGCTTATATCTTCAAAAATACGCAACGGATATTGATGCGGTTTTTTTGAATGGATAGAATGGTTCAAAAGGATGGCTTTTTTAGCATAATTTATTGGGATTTGCTGTATATTGGATGAGATATTATTAATTTTTTTTTATTTATTTAATTTATTTATTTTTATTTTTTTGTAACATTTGTTAGAGTTGGTTCTAAATTCTACGCATACGAAGTTGCGGGCAACAGCTAGTTATTAATATAATAACTAAGGGTTTACTTCTTAAGTGTAAATAACAACTTATTATGAAACACTTTTGACACGGCGCGGCTCGCAGTGTTACTCGCCGTTACAAATTTTGAGAAAATCTTCAGAAAATTTAGAGCGCTATAGGGCACTCATAAAACTAGATTCTCAATTTTTTATTTAACGCCAACGCAATCTAGGTTATATCAGTTATTCAATTATCGCTCAAATACACCGCATTTTTTAGATTAAAAGTAATCTGTGTTAATTTAGAATGTCGGCGTATTGTTAACAACCAACCACCGTTGGGCAGCTTCAGCGTGAAGGAGTAACGTTACACACTGAGACAAAAACTTTCGTAATTATAACATTAGACAAACCATAACGTAAATAAATATGAAATAAATAAAGGTTTATGTATGCGTAAAAGCTTTACAACTTTTAATATTCGATACGAATACGAAATAACATGACATGTATTGTAAAAAATTCATATTTTGAAACTATTTTCGCTAATATATTCTTGCTTCATATTAAAGAAAGGTGTAACTATAGTCTAACAGACAACCTAAAAATTTATTTAATAAACGACACTAAAACCGGCCAGGGTAGAGTTGAACTTACGCACGATGGGTTCTGTACCTTCTTTACTTATTATAAAAAAGTTGTTATTTTGTATGTTTGTCCCTAAGTGAGCTTATATCTTCAGAACTACGCAACGGATTTTGATGCGGCTTTTTAATAGATAGAGTGCTTTAAGAGGATGGCTATTTTGAATACTTTGTTATGGATTTGTGTATATTACGGGAGGGCTGGGGCTCAACAACTATAAACGCGGATAAAATGGCGGGCATTATTTAATAAATAAAAAAAAATAAAAAAATAAAATAAAAGAGCCTTTATTATTTCATGCATAATAAATCATAATTACAATTCATTTTATATATATTAAATATTATTTAAAAGATAACATTTTATTTATATTTATTGTGTTACTATTATTTATTATTACATTTAATTAATATGTAGTCAAGTCAAGTCAATTAAGTTATTAGTAAAAAAAAATTTGTATGTAGTCTTTTTTCACATTTTGAATATAAATGTCTATTTATATTATCCTTAACTACTAGCTTTACAGTACCTACTTTATATTAATACTAGCTGTTGCCCGTGACTCCGACCGCGTAGAATTTAGAAAATTTTCCTCACTTTTGCAACATTTTTCACTACTGCTTCGCTTCTACTGGTCGTAGCGTGATGTTTAATGGCCTAAAGCCTTCCTCGATAAAATCCCCATCTAACACTGAAAGAATTTTTCTAATAGGCCCAGTGGTTCCTGAGATTAGCGCGTTTAAACAAACAAACAAACTCTTCAGCTTTATAAAATTACTATAGATTTTAAACTTTATCCACATATAAATTCATACATAGGCAGACTCAATGCTTAAGTCGTGGAGTTGTAGAAAAAAAAACTGGTAGGTTACACAGTTTTCCTAGATAAAATGAGAAAAATATATCTATAAATAATATGTTACGCGAACGGAGTCGCGGGCAACAGCTAGTGAATATGTAAAATTATCTGCAGAAATTTTTAGCTACCAGAGTTATTGATTGAGATAGAGCCTGGCATGGGCGTGCGCTCTATACAAGCAGAAAAGCACTGCTTTACTTGCCATTCACAGATATTTTAATAAAACGTTCGAATGTTTTAGATGACTTTATTCATTTATTTACTATTAATTAAACAAAATATTATAACTTAAAAACGCCTAATAATTCATAAATAGCACCAATATGTGCTTGCAAATTGCTTTTTGCCAGAGGTAATGGTGCCTATTCTATGTGCAGAACTAAAAAATGAAAACAGCTGTTGCTGTATCTTAAATGTTTCGCTATTTTTTTGCACACATTTATATTAATTAAAATCGTTAGTCTATAATAAACAGTTTTTATATAAAAAAAGTTCTGTTAACATTGCCGAATTGTGTTATTGACGCTATCAATTTTCATTTTTTAGTTAAGTTAAGTTTAGGTCTGCACATAGAATAGGCACCAATGTAACTCGAAAATTTCATGTTAAAAGTTATGAAACGTATGTACATACGTACATGTACGTATGTATGTACGTACGTAGTTATTGTTTAGTAATTCTAGTACAGTGTGGACTGATTCGGGATATTCAGATTTAAATTTGTTCTGTTGGCATGGTTTCCGACTTAGAGATCCGTCGCGTGGCTATGCTAAAAATCTATAAAAGAAAAAGTTTTTGTGACTGCCTACCCTAAGTTAAATACCAGTGCACGCCGCAGGAGCCTGGTGTCAGGCAGGTGAATGGACAGCGGAATCTTACTAATAGGTTCTGTTTTTAACTTTTGAATACGGAACCACAAAAAAAACGCATTCATCTTCTTTAAAGTCGTAGAAGTTTGGGTTAAAATAATATTAGGTGTCAGTGATTCTTACAGTGTTTTTCCTTATTGTATTTAGTTTGCATTCTTATTTAAATATTTGTACAATAATGGCATTATACTGTACATTGCTGTTCACAAATCGTTAACATTAGAATCTTTAGACGTACATATAAAATAACTCGACGAGCCTCGTGGTTGACTGGTTCGTGTAACGGAGTGCCGTCGCGGTTTCGATTCCCGCTCGGAACAATCATTTGTATGATTTTTCTAATTGTCATACAAATGTTTGTGCTGCGTCTGGGTGTTTTTATGTATTTTATGTATGTATTTACAAAAAAAAACGTAGTATATGTATTCTATTCGTATTCGTGTACCCATAACACAATTATATAAGCTTAGCTTGGGACCAGAGGACGTTGTGTGTAATGTCCATGAATATTTATTTATTTATTTACTAAGCTATTGCATAGCTTCTATCGCGGGCCTTGAGCGTGGAGACCGAATCCAGAAATTCCGTAACGAAAATAGCGTAATGAAAAAACCTTACATTATCGGCGCTACTGCGCATGCGTAATCCCCTCTTCGCCTCGCAATTTATTTCATCCTGTTGATACCAAGGGTAAACGCCTTCCTCAAATTATTTAACTAGCTAATACCAGCGATCTCATCCGCGGTTATTGTTATTGAGTCTCCCTTTTCCCAACATCCACTAAACCTTAATAAATTATACAAAAAAGCCATCCTATAGAAAGACTATAAAAAAACAAAAAATCTATCTTTTCTCTTAATCTATTAAAAAAATTCTAAAAGAAAAACCCAAAATCTATTAAAAAAAATTATCTATTAAAAAATCTGCATCAAGATCTGTCGCATAGTGTTGAAGACCAGACCACTGCAAGTGGGTGAAAATTACTTTCAAAAGTTTCGTTACATAAATTACATTGGCATATACGTGCCGAACTAATAAAAACATAAAAAGCGTTGATAAGCATATGCGGGAACCATGATAGCCCAGATAGGAGAGCAACGGAACGGTATTCCGAGGTCGTGGGTTCAAGTTCCGCTCATGGTTATCATTTTTTCCACTATAAATTAGTTTATGTAATAAAAGCGTTTTAAAAATAGGGTAAAAATTAGGATAACAGTGTCATTGTTATACGAGTAATTACGGCCAGTCCACAAATATAATATATTACCCATTCATAAGACCAATAAACCGCATAAGACCAATAAATGGCTCTCACAGTTTTTGTGGATTACTTGTATAAGAAACGTTGGAACAAAAGGCAGCTATTAAATATCAGATCCGGGTGCAAAAATTAATCTTGTTGATTGTAAAGTTAAGCGTAAATATTATCTACAACATCATGATGCGAATGTTGTTTTCTGGTTATGGGGATTTGCCCATAAATAAGACATAATTACTTAATAGTAATGAATCGAATTCACAAAAACCATAGACGCAAAAACAATAAAAAACATTATCATCATACCGTCACACCTTTTGCTCATAGGGGTAAAGTAAGACAATAGAGCGCCTTGGTTTTATTTACACCAGCTTTTCCCAAAGTGGGCGATAACTCCCCTTTGTGGGTCCACAGGCCTAAAGGGCGGTAAGAGATTTAAAAAAAAATGGGCTTAGAGTGGTTTTTATGTACGTAAAAAAACGTTAAATAATTTAGGTACCTACCTACTCTCAAAATGGACGGTAGTGAAAATAAGTTTGGAAACCCGCTGATTCTCTAATATGTATATCTATCTAGTCATACATGTAAAGAATCTTTTTAAAGAACATATCCAACTTTTTAACACAAACAACTAGTGAACTAAAATTATGTTCAGTTATAACAAAATCCGTAACCACACCGAGAGGATTTTGTTTTAAATCGGTTTTAAGACGGATTAAGGGCCTACATCAATATTATCGTATATCATCGCCGACACGTACATATTAACACAGCCAGTAGGCACAGAAAATGAAGAATTAGGGATACTTTTCCTATTTACTCAAAATCTACTAAATATATTTTAATTCTGATCCACGTGTTTCTATACATAATAGTTACCTATGTTTTTAAAGTTATTTCATTAGTTAATACGCGATAATAGACCGACAAATGAAAAAAATAAAAAATTTGAGAGGTTGATTCGCCAAGATTTTCTATCGAGAAAACTTTTTTCAATCGCGTTTCTGAGTTCATGCGATCCTAGATCATATATTGAAAAAACATATACTTAAAAATTAGAGTTCTAGCCATTCAATCTAAAGAAACAATGAAAACTTCGTACATAGAAAAATGCACGAAGCTATTTTGGTATCCTCTTAAGAATACAAGTGTCACCACGTGTAAAAGTCAGCTAAGGGATATATCACACAGATAACTTCCTCTATGAGAGACAGAAAACTCGAAATTAGACCCTGTGCCAACACGCCTGGTCAGCACGGCACAGTAGACCATAATCCTTCCCAAAGTGGAGGAGCCCCGTGCCCAACAGTGGGACGTAAATGGGCTGGAAAGAGAAGAGAACACAAAAAAACACGCTTGAAAATCCGAGGGTGAAAATCACTATGAAAGAAACAGTTACATAGCTAAATACATATACCTATAGATAAATATATTTAAAGATACATACGAGCGAAGCTAATAAATCATATTTTATATTAATATATTATTTAAAACTTTATAATATGTTTCATTACATAGTTACTATTACCAAAAGCTCTAAACAATTATATCATTATTAATAGCAAGAATGTAGAACTACATGATATACATAGATGCATACATAAACAGCAACTATCTTTTTGTTTTATTTTAACGAGTATTTTCTCAGACTTTTTTACAGACTATTAAATAAAAACTTGAGAGATGTCAAGGGACACCCGGATAGAACGAAGTTCCTTTCGACTAGTAAAGGAATATTAATAAAATTTTATATAATAAATTATTATATAGTATAATAGATACTCAACAATTCATAAAAAATTATATTAAAAAATAATTTTATTCATTCACAGAGAAACACGCGCACGCGGCACAGGTTACAACTTTAGCAAAAAGTGTCGTTACAACTTTTGATCTTAATTTTTTCCGTCTAGCCCCTTTTCGTAACGCGTGATAAGGAACTTCATTCCAATTAGATGCGTTTGTGGTATATAATTTTATAACTAACATTTAAGCAAAGAGTTTATTTAGTTTACCTATTTTTTATTTACACGTTTTGTTATTGTGATAGCAAGCCTAGCCTAGCTTCGTACGGACGTTTTAGAAGGAAAGAAAGAAAAAAAATTTTTTTTTTATTAAGCTAAAAAAAAGGAATACTATGACATAGTAGATATATATTTTGGACTTTTAGTTCCGTTGATTTTTAACTTCCAACGTCTATCTCTCTATTTATTTTCCATTAAATTTCGTAAAAGATATTTCTCATTTTCAAAACGCTATTATAACTTTCTTCGTACCTTAAAAATAGTACCTACCTTGAAAAAGATATAATTACCTATTATAATATTTTCTAACACTTACGCGACTCATTTGTTTAAATAAAACTACTTTTACGGATTTAGACGCGTATAGTATTTTACAATTTTGGCCCGACCCGTGACCATGGTGACTGCAAAGTCTCCGAAACGTCGGGCCAAAATTGAAAACACTATACACGTCAAACAAATATACGCGTCTAAATCCGTAAAAAGTAGTTTTATTTGAATCTATCTATTATACAAAATTAACGCAGCTCATCCCTAAAAAACCACCTTTTACGGATTTAGTATTTTTATTTGTAGCAAAAAGAAAATTTATCCATACCTAGATAAAAAAGAAATGCTATCGAAATCGTAACAGTCGCAAAGGCGTGCCGTTTAGTTATGCCGGTAATGTACTTGAACATGAAAGATAAGTTCACGGCTATTGTGTCGTAGCAGTGCCATCTTTCCTCGACGTCTTATAACAAGAGGTTGGATACAGATACTTAGCAGTACTTGCTAAGGATCCACTATCCTGACGCCACGCTCGTTGATAGAGCCAATATGTTTTATTTATTTATAGACATACATCACTACAAGTGTTGAAACAGCCTGAGTGTAGTGTTGTGTTCGTAATTCAATATTTTGGAACAAGTCGATTTAAAAAGTAAGTCGATTAAGAATATTTTTTTAATCAGCCTGTAGTAGTTTTTTAAAGAAAATTAATGCTTTAAAAATGTGTTAAAATAAAAAAATTAAAAAATATGACCTTTTGAATTTACTAATTACAAATAAACTTCCAGATATTTATAATGTAAAAATTTTGACGAAATTATTGTTTATTTTTTTATTTATTACTTAACATAACCATTTAACTTGTAACCAAAATGTATTTGTTTTTTATTTGTCAGATTTTTTTTTTATAAAACAATCACGGATGAGCTCAGCTAAAGGCAAATAAAAATCTCACACAAATTAATAAATGTTGGCCACTGAACCCGCAACACTATGAGCGGTAGTCCGTTACAATAACCATTGCTCCAATAAGAACTATATTATACTTAGATTAGCTCGGTATCACAGAAAATTGTATGAAAGATCCATTAATAATTATTTAATGGAGATATCATATAGAAGTTCAAAAAATCTGTAATAATTTTTCACAAACATTGAATGAAACATTAAAAGAAATCGAAAAATAATCAAAAATGCTTACAGGAACTAAGCAAAAGCGGAAGCAAAGAGAGAATATAAAAAAATTAACTTGCTTATTTTAAAAACAAAAATACACGCTTGAAAATAATAAAATCCAAGATACTTATGAAAATTATTGCATTTGTCACATTTGCCATTGGTCAAATTCTAAATTTCAAATCAATCCGATATTGCAAGTGATTGAAAAACACTATCAAAGATTACGTTACATAGATAAATACATATACAGATGGACAGATAGATTCAAACAAAGCTCATAAAGGCATATTAAAAATTGCTTTTGCTGACATTGAAGGCGGAGATTTTTCGCAAAAATAAATCTTTTTAATCTATCTGCATTATTCAACGTTATGGACAATATGGAATGTACCTTAATGGCAAAAAAAACTAAGGTTAAACTAAACAATTAAAGACAGTACTGAGGCATAAATATGGTTCATGTAACATTAGCGGTGTATTATTATTTGTCTGCTTAACCATAGGTAATCATACAAAATGACTATCGAAAGATGGCAAACCCTAATGAATATTTAATTACTAATTGTTGGCTTCATCAGTGTATGAACATCTGTTGGTGACATTCATCTGTCCTATTATCCAATTTTTCTTTATTTTTCGAAAATCGAATTGAATAAAAACTAAATACAGCGCTGGCAAATCCAAAGAGAATCCAACTCTGTTTTATGGTAGAGAGGGAGAAAAAAAGTTTTTTTGAAAATCTAATGGAATTAAAAAATTCTTCGAAATGTTTTTCTGATTTTAGTGCGAGTTAAAAATTATTTTTAAGTTTTATTTCTCTTGCCGCGTTATAATTATTGAGAGGTTTTAGGATGCACAATTGCACAGCTAACTTCATTACGATGCTTTATGTAACAAAGTTGTTACATAAAGCATCGTAATGAAGTTAGCTACGAGAGACGCATGCGCACACCACCGTAGGTCTAGACTTAGTATAACATTTTGAACATGTTTGTCAACTCTTCGAAATCCTAAATTACATAACTATAGGTACCTACCTACCTCAACAAGTAATTGAAACCAAGGTAATGTTTTAAATCCTGTATTTTTTTATTGACAGATTTTTCAGTTAATTTAGAACCGAGACAGCTTCTGAATGATTTAGAATCTTGACATTAAACATCAAGGTAATCTAGTAAGCTTAGACAAAAAAAATCTAGATAATTATAATAAAATTCGAGTAACACGATTTAGCGAAACTAAAAGTCTACTAATTATAAGAGCGCCTACACACGTTTTAGCTTTATATTGCATAAATACATACGTGTTATGTTAAATTTTCAAGTGTACCGAGTAATATTTCTATTCAACAGCAACCCTTTCGTCATGCATAAAAATCTTTTTTATGTTAGTTATCGTTAGTTATAAAATCTTTTCAGACAATGCACTAAAATATCCTACAATTTTAATCTTAAGGTTATATGTTACGTTAAGCATGCTATTTTTTAAAGAAAATATTACTATTTTTATGTTCGAGTTGATTGATACAGATAAAAATAGAGATCAATCAATCAACTGAAACATAAAAATAGTAATATTTTCTTTATCTACCTTAAATCTATTTTCTAATCTACCTTAAGATTAAAATTGAATAATATTTTAGTGCATTTTCTGAAAACATTTTCTATAGTAACATATATATTTTTTTTTACCATCGGAAAGTAGAGATTTTGGTGAACAGGAAGCATACAATTTTTTTTTGTGCTTTTTCGATATTAAATCAAAATAGGGCGAAAAAACAAATATTTCTAATCAAATAAATTACAGCGTATTTATGACATAAAAAGGCAAGTTTTCACCAAATTTAGTGAATGAAAAAACTATTTTTTACCCCTAACCCCCCCCCCCCCCCCTCCATCCCCTTCCCGACCTCAGATCGCCCGTAAATTATTTTTCCTATCATTTTTATAATACCCTCCTCCTTTTCTAATGGGTTTCATCCTACTATTTTTTTTTTCACTTTTTA
Source organism: Orgyia antiqua (assembly GCA_916999025.1). Lineage (NCBI taxonomy): Eukaryota > Metazoa > Arthropoda > Insecta > Lepidoptera > Erebidae > Orgyia > Orgyia antiqua. The sequence continues at coordinate 27,410,174 of OU779869.1, forward strand.
TTATTTAAATTATATATTATATAATTTTAATATTTAAAGCTATCTGCACTAGCCTATATAGTTGTAAGCCGTGCGACGTGCGCGTGTTTCTGTCTGTCTCTGTCTCTCTCTCTCTCTCTCATAACATGAATAAAATAATAATATATTATTTTTTTATGAATTGTTGAGTATCTATTATACTATATAATAATTTATTATATAAAATTTTATTACAATTCCTTTACTAGTCGAAAGGAACTTCGTTCCATCCGGATGTCCCTTGACACCTCTCAAGTTTTTTTTATTTTTTATTTATTCCCCTAGTTACGTAAGTTCGTACGATCGATTTTTAATGGTTTTTTACATTTTTATTACCAAATGAATAGCAATACTTATAACTAATTCTTATCACAATTATGAAAGGTTTATCATATGTTACAAAATACTCTTGATAGATACGTGATTGGAAACGAAAGTGGCAGACGTGACGCATATCGGCTACGCGCAGGTCGAGTCATACCGACTCCCATGACACTTCCTGCCAAAGTCCTCGTCCATCGAAGACCTTGGAATCAAGACTCTAAGATGCTGGTCACGCCTCACACGTGTGTATCGCCAGAGAGAAACCATTTGAGTAAGTTACTTTTCCTTATTTTGAGTTCATTTTCAGATTTACAAATAGATTGGCATTGTTACTATAAATGATATGACAACAGCAAGGTATAGGTAACATCTGCAAAAGATAGACAAGTCGAAATCCTATTTGAACAAATCTGGTTATTTTGCTGGATATCTGTGCCCAATGGAACCTTTGTGGAGAAGATTTTCTTATTTTCGAGTGCCTTAAGTATCTTCCATAATTAAGCAAACAGAAAAACACAGTTGAATCAAACTCCTATTTCGTATTTAACTTGCCGAATTATTTGTCCTGTTAATGAATTTTACTCCAACGTCCTTTGCCAGCAGTCCACACGACTTTGGACTCGAGGATAGAGACAATTCAAATGTACGCTGAAGTAAGCACCATGTGGTTTAGTATTCTAATCGCATGAACCAATAAGGACGATTAGACATGAAGACTAAATAAAGATGTCAGCCATGACTTTATTGGCCGTAGTAATCATTATTCAAATTAATTAACTTATCATTATACAATGTGGCATCGCTTAAATGCAACTCTAATTGAAACGCCATCAGCAAATCTTCAGTGTTTATACTCTTAAATTTTGATTTTTTCAAATTACACAAATTGCCAGTGAGTTCTTGTTCATGAATCTTGCCCCACCTAAGGTATTTTACATCACTACGGAACAAACTACCTTTACAGATTAGACAAGCACAGTGTACAATAGCTTTTAAGACTGTATTTTTAAAATAAATTCTGTGTAAAATTGGTGTTTATGCAAATAAAGAGTTATCTATCTATCTATCTATTTTAATTTTATGGATTTTAATACACGAATTTGGTACAAAAATCGCATTTCAGCCATAATAGGTTTTTTGCTCGTGTGGTGAATGACTGAAGAAAACAAGTTTTACACCCCATTTCTTCTCTAGGGTGCTGTAGAAGCCAGCTAAGTCACGTTTTAAGCAGTAACATCAAATTTGAGAGAAATCGAAATTAAACCCTATGCTAACGCGCCTGATCAACGTGGCACAGTAGATCAAAGCCCTCCTAATGTGAAGGAGGCCTGTGCCCAACAGTGGGACGAAAGGGACGTTTTATTGTCTCCAATTATGGATTTGAAATGGTTGCCAAAAATCGCTTTTCTCGTTTAATCCATGGCTCCTCGCGGACATTCCAAGTTTTATGGTCACCTCTATAATGGTTGTTTATATTGTATGAAATGCCATTAAATAAATAATTTTGTTAAAACAATTTATATAAACTACATAATGTCACGTTAACCATTTAATTAACTATTCTATAAATACGAGCAATTTATTATCTGTTCAATGTTCAGGAAAAATCCAATGAGAACCAATGTATAATATCGTGATATGATTACCAATTACTAAGTACATAACGTAAGCAACTTTTTTTTAACATTTGGCTTTATTTGTGCAGAATCATTACATGACCAAATAATTTTCAAATATTTAATCCAAGTCCAAGGTAAAATGTTCTATTATTAATAATGAAATCTTAACCATAGTCATGAGCCAAATCTGGTAACGATTACTCTCACGAATGCAAGGTTTTGATTCCACAATTACTTAACGAGCCATCCCTCAGACGCATGGCACAAAGACAAATAATTGTAGTGAAGCGAAACCATGAAACAACAGATTTTTTACGAAGAATACAGCAGGGTATAAAACATATTTTTTTTAGAGGTTTTGTAGGTAAAGTCTTGCCAAACTACAGTTTGCGTTACACGTAACAGAGTTAATTTTCTATAAATTCAAATCAAAATTAACAATTTTTCTTTTTTCTTTTTAATATAAACTAATTTAAACCAATAATTCTTTTTTAAAATTTCTTGTTATTATGTAAATAATATTGTATTTAAGTATATAAACTTAGTTTTGCTTGCTATATTGTATACTACCTCTATGATAATTAAAACTTTAGTCTATGATAAAATTATGTATGTTTTACCTTATATATGTAATTTAAAAATTTCCTTATATTGTTACAATTTGTTAATGTATTTTAGAAACTAAATTAATGTTATTGATTTTATGTAGTCTGAGCACAATGTAATATAATATAGTTTATAGTAAAAGTCTATCTTTATGGTCAATGTAAAATTAAAATCGAATGTGGGTAAACCCTGTAATAACTGATCGTAGAAGACACATTACAGCTCAGTCTCACCCGTGACCATCGTGACTGCAAAGTGCCAAAAATTTAAAACAAATATACGCGTCTAAATCCGTAAAAAGTAGTTTTATTTAATCAAATGCCCAAATTATGAATTCGCTGGTTCTGTAGTCCGAGCTCTAGTCCACTATTTATACCAACCACGATCTGGATATTCTTTTTAAGTTGTAAACAAGAATCTAGGGTTTATGAAAAGATTCTGCATTGTGTGCAAATAACTTATAGTGCTATTTAGACAAAGAGATAAAGACATTCATGGACGTTGCGTCAAGGTAGCAAGTAGCGTCGTCACTTCATTATCGGCGAGAAAAAAATCATCATTTTAATTTTTAACACCTATCAATCTATTTATTTACTGATCTATGTAACGGGATCTTTAAAAGTGATTTTCACCTATTACTAAGTGACGGATTAAGCTAAAATTGTGCAGCAAACTTATTAAGGACCGATGGCAATGCAATAAATTAATAAATATCCAGAATTTCCAAGCGTGTTGTCTAGTTTTCAAACTTAGCAAATTATTATATACTAGCTGTGCTCCGCGGTGTTTACCTACTCGTGGTAAAAAGGATAAAAAATCTGTTCGTTTTGTATTTTCCACGGGAACACTGCAGTCTTTCGGGATGATAAGTAGCCTATGTTTTGTAGCTTATACTTAAGCTACATCATTGTAAAGTTTCATTAAAATTCATTCAGTAGTTTTTGCGTGAAATGTTTATTTATTTATTTAAAACTTCTGTACACAAAACAGGGTACAAAGGCGGCCTTAATGCCTAAGGCATTTTCTTCCAGTCAACCTAGGGAAATAGTAACAAACATCCAAACACTGAGTATGAAACTCACAAACATTCACATTTATAATATTTGTAGGATTTACAAGTTAGTAAGGACCAGTTGTGTTACGATCTGAGCTATCGACAATAAATCTCACATAAGCGTATAATTATACTAATTATGGGTAGATGACCGTTTTTCTTTGACAGGGGAAAAAACCACATTAGCTGGGTATTCCCTTTCATTTGGTTTTTTATTGTGTAACAATAATTTATAAAACTATTAAAACACGTCCCACCTACGCAGTAATTTTATTTGCTTAACGAACTAGCTAGGGCAGTTATCAGAAACTTTGGTATTTAGCTTACTAATTTTTTTCGACATTTCATACAACGTCCTCTGGTCCCAAAGTAAGCTATATTTCTATGCTTGTGTTATGGGCACCAGAATACGGATATAATACATATACAATTTTTTTTGTAAATACATACTTATAATACATAGAACACACCCAGACGCACTACAAACATTTGTATGACAATTATAAACATCACACAAATGATTGTCCCGAGCGGGAATCGAACCCGCGACCTCGTGAACGGCAGTCCGTTACATGAACCACTAGACCACGAGTCCGATTACGATTTAAATTATGTGTAGTTTATTGCATGTAACGATATTGAGTGTATTTAAATGTAGTACATATATTGTGCTTGTATTTTATACAAATTTATGTATTTTACTAAAGCACCTACTACGAATATCTGCATCACCCAAGGTTGACTAGTAGATAATGCTTTTAGCATTAAGTCCGCCTATGTACTTAATTGTGCTGAAGTTTTAAATAAATAAATAAATATACATGCAAAGATTTTACAATACATATTCCTGCTGTATCCTATCGAACTAAATTTAATGTCGAGTATAATATTTTCTGAAACTTGCGCGACTAATTTATTTAAATAAAACCACTTTTGAAGGATTTAGACAAGTATATTTGTTTTAAATTTTAGCCCGACGTTTTGGAGATTTTGTAGTCACACTTTATAGCTCAGTCCCACCCGGGTGTATCAGTATCACCAGTATCACGGGTGGGACTGAGCTATAAAGTGTTAGACAATGCAATAATTTTAAAAAAATATTCAGAATTTTTAGGCGCGTCTTTGTTTAATTTTTGAACTAAGCATATATTATACTATTTAATTCTTATTCTTAAAAAGCCTTACTGCATTGAAACATTAGACTTCATTTTTAGGGTTCCGTACCCAAAGGGTAAAAACGGGACCCTATTACTGAGACTTCGCTGTCCGTCCGTCCGTCCGTCCGTCCGTCCGTCCGTCCGTCCGTCCGTCCGTCCGTCCGTCCGTCTGTCACCAGGCTGTATCTCAAGAACGGTGATAGCTAGAGAGTTGAAATTTTCACAGATGATGTATTTCTATTGCCGCTATAACAACAAATACTAAAAATAAAATAAAATAAATATTTAAGGGGGGCTCCCATACAACAAACATGATTTTTAGGGTTCCGTACCCAGTATCTCAAGAACGGTGATAGCTAGACAGTTGAAATTTTCACAGATGATGTATTTCTATTGCCGCTATAACAACAAATACTAAAAATAAAATAAAATAAATATTTAAGGGGGGCTCCCATACAACAAACATGATTTTTAGGGTTCCGTACGCAGTATCTCAAGAACGGTGATAGCTAGACAGTTGAAATTTTCACAGATGATGTATTTCTATTGCCGCTATAACAACAAATACTAAAAATAAAATAAAATAAATATTTAAGGGGGGCTCCCATACAACAAACATGATTTTTTTACCGTTTCTTGCTCGATACTAATAACGTTGCCTTATGTTGCATAGATAATGGTATGGAACCCTTCGTGCGCGAGTCCGACTCGCACTTGACCAATTTTTTTTGTCTCGTGCTATCTGTGATCAGTCATTTGACTAGACTTAATTGATACATAAGGTAGCATTAGTCAACATCTCGAAAAGAAAAAGAGCAGTACAGGTGGTGTTTTGTGTTGTCTGTGTTATAGCAATATTTGTACCTATAAATTTTTTTAGTAGGTATATTTGGGGTTTGGTAACAGAATGACATATTCAAATCAAGTTTCAGCCAGTGTCAAGGATGGTCAACTTCTTTTAGCTTGTTAGACGAGTTATTCTCGAATTAATAATATAAATATAGCACCAATTAATACATTTGTCAAGATTTAACAAAAAAAATTGTTTAAAGAAAAAAAGAAAAAAGTCACTCGCAGGCAAATATCTAATACACTATATATTATAAAGCTGAAAAGTTTGTTTGTTTGTTTAAACGCGATAATCTCAGGAACCACTGATGTGATTTCAAAAATTATTTCAATGTTGGACAGTTCATTTACCGAGGAAGGCTATATGAAATTACGTTGCGACTAATAGGAGCGAAGCATCAGTGAAAAATGTTGCAAAATTTCAGATTTTTTTTTATACATCTCGTACGTATTCGCGGGCAACAGCCAGTTATGTCATAAAAAGGTATACAAAAGAAAAAAAAATCACTACTGTTAAATGTAAAGAAATTCGTACGCGTGGAATTTCAAATATTATTTCCATAATAAAAAGTAGCCTACTTCCTATCTTCGCGGAGCACACCCTCGCCTTGTGCCAAACTCGTTGGTGCTGGGTGAGGATTTGTCGCTCTCGGCCATCGTTTCGCTTATGGCCGTCACCATCATGGCCCGGCGGAGTTATAAAAAAAAAATTTACTTCCTTTCTTCGCACGGTTCTTCGCACGGACGGTTCTTCGAACGGAGTCGCGGGCAACAGCTAGTGAATATATAAAATTATCTGCAAAAATTTTTAGCTACCAGAGTTATTGATTGAGATAGAGCCTGGTGTCAGGCAGGTGAATGGACAGCGGAATCTTACTAATAGGTTCTGTTTTTAACTTTTGAATACGGAACCACAAAAATTCATCTTCTTTAAAGTCGTAGAAGTTTGGGTTAAAATAATATTAGGTGTCAGTGATTCTTACAGTGTTTATCCTTATTGTATTTAGTTTGCATTCTTATTTAAATATTTGTACAATAATGGAATTATACTGTACATTGCTGTTCACAAATCGTTAACACGTTACTTCCTTTCTTCGTCGGCTCTAGATAAGTAGGCGATTCCTGTTATTTTACCCAGACACTAAATTGAATATGCTAAAAGGACAAAAAGATCCATCCTACGGCGAAGAATACCGCGTAAATTTACTATATTTTATGAACACAATTAACAGAAGTAATTACGATTAACATACCAATATAATATGTAACTTATTAATTGTCTCGTAAAATTCATATGTTTATATATATATTATTTTTAAATTTATATTATTTTTTATTTTTATATCTCTGTCACTTCCTTGGTGAATCTGGATAATCTATACTTATAATAAATCTGTAGAGAGGTCAATTCTGTACATGAAATATATTTTTAAAATAACTATCAGGGGGTGATTAGTGATCGATACTGATGCCAAAAATGCAATCAGTAAAATTTTTGTCTGTCTGTCTGTCTGTCTGTCTGTCCGTCTGTATGTTCCTTATAGAATCAAAAACTACTCGACAGATTTTAACGAAACTTGGTACAAATATTCTTCATACTCCTGGGCAGGTTATAGTATACTTTTCATCACGCTACAATCAATAGGAGCAGAGTAGTGAAAGGAAATCTTGGGAAAACGGGAGAAGTTACTCCATTTTTTAAGCTTCCGTCGCGTGTGCAGCCTTAATGGTTAAAGTTACATAGAAATCATGTATGACGGAAATATTCTACATAAAATTGTCTAAAAAATCAGCAACAACATCTTTACATAATATAAAACAGCATCTTTACATAATATAAAACAAAATCCTAAATTTTGTAAATATGTCTCTATGTGAGCTTATATCTTCAAAAATACGCAACGGATATTGATGCGGTTTTTTTGAATGGATAGAATGGTTCAAAAGGATGGCTTTTTTAGCATAATTTATTGGGATTTGCTGTATATTGGATGAGATATTATTAATTTTTTTTTATTTATTTAATTTATTTATTTTTATTTTTTTGTAACATTTGTTAGAGTTGGTTCTAAATTCTACGCATACGAAGTTGCGGGCAACAGCTAGTTATTAATATAATAACTAAGGGTTTACTTCTTAAGTGTAAATAACAACTTATTATGAAACACTTTTGACACGGCGCGGCTCGCAGTGTTACTCGCCGTTACAAATTTTGAGAAAATCTTCAGAAAATTTAGAGCGCTATAGGGCACTCATAAAACTAGATTCTCAATTTTTTATTTAACGCCAACGCAATCTAGGTTATATCAGTTATTCAATTATCGCTCAAATACACCGCATTTTTTAGATTAAAAGTAATCTGTGTTAATTTAGAATGTCGGCGTATTGTTAACAACCAACCACCGTTGGGCAGCTTCAGCGTGAAGGAGTAACGTTACACACTGAGACAAAAACTTTCGTAATTATAACATTAGACAAACCATAACGTAAATAAATATGAAATAAATAAAGGTTTATGTATGCGTAAAAGCTTTACAACTTTTAATATTCGATACGAATACGAAATAACATGACATGTATTGTAAAAAATTCATATTTTGAAACTATTTTCGCTAATATATTCTTGCTTCATATTAAAGAAAGGTGTAACTATAGTCTAACAGACAACCTAAAAATTTATTTAATAAACGACACTAAAACCGGCCAGGGTAGAGTTGAACTTACGCACGATGGGTTCTGTACCTTCTTTACTTATTATAAAAAAGTTGTTATTTTGTATGTTTGTCCCTAAGTGAGCTTATATCTTCAGAACTACGCAACGGATTTTGATGCGGCTTTTTAATAGATAGAGTGCTTTAAGAGGATGGCTATTTTGAATACTTTGTTATGGATTTGTGTATATTACGGGAGGGCTGGGGCTCAACAACTATAAACGCGGATAAAATGGCGGGCATTATTTAATAAATAAAAAAAAATAAAAAAATAAAATAAAAGAGCCTTTATTATTTCATGCATAATAAATCATAATTACAATTCATTTTATATATATTAAATATTATTTAAAAGATAACATTTTATTTATATTTATTGTGTTACTATTATTTATTATTACATTTAATTAATATGTAGTCAAGTCAAGTCAATTAAGTTATTAGTAAAAAAAAATTTGTATGTAGTCTTTTTTCACATTTTGAATATAAATGTCTATTTATATTATCCTTAACTACTAGCTTTACAGTACCTACTTTATATTAATACTAGCTGTTGCCCGTGACTCCGACCGCGTAGAATTTAGAAAATTTTCCTCACTTTTGCAACATTTTTCACTACTGCTTCGCTTCTACTGGTCGTAGCGTGATGTTTAATGGCCTAAAGCCTTCCTCGATAAAATCCCCATCTAACACTGAAAGAATTTTTCTAATAGGCCCAGTGGTTCCTGAGATTAGCGCGTTTAAACAAACAAACAAACTCTTCAGCTTTATAAAATTACTATAGATTTTAAACTTTATCCACATATAAATTCATACATAGGCAGACTCAATGCTTAAGTCGTGGAGTTGTAGAAAAAAAAACTGGTAGGTTACACAGTTTTCCTAGATAAAATGAGAAAAATATATCTATAAATAATATGTTACGCGAACGGAGTCGCGGGCAACAGCTAGTGAATATGTAAAATTATCTGCAGAAATTTTTAGCTACCAGAGTTATTGATTGAGATAGAGCCTGGCATGGGCGTGCGCTCTATACAAGCAGAAAAGCACTGCTTTACTTGCCATTCACAGATATTTTAATAAAACGTTCGAATGTTTTAGATGACTTTATTCATTTATTTACTATTAATTAAACAAAATATTATAACTTAAAAACGCCTAATAATTCATAAATAGCACCAATATGTGCTTGCAAATTGCTTTTTGCCAGAGGTAATGGTGCCTATTCTATGTGCAGAACTAAAAAATGAAAACAGCTGTTGCTGTATCTTAAATGTTTCGCTATTTTTTTGCACACATTTATATTAATTAAAATCGTTAGTCTATAATAAACAGTTTTTATATAAAAAAAGTTCTGTTAACATTGCCGAATTGTGTTATTGACGCTATCAATTTTCATTTTTTAGTTAAGTTAAGTTTAGGTCTGCACATAGAATAGGCACCAATGTAACTCGAAAATTTCATGTTAAAAGTTATGAAACGTATGTACATACGTACATGTACGTATGTATGTACGTACGTAGTTATTGTTTAGTAATTCTAGTACAGTGTGGACTGATTCGGGATATTCAGATTTAAATTTGTTCTGTTGGCATGGTTTCCGACTTAGAGATCCGTCGCGTGGCTATGCTAAAAATCTATAAAAGAAAAAGTTTTTGTGACTGCCTACCCTAAGTTAAATACCAGTGCACGCCGCAGGAGCCTGGTGTCAGGCAGGTGAATGGACAGCGGAATCTTACTAATAGGTTCTGTTTTTAACTTTTGAATACGGAACCACAAAAAAAACGCATTCATCTTCTTTAAAGTCGTAGAAGTTTGGGTTAAAATAATATTAGGTGTCAGTGATTCTTACAGTGTTTTTCCTTATTGTATTTAGTTTGCATTCTTATTTAAATATTTGTACAATAATGGCATTATACTGTACATTGCTGTTCACAAATCGTTAACATTAGAATCTTTAGACGTACATATAAAATAACTCGACGAGCCTCGTGGTTGACTGGTTCGTGTAACGGAGTGCCGTCGCGGTTTCGATTCCCGCTCGGAACAATCATTTGTATGATTTTTCTAATTGTCATACAAATGTTTGTGCTGCGTCTGGGTGTTTTTATGTATTTTATGTATGTATTTACAAAAAAAAACGTAGTATATGTATTCTATTCGTATTCGTGTACCCATAACACAATTATATAAGCTTAGCTTGGGACCAGAGGACGTTGTGTGTAATGTCCATGAATATTTATTTATTTATTTACTAAGCTATTGCATAGCTTCTATCGCGGGCCTTGAGCGTGGAGACCGAATCCAGAAATTCCGTAACGAAAATAGCGTAATGAAAAAACCTTACATTATCGGCGCTACTGCGCATGCGTAATCCCCTCTTCGCCTCGCAATTTATTTCATCCTGTTGATACCAAGGGTAAACGCCTTCCTCAAATTATTTAACTAGCTAATACCAGCGATCTCATCCGCGGTTATTGTTATTGAGTCTCCCTTTTCCCAACATCCACTAAACCTTAATAAATTATACAAAAAAGCCATCCTATAGAAAGACTATAAAAAAACAAAAAATCTATCTTTTCTCTTAATCTATTAAAAAAATTCTAAAAGAAAAACCCAAAATCTATTAAAAAAAATTATCTATTAAAAAATCTGCATCAAGATCTGTCGCATAGTGTTGAAGACCAGACCACTGCAAGTGGGTGAAAATTACTTTCAAAAGTTTCGTTACATAAATTACATTGGCATATACGTGCCGAACTAATAAAAACATAAAAAGCGTTGATAAGCATATGCGGGAACCATGATAGCCCAGATAGGAGAGCAACGGAACGGTATTCCGAGGTCGTGGGTTCAAGTTCCGCTCATGGTTATCATTTTTTCCACTATAAATTAGTTTATGTAATAAAAGCGTTTTAAAAATAGGGTAAAAATTAGGATAACAGTGTCATTGTTATACGAGTAATTACGGCCAGTCCACAAATATAATATATTACCCATTCATAAGACCAATAAACCGCATAAGACCAATAAATGGCTCTCACAGTTTTTGTGGATTACTTGTATAAGAAACGTTGGAACAAAAGGCAGCTATTAAATATCAGATCCGGGTGCAAAAATTAATCTTGTTGATTGTAAAGTTAAGCGTAAATATTATCTACAACATCATGATGCGAATGTTGTTTTCTGGTTATGGGGATTTGCCCATAAATAAGACATAATTACTTAATAGTAATGAATCGAATTCACAAAAACCATAGACGCAAAAACAATAAAAAACATTATCATCATACCGTCACACCTTTTGCTCATAGGGGTAAAGTAAGACAATAGAGCGCCTTGGTTTTATTTACACCAGCTTTTCCCAAAGTGGGCGATAACTCCCCTTTGTGGGTCCACAGGCCTAAAGGGCGGTAAGAGATTTAAAAAAAAATGGGCTTAGAGTGGTTTTTATGTACGTAAAAAAACGTTAAATAATTTAGGTACCTACTCTCAAAATGGACGGTAGTGAAAATAAGTTTGGAAACCCGCTGATTCTCTAATATGTATATCTATCTAGTCATACATGTAAAGAATCTTTTTAAAGAACATATCCAACTTTTTAACACAAACAACTAGTGAACTAAAATTATGTTCAGTTATAACAAAATCCGTAACCACACGGAGAGGATTTTGTTTTAAATCGGTTTTAAGACGGATTAAGGGCCTACATCAATATTATCGTATATCATCGCCGACACGTACATATTAACACAGCCAGTAGGCACAGAAAATGAAGAATTAGGGATACTTTTCCTATTTACTCAAAATCTACTAAATATATTTTAATTCTGATCCACGTGTTTCTATACATAATAGTTACCTATGTTTTTAAAGTTATTTCATTAGTTAACACGCGATAATAGACCGAGAAATGAAAAAAATAAAAAATTTGAGAGGTTGTTTCGCCAAGATTTTCTATCGAGAAAACTTTTTTCAATCGCGTTTCTGAGTTCATGCGATCCTAGATCATATATTGAAAAAACATATACTTAAAAATTAGAGTTCTAGCCATTCAATCTAAAGAAACAATGAAAACTTCGTACATAGAAAAATGCACGAAGCTATTTTGGTATCCTCTTAAGAATACAAGTGTCACCACGTGTAAAAGTCAGCTAAGGGATATATCACACAGATAACTTCCTCTATGAGAGACAGAAAACTCGAAATTAGACCCTGTGCCAACACGCCTGGTCAGCACGGCACAGTAGACCATAATCCTTCCCAAAGTGGAGGAGCCCCGTGCCTAACAGTGGGACGTAAATGGGCTGGAAAGAGAAGAGAACACAAAAAAACACGCTTGAAAATCCGAGGGTGAAAAGCACTATGAAAGAAACAGTTACATAGCTAAATACGAAGCTAATAAATCATATTTTATATTAATATATTATTTAAAACTTTATAATATGTTTCATTACATAGTTACTATTACCAAAAGCTCTAAGCAATTATTTCATTATTAATAGCAGGAATGTAGAAAACATGCGCATACATGAATAGCAACTATCTTTTTTGTTTTATTTTAACGAGTCTTTTCTCAGCCTTTTTCACAGACTATTAAATAAAAACTTTAGAGGTGTCAAGGGACACCCGGATAGAACGAAGTTCCTTTCGACTAGTAAAGGAATAGTAATAAAATTTTATATAATAAATTATTATAATAGTGTAATAGATACTCAACAATTCATAAAAAAAATAATATATTATTATTTTATTCATTCACAGAGAAACACGCGCACGCAGCGCGGGTTACAACTTTAGCAAAAAGTGTCGTTACAACTTTTAGTAAATTTTTTTCGTCTAGCCCCTTTTCGTAACGCGCGATAAGGAACTTCATTCCAATTAGATGCGTTTGTGGTATATAATTTTATAACTAACATTTAAGCAAAGAGTTTATTTAGTTTACCTATTTTTTATTTACACTAGCTGATGCCCGCTACTCCGTACGCGTGGGATTATAGATCCCCTTAAATTTTGTCACCGTTTAAACCTTTCCTGGACTTCCACGATTATTTCAAGACCAAAATCACCAAAATCGGCCCAGCCGCTCTCGAGTTTTAGAAAGACTAACGAACAGCAATTTATTTTTAAATATAAGAAGATAGATACGTACCGAACTAATATTAACGTGTTAAAAATAGTGGCTGTTTAAGATATCAGGCATAACTTCATAAACTTGTATTGAAGATTAAAATAAAATATTTTAAAACAACGTTTTGTTATTGTGATAGCAAGCTTCGTACGGACAGCGTTTTAGAAAGAAAGAGAAAGAAAAAAATGTTTTTTTATTAAGGTAAAAAAAAGGAATACAATGACATAGTAGATATACATATATTTTAGAGTTTTAGTTCCGTTGATTTTTAACTTCCAACGTCTATCTCTCTATTTATTTTCCATTAAATTTCGTAAAATATATTTCTTATTTTCAAAACGCTATTATAACTTTCTTCGTACCTTAAAAATAGTACCTACCTTGAAAAAGATATAATTATCTATTATAATATTTTCTAACACTTACGCGACTCATTTGTTTAAATAAAACTACTTTTACGGATTTAGACGCGTATAGTATTTTACAATTTTGGCCCGACCCGTGACCATGGTGACTGCAAAGTCTCCGAAACGTCGGGCCAAAATTGAAAACACTATACACGTCAAACAAATATACGCGTCTAAATCCGTAAAAAGTAATTTTATTTAAATCTATCTATTATACAAAATTAACGCAGCTCATCCCTAAAAAACCACCTTTTACGGATTTAATATTTTTATTTGTAGCAAAAAGAAAATTTATCGATACCTAGTAGTTAGATAAAAAAGAAATACAATCGAAATCGTAACAGTCGCAAAGGCGTGCCGTTTAGTTATGCCGGTAATGTACTTGAACATGAAAGATAAGTTCACGGCTATTGTGTCGTAGCAGTGTCATCTTTCCTCGACGTCTTATAACAAGAGGATGGATACAGATACTTAGCAGTACTTGCTAAGGATCCACTATCCTGACGCCACGCTCGTTGATAGAGCCAATATGTTTTATTTATTTATAGACATACATCACTACAAGTGTTGAAACAGCCTGAGTGTAGTGTTGTGTTCGTAATTCAATATTTTGGAACAAGTCGATTTAAAAAGTAAGTCGATTAAGAATATTTTTTTTAATCAGCCTGTTGTAGTTTTTTAAAGAAAATTAATGCTTTAAAAATGTGTTAAAATAAAAAAATTAAAACGAACATAAATATGACCTTTTGAATTTACTAATTACAAATAAACTTCCAGATATTTATAATGTAAAAATTTTGACGAAATTATTGTTTATTTTTTTATTTATTACTTAACATAACCATTTAACTTGTAACCAAAATGTATTTGTTTTTTATTTGTCAGATTTTTTTTTATAAAACAATCACGGATGAGCTCAGCTAAAGGCAAATAAAAATCTCACACAAATTAATAAATGTTGGCCACTGAACCCGCAACACTATGAGCGGTAGTCCGTTACAATAACCAATGCTCCAATAAGAACTACATATATATATATATATTTAGATTAGCTCGGTATCACAGAAAATTGTATGAAAGATCCATTAATAATTATTTAATGGAGATATCATATAGAAGTTCAAAAAATCTGTAATAATTTTTCACAAACATTGAATGAAACATTAAAAGAAATCGAAAAATAATAATAATCAAAAATGCTTACAGGAACTAAGCAAAAGCGGAAGCAAAGAGAGAATATAAAAAATTAACTTGCTTATTTTAAAAACAAAAATACACGCTTGAAAATAATAAAATCCAAGATACTTATGAAAATTATTGCATTTGTCACATTTGCCATTGGTCAAATTCTAAATTTCAAATCAATCCGACTATTGCAAGTGATTGAAAAACACTATCAAAGATTACGTTACATAGATAAATACATACACAGATGGACAGATAGATTCAAACAAAGCTCATAAAGGCATATTAAAAATTGCTTTTGCTGACATTGAAGGCGGAGATTTTTCGCAAAAATAAATCTTTTTAATCTATCTGCATTATTCAACGTTATGGACAATATGGAATGTACCTTAATGGCAAAAAAAAAAACTAAGGTTAAACTAAACAATTAAAGACAGTAATGAGGCATAAATATGGTTCATGTAACATTAGCGGTGTATTATTATTTGTCTGCTTAACCATAGGTAATCATACAAAATGACTATCGAAAGATGGCAAACCCTAATGAATATTTAATTACTAATTGTTGGCTTCATCAGTGTATGAACATCTGTTGGTGACATTCATCTGTCCTATTATCCAATTTTTCTTTATTTTTCGAAAATCGAATTGAATAAAAACAAAATACAGCGCTAGCAAATCCAAAGAGAATCCAACTCTGTTTTATGGTAGAGAGGGAGAAAAAAAGTTTTTTTGAAAATCGAATGGAATTAAAAAATTCTTCGAAATGTTTTTCTGATTTTAGTGCGAGTTAAAAATTATTTTTAAGTTTTATTTCTCTTGCCGCGTTATAATTATTGAGAGGTTTTAGGATGCACAATTGCACAGCTAACTTCATTACGATGCTTTATGTAACAAAGTTGTTACATAAAGCATCGTAATGAAGTTAGCTACGAGAGACGCATGCGCACACCACCGTAGGTCTAAACTTAGTATAACATTTTGAACATGTTTGTCAACTCTTCGAAATCCTAAATTACATAACTATAGGTACCTACCTACCTCAACAAGTAATTGAACGTAGTTATGCAAAATGGATCCAATCCACAAAAACCGTTTTTTGAGGTTACTATCACTATAGTCATCAAACATCCATTTAGATATATGTCAAAAATATCCAAGCCGCAAAGTACATATTTTTTAATAAAAAACACATCTATAGACATTCAAAAGAAACTATGGTCTTATTATTTTAATATATCAATTTTAATAAAACTCCTTCTCAAAAGTAAGTTTTTGTGGCTGGATCCATTTTGCATAACTACGTCCAATTAAAACCAAGGTAATGTTTTAAGTCCTGTATTTTTTTTATTGACAGAGTTTTCAGTTAATTTAGAACCGAGACAGCTTCTGAATGATTTAGAATCTTGACATTAAACATCAA
Organism: Orgyia antiqua; assembly: GCA_916999025.1. Taxonomy (NCBI): domain Eukaryota; kingdom Metazoa; phylum Arthropoda; class Insecta; order Lepidoptera; family Erebidae; genus Orgyia; species Orgyia antiqua. The sequence goes on from OU779869.1 coordinate 27,426,658, forward strand.
GGTAATCTAGTAAGCTTAGACAAACAAAATCTAGATAATTATAATAAAATTCGAGTAACACGATTTAGCGAAACTAAAAGTCTACTAATTATAAGAGTGCCTACACACTTTTTAGCTTTATATTGCATAAATACATACGTGTTATGTTAAATTTTCAAGTGTACAGAGTAATATTTCTATTCAACAGCAACCCTTTCGTCATGCATAAAAATCTTTTTTATGTTAGTTATCTATTAGTAATTAAAGTCACGTGCTATAAAGTTTAGAAAAAAGGGGTCTACCGAAACAAGTTTATCAACAAAAGAACACGTGAACTTGATAAGAAAATAATATACATATTACGTAAGCTTTTTTTATTGGCACAACGATAAAAACAAATTAGAAGGTAGTCTTCATGGTATAGGTATTTGACGATTTGTCTAGTCTGTGGCGCTAAAACATGAACATTGATAGTGTCAATAGCACAATTCGGCAATGGTAATAGAACTTTCTTATTATAAACACTGTGTATTATGGACTAACGATTTTAGTTAATATTAAATTGTACAATCAAATTAATTAAAATACATTAGAAATAGTTATTTACATTTTTTAGTTAAGTTTAGTTGTGTGCGCAGATTTGGTGTCATCATTAATAATTCAACGGGCTTCGTGGCGTAGTGGTTTACGTACTGGACTGCCGTTCACAAGGTCGCGGGTTCGATTCCCGCTTGGGACAATTATTTGTGTGATATTCATAAATGTCATACAAATGTTTGTACTTAGTCTGGGTGTTTTCTATGTATTATAAGTATGTATTTACAAAATAAAAGTAGTTTATGTATTATATCCGCTTTCTGGTACCCATAACACAAGCATAATAAGCTTAGCTTGGGACCAGAGGACGTTGTGTGACATGTCTATGAATATTTATTTATTATTTATTTATTTATTTACTTAGCTGAAAAATTAAAAAACACGCTTAAAAACGCAGGTAATATTTTTTTCAATTATTGCATTGTCATCGGTGCCTGTGCTCAACTAGATTAAGTAGGTACTGTAAGTGGGTGAAAACCACTTTCAAAGGTTCCATTACACAGACTAATAAATCTACTAATATAATAAATAAATAATATTCACGGACATTTCACACAACGTCCTCTGGTCCCAAGCTAAGCTTATTATGCTTGTGTTATGGGTACCAGAATACGGATATAATACATATAGTACTTTTCTTTTGTAAATATATACTTATAAATACATAGTAAACACCCAGACGCAGTACAAACATTTGTATGACATTTATGGATATCACACAAATGATTGTCCTGACCGGGAATCGAACCCGAGACCTCGTGATCGGCAGTCCATTACATAAACCACTCCACCACGAAGCCCGTCAATATTATAAATATTATAAATTATCGTAATATTATAAAGCTGAAGAGTTTGTTTGTTTGTACGCGCTAATCTCAGGAACAACTGGTTCAATTTGAAAAAATATTTTTGTGTTCGATAGTCCATTTATCTAGGAAGGCTATACCCTGTATAACATCACCCTGCGACCAATAGACGCGAAGCAGTAGTGACAAATGTTGCAAAAACGGGAAAATTCTCTATATTCCACACGTACGAAGTCGCGGGCTACAGCTAATGATATCTATGTACCGAACTAATAAAAAATTGTGTTACAAAATTGCCCAACTACAAAAAGTAACGTCTCAAAATGGCACCTATAGTAAATCCACATTCCACAACAGTACAATTGAGCAAATTATTACTTATTATTGAATAAAACTATTGCTTATTATTGAAGCATATTCTAGGTAATTATTAATAATGATAAGATACAATTTTACGTAACTTTGATAATAAAATACGCGACTTCCTTGCATTTAAATCAGACATGTGTACAAGGTAACTCATACATGTAAGTTAATTTAATATTTTGATAAGACTATAGTAAAAATAAAACATTTGACTATTGTATTGTAATATTCTGAGTTTTTCTTGGTTTATTTAGAAAAAATAATACGATATCTACGATACGCGCGCAAATCATCACAAAAAACCGTCACAATATTATAAACTACCTAGGTACTTGTTTTTGTGCTTTAAGCCAATTACTGACAGGCTCATGTACCTAATTACTTTTCAATACCATGAAGTTAGTCACATATATAAGATAACGCAGGGACCAATGAAACTTCTTGCCGCGTAGATAGTGTAGACACTAATGGTCTTCTTCATAATGACTTATCGGAGGTTTAAACGGAGATTTTATCGGAGATATAACAAACGTTTTATCGTAAAAAGACTATTATGAATAACAAGTTTTGACAATTTTCGCGGACCGATTTTAGCGAACTTTTAAACCTCCGATAAGTCATTATGAAAAAGACCGTAAGTACACACATATATTTTTTTAGATTTTTCTTTATTATACGCTTTTAATAGATTTGGACTTGTCTATGTATGTATTAGGGTACTGTACTCCTAATTTAGGTATTTGCCTTAAGTATTGCTATCCCTATTCCCGAGCGCCGCGCTGAAAGGGACAAATATACGAGGGGAGGTCCAAAAGTTCGTGGAATGAAAGGGTTTTAGTAAAAATGAAACAGTAAATTTATTTTTCCTTTTCAATATAATCACCCTTAAGCTGAATACATTTATTAGATCTATGAATTAATTTTTCTAAACCATCGTAAAAATATTTTTTATCTTTTCCCTCAAAATGAGCCAAAATTGCCTCCTTTACCTCATTGTCGTCGGAAAATTTCCTTCCCCTTAAGTCTTTTTTTAAATTGGGGAACAAATAAAAATCACTTGGGGCCAGATCTGGACTATAGGGTGGGTGGACTAGTGATTCGAAGCCATGCGTGTGTAGAGCAGCCATTGCAACTTTGCTCTTGTGAACCGGCGCGTTGTCATGCAAGAGCAACACGCCCTTGGTCAATTTTCCCCGACGTTTTTCTTTGATGGCATCCTTTAATTTTTCTAGTATTGTTGCGTAGTATTCTCCGGTTATGGTCCTGCCCTTTTCTTTATAATCAATCAGTATTATCCCCTCACAATCCCAAAAAACAGTAGCCATCAACTTTCCAGCCGACTCCGACACTTTGAATTTCTTTGGCGGTGGTGTCCCCTTTTTATGCCATTGCATGGACTCTTGTTTGGACTCAGGCTCAAAGTGATGAACCCATGTTTCATCGCCGGTAACAATTCGCTCCAAAATCGGTCCAGGATCGTCGCCACACAACTCCAAAAAATGTTTTGACGCTTCGACGCGCTGCTGTTTTTGAAGCGGCGTGAGCATTCTCGGTACCCATCTTGCACTGACTTTTGTCATACCCAGGTGGTCATGTAGGATTCGCAAAATGGTGGTATCTGATACTCCAACTAATGCAGATAACTGTTTTTTCTTCAAACGGGTGTCCTCCAGTACAATTTTTTCCACTTTTTCGACGATGTCTGATGTGGTGGCCTCAACTGGCCTTCCTGAGCGGGGGTCGTCTTCAATCGACTCCCGACCATGTTTAAAAAGACCATGCCACTTGTAAATCATTGATTTACTAGGGCACTGTTCCCCGTAAACAGTTTCCATTTCATTCAAAATGGTCTGAGCGTTCTTTCCTTGCTTGGTAAGGAATTTAATGACCGCACGGTGTTCAATTTTCTCCATAGTTTCAGTTTTCTTCCGGATTGACGTGTTTAGCAGGCGAGTGTTCGTAAACGAATGACGCAATAGGGCTGAAACTCCATTTATATACTAATTATGAGTCCCCAATTAGTATGACACTAAGCGAGCGCCCCTATCCCCACTCCATCCCCTCCATTCCACGAACTTTTGGACCTCCCCTCGTAGCTGAAGCAGATTTTACCTACAAATTCTTTGAAAAAAAAAGACGTTTCGTAGTCCCCGTTTTTCTTCGCGAAAGATAAACCGATTTTTATTGTTTTTACGCTGTACAGTAGATGAAGAGTATATCTATGCTTCCATAACTTTCTTTTTTGGTAAAACCTTACTAAATATGTGTGATAAACGCTGCAACTTCATCTAAAGAAAACCGAATTAAAACGGGATTTTCGGATGGTCATATTTCTTCTAGTTATTATGTTTTGAAAAAAAGAAAGTGAAAAAAGAATAGATATACTCTTATTTTCTATCTATATAAGATATCTCATCATCTATAATATAGCGTAAAAAACAATTAAAATCACTTTAACTTTCGCAAAGAAAAAAGGGGACTGCGATGCCCATATCTTTGTAGGGAGCATAATTTGATATCATTTAAATCTAAGTAACGGAATCTTTGCAAGTGAATTGAAATTATGCTCGCTTATTCGGGACCGACGACAAAGCAATAATTCAAAAAAATATTCAGGATTTTCAAGCGAAAAAAACTAAAATCGTTTTGAAATATTTAATATAATAATATGTATTTAGTTATTTGTGATCACTATCGGCAGTTTTTAGCCAAACGTGCATTATACAATTTATTGTTTGTTTGATTATTTTTATTAAAATATTACCAAACTCTTTACACATCAAACAAATAAATTAATAATACATTATCTACTATCAAAAACATCATAGAAGATGCCGCTTCAGATATTTTCCGTAAATATCTTTAAAGTAATCAGTAAGGTTTAGTTTACACCGCCGACTCATGACGACATGAGAAACGAGGTCGTATTCATAAATATTATCGAACAAAATTAAGAAAACAATAAAAACCTGTCAAGAGCGAGGTAAACTCGCACACTTAGGGTTTCGTACCTACTAGACATAAACATAAGTAACTGCATTCAAATAGTTTAATTAAACTCAAAACAACTCACCAACTTAATTTTGTAGTTGAAATATAGGGAATCGCCTAAATTTCAGCTACTTCATAAGTTGGTATTAGTATAAACACTTTTTTACTTGTGATGTGATGACAAATTATAAGTTTTTGGATTTTTCCCTATATCAGCACTATATAGGCTTGATCTATGCCAAATTTCAAGGCTCTAGGGCAACGGGAAGTAACCTGTGAATTTTGATTCCCTAGCATAAGTCGAAAAAATCTTAAAAATGGTCGTAATTCGGTTATATCTTTTAAATGCGTAGAGGTGAAAGGTTGACTGTATTTTTTGCAGTAAGGGACCGCATAGATCTACATATCGTATGAGTTTCAAGTTGATACCTTCAGCCGTTGCTGAGTAAAAAAAGTTTGACAGACGGACAGACAGACACCGGAGTGATCCTATAAGGGTTTGTACGAAACCCTAAAAAGCAGGATACTTATACTTCTCGGAATTCTCGGATAATACTGAACCTCAGCCACGTTCGCCTATCGTATTTAAAGCAACTTGTGAGTTTTTTATTTTACTTTATTTGGGAAAACAAACAATTGTACAATGTTTATCTTAAAACAAGAGTTACAACAGCGAACAATCAAGAGTACAATCCACTACGTTTCCACTTATTACTAAGAAAGGTACAGTAGGTTAAAACTAGCATAATTTTAAAATATAATGAAAGCATATGTTTACGAATAGTTATCTTAATAGACAAGTTAAGAACTAAGAACATTAACTATAGTTTTTTTAAATGCATAGCGACTCAAGAAAAATATGTCTATAGCAGCAAAGTGATCGTTGTAAATTCTAATCAGTCTTTGGAGGAGCTCTCCCACCTGCATTTGTGCGAGCCCGTGTGGCAGCAAATAGGGGATAATCACGAACCACCCTTTTGTGAACTGTTCTAGGCACAATGTAAGAGATACTGTTAAGAAGTTCAGGACAATCAAACTTGTTGTGAATGATACCATAAAGCATCATTGCTTGTAGCAAGATACGCCGAGACTTTAGCGTGAGCATATTTAGATCGTTTAAGACGACGGGATATGATTGGTGCTGCATTCTACACCTGAATTGCATCGCCCGCAGAAACTTACGTTGCACTCGTTCCAGCAAATCGACGTATTTACTGTATAGTGGGTCCCATATAGTACAAGCGTATTCCAGTTGAGGACGCACGAGAGAATCTAAGAGTTTTAGGTAAGTGGAAATACTTTTGAAGTCAGACGAAACTCTCATAACAAAGTTAAACATTTGGAATGCTTTAGAGGTAATTTTGTCGATGTGCAAGTTGAAGTGCAATTTATTGTCGAAAAGGATACCGAGATCGTTAACAGTCACCTCCTCCAGGAGAGATAGGCTGCATAGTTCATATTTAAACATTATTTTATTTTTGTTTTTGGTAAAATTAATATAACCACATTTTAATATGTTGAGTTTTAGCTTATTTAGATTACAGTATTCGGTTAACCGGTTAAGATCATCTTGTAAATCACGGCAGTCGTTAAGAGTATTTATCGTTTTGAAAATTTTGAGGTCGTCTGCATTCAACAAAAACTTACTGTTCCGGAAACAGTTGGCGATGTCGTTAATGTAGATAACGAAGAGCAGGGGCCCTAGTATAGGTACACTAGTAGCACCCCTGACGTTGCGGAAAATATATTAGAGTGGTATCCATGGCAAACAACCACCTGATTACGATTGCTAATATACGACCCGAACCAACGAAGCAGATTACCCCGTACTCCATTGTAAGCGATTTTCTGCAACAAAATTTTATAATGGACTCTGTCAAAGGCCTTTTTGAAATCAGTATATACAACATCAGTTTGATCACCTGCATCAATATTTTTAAATAAGCAATTGGCAAACAACATTAAGTTTGTAACTGTAGATTTGTGTCTTACAAAACCATGCTGCTCGGGAATAGTCACCTGTTGAATAAGGGGATAGATCTCGTGATGAACTAATTTTTCGAAAAGCTTAGCCAGCACGCATAGCATGGAAATAGGTCTGTAATTTTCAATATTTTGCCTGGATCCACCTTTATGCACGGGGACTATGTTAGATAGTTTCCAGGTTGAGGGAAAGACACCGGCAGAAAGACATCTATTAAAGATTAAATAGAGAGGTTTACAAATTGAGTCTGCCGACCACTTCAAGAAACACGGTGGTATCTTATCGGGCCCCGGTCCCTTGGAGACATCCAGTAGTTTGAGGTGCTCACGAATCAATGGGACTTCGAGGTGCAGGTCATGTATGGATTTAGAGTTTATGCATAGATCGTCGAGTTCGTCGAGGCAGCTTGAAGTGAAATCAGAAGTTTCATATACGGATTGGAAAAATGACGAGAACATATTGCTTATTGTCTGTAGATTATTAGATTTAAGATTCTTGTAGTACATTACAGAAGGTATACCAGACTTATCACGACGATTTGCAACGTAGGTTCAGAATTTTTTAACGTTTTTAGGTATGCTATCCTCCACACTTTTTATATAGGCATGGAAACATTTATTAGATTCAGTTTTAAAACGAGCTCTGTATAAAGAGAAGATCTCATACTCCGACGAATTTCTGTACTTTTTCCATTTTGACCACGCTTTCTTTTTATATTTAAATATATGTATCAACGCTGGGGGAAACCAAATCGGGAAATTCTCGTTATGTGATTTATTTATCAAGACTAAGTAAAACTAACTTAATAATAAAATTGCTTGTTTAGTAATAATAAGCAAGGGGAAGACACCGCATAATGATTAGTTGCATCTTACTAATAAAAGTACAGTGCTCAGCTCAGTATCATCACAGCACTCATGAGATCATGACATACGTTAATGTAAACAAGACCTTAATGACTTTAAAACGATGCTGCCAATTATTGGTTTAATTTCCACTCATCCATTATTATCTATTTACATATAAGCGGTATCTCACATCTCGTTAAGGTTTGATACGAGTTATTTAGTGAAAAGAGCAGTGCCTGTAGTTATCGAAAACAATATTACATTTGTATTTATTTAAGCTTAAAAATGCCAGTTATAAAATATTTTAGTGCTATTAATAAGGATATGCAAATATAGGTATAGGAAATAATACAAGTATTAGATTCAATAAAATTAAATCTCGGTTTATTGCACTGAAGTAAGTATTACAATATTAGAATAACAATGACAGTGTCACATTAGGTCGTCAGGAAACGGAACAACGGTTACTTTTTTTGACAGAACTAAGGGCGTTGTTTACTCTATTCCAATAATAAGGTAATAAGTAATTTGACGAGCCTCGTGGTTGAGTGGTTTACGTAACGGACTGCCGATCAAGAGGTTGCGGGTTCGATTCCCGCTCGGGACAATCATTTGTGTGATTTTTCTAATTGTCATACAAATGTTTGTACTGCGTCTGGGTGTTTCTATGTATTATAAGTATGTATTTACAAAAGAAAAGTAGTATTATATATTCTATCCGTATTCTGGTACCCATAACACAAGCATAATAAGCTTAGCTTGGGACCAGAGGACGTTGTGTGAATTGTCCATGAATATTTATTTATTTATTTAGAACATTCGTGAAATAGGTAGGTCTGTCATATAAGGTAGAAATTTAAAAATTTCGTTATGTATTTTAAAGTATTATTTAACTTTTCAAATAATACAAAGACCATAATTTATTACATGTTTTAATTTATTTGAGGACAAGCGTTGCAAGCCCTATTTATATCCCGCGGTCTAAGCAGTTTTGTAGTATACTCCACTATAGATAATTAGCTTAGTTCAAAAACAAAAATTGGTCAAGTGCGAGTCGGACTCGCGCACGAAGGGTTCCGTACCATTATCTATGCAACATAAGGCAACGTTATTAGTGTCGAGCAAGAAACGGTAAAAAAATCATGTTTGTTGTATGGGAGCCCCCCTTAAATCTTTATTTTATTTTATTTTTAGTATTTGTTGTTATAGCGGCAATAGAAATACATCATCTGTGAAAATTTCAACTGTCTAGCTATCACCGTTCTTGAGATACAGCCTGGTGACAGACGGACGGACGGACGGACAGCGAAGTCTCAGTAATAGGGTCCCGTTTTTACCCTTTGGGTACGGAACCCTAAAAAACACGCTTTTAAATCTTAAATATTGAAACTGTCGGAAATTCGGTCCTAAATAAGTTTGCAAAATTTGAGATCAATCTGACAACTGCAAGTGGGTAATAATCGCTTTTAAAGATTCCGATACATAGATCAATACAGTGATAGGTGCCAAAGTTCTCCGTGTGGTGACGGATTAAGAATACAAGTGTCACCACCCCATCTCCACCCAAGGGTGCTGTAAAAGTCAGCTGAGGGATTTTGCACACAGATAACATCCTCTGTGAGAGACGGAAACCTCGAAAATAAAGCCTGTGCCAATACGCCTGGTCAGTGCGGCCCAGTAGACCATAATCCCTCCCAAAGTGGAGGAGGCCCGTGCCCAACAGTGGGACGTAAATGGGCTAGAGAAGAAGATGGAGAAGAAGGTGCCAAAGTAATAAAAGCATGAGCGTGGCATGAAAAGGATGGATGATGACTATATTATTATGTTGTTGTAGCGACAACTAATCTCTAAAATTTCCAGTTCCCTAGCTATCACCGTTCCAGAGATACAACCTGGTGACAGACGGACGGACGGACAGCGAACTCTCTGTAATATGGTTTTGTAAGTACCTTTTGGTACGGAACCCCAAAAATTATCTAAATTATTAACTTTAAATTCGTCTTCAACTTCATTCATATTCTTTTTATTTATTTATTTCTTTGTTTTTAACTTCATATTCGTTAGCTTTTGCTACAAAAACTTCAGAATGCAATTTTAGTTATCAATAGATTTTTTTTTTATTGGACGTGATACATTCTAATTGACCTTGAACTTAGCAATAAATGAATAGTTTTTAGTTCAAGAATCAAGGCCTTATAGAACCTATTATATAAATTGACGAATGTCTGAACATATTACGCGGATTACTGCAATGCATTCGTTACCGGAAGAAAAAATTTAATATCTGTTATTTTAACAGGTTAACTATTTGCAATTGGAGGCAATTAGACGATCAGAATTCTGTTTTCATTATAATATTAGTTTTATTTGATTTCATTTATTCTTTATTGCTTTATTAAATTTATTCTTTATTTTATTAAAGCACATTTGTAATGTTTGCTAATGTAAACTTTGCAAATGTGCGCAATGGTGAACTTAACTCATATTGAGTTTTCAGAAAGAATAGTTAAGCTAATTATACTTTAGTTCCTTCTGTTTAACTCAGACCACAGACCTAACAATATTTTACGTACATATGTGTTGCTGTGTTGCATATTGCTAAGACAAAGACATAGAAACATATTTTCAACAAAATATATAAATAATAGAGTATTTACGAGTAAGTACAGACAAGTGAACGAACAAAAACACTAACGAAATATTGGTACATAGGCTGTGTCTTGAAAAGCTAATTCCTTCCGAAAGAACGAAAAAAGGAATTGAAACATCAACTAAATTCTCTAGTCATCTAATTCCATTTCGTACTTCGTGACCGGTCCGATATGCGCGCTATATAATCACTTATAATTTAAACTCTAAGTATAAGATAAACAGCTACTTAAGATGCCTGGCCACGCGATGTTTGATGTATTCTATAGTCTCAGATGTACATCACACTGTATAATAATAAAAGGTTACCTGGTACAGCCTGGTAGAGATGGCAATATGTGTTAAGACTGATAATTGTGCTTGATGAAAAACCATATAATTTTAATACGCATTTATAGCACAATAAAACAATATTTTATCTATTCTAATATGAGCTAGTGTTACTACACAGTTGGACACTGGTGACCTGTAATATAGGTTTTTAAATAATCGAAATGAGGCACCATCTCTAAATGGATGCAAATATACGCGACAATCACCAACTCTTTGGCAAATCCGATAAAAATAACAGCTACATTAATTATGACGTTCTCAAGTTATCCCTTTTACATTTAGCACTCTTCATTTTTATATGAATACGGATTTAATATTCTCTAACACTTGCGCGACTCATTTGCCCAAAAAAAAACCACCTTTTACGGATTTAGACGCGTGCACCTGTTTCCAATTTTGCCCGACGTTTCGGAGACCTTGCAATCGTCGTCGTCCGTATAAATAAAATCAACCAAAAACTAAAAAATCTAAATCAGCCATCTATCAAACGTAACCTACATTTTTAAAATTTTAGTTTATAATTGAAAATATAAACCAAGACCTTTTTCATTTCAGATGAGGTGTCATCGCCGGGAGTCAATATTATGGAGAGCACTATGGATATTTTTCGCCGTTCTTCTACCAAATGAAATACAAACAGCTAATCCTGTGAGTTCGTTCATGAACTTTGTACAGGAAGGCACTCGCCAACTTGACAGCGAACCACCTGACCAGACCAATCTACTCTTAGAATATGATTTTATTATAGTAGGAGCTGGAACTGCTGGATGTGTTCTGGCAAATCGTCTTACGGAAGTTCCTGAATGGAAAGTTCTACTAGTAGAGGCGGGTGTCAACGAAAATTTCGTGATGGACATACCAATCATAGCAAATTATCTACAATTTACTTCAGCAAATTGGGGATATAAGACTAAACCTTCGAAAAAATACTGCGCTGGCTTTGAAAATCAACAATGTAACTGGCCACGTGGTAAAGTTATTGGTGGATCTAGTGTATTAAACTATATGATTTACACGCGTGGTGCAAAACAAGACTATGACAAGTGGCAAGAAATGGGCAATGAAGGGTGGAGTTGGGAAGATGTACTTCCATACTTCAAAAAGATAGAGAATTTTAATATACCCAATTTTGACAATAAAGATTATCACGGCTACAATGGGCATCTGAACGTGGAACACGCTCCCTTCAGAACTAAGAAGGGTAAAGCTTGGGTTAAGGCAGCTCAAGAATTAGGGTTTAAATATGGGGATCACAACGGACCCGATCCTTCTGGTGTATCCTTCTTACAGTTATCTATGAAAAATGGAACCCGTCACAGTTCAAGCAGAGCATATTTGCATCCTGCAAATGGCAGGCGTAACCTTCACGTTTCTAAAGGAAGTATGGTTACAAAATTAATTTTTGATGATAAAAATACAAAAGTAATAGGCATTGAGATGGAGAAACAAAACAAGAAAATGAAAGTACTTGCAACTAAAGAGGTGATAGTGTCTGCTGGTGCGATTAACTCACCGCAGCTATTAATGTTATCTGGCCTTGGGCCAAGAAATCATTTAGAACAAATGAGAATCAACGTCATTAAAGATTTACCTACCGGATATAATTTGATGGATCATATAGCTGCTGGTGGAGTACAATTTTTAGTTAGGCCACAAAATTCAAGTTTTTCGACAGAATACGTAATCAACCACTTAGATTTAGTCTTTACGTGGATGAAAACACACAAAGGACCACTCTCCGTCCCCGGCGGATGTGAGGCTCTCGTCTTTTTAGACTTGAACGATAAATTTAACTCTACTGGATGGCCAGATATGGAGCTACTATTTATTGGTGGTGGATTGAATTCTGACCCTTTACTAAGAAGAAATTTCGGCTTTGATGAACAAATTTATGCTGATACATATGGACCTTTGGGAAAATCTGATGTTTATATGGTATTTCCAATGCTGATGCGTCCAAAATCGAAAGGAAGAGTTATGTTACGGAACAGGAATCCTAAAACGCATCCAACATTAATTCCTAATTATTTTGACGACCCTGAAGACTTGCAGAAAATTGTAGAAGGTATAAAAGTGGCTATCAATATATCAAGGCAGCCAGCTATGCGGAAAATAGATACGAAATTGTACGACATACCTATTGAGGATTGTTTGCAGTATGGACCTTTTGGGAGTGACGCTTATCTTGCCTGCCAAGCTCAAATGTTTACATTTACAATTTACCATCAGAGCGGTACTTGTAAAATGGGGAAAGAAGATGACCCTACTAGTGTTGTAAATTCCCGATTAAAAGTACACGGTATAGATAGGTTGAGAGTAATCGATGCGAGTATTATGCCTGAAATTACATCAGGTCATACAAACGCACCGGTTTTCATGATAGCTGAAAAGGGTGCTGATATGATTAAACAAGACTGGGGCAAGTCATGATAGTTTCGTAATATAGGTTATTTCTTTAATTTATACCTGTGATGTAATAATTAATAAAAATAATGTACCTAATAGTAAAATTAGTAAAACAAGTTAGTTTTTAAAAAATTTAGAAACCAGAATAAATCTTAATTAAAAGTTTATTGGTACCTCAAACAAATTGGATAACTCGTAATTTTTATTCTCATCATTATACACGTACATCATCATTGTACACGTACCTACATTAATTGAGGCTGCAAAAAATACACATACCATTTGAAAATGATGAACCTGTTTGAATTATATAAGTAGATACGAATAGACAATTTATCCTACAAAAAGAACCGCGTTATTTTTATACAAAAAGAAAGACAATTAATAAAGGTATTCATGAATTGTGTTGGCAGAATTTTTTTTATATATATTAATGGATATTTCACACAATGCCCTCTGTTCCCAAGCTAAACTTATTATGCTTGTTTTATGGGTACCAGAATACGGATAGATTTCATATACTACTTTTTTTGTAAATATGTACATACTTATCGCACATACGGTGCTATAACGTCACTTATGCAATTTTTGTCGAAACTGAACTGAGTAGGAGAAAATACACCTAATCTACCTCTTTACTTGGTGCGTTATTGTCACTAGTGTAGTACGCATACTTTACACGTGTATTAGTGTATTAGTGTCGTTAAGTTTTGGCGCGAATCTAGACGCCACTGGGAGAAACAACGTTTCATGAGTCAGTTGCGTGCGGCCCCCCGCACAAGACGCATTCTCCTGGAGCTACATCGTTACTATGGTAATTGTGACAATTTATTTTTATGTTTTTGGAGCAATAACGACACTTGTTAGTTGTCACGTTTGTGTCCTGAAACAATAATGTTTTATTCGTTTTGTCATAATTGACCGGTTAATTGTTTTCTAGTGCCATAACGTCACTTCTGTGAGGGTAGTAATGTTTAAACGTTTATATTATTTTAACTTTATTTTTAACCCGCGACCTCGTAAACGGCAGTCTGTTACGTGAATCACTAGACCACGAGTCCCGTCAAAATTGTAGTGGCGGTTAAAGGCAAAATGAGATGGTAATACGCAGGTAGAATCTTTTATCTAAAACGCGCTATACAAAAATCGCGCGCCGCTAATATTTCAAACATGATTTTAAATTATTTATACATTAAGCACTGTAATTGCTACTTTAACTAGACAGCGAATAAAATAATTTTAATTATTTACTTAATAATATAAGGAAGGCTGATATTTTATCTAAGAAATAATGTATTCAAATAGACATAGTTCTATAAAACATAATTATATAAATCTCAGAGCATCAATTTGGATATAAAAGATGTGAAACTCTGTAAGACATACAATTTAATAAAATCATTACATGAACAAAATGACTCATTTATTTTATAGTGAACGGAGTCATTGCTTCTTCCTCTTCAAAGCCCAACAATTTATGACTCTCCTCTTCAACCAACTATCTTCCTTCTTTCTCATCCATAGCTAGACTTAAGCCTACCCCTAGAACGCCAAAATGTATTGTCCTACATCACTTGGATCCAACAGTACCCTTGACATGGTCATTGACACCTCATTGGAAGCCGCCTTATGCTAGGCTTTCTTTCCAAATGGTGGTCAACTTGCTCGGTATACGCCTCAAGTATCCTCCTCCCTCTCCAGTCCATCAACGTCCCACTGCAGGGAACGGGCCTCCTCCACTTTAAGAGGGTCTCTGGTCTACTGTGCCGCGCTGACCAATCGTGTTAGAACAGGGTTAAGTTTCGAGTTTTCCGTGTCTCACAGTAGACGTTAACTGCTTATATTGTCCCTAAACTGGCTTTTACAACACTCTGGGAAAGAAATGGGGTGGTGGCACTCGTATTATTAATCCGTCACAACACGGACAAGAGTGTGTATGCTCATCGACGTAGAAAATAGATAAAAAACCTATGAGTATATCAAGATATTGCACATAGATAACATCTTCTGTGAGAGACGGAGAACTCGAAAATAAAGCCTGTGCCAACACGCCTGGTCAGCGCGGCACAGTAGACCATGATCCTTCCCAAAGGGGAGGAGGCCCGTGCCCAACAGTGGGACTTCAATGGGCTGGAGAAGATATCAGGCTACTACGCTGACTGTTAAAAATGACACAAAGTACCCTCTATACTTGCATGGCTAAACTTAATCAAACTAAAATATGAATATTGATAGCTCCAAACTTCAAGTTTTACATAGAACTAGCTGTTGCCCGCAACGTACGCGTGGAATTTAGAAAATTTTCCCCCTTTTTAAAACGTTTTTCACTGATATTTCGCTCCTATTAGTCGTAGCGTGTTATATAGCCGGCTATATAATTGAAAATTAAAAAATTCTTTCAGTGTTGGATAGCACATCTAATAGATGTACTATTTTCTTGAATGTAACGAGTGCCTTTGGAATTTTAAAGGCAACGTATGAGACTGTGTCAAAAAGATAACTTTGTAATATAAACTAACAAAGCAACGCAACATTCAAAATAAATGTTTCATTGCGATTGAGAACAAAACAAATTTTTTTGCACATACATAAGATAATAGCTTATATTAACTAATGATGGATTAATAATACGAAAGTCAACACCCCATCTCATTTCCGCCCCAAGATGCTGTGAAAGTTAGCTAAGGGATATAATAAGCAGTTAACATCTAATGTGAGAGTCAGAAAACTCGAAACTAAACCCTAAGCCACACGCCTGGTCAGCGCGCCATAGTAGATAAGAAACCCTCCCGAAGTGTAGGAAACCCAATGCAAGAGAGTATAGGTCCCGGCACGAATCTTGAGCGCTCGGTGGTAGAGTGGGGATCGCTTTGCGCATCGTATACTTCATTGCAAAAAAATGGAGATGATTAACTAATATAATTATATTCTGAAAATTTTTTTTTACATATTACATGTTGATGCTTGACTACATTCCACTTGATGGTAAGCGCTTATTAAATTAAATTAAAATACTTGTATTATTGTCTAATATTTATATCATTTTAGGGATAATACTTAATTGTTTCTAATTAAGAGTAAATAAATATTTACGGACATTTCACACAACGCCCGCTGGTTCCAAACTAAGTGTAATGATACTTGTGATATGGATACCAGATTACGGATATAATACATATACTACTTTTTTTTTGTAATTATACAAAGTGTTGCAGAAAGGTGTATTATATATTATAATATTTTAATGTTGCATTGGATAGGCCTTAAATATTATAAATATTACAGTTACACATAGAAAAATACTGTTTGTAAATTTTTTCTTGTTTATAGCCGACTATTAAATAACTACCAGGAACGCATCAATTATGACATGTTTACGGTTTATTGAACGCGATTGAACCTTACGATAAAAGATGACCTCATAGTAGTGTTGTATTTAAAGAAAATCGATTAATTTAAAAACTTTATTAAATTTTCATGAACATATAAAAGTCATAATATAACTAGTATTTGTAATTTCATCCATGCCTAGTGCCTAGTCACCGGCCATGTGAAACTATCAAATATGACTACACCTTTCTGAAACACGTTGTATACTTATAATAGATAGAAAACACCCAGACGCAGTACAAATATCTGTGTTCATCACACAAATAATTGTCCTGTGCGGGAATCAAACCCGTGACGTTGGCGTGAAGTTGGGTACATAGCCGCCACGCCACGAAGCCCGTCGATAAAAACAAACAAATATGAAATTTTAAATTTTAAAAATTTCAGTCCAAAAATTTGTATGTATCAATATAATTGTCTTGAAGTGTACTCGTAGTCGTATGGAAAGTGCCTCTAGCACAGAGAACGAATCACAAGTGGCATATATGACGCGACGCGCAGCAGGCCAATCACATACGATAATTTGATTCAACCGCTCCCGCGCTTCACCTGCTACCTCCAAATAGACTCAATAATTCTGCGCAGGTAAAGACCAGCGCTCAAGATTCGTGCCGATACCTATACACAGAATACACTCCCGCATTGGAGGAGGCTCGTATCCAACAGTGGCGCGTTTTTAGGCTGGTAAAGAATAATATAGTAATAGTCAATTAATAATTTTACCTTACGTTTTACACATAGTTGTCCAACTTAATGCTCTGTGCTCTATTTGTTAGGTACCTACCTACTTTTATCTCTAAGTTAGGTATTAAAAAAGGAGTAAAATATTGTTGTTCTGCTTTCCCAGGAATACATCGACACGATGATTAGAAACGTAGAAGCCATTCACGATGAAAATGTGTCAGCTTGTTGGAACGTTAACTGTTGTGGTAGTAATATAAGTACATATTTGTTAAGCGCCTAACATAAAAATACGATTTGTCTAGATGTAAATTGCTGTGTAAATATGCAATAATTTGCAGTACAGGCAGAAAGTTTACAGAAAGAGTCTTACTTTGGCTGCTATGTCACTATTAGTGTAATGATGACTATGTTTAATTTATTTTTATGTTTAATGAAGGGTGAATAAGCTTCTAACATAGTTGTTGCGCTTTACTATGCAAGGCTGCATTACCGCTTACCATCAGATGGGATGTAGTCAAGCATCAACATATATTATGTAAAAAAATACGCTATTCTGATAGCTTAGTGCTTCAAGCCAACGCTTAAAGTACTTATGTATGAGATATAGGAAAAACAAAACGCGTCGTTGTATTTTTGAAAAAAGAATCACAATACACATACTAAGAAGAATTGTTTGTTACTTGCTATTCGTATAATTTTCGTATCGCTGATTTCGTACTTGATTAGTAAGTACCTGTAACAAAAATGTTTCAACATGGATTATTTTGAAAAAACCATATTTACTTTTGCAATGACTTATTGGCAGAGGTTTCTTTCCAATAATGAGCTCTACTTTCGGCGTCAAAATGGTAACTACTGCAATGAATGTTGTTTGGCAAGTAAACTAAACACTGAAATATCATAATATGGCGAAATGTAATTTTATTAATTGGAATACGGTAGATATAAGTCATGCACTTTAAGATATCTCAAATGATTTAAACAAATTGCGGTAGACTTCTTTTAATAGCTTAATAGCTTCCAGACTTCTTTTAATAGCTTCCAGACAGTAACTAAAGGTTGCAAGTTCTTTTTGATACGTGTCGGTACTCAATCTCGGTAATCACCTCATGGTAAGCGGCAATGGAATCTTCAAATAGTTGGTTTTAATCGAGGTTTCATACATAGGTAAGAAGTCTTTAGGTATACCCTATTTTTGTATGTTTCGGGGAACACATAAATCACTATATTATTCTAGTCCTTGGCAGTTCGTGGTAAGAAGGGCGATCTACAATATAAGAATGAAGAACGGTTCTACGTTGAATTTTATTTTGATCCCGATACAGGTAATCCTTACCAATTGAACTTAAGGTAGAGTTTTTAAGAAGTATGTATAAAATAAAATCAGATAAATTTCCGTGTGGTGACGGTTTAAGAATACAAATGTCACCACCTCTTTTTCTCCCGTGGGTGCTGTAAGAGCCAGCTAAGGGATATAGTACATAGATAAGATCCTCTGTAAGAGACGGAAAAATCGAAAATAAACCGTATACCAACACGCCTGGTCAGCGCAGCGCAGTAGACCATAATCCCTCCCAAAATGCAGGTGGCCCGTGCCCAACAGTAGGCCGTTTATGGGCTGGAGAGTGAAAAAAGTATAAAATATGCCACAGATAGTGTCCGCACAAAACCCCTGAGCTAATAAATAAATATTCATGGACATTTCACACAACGTCCTCGGTTCCCAAGCTAAGCTTATATGCTAAAATAAAATCGTTATTCCTAAATTCCTATTACAAATATATACACAGTCTTAATAATAATAAAGTTCAGTTAACATTGCCGAATTGTGTTATTGACACTTTTTTCATTAGCTAACAAGTTTTCATTTTTTTGGATCACGTACATAGTAGTAGGTACCAGTGTTTGTTATACGTAAGACAAAGGTTAGGTATGCCAAATTTTTACTAAAGTGGGTCAAGTGCTTTGTAATAAACAACTGTGGTCGAAATTTGTTACACAAGCTTTTAAACTGTCTACTGTTGAGTAACATTGGTACCGATTCTAAATGCAGAACTAAACTTAACTAAAAAATGAAAATTGATAGTGTCAATAATACAATTCGCCAATATTAAGAGAACTTTTTAGTTAGAAAATTTGTATAGTATAGACTAACCATTTTAATTAATAAAAATGTGAACAACGAAATAGCCAATTAATCAAAATACAACATAGTTGTTTTCATTTTTTAGTTAAGTTAAGTTTAGTTGTGCACGTAAAATTGGTACCTATATCAGCTCTATCAAAGCATATAATTAAGAGGCTACCAAAATAGCTTCGTGCATTTTTCTATGTACGAAGTTTTCATTGTTTCTTTAGATTGAATGGCTAGAGCTCTAATTTTTAAGTATATGTTTTTTCAATATATGATCTAGGATCGCATGAACTCGGAAACGCGATTGAAAAAAGTTTTCTCGATAGAAAATATTGGCGAAACAACCTCTCTAATTTTTTATTTTTTTCATTTGTCGGTCTATTATCGCGTATTAACTAATGAAATAACTTTAAATACATAGGTAACTATTATGTATAGAAACACGTGGATCAGAATTAAAATATATTTAGTAGATTTTGAGTAAATAGGAAAAGTATCCCTAATTCTCCATTTTCTGTGCCTACTGGCTGTGTTAATATGTACGTGTCGGCGATGATATTGATGTAGGCCCTTAAAACACATGTTATTTACAAAGAAGAAAAGTCCGTATTCCATACACGCGACGTTTAATGAAGCAAGTACAATAAATTTCATAATATAATTTGATTTATCCGAAGAATTTGTTTCTTCGAACGCCCTAAGTTCAGAAACCGATGATACTTGCAGTGTAGGATAGTACAGTTATTGACGAAGACTATAGGCTATATAACATACGCTGCGACTAATAGGAGCAAAGCAGCAGTAAAAAAAAGTTCAGGAAAACTTTTCTAAATACGAAGTCGCGGGCAACTGCTAGTTAATACAATTAATTTAATGTAGAGAATATAAATAATCGACAATGCAATAATATTAAAAAAAAAAAATTTTCATGCATATAATTTTCTTTTTGTTTTTTTACTAATTTTATACCTAAAAGGTCAAGTGCGAGTCGGACTCGCGCACGAAGGGTTCCGAACCATTATCTATGCAACATAAGACACGTTATTAATAAATGAGCAAACAACACACACAATACTTAATTAATCACGTTTGTTGTATGAGAGCAAGAAACGGTCAAAAAATCATGTTTGTTGTATGGGAGCCCCCCTTAAATATTTATTTTATTTTATTTTTATTTTTTGCTGTTATAGCGGCAATAGAAATACATCATCTGTGAAAATTTCAACTCTCTAGCTATCACCGTTCTTGAGATACAGCCTGGTGACAGACGGACGGACGGACAGCGAAGTCTCAGTAACAGGGTCCCGTTTTTACCCTTTGGGTACGGAACCCTAAAAAGGGGTTTTTCAATAAAAAGTTTTTCTTTTTATGTCTGGCAGTAATAAATATTTTTTCTTTCTTTTTTGCTAGTTATGAGCGAATGAACTTCATTTCATTCTAAATAGAGTTAACAAGTGTTACAGAAATGACGATGATGATGATGATGGTGACCTCTGTGGGTGAACTAAGATTTCTTAAAGGACTAAGGTCGACTTTGTTTTTTTTTTATTATTATATGCTTATTCATATATACATGGATTAATTTATTTAATGTAATTAACACTTGTAAATTATTGTGTAGCTTCTCGCATAACTGGTAGACCACAACGTCCTTTTGAGTCACAAATAATAATTTGAAACTCTTGAAAATATATTACAAGAACCTTAAATCTTAGTGTAACTTAAAAACTTTTTTCACCTTTCAGTGATAAAGTAGCACCTGCCCTATATTATCTCTTCACCACTGATGGTTAGCTGGTATAGAATGCCATTGGCATTAAGCCCGCCATTGTGTTATTAGTTAGTGAAAAAAGTTTTAAATAAAAATATAAATTAAAGATTAGGTGGACATTTTTGAGCTACGTAAATCCGGACTCTACTACTGAGTCTTTGCTACCCGTACGTACATCTGTCTGTCAGGCTGTATACAAGTGATAGCCAGAGTTGCAAATTTCAGTTTATGTACTTGACGCTAGAAAAACAAATACTCATACATCACCAGTCTCGTGCTCTTATCCTGGGTATATAATAATTAATAATTCTTTATTGACATAAAAAATACATATGTAGCACTTTTTATGGATATCCTAGCACCCGCGCTAGTTAATACTATGTTGCATTGCAGGTACTAGTTCATCCCCTCAATATTATTAATAATCTATATAGGGTTAAACTTGTATTGAAGCTTGTTTAATTCCATCTATCCATCCATCAGCCTTTCTCCGTCCACAGTTGGAAATAGGCCTCCGCCATAGAACGCCCCAGTCAGTGGTCGCAACTCTAGAACCTTTCTTTCCCAACAATCATCACTCCTACAAGCGTGTTTATTTATAGGTTTTAAATTAATTATATTTTTATTAAACTGCCAAAGCCAAGTTAGTTTTGCCTTATAACATAACGGTATTGTGTAACGGCACAAGTTACATATAATTACGTTATACATACTCGTAACTGCCTTGTTGATCGTAATCATTTACAACATTTTGCGAAAAATCACTGTGTTTGTATCTACAGACATAGCTATGTTATGTAATACTTATTTTTTATTATTTTACAGTAGGATATTCTCCTGCCCTTGTCCCGCCATTTCAGGACGGAATCCTTTGTGTGCAAATCCAACTCGTAGGTACTTGACCGGTTTTTTAATTTATTTTTCATTAACTTTTTAACCAACAAAGGTAGGCAAGTTGCACCGAATAAATAAATAAGTTATGAGAATATTTAGTGGCACTTCATTAAGAAACTGTTATTATAGTCCGAACTCTCACTTCAAAGACTTTAATTAGAGTTCTGAATGAACAACATATTTAATATTCCAGATACTAATCGTAATAATAACATTGTTTTACTAGTAACACAAAATTTTCTAGAGGCTATATCCACGAAGAAAACTAATTTCTCTCACAATATCTAGATCTTATACATCTATGCTCCTCTTACTCTTACTTTCATTTTTCCAAAACATGATTACTAGATAAATGAAATATGGCCATCCAAAAATCCCGTTCTTTACGGTTGTC
The DNA here is from genome assembly GCA_916999025.1 of Orgyia antiqua. Taxonomy (NCBI): domain Eukaryota; kingdom Metazoa; phylum Arthropoda; class Insecta; order Lepidoptera; family Erebidae; genus Orgyia; species Orgyia antiqua. The sequence goes on from OU779869.1 coordinate 27,448,884, forward strand.
TTCAGAGGAATTTGCAGCGATCAACGAATACCGCTACTACAGGGGTTCGTTTCTAAGATTATCTCCTATAAAGACGTGGAAAAACAAACAACAGAGATTGTATCCCAAATATCGTTTTAGTTATAAATATGTTTGATGTACAAATATAAATCATAATCACCTAATAATAATCACCTAGTTACAATGCAGATAAATACTAATATATAGATGATATAACCACATCATTAATTTGTCATTCCATTACAAGTTTTTCGGGTTCCGTTTTAGAAAGAAAACGGAACCCTATTACTGAGATTTCATCAGGCTGAATCTCTGGAACGGTGATAGCTAAAGTGAAAATTTCACAGTTCATGCCACAGAATATAGAATAAGACAGAAGGAGGGTCCGATCGTCGCATTGCCACCCCGAAAGGCGCGCCGAAGCGGCCCACCCTTCGTGAGTACGTCTTAGTCGCATAATGGCTAGTAACGTGTCAAAACCTGTCGTGTGAGTTCCGTTTATGACATAATTATGCCCTCTTGTGTTGTTCCCACGTGCAAAAATGCTTCTGGTTCTATTAAGAAGCATGAGGGGATCACATTTCATCGCTAAATAACGAATAATGACGTATATATTAATATAATCAAAATTATTTTAATCGGACTCGCCCATGTGTATACCTCTTCGAGAGGGCCCGCCGGCTCTTGCCCGTCAACGACCCCCGCCCGGGGCCCTGCGTGGTGGCAAAGTGTCGCCAGCACGTTCACGCTCCCGCAACGCCTCCCTCTTTGCCGCCATCACCTCCCGAGAAAAGTTGGCGACGGCGGCCCAACACCGTTCGCTCTCGGCCATGGACGGAACGATGGCCGAGAGCGACAAATCCTCGCCCAGCACGCCAACGAGTTCGGCGCGCTGGGCGTCCCAGGCCGTGCACACTGCGAGTGTGTGTTCTGCTGTGTCCACGGCCCCACTACCACAATTTCGGCACGAAGGATCCGACTCGATGCCAACCACCTCCCACAGGTACTTGGCAAAACAGCCATGACCTGTTAGGAGCTGGGTGAGGTGAAACGTCGGATCCCGGTGCCTCGCCTCAAGCACAACCTATCGTTGCCACCTATTCACTAACGTTAATGTAGTTTTAATATTTAACCCTTGAATAGGTATGTATTAAACATATTAACGTAAATATTTTGACAACGTTTATGTTACATTTTATAGATCATAGATGACTTGCTTTTAAAATTTGGTCCAATAAAGTATTGATTTCATGAAAAAATACTGTTTTTGTAATTGGTATTTTTTATTGCATGGATGTTTTTAACGGACTTACAAAAAGGAGGAGGTTCTCAATTCGTCTGTATGTTTTCTTTTTAATTTTTGTTTTTATGTTTGTTACCTTTCCAATCACAATCTATTAAAATAAAACTTATTTACAGTTTTCTTTTTAATTTTTGTTTTTAAGTTTGTTACCTTTCGAATCACAATCTATTAAAATAAAACTATAAATAAATAAATATTCATGGACATTTCACACAACATCCTCTGGTCCCAAGCTAAGCTTATATGCTTGTGTTATGGGTACCAGAATACGGATAAACTACATATACTACTTTTCTTTTGTAAATACATACTTATAATACATAGAAACACCCAGACCCAGTACAAACATTTGTATGACAATTAGAAAAATCACACAAATGACTGTCCCGAGCGGGAATCGAACCCCCGACCTCTTGATCGGCAGTCCGTTACATGAACCACTCGACCACGAGGCTCGTCAAAAATGAAAATCAATTACGTAATTTTGAAGATATAAACTCACAAAGGACACACATACAAAATAACAACTTTATTTTATAATAAGTAAAGAAAAAAAAGTAGTGAATTATTATAATTATTATTGAATATTAAAATATAATTACAATATTTGAATGCATCGCATCAAATATTGCCGAGCGCTCCTTCTGTATTATTCTGTGGTTTATGTATATATCAGTTGACGTTATAACAACAAATATTCATTATCATCATTCTCTTGCCCTTATCCTTTTATTTAGCGTCGGAGTATATTATGATAACGGTACGTAATCTTTAAAATGCGAGTCCAACTCGGACTTGACCAGTTTTTATTTATGTGCTTTACGACGCCATACTTTTATGTTTTATTAATCCGCAGAGATGTTGAACTTGCCAGTCTTATATTTTTAGCATTATAGCACAGATCACTCCCAATAGATATTAAGAACATATGCATTAACGAGCATATGCATGAAAACTAGATGTAAGAGAAATCGGCGTGTACTAGAACGCATTATATTTAGTTGTTACTAAACAACTCGTAAAGCTCTATCTATTTGAAGTTATCTATGCGTTATTGTAATGATTCTTAAGAGGGTACTGTACTCCTAATTTAGGTATTGCTCTCCCTATTCCCGAGCACCGTCCTGAAAGGGACAAATATAGCTGAAACAGATTTTACCTACAAATTCTTTGAAAAAAAGACGTTTCATACTCCCCTATTTTCCCTTAGCTGACTTTTACAGCACCCTTGGGAGAAGGGGTGGTGACACTCGTATTCTTAATCCGTCACCACACGGAGGAATTTGGTATCGTGCCCTCTTAATTCTACTTCACGTAGAATATTTATATGCAAGATCAATGTCCATGTAGCAGACGTTGAAAACATAGCTTCAATTTTCAATTGAATAGCAAGAAACCGCAACCGCATCAAAATTCGTTCTGTAGCTTTGAAGATATAATCTCACATAGGGACGTACATGCAAAAATACCGAATCTGTTTTATAATAAGTAAATAAAGATAATCTATACTAATGTTATAAAACTGAAGAGTTTGTTTGTTTGTTTGTTTGTTTGAACGCGCTAATCTCAGGAACCACTAGGTCGATTTGAAAAATTCTTTCAGTGTTAGATAGGGCATTTATCGAGGATGGTTTTAGGCTATATAACATCATGCTACGACCAATAGAAGCGAAGCAGTAGTGAAAAATGTTGCAAAAACGGGGAAAATTTTTTAAATTCCACGCGGACTAAGTCTCGGGCTACAGCTAGTAATTAAAAAATATCGAATAATATTAGTTATTAGGCTAGTTTGTACGTGACCTCTTATATAATTGACTTTACTACATTAAATTAAACTGAACACAAACCAGCTTTGAATATGAGGTACCTACGACCTTTAAACCAAAACACCCGTCTACTGAAATTATTCACTCTGTATTTACTATTTTTTTTTCTAGATTGGCGCGAGCGGTTAGCGTAATAGCCACGAACAAAGTAGTAACTTAATTATGATAGATAGATAGGCTTCTTAAACTTGTCTAGTGATGAAAACCGTCCAAGTATGAGTAGAACTAGCACACGAATGTTTCCATACCGTTATTACCCGTATCTTAATACATCGATTATAAAAATTTCGTTAAGTTACACTGGAAATGTTTCTGGTATGGGATGTTGTTTGTTGTTATAGTAACAACTATCTAGCTATCACCGTTCGCACAAAAGGACGGTCTGTCAGTGAAGTCTCAGTAATTAATGGGGTCCTTTACCTATCAGTATGGGATCCTAAAAATATAATACGTACAAACACGTCACAACGTCCAGTACAAACATTTGTATGACATTTATAAACATCACACAAATTATTGTCCCGAGCGGGAATCGAACCAGCGACCTCGTGAACGATAGTCCGTTACATGAACCTACACTGACATATACATAATCAGAAGAATTGGAAGCTGCATAACTCCTCTCTTACTCACTTTGAGTTGACACTTTGACGAGCCTCGTGGTTGAGTGGTTCATGTAACACACTGCCGACCAAGAGTTCGCGGGTTCGATTCCCGCTCGGGACAATCATTTGTGTCTTTTTCTAATTGTCATACAAATATTTGTGTTGCGTCTGGGTGTTTCTATGTATTATAAGTATGTATTTACAAAAGAAAAATAGTATATGTATTCTATTCGTAATCTGGTACCCATAACACAAGCATATAAGCTTAGCTTGGGACCAGAGGACGTTGTGTGAAATGTCCATGAATATTTATTTATTTATTATTTACTTAGCCCAATAACGTCCCACTGGGTTCGGACCTTCTCCACTTTGGTAGAGATTATGGTCTAATATCGCGCGCTTACCAGGCGTGTTAGCACGGGATTTAATTAAGATAAGATTTAAGATATGTCTCTTATAGTTAATATTATCGGTTTTATATCCCTTGCCTGGCTTTTACAGCACCATAAAATGTGGTGAAAAGCTTTTATTCTTAATCCGTCAACACACGAATACTGCTTAACTTAGTTTCGTAAAGTAGACTACGAATCTTTAGTCACGATTTACTAACATATGATATATTACATAAGGAAATATCATGGCATAAATTGACTAATGATATCTGGTTTGCCTTGTTTTTACTCCAGGTGATAATCACAAGGTGATATAGTTAAGGTAACTAACAGTAAACGTAAGTGGACATAATTGACGGCCCTCGTGGTCTAGTGGTTTATGTAACGGACGGCCGTTCACGAGGTCGCGGATTCGATTCTCGCTCGAGACAGTCATTTGTGTGATATTTATAATTGTCCTACAAATGTTTGTACTGCGTCTGGTTGTTTTCTAGGTATTATAAGTATGAATTTACAAAAGAAAAGTAGTTTTTGTAGTATATCCGTATTCTGGTACCCGAATCACAAGCATATAAGCTAAGCTTGGGACCAGAGAACGTTGTGTAAAAAATATTCCTCTTGGATGGCCTCAATCCCAGGGTTTTTAGCTAAGCCTGAATTTATGTAAACCTAGGGGTATTTGGGCTTTGTCTCAATCGGGCTGTCGATGCAAATATACAAGATAGCATCGAAATGCTAATTATTTGAATGGAATTTTAATATGATATTTGGGAACTTACTTAATATTCATATCTGCCAACAGCAATGTCAATGCCAATAAATCAACATGCAATTATGTTACATTACAGACGAATGGATACAAAAATAAAAATAAATCTTGGTAGATATGATGCACGCAGACTAAAGAGCTTTTTGCCCGAGGCAAAGTCCCTGACAGATTTCCCTGTCCATCTGTCTGTCACCAGGCTTTATCTCTGGAACGCTAATAACTAGAGAGCAGAAACAATATAATATGTGTATCAGTTGATACTACAACAACAAATAATCATCATTCTCCTGTCCTCATCTGGGGTTTTTGGGGTCGGCATTATGATAATGTGCGATACCAACTCGTATTTGCCCGGTTTTATTTTTATGATTTCTTGTTGAACTACAGATTAAATTCGCGATTACAAGGAGAGAGACAAATAACTAATTAACAGTAAAAGTACTAAATTAGAAATACAGTATAAAGCACTCTGATGTTACATATCTTGTCAAAGGCCCTAGCACGTGCCAAAAATTAAAAGGTATATGTACTCATAAAGATCCTTGACCACAATATTATTTCATTCATTTGTTGCTTCACCCTCTCATGTTTATATCTTGCACTTGTACAGAAGCAAGTAAATTCACTTCTTAATCTGTAGCGTCTCTAGAAAAGTAGTTGCAAACGCTCGTAAGTTCGTAACATTGTTGTCGTCATAAATGTATAACTAAAACTTACAAATCTTACAGTGGATAGAAAAAGGATGAAGAACGGATGAAACCTACAAATTACCAGCATATAACTTATCGCTATACACTTGATTGTCTTGATTAGCATTGCAGTATCTCTGTTTGCTAGGTCATCGACAAATAAATTAGTCATCGACAAAAAAGCAATAAATTAGCTGGATCAGATTGTTTTACAAAATAAATTTTTGGACGCTTAGTAGATGGAATCAAATAACCACAACAAAAAGTTGACCGGAGTTCATTGCCCGTATGGTGAAATTATGTTTTTTGTTAATTTTAGTTTATTTAGATCCTTTTAACGATAATACTGCGTTGTAAAGTATAAACAGGCGTCTTATATTTACTTACTTATTATAAAACAAAGCCGTTATTTTTGTATGTATGTCCCTACGTGAGCTAAATAATCTTAATCTAATCCTTAAAACTCCGCAACGGATTTTGATGCGGTTTTCGTTAACGGCTAGTGTGGTTCAAGAGGATGGCCTTTTTGTATAATTTGTTAGGATTTGCTTTCTAAATGACACGCGTACGAAATTGCTGGCAGCAACTAGTGACTTCCGAAATGTATAGAACCTGTCTTATATGGTAAAGAACTCTGTGGTTCAAGCAACTTTCCCAGTTGAATCAAGTGAGTGCAGTTTTACGAGTAATATCAAGTTTTTGAAATACTTACTCATATTTGGATAAAAGTTGTTTGTAATGTAGGACATTTTGTGCAATATTTTCAATAATTATAATATGTATTAAAAAAGTAAAACATTGTATTTTTTAAACATACTTCCATGAACATTTACTTATATTTGTATAGATTTCTTTTGCAACACGGTACCTCTATTTCATTGATTTCGTCGTTGATATTTCCGTTTTGCCTGTCTACTTAATCAGACAATTCATCTTCCATTAGGTTATTGGTAAAATAAAACAAATCAGCACTCAATTCCGACGCTAACCGCTGTCTAGGGTTGCCACCCGTACTTTATAATAAAGTATTGTACGTTATTTCAGGTAATTGTACTTTATACTTTATGAGAACAATAAAGTACGCGAAAATACTTTATTTCGCATGATTTGATTTTTGTTGGATTTTGATAAGTTTAGTCATAAATATTTTTTCGTTTCACGAAATTTATCGATTAATAATGAATCGAAGTCGCCAGTTGCCAGCGCTACAGCCCACTTAAGTACTCGTTTTCATGTCAGTATCATTGTCTTAATTTCTTGTTTGTTTTGTGCAAAGCGGTTTGAATTTTGAATTCAGTAGGAATACGATTTAAAGTTTTTTAGATTTATGCAATAGTAAATCATGGACAAGAATACACCTACATAACGTAATTTCCATTGTAAACGGATGAAACTGATCCTGAATATGTTACACCGAAAAAATAATTTAAAAAAAATTACACTGCCAAAACGAAAAATAAACGATTGCAGAAGTATAAAAGTCAGTGGGAAATCGAACAAGGTGTTTGGCTAATTAAAGATCCACAAATATAGACTCTAAAGATGCTGTGCAATTGTATAGTAGAGATACTAATTTGATACAAACTGCAAAAAGCAATAAAAAATATGTTTTTTAAATATAATAAAGAAAAATAAATTGTACTTTATTTTGATACTATGTACTTTTTTTTTCTTACGTATATTATCTAATGTACTTTATCTGCAAAGAAAAAAGGTGGCAACCCTACCGCTGTCCATTAAAAATCGTGATCAGCTTAAAAATACTCAGTACAAACGGGTACCGAGTCCCGATTATTGAACCCATGTATTCGCATTATAATTAATCATCTTTTACGGATACCTATATTTTTAGGCAGCACTCAGATTCTTACGACACGAGCGAAATCAAGTGAATTTCTAATTTGCTTGGGCTAGAATAGTAATTTATATTTATTACTAGCTGACCCGGCAAACGTAGTTTTGCCATACCAAAAAAAAAGGTTTGAAAAATAGATGTTGGCCGATTCTCAGACCTAGAGGATATGTACACAAAATTTCAGGAAAATCGGTTGAGCCGTTTCGGAGGAGTACGGTAACTAACACTGTGACACGTGAATTTTATATATTAGATTAGATTAGATTAGATAATAGTGGGCGGCTGCGAGTCGCGACTCGTGCGCGCGTTGCTAACATCCAAATGGTCCCTTTAGTGTGTATATTGTACATATTAAAAAAATGAATTATGTTTTTGAGGCATTCGAATGTTTTAAGATTATTTAGGACCGAATATCCTTTGCGGAATTCATTGATCATATCATCCGCCCTTGAGCTGACCAGCTCAATGTGTAAGTAACTTGATAAGACCTAAACACAAGACGCAATAAAGTCTCATCCCAAAAATAGTTAAAATCACATTACAATACAATACAATCATCAATGATTGTTGTTGAGTACATGTGGTGATTGTTTAATTATTAGTAGCATACCAACCACACATGTAGGTACTTGACATATGCATATTATTTTATTGTTTTTCGACTCACAGAATCGTTTGTCAATAAACAATGCACATTAACTAATAGTTAGATAGTAGATTTCTCAGTGGCGAACACACTACCTGTCTTAACTCAAGCAACTCATGCTTATGGCACTGCCGATAGCAGATAAAAAAAAATAACAATGCCAAAATAATTTCAAAAGTCCAATGGAAAAAACCATTTTATTTAATATTAGCTGCTGCCCGCGACTTCTTACGCCTAAAATTGGAACGGAATTTAGCCTTTGTTACTTAGGTATAATGTAGCACTCCAATGGTTAAAGAATTGTTAATATTAGTCCTTTTGATAGTTTATTTGTAACGAACATACAAAACTAACTTTTGCTCTTTTATAAGAAGACTTATTACTCTTTATTGGACGAGCCTCGTCGATCAAAAGGTCGCGGGTTTGATTCTCGCTCGGGACAATCATTTGTGTGATTTTTCTAATTGTCATACAAATGTTTGTACTGCGTCTGTGTGTTTCTATGTATTATAAGTATGTATTTACAAAAGAAAAGTAGTATATGTATTCTATCCGTATTCTGGTACCCATAACACAAGCATATTTATAAGCTTAGCTTGGGACCAGAGGACGTTGTGTGAAATGTCCATGAATATTTATTTATTTATTATGTTAGTGTTATAAATTAATTGAACAAAGAGTAATAAGGTAACAACGTATTGTTTAAAATAGCTTTACTCATTTTATAAACGAGTTCACAAGAGATTAATATCAATTTATTGGTCTTCTATTTTTTTTGTTTTCTGTACTAAAGGTAAAATAGGACCCTATTACTGAAAACATCGCTGAACTTTCGTCCGTCAGACTACCTTTACTATACTTTATGCTTAAATAAAACTACTTTGTACGGATTTAGACGCGTATATTTGTTTTAAATTTTAGCCCAACGTTTCGGAGACTTTGCAGTCACCATGGTCACGGGTGAGACTGAGCTGTAATGTGTCTTCTACAATCAGTTATTACAGGGTTTACCCACATCCAATTTAATTTTACATTGACCATAAAGATAGACTTTTACCATAAACTGTATTATATTACATTGTATAATAAATAAAATTATATAAAATTTAAAACAAATATACGCGTCTAAATCCGTGAAAAGTAGTTTTATTTAAGCATAAAGTATGTTATTATAGTGAAACTTACTTAAAAGAAAGTTAATACAATTTGTTTCAAGTTTATTTCATGCAATGGACTATGCGTTTGATTGCGATATAATTGCGTCACTAAATCGATAAATAAAACAAAATATCTACATCAAACACTGATTTTGCGATAATTTTAATATCTTTAAGGTATTTGTGCAAGTCTAATCTGTGGCTATCATAAAACTTATGCAGCTTTAATTGTTGCATACTTGTTTTCCATGACGCACCTTGCCCAGACAATCCTCAGTCCTCAGAATAACGGTAGCAGCCTGAGTGTGTGGTAGTTCCAGTTCAGAACAATATTTTGAATCCCATAAACCTTTAGTTTATAAAAAAAATAGCAGCTTACAATGTTTTTAAAATTAATTGCTCTAGTTAAAGTTATTACACTGTGCGTTTTCACGTATGGTTATGACGAAGATGCGTTTGTGGAAACTGTGTTTGAAAATGAAGCCGACTTGTATCCAGATATTTCGTCGGAAGAAAGTCGACAAGGGCGACAGTATACGTTTAAGGACAATTCAATGGTTGATTTGTTAATTAACACGATGGCTCCCCAATATGCTGGAAGAAAATTAAACGATATTTTTGACTTTCTAAGGGATTCTTATCAACTGCCTGGAGGTAAGTTTTTAACCATTAGTATACTTAAACTGCTCTAGGAGCAGTTTACCCAGTAAGTTCCTAGGACTCTCTGAAATGAAATCTACAAAATACCACTTTGATACGTATTTACTTTTACAATGCTAAATAGGCTTTTACATAAAATGATAATGTCATAGCTTTTTATCAAGGAACTTCTACTTTTAATAATAAAATCACGAGACTAAATTTTAATATTCTAATCTCATTTTTCTAATAATTTAATTTGACCTGTTTTTAATTGTCATACAAATGTTTGTACTGCGTCTGGGTGTTTACTATGTATTATAAGTATGTATTTACAAAAGAAAAGTAGTATATGTATTATATCCGTATTCTGGTACCCATAACACAAGCATATAAAGCTTAGCTTGGGACCAGAGGACGTTGTGTGAAATGTACATGAAATATTTATTTATTTATTTATTTATTTGTTAAAATCATTTCATCAATTTGTCCCAGAGTTCTCATCGAAAAGAACCATCGAAGCTATTCTACTGATATTAGTTACTTTTATTTTTTTGAATCTATTTTTATTTTACTTCATTGGATTGCAACGCAGCTCAGGGGCTGATAACTATGTAGAATTTAGGGCTAATTACTTTAAAATAATCGATAATATACTCATAAATATCAATATGTGATACCTATTCTTACGATGTGCACTATATGCACATAGTAAAATGCATATTACGGACGTGATATAATAATAGTGCAATCAGGTATTTGTATTTGTTTCTTACAAATTAGTATTTAACACCCACATATAATTACAGTAGTTTCGTCTATTATATAGTTACACTAGCTGTGCCCTGCGGTGTTACCCGCGGTAAATAGGATAAAAAATAAGTTATTTTTCGATTCCATTTTTCATTGGTAAGTTTCATAAAAACCATCCAGTAGTCTTTACGTGAAAGCACAATAAACATTCTTACATAATATGTCAACATTCGAGTATGGATAGAAGACCGAGGAAACGTTGGCGTTGCTCAGCCAACAGTTTAAGTGTTTTATTTTATAGCGCGTAATTCTTTTTTCGTCATATCTCATAAGATAGGTATTCATTTAAATTGCATGCTGTAAAGAGCAGTTATAATCTATATTAATTGCGTAAGCTGACTAAGCTATTTAATTTGGTAAAAAATATTACTATATATACATAAATAGCTTTTGAAAACACCCTATTGAATTTGATAATTTTTCTGACATTATTATGGGTACAGCGGGGTTCCCTGATGCCCTCGCGGACTTTTTTAAAGAACTATAGGTATCAAAAAATTCCTCCATACATAAGTTTGTTGTACCTCACGTAGATAAGGCAGCGTTTTCATTTATAGCTCGCGCGCGTCCGAATTTCTCGGCAAATTAAATCATAGCTCATCCAATATACAGCAAACCCCAATGAATTATGCGAAAAAAGCCATCCTCTTTAACCATTCTATCTATTAAAAAAAAACCGCATCAAGATCCGTTGGGTATTTTTGAAGATATAAGCTCACATAGGGACATACATACAAAAATTACGACTTTGTTTTATAAGAAGTAAAGTAATAAAGTAAAGAAGTAATATTTTGGCGCGGCCAACTGTTTCTACTTATTAAGTTTTTATGCGTCTGCGCGTGTTAATTTGAATATTTATTAATTAAACAATTAAAAATCATTTGTTATTGGCTGTATTAATAAACACTGCCATTATACATATAGAAAAATATAACTGTGTGTATGAGGATATAAAAGATAGAGGACTAATTGTCTAAATTGACAAAATAACATCCATCCAGCAGCTTTCTCCGCGTACAATATCACAAGAGATTGTATGAATACTAGTGTTATTGCCTCTTTTCCTCCCCAGAGCACCTTTGTACACATATATATTCCTCTATCAAAGACAGAAAACTCATACTTAGCCCTGTGCCAACAAGCCTGGTCAGCGCCTGGTCAGTGGAGAAGGCCCGTGCCCAACAGTGGGACGTCAATGGACAAGAGAGAGAGGGAGAATCCTATTCAAGTATAACAATTTTTCTTCCAGGTCTTACAGCTCCATACGATGAGTATGACTACGTCATCGTTGGAGCAGGATCAGCAGGTTCCGTCCTGGCCGCAAGACTTACAGAAAACAAAAATGTAACAGTATTATTGTTAGAGGTCGGGAAACCAGAAATGTTGCTGACAGATGTACCTGGCTTATCTGCTTACTTCCAAGCAACAGATTATACCTGGCAATACTATATGGAGCCTCAACCAGACGTATGTACAGGTAATATAAGCGATGTGAATTAAGTATATAATGGCGGTTCTTGCAGTAACGACACACCCTAATACAATTTTATCTCGAAATATATATAAATTTATTTACCTTAATATTCTAACACTTACGCACCTCGCGATACATAATTTGTTTAAATAAAACTACTTTTTACGGATCAATTATTTGTTTTTAATTTTAGCCCGACGTTTTCCGAGTCTCACCTGTGACCATGGTGACTGCAAAGTCTCCGAAACGTCGGGCTAAAATTTAAAACAAATACACGCGTCTAAATCCGTAAAATGTGGTTTTATTAAATTTACCTTTATAAGATAACCTTTAAAAATAAAAAGTTGGTTTACATTTTGAGTTGGTCAAACTCAATAGAATCTTTCAAAGTAGTACAGTAGTTCATGTTGGATCGGGGCACACAATGAGCTTCATTATAATTGAGTCGTCTGTTAAAGTTACAATCCTTCTCAACACATTAACAACCACAATAAACACCTACACAATGTTCACTACAACTTACATTATCAATCTCCAATTCTAGGCATGATCAACGGCCGCTGTTTTTGGCCACGCGGCAAGGCAGTTGGAGGCACCAGCGTCATTAACTACATGATCTATACACGCGGTAGACCACTTGATTGGGACAGGATAGCTAACGCTGGCAACTATGGATGGTTTGTTATTTTTATATTGAAAGGTTTTCGATCTGGTAAAAGTAGACTACCAAAGTAATACAAGTCAACCTTGTAACTAATTGCGTATTGCTAAAATAAAATAGCACTATAATAGCAAGAAACAACATACAAAGTTTGTGTACTTACTTATGTTACAAAGGAAGTTACACTTCTATTTTTTTTTCATGCCTAAGGTTGCGCAAATGACCGCACTTGATGTTAAGCGCGAGTGCAATCCAAACGCGAGGACAGCTATTAAGCAGTTACTTAGTTAATTAATTAGTAATTCTCCCGGTATAAAAATAAGCTATTTACAAATGCAGGATCTTATTCTTTTGTTTAATTTACAATGATCACAGTTAAAATTCTATCAAATAAGGAAACAATATTTTTTGAAAATTTACGTCTCGTGTTACGGGCACCTCAACTCGTTAAATAGTCTAAATACAACAATAAAATGTAAAATAGGTATTTAATTACATATTTATTACGGTAAAGAAAATTCTGTTTTAAAATTTCAGGTCATACAAGGACGTTCTAAAATATTACATGAAATCAGAAAAAGCAGCAAATATGCGAAGTATTGAAAAGCTGCCGCATAGAAGTCGAGACGGAGAATTGCCAGTTGAATTTGTACCAAAAAGGTAAGTACCTATTATCGTTTATTTATTGCAATAAACAGTTAGAGTTATACATAGTACAACAAAGTAAAAATATTAAAATCTATAAGCGCCACTTCTAATAACAACGCAAGCTGATGGCTGTTTGCTCATTGTTTTTAATCATTTAAACCTAGTATCCAAATTTAGAATGCTACCTTTAAAATTACGAATTATTTTTGCAGATCTAAGTTAGTGGACGCTTTTCTAGCAGCCGGTAGAACTCTGGGAAATCCTACTACAGACTATAACTCTCCATATGAATTAGGATTTGGCTATGTTCAAACGACTACAAGTTTCGGACGCAGATTTAGTGCGGCTAAATCATTTCTTCACAAACGTAAAAAAAGACAGAATCTACATATATTACCTGAAAGTACAGCCACAAAAGTATTAATTGACCGCCGCACAATGACTGCTTTTGCAGTAAACTACGTCCGCAATAACATAAAATACACTGTTCGAGCGCGCAGGGAAATAATTTTGTCAGCTGGGCCCATTGCGTCACCACAGTTACTTATGCTTTCAGGCATCGGACCTAAAGAGAACTTAGAATCAGTAGGAATACCTGTATTAAAAGACATGCCTGTTGGACAAACTTTATATGACCACATATGTTTTCCAGGCCTTATATTTGAGTTGAACACAACAGGAATAAGCTTTAACGAAGCTGCTGGCATGACCGTTCAGAGCATTCTGACATATATAAGGAATGGTAATAGTATAGTCGCTTCACCTGGTGGTGTCGAAGGAATTGGATACATTAAAACTGCAGTATCCGATGATCCAGACCCTGTTCCTGATATAGAACTAATTGATGTTGGAGGTTCATTAACATCAGATGGCGGCAGCAGTGGTAGTAAAGCTACAAGAAGAGGCATGAAAATTCTGGACAGTGTTTTTGACTCAGCTTTTGGAGAGGTCGATAGGTTACGTAAAGACACCTGGAGTTCATTTCCAATGTTATTGCACCCGATATCTTTTGGAAGAATTGAATTAAAGAGTAGTAATCCTTTTAGCCACCCTCGGATGTACGGTAACTATTTAACACATCCGAAGGACGTGGCAACGTTTATTGCGTCTATACGTTATATTCAAGCTTTAGCTGCGACGCCAGCTTTCCAGCGATTTGGTGCCAAAATAATAAAAGCAGACTTTCCTATGTGTCGCTCAACTGTATTTGATTCAGATGAATATTGGGAATGTGCATTACGAGCACTTACTGCAACTCTACATCATCAGATAGCGACTTGCCGCATGGGCCCTGTGGGTGATCCACTGGCCATAGTCGATCCAGAACTACGTGTTCACGGTGTACGTAGACTACGTGTGGTAGATTCTAGCGTGATACCCAGAACTGTTTCTGCACATACTAACGCCCCTGCTATAATGATTGGCGAAAAAGCTGCTGATATGATAAAAATGGCATGGAATTAAACAAAATTACAATTTGGGAAACATTCACTTTTAGGATTCTGTAACGGTTTGAGTAACTATTTCCAAAGACTTTTACATCAATTTGTTTACATAGCCTTTTTTGTTGAATATTCATATAGAGTATGTTTCTTTCTTTATACGGTTCTATCTGTTTAATTTCTATCGAGATTTGGCACTACTTTTACTCCGATTATAATCAAAAGGAAAAAAACTGAACCGAATGGACTAATGTTTCAATGAAAGCAATGACTGTATGTATTATAAAACTCAGTAAACAGTTTCGAATATTCCCTTTAAGTTAATTATGGCATCAATTCCTAATCTATTTCAAAGACTTAAACTATCGTAACTACTAATTATAATACCTTGGTGACAAGTATTCATTAAAGTTATGTATAGGTAACGTGACCATTTTTTCTTTGACTCAAAACGGGACATCGGTTTGTAAGTACATAAACTAAAATTAAATGAAAAAATTACACTTTTTAAGTTATTTATTCACAAAAAGCTAGTAGTCATAAAATATGAGGTTTAATTATATCTATCAGTAGAACAAATTTGCTTTAATATATACTCTGGGCATGTTTTCTTTAATATTAACCTTCATTATCAACATCGCCTTTAAAACTGATACCTGTAACTGAGTTTTCTCAGACGTCCACAATTTGTTCATTACGGAAAATACTCTTTTTACTGGAGTTCGGTTTCCGAAAACGGGACAATTTTGCGTCCCGGAGGTAGTTCCGGGGACACCGGGACTCGTAGTTGTAAAAAGGGACAGTCCCGTTTAAAACGGGACGTCTGGTCACATTATGTATAGTTTAGTTATTTATTTAATTTATTTGTAAAGATGTCAAATAATTTTAATTTCTTATTTCTTCGAGCCCCAGAATTATATTGGTAAGTAATCTCTGTTAAATATTTTTATAACTGATTGCGATTTCAGTCAAAAATATATTTCTTTGAGTGCATTAGAGGTTAAATTGCACTGTTTGTTAGGTTTTATTATTAAATATGTTTTATTTATTTCGTAAATAAAAAGGGCAAGTATCAAGTATGGTTCTATCTTTTATAGTTTAGGCAAACTATAAAAGATAGAACCATAAAATGTTCTAATTAATTGTCGATCTTATAAATATCTAAAAAAAAGTCCGCAACACACTATACCTATCTATGTCGAGTGAGGCACAACAGCCAATTTTTATTAAAATATCTTGATTTTTTTGGACTACATTTAAACGCATTTATTTTACTCATGCTATTATTCCTTATCAAAATAAATTAATTCATCACTAAGTACAGTTTATGTAGATAATATTTGGTCCTTGAATGATTAAAATTGGACGTTTGGTTTTGAAGTTATGGCGAAATTAAAATATTACGTTACGATTTCTGCTACACGGCCAGTTGCGAAGTGAGCGTCACCAAGGCGGGGGTGCGCAAAGTATAAAAAATTTCGGGTACTTTGTACTTATTAAAGGATCTCAGTAAGTTATAAGGACTGAATACTTACTTAACAGAGGCTAATGGCCTATATTTACTATTTTGGAGTCTATTATTGTTATAATTTTATAATTATAACTTAACTTTAATTAGTACCTAATAAAAGATTGTATTAAATAACAAAAACTGATTATTTAAATTAATATAAGTTCATTTTAATTTAAAAAAAACCAGACGGGCATCTATCCTCACATTGGGCAAGTATCCCCCCAACCATTTTTAACGTTAGGCTAGTATCCGCTATAGTAGGCAACTATCTACTAACTATATATATATATATGGATTTACTTAAAATTTATAATATTTATAATGTTTTTATACATAGGGTATGATAGAAGATTAATGAACTATGTTTCAGAATACACTTTGAATAAAAAATGTATTGGCACACATTTTTTAAAGAAGTTTTTTAAAAACTGTGGCAACTATCCGGTATTTACCCTATATAATTGTGCTGAATTGTTGATGCTATAAAAAGAAATACTACAAGTAAAACCACTTTTTACTGATATTTTCTAACACTTGCGCTACTCATTTGTTTAAATAAAACCACTTTTTACTGATTTAGACGTTTCGGAGACTACTGTCAAAATGCAATAAATATTTAGGGGGCTCCCATAATGAATGAAATATATTCACAACATAAAAAACATCTTCAGTGTAACTTCATGATAGCCTTACACGGCTTCGGTATGACGAATATAATACGGAACCTTTCGCATGCGTGCGAGTCCAACACGTACTTGTTAAATTTTTCATAAACAAAGAGATACACTGAAACTAGCTCTAATAAAGCTATAAGCAACCTCTACAAAACTTAATTAATCTAAAGTCTTAAAGAACTGCTTGTACTATAAAAAATTATGTTAATTTAAGCATCTATTAACATAATATAATTATTACACCAAATAAGAGTATTTCGGATTTAAACTAACTAACGTAAGTTTGCAAGCTTGATTCTCTCAGTAATTCTAAAGTTATACACTCCGATAAACGTGTAGAAACATTCTAATTATATAGCAGTTTGTTTATTAAAAATAATGTTATTGAAATTAATTGCGATAGTTATAACTATTGCAACATTCTGTACTTACGCAAAATGTGAAGATGAAGATGCGTTTGTTGAAACTGTGAGCGAAAATGAATCAGATCACAATTTGTTTACCGATAATTTGGAAGATGAAATTCGACAACGAAGACTGGTCCAGGACAATTCTATTGTTAATATGATAATAACAGCGGCAGCTCCCCAATTTTCTAATAACAAAATCAGCGATTTTTTCAACTTCTTAAGAGATTCTTATCCATTGCCTGCAGGTTAGTAAATTTTATACTTTTTTTTGTTTAATATATCATGAAACTTGAACAGTTGACTGCGTAGTTTCTATGGTTGACTTATAAATTCTGCCTTTAAACCAACCAACCGGGCGGCGGCACAATTAAAAACATTGTTTTTGAGATTTTTTAACTAAATAACTCAGTTCTTTTTATGAGGGAATTATAATTAATAAGCACTTTTAAATATTTAGTTATATCGTTATAATCCTACCAATCCTATCCCGCTCATAACATAAACGTAGAAGTTTGTGAGAATGTATGTAATCTTTTACCCAAAATTTACTGCATAGATTTTAATGAAACTTTGCAGATATATAGCTAACAGATCAGGATAACACATAGGCTATACACGCTTAAAGCCACGGAGTGCGGTAATAACCATAAACGTATGTGAAACAGACGGCATAAGCAAGTATAAAAGAAAGTAATGAAAGTGTTCTTTTCTTTGTTTTCCAGGCGCACCGTACGATGAATACGATTACGTCATTGTCGGTGCTGGTTCCGCCGGTTCAGTTCTGGCCGCAAGACTATCAGAAGATAAAAACGTAACAGTATTACTGCTAGAAGTTGGCAAACCAGAAATGATATTGACAGATGTACCACTTTTGGCGCCCTATTTCCAAGCCACAGATTACACATGGCAATATTACATGGAATATCAACCTGGAGTCTGCACAGGTACATATTTTCAAGCAATTTCTCCCTGGGGCAACTTATCATGTACATAGATTAACACAGATTAAACAATCATTGTGTCATAAATAAACGATACGATTTATATGATATGATGCCTGTGAGTAAATTAATAGCAAACGCCATGGAAAGTATTTAAAAATTATAAATTCTACTATAATAATATATGCTTCATTTAAATTACCTACATAAACACCTTCACATAGACCGATCTCACAATTAGGATCTTTAATTTCAGGCATGATCAACGAACGCTGTTTTTGGCCACGCGGCAAGGCAGTAGGAGGCACCAGCGTCATTAACTACATGATCTACACACGCGGTAGACCACTTGACTGGGACAGGATAGCTAACGCTGGCAACTATGGATGGTAAATGATTTTACTGTATTCCATTATCTCATCTTGGATTCGATTTTGGGAGAGGCACAATCGTAATTTTGAAAATAGTAAGTATCTGTAAGAGCAAAATAAAACATATGTAAAGTGTTTGCTTTCCGTTATACTTGGTAGTTTACTAATCGCTAGAACAATCAGCATCTTCATAGCTTAATCGAGAACACTGTCCCTCAAAGTAAGCATTATGCTTTTGTCAAGCCTTATAGGGAGCACTGTAAAAAGTCTTAGAGAATATTACCTAATATGGCACCTTATCTATGATGGAATAAGAATACAAATGTAATTTCATCAAATCCGTGTTTACTGTAAGAATTAGCTTAAGGGCAAACAAAGGGATAACCAAAACAGTTAACAAGACGGATATCTCTGGTCAGAATATTTTCGAAGCAAACATTTTTAGATTAGCTGAAGACCTGGTAAACATGTTAGTAAAAAATAATAACAAATTTTGGTCGAAATATATTGGTATCTAAAATGCATCTAATCTCTTTCTCTACAAACAATCTTCAATGCTAGTTTGATAAATATTTGAGTAATAGTTGCAAGACTTATAATGCATTTTTTTTTTCATAATAAAACAAAGAATTTAAAAATGCTACCGCAAAAAATATAGATATCCGAATATACCCGACGAATCTAAATAACACCAAGGTTAGTTTGAAATATCAAAATTTGCAACAAAAACTTCAAAATCGAATTGCTTAACATTTGATGCATTTGTAAACGTTGGCTATTTCTAACTCCAGGAC
Source organism: Orgyia antiqua (assembly GCA_916999025.1). Lineage (NCBI taxonomy): Eukaryota > Metazoa > Arthropoda > Insecta > Lepidoptera > Erebidae > Orgyia > Orgyia antiqua. Next base: position 27,468,506 of record OU779869.1, read on the forward strand.
CTACAACGACGTACTAAAATACTACAAAAAATCAGAAAGAGCTGCAAATATGCAAGGAATTGAAAACCTTCCCCATAGAAACCGTAAAGGAGAAATGCCTGTAGAATTTCCAGCAAGCAAGTAAGTCAGTCAGTCACAATTTTATCAGTCAGTAATCATGTATTTAAAATTTGTTTAATCAATCAGTCAATTAATGTCGCCTATAGGCAAAGAAACCACACCTAGGTATCGTAATATAACATTAGGGAATTGTCCATCAGGCCAGGTTACTCTTGAGCCTCGTGGTCGAGTGGTTTATGTAACGGACTGCCGATCACAAAGTCGCGGGTTCGATTCCCGCTTGGGATTCGTGTGATATTTCTAATTGTCATACAAATGTTTGTACTGCGTCTGGGCGTTTCTGTGTATTATAAGTATGTATTTACAAAAGAAAAGTGGTATGTATATGTATTCTATCCGTATTCTGGTACCCATAACACAAGCATATAAGCTTAACTTGGGACCAGAGGACGTTGTGTGAAATGTACATGAATATTCATTAATATTTATTTATTACTTTTTTTCAGAACAAAACTAGTTGAGGCGTTCCTGAAAGCTGGTAGAACACTGGGACATCCTACAACAGATTACAATTCTCCTTACGAATTAGGTTTTGGCTATGTTCAGACGACGACTAGTGTCGGCCGCAGATACAGTTCAGCTAAATCTTTTTTAAATAAACGAAAATCGAGAACCAATTTGCATGTATTACCCGAGAGCACAGCTACTAAAGTCTTAATCGATCCTCGCACTCTTACCGCATATGCAGTAGACTATGTTCGTAACAACGTAAAATATACAGTAAGAGCACGACGAGAAGTAATTCTATCGGCTGGTCCTATTGCCTCGCCGCAATTACTTATGCTGTCTGGTATCGGACCCAAAGAAAACCTAGAATCAGTTAGCATTCCTGTTTTAAAAGACATGCCAGTTGGGCAAACATTGTATGACCACATATGTTTTCCAGGTCTCATATTTGAAATGAATAGTACTGGAGTAAGCATAAAAGAAGACGACCTTAACATTCAAAGTGTAATAGCGTGGTTAAAAAATGGTAAAAGTGTTGCGAGTATACCTGGTGGTGTTGAAGGGATTGGATACATTAAAACTGCAGTGTCTGATGATCCAGACCCTGTTCCGGATATAGAACTAATTGATGTTGGAGGATCATTAACTTCAGATGGTGGCAACACTGGGAGTAAATCTACAAGGCGAGGTATAAGAATTCGGGAAAGTGTTTTTCAGTCAGGTTTTGGAGAGGTCGACACGCTACGTAAAGACACATGGACTGTATTTCCTATGTTGCTACATCCGAAATCTTTTGGACGAATTGAATTAAAGGATAGTAATCCTTTCAGTCATCCTCGGATGTATGGAAACTATTTAACACATCCTAAGGACGTCGCAACGTTTATCGCGGCTATACGTTATATTCAAATGCTAGCTGCAACACCAGCTCTCCAGCGATTTGGTGCCAGAGTTATAAAGGCCGATTTGCCTATGTGTCGCTCAACTGTATTCGATTCAGATGAATATTGGGAATGTGCATTACGCGCTTTTACTGCCACCCTCCATCATCAGATAGCGACTTGCCGCATGGGCCCTGTGGGTGATCCACTGGCCATAGTCGATCCAGAACTACGTGTTCACGGTGTACGTAGACTACGAGTGGTAGACTCTAGCGTGATACCCAGAACTGTTTCTGCACATACTAACGCCCCTGCTATAATGATTGGAGAAAAAGCTGCTGATATGATAAAAATGACATGGAAATAATGTTATAATAAATAAATAATTTTATAGCGGGTTTTCCTTGCATACTAATTAATTGTTATTTACATGTGATTTTAATTAATTTTAGTAAACAAGAAAAACCCACGATATATTTGTTATTATTAAAATAGAGAATAGTAAAAACAATAAAAATTAAAAATTATATGTAAACTGATTCAAAATAGTCTTTTAGTTCCTCCTAAGACAGCTAACGAAAAAACTGATAATTTTGAAACGAGTGAAATAAAGTAGCTCTACAATTTTTCAGTTAATGTAGGTACAAATACACACACAGCGTTTAAATTTATAACGACTAACCATCGATCTGCTGCATAGATTGAATAAAATGCAGTACCTATGATAAAACTACTTTCTCTTATCAAAATGCGAAAACGCCTAACAAAAATATATTAGTTATGTAGCTACATTGTGATTTGCGAATGTGTCTGCATTTTTATCACTATTCCATGTGTTAAGGTTTACTTTGCCAGGAATAAAAAATCAAAGCGAATTTATAGTAATTTTATATAGCAAATAGTCGTAAAAATTTCTGAATAAATTATGTATTCTTTAGCACTAAATATCATTTTAAATATATATAATTAACATTACAGATATAGGTTGACTTCGCAGGAATAAAATTTCCACGTCATTTGTTATAATAAATTAAAAAAAATTATAAACTCTTATCAAGGAAGAAAAAGACAGTTGATTATATAGGCTGAACTAGCTAATCCATTATTACAGAGCTTTCATCAACCAGTCAAGTCATATAATAAGATTTCTAGTTTTACACATATTCTAATTTTAATCTATCAGGACTACCATTAAATCTTTAAGATTTCTACGACGATGTTTCCTTTACAAAATGACAAGCAAATAAACCTACATTAAAAACCATTAAAAAGGAAAATGTCTACAACAAATGCCAAACACTGCGTGGAAGATAATTGATAGGCTTAGAGAAACTCTTGACCTAATTAAACATCAAACGAAATCTATACTTATAATAAATCTATAATACTCTTACTCAAGCAGTAGTTAAAAATGTTGCAAAACGGGGAAAATTTCCTCAATTTTACGCGGACGGAGTCGAGGGCAACAGCTAGTCAATAAATATAACAATAATAAATAGCAAATTAGATCCTGGCAAAATATTAATAAATATTTAATACATATATGTAATATAATAAACAAATTTTTTTTTATTTTTATTGTTTTTTACATATATAATACAAAATTCAATACATAAAATAATAAATCACTATAATCATAAGTAAGATACTAGTAACAAATAATACAATACAAATAAAAAAGTGTGAAATCCCAAATAACTAAGTCAATAATCAGAAAGGTAAACTAAGAAGCTCGGTAATTGTATAACAGGCTTAATTAACAATGATATAACGAAAAAAAGGTCATTAACATGCGGAATCATTATTTGAACCAGAGTTACGACAGTAAACAAACGGTTAAACGTAAACCGGTCGATGTATCATTCAACATTGCTACCAGCTAGGCAGAATAAACTTGACCACTGCCTTGCATTGTACTCGACCAGTCATGAATAAAAAAGTATTATTATTTTTATATTATCTTATAAATACAAGCGTAGGAATTTACGATGAGGCTAAGATATCAGAAGATATGTACGCTAAATCAAATAGGTGTAGCCAGTGTGATTTAAGGGAGAAAAGATTAAGTGCTCCACCTAAAAGTCGTGTGTTAGAAGCCATGATGAGGACGCAGATGCTACCCTTAAGACCTGACGCTCCAGATTGGCTATCGGTTCTAAGAGATAAATATGAACTGCCTAAAGGTAAGAAAACAACACTGAATTTGTTTATGAGTAGTGCAGTTTAGCTTTCATGAATTAAAACGTTATCTCTTTTTCCATATAACTAACTTAAATATTATTTATGAAAAGAGAGTTTAGGACTCTTATAGGAGGCAGAAGCTGATGATTTTCCATCTCCTAGATTAAAAATTAACGAATTTCTTAAAATATTAAATGAGTTGGCATTGAACTTGCAACAAATTTACATCGAATCAAACAAGATATTTTATAGTTAGTTTTTCCGCAATTTTTTTATCAAACAGGTTATGGTTTAGCTTAGTCTTGGCGAATATTTTAGTTTAATTATATTTTAGTCAAAAGCTATAATGATGTCTTTTAGAGTATTTTTCTTTCCGTTATCTTCTATACATAGTTGTTTTAAATAGGGATAAGAGGAATTTGGTGTAACTGATTGGACGTTATAAAACAAAATATGTACAATATAAAATTATTTTAATTAAAGTTGTTCTGTATGCCGAAAGCACTATAGAGTTTCTTTGCCCAGATAACACAGATTTGAAAGACTGATATTGTTAAAGACTGTTGGTCGTATTCATAATGACTTATCGGAGGTTTAAAAGTTCGCTAAAATCGGTTCGCGTAAATTGTCAAAACTTGTTATTCATAATAGTCTTTTTACGCTAAAACGTTTATTATCTCTCCGATAAAATCTTCGTTTAAACCTCCGATAAGTCATTATGAATAAGACCATATCTATAAACTACTTACATGAAAAAATAGAACTTAAAGAGCTATTAGGTACTTACTTTTTACATTATAATATACCATTTCTCATTTCATTTCTCATTTTTACATTATAATATACCATTTCTCCATACACTCAAGGGTTTGCTGGTAGAAAACTCAATATGAGTTAAGCTCGCCTTTGTGCACGTTTGTAACAATATTGTTTATGTTGCCTTACTTGTGAGTGTACAATAAAGAATAAATGAAATGAAATGAAATTATAACTGTAAATATGGCAATGCGGCAAAAGACTAAAATTTTATTCATTTAAGTGACAATATTATTATTTATTTATAAATTATCTATACCACACACATGCTAATAATATTGAGTCTTAAAAAATATTTGATAAAAATTATAAATTAAAAATTATAAAATATACCTAATAAAAATAATATTTGATTGATTGCTTGAAACGAATAGGCTCCGAAACTATTGAACCGATTTTAAAATATTTACAGCGTCAGTAACCTGCACCACCCGACTTAAGCTATAATACTTAAGCTTAAGATATAATTTAGTTTCCTTCTAATACGTACTAAGTAGATGTTATTTTTTTGCGAAGGTTAACTTAAAACATGTCCGTATAATATCCTCTGGGTTATTTCAACTAGGCCTAATAGTTAATAAACGAAACATTAACATAATAGTAATTAACAACACAATTTATTTTCATAATTTTAATAAACAACAAATTATTTTATTTAACGAACAATTATATTTTTGTTCCTTGATCATTAATTTTATCCCGCGATTTATGTTAAGTAAATAATTAAAATTCGAAATTAACAATAAGCTTGTACTTTTTATCGCCCATGTCACGTACAGCGGAGTGTTATTGTAAACGATGTCCATCTTCCCGGTTTTATAAAAAATTGGTCAAGTGCGAGTCGGACTCACGCACGAAGGGTTCCGTAGCATTATCTATGCAACATAAGGCAACGTTATCAGTATCGAGCAAGAAACGGTAAAAAAATCAGTTTTTTGTATGGGAGCCCCCCTTAAATATTTATTTTATTTTATTTTTAGTATTTGTTGTTATAGCGGCAATAGAAATACATCATCTGTGAAAATTTCAACTGTCTAGCTATCACCGTTCTTGAGATACAGCCTGGTGACAGACGGACGGACGGACGGACGGACAGCGAAGTCTCAGTAATAGGGTCCCGTTTTTACCCTTTGGGTACGGAACCCTAAAACAATGCGAAGGCAAATATAAATCACTAGAAATGACAACGGTATTACGCGCATTATAGTTACTGCCTCGGTCCTTCAGTTCTGGCTTGATGATGTGTAGTGTATTCTGATTTGTCAAATATACAGCAGTAAATTTTCAGTGAAATCCATTCAGTAATTTTTGCGTGAAAGAACAACAAATAAATATATTAACATCGAAACATTTTTACAAACACTCGCGTTTACTTATGATATTAGTAGGATTCGAAATTACATCTAGACAAATGCAATTATAAGCCCAAAACAAAGCTATTAATAAAACAAAATAACAAAGAAAAAAATATTTTATTAGTAAAAAAAAATCTTCCGAGGCCTTATCTTTTTGAGCGTCCGATGCCATTATAATCCTGTCAAATATTTAAATTAATAGTTATTTCTCTAAAAAGAAACATGTGCGTTAACTGAATAGTTAATTGTTTATTTTTACTTTATCGTTGACGGTTCTTATATATTGTTTTAGGTCCTTCTACATGGCTACAGACATTAGTTGACATCTCTTCACCATTTATCAAAATAGATCATTAAGATGATTAGTATAATAACTCATAACAAAACGAAATAACAAAGTACATAACTTTGTAAAAATTTAAATCTGTAATTAAGAATAAAACTACTTTTTACGGATTTAGACGCGTATATTTGTTTTAAATTTTGGCCCGACGTTTCGGAGACTTTGCAGTCACCATGGTCACGGGTGAGACTGACGGGTGACTGCAAAGTCTCCGAAACGTCGGGCCAAAATTTAAAACAAATATACGCGTCTAAATCCGTAAAAAGTAGTTTTATTCTTAATTACAGATTTAAATTTTTACAAAGTTATGTACTTTGTTATTTCGTTTTGTTATGAGTTATTATACTAATCATCTTAATGATCTTTTTGATAAATGGTGAAGAGATGTCAACTAATGTCTGTCAAAAAAAAATATTTGTACATTTATCGAGAAAGGCTATAACATCACGCTGCGCAGTGGCCATTAGGAGCGAAGCAATACTGAAAAATGTTGCAAACCATCCCTTTTTCTAAATTCCACGCGTAGGTAGCCGCGGGCAACTGCTAGTATACCATTATTTTTATTCCAGGCGACAACTGCAATAGATTTAAATGTTTACATCGGACATCATGGTCAAGGCAATGACAGTAACAATTTGTATACCGTTATTCGCTATCTAAAGATAGTCATGTTTAGTATGTGTATAATAAAGCGAATAACGGTATATAAATATAGCCACTATAATCATTGCGGATTATTTCTTATTTTCATAGTCGTAAAAGATAATTTGCTACTATCATATACAGTTATCTTTTTAAGAATTTCATATGAGATGGGCATTATCTTCTAAGGAATTCTTGCATTATAGATAACTGTGATAGGAAAGAATTAGATAGCAATAATTATCGTTTATGATTTGGCTTTTAATTTTCTGAAGCAAAAGATTAATTACATGTAATACAGATGTTGCTTGCAACCTAGGCATGGAATTTAGAAAATTTCCCCATTTTTGCAACATTTTTCACTGTTGCTACATTCCTATTGGTCGCAACGCGATATTATATAGCCTTCTTCGATAAATGTACTATCCAACACAGAAAGAATTTTTCAAATCGGACGATTACTTTCTGAGATTAGCGCGTAAACAAACAAACTCTTCAGCTTTATAATATTAGTATCGACAAAATGCCTTATTCAAATTCTTAAGATTTTGGTATTGAAAATCATTCCCTGACCTTTTTCCCAATTAACTACTTAGGGGTCCGATCGATACAACTGCTTTCTCCATACTTATTCTTCTGTCAAACGTCTTCTGTGAATTTACATTGAACTTCTATCCTCTTTCACACAATCTATCCATCTTTTCTTGCGTTTGCCCTAGGTCTTAGATTCATCTACTTTCATACTTAACATAAACATACATACATTTAAACTTTCATGGCAATTCCCAATTCCGCTCTCATTCTGTATCCGCATAATAATAATATGTCCATGCCAAGATTTTTTCCTTTGAAATACTGTTAAATTTGGAACTTTTGTTACTATTTTTGCCATTTGGAAGAAGGGATTAAAACCCAAGGGCCACGTCCTCTCACCTCAGTTGAAAAACTAAGATTGTTAGTATTTTTTACAGTTTTAATACATTTCAAACTCTACATACAATAAGAACGATTAGCGAAAAATAATTGTGTAACTGAGTAAACCAAGAAGTTGTTAAGTTGTTTCAGGAAGTAGTCCGTTTTTGGGTCAAGAACCCTGAATAATTAAATAATATTACAAAAATAAAATTATTATTAATCAATGTTTATCAGTTCATTAATAGAAATGTTATATTTTTCAACAAAATATAGCAAATTTCTTTACACAATTTTTCCCTTTCTTTCCAATTAAATCAAAATGTTACGTTTGGATTATTGTATATCGGTACTTATTATAAATACTCGTATGTATGTATGTCAGTATATCTTCCAGTCAGTTCTGTTCCAGTATCAGTGTATCTTCCAAATTACAGAACGGATTTTGATATGTTTTTTTTTATAGATAGAATAGACGTAGAGCGGTTGTCTTTTTCTTTGTAAAACAGGATTTTCTTAAAATAACTAACAAACTAAATCTAAGGAATTAATTCTTAAATTCATCTGAACAAACGAAGGCCATCAAAATCGATACGACTGTTAATGTCGGTACACATAAACCGTATACGGAAGAATTACAATTATAGTTAAAAAGATTATTAGTTAAAACATTTTTTTTTATTACACACTTGCAGGTTTCAAAGGACCTTTAGCGGAATACGACTTTATAATTATTGGCGCAGGGTCAGCCGGTAGTGTCCTAGCTTCACGGCTCAGTGAAGGCCGGCAAGCATCAGTCTTATTATTAGAAGCGGGATATGGAGAATCTATCGTAACAGATGTGCCATTATTGGCACCACTTTTGCAACAGACTGAATATGTTTGGCCGTACACGATGGAATATCAACCTGGTGTCTGCACAGGTTGGTTTAAGCTTGGTACTACAGTATACTAAGACTGGTGTTATTTTCCCAGTTAAGGGAACATGTGACGTCGTAAACCACGGTGCCTTCTAAATTAAACTAAGTAAACTGAATACTAACTCTATAACTATAATTATTATGAAATTTTGACGTGAAATATTCCGCCAACCAGAAAGAATATTTAATTGGCCCCAAGGGTTTAACGCATAGATATTCGGTTTTAGCCAGAAGATTAAATAGCAGGGATGACACCATTAAATTATTTTCGTTAAATCAGCACTAAAAAATAAATTAGGTTCCCAGTAATATAAGTACATGATATTAAACAAATTTTACATTTTTTATTTAGAAAATTGAAGGCAGTTTTCAAGCGTTCCGATCCCAACAAAACCTAACAAAAGTATAATCAGTTACTTACTTCATTTTTCAGGGATGATAGATGGAAAATGTTTCTGGCCTAGAGGCAAGGCAGTAGGTGGTACAAGTGTCGTCAATTATATGATATACACACGAGGTATGCAACAGGATTGGGACAATATAGCTGCAGCAGGCAACTATGGATGGTAAGTTATCAACATAAACTTTTTATTTTTCTTCCGATAAATAAACCGATTTGCGGGTCTTGTGGCGTAGAGGGAGCGAGATGGTTCACACAGTCATCTTCCATGTACGAGACCGCGAGTGTAATTCTCATAATTGACAATGATTTGTGTGTTTAACACATATGTTTACCGCATTTCGGTAACTTAACTAAACTTAGATAATACCGATAGAAACCGTTTGCTGTGAATCTAATTTTGTAGACATCTCACTTTATAAACATTTAATCTCTTTTAGCTATTTCTTGCCTAGGATGCTGTGTAAGTCTGTGAAAAATCTCTAAACAGTGCAAACTTTGTAGAAAGTAGCCCGTGCCTAAATGGAATATTATAAAGAAAAATAAACTTCTCTAACCATAATAACTATCTGTGGGAGGTGGTTGGTATCGAGTCGGATCCCGTCTGCCGCAATTGTGGAAGTGGGGCCGTGGATACGGCGGAACACACCCTCGCCGTATGCACGGCCTGGGATGCCCAGCTCTGAAGCTCAAGGCACCATCATGGCCCGGCAGGGCAAGGCGGAGGAAAAAAAACTATAATAACTATTTACAGATTATTAAAACGTTTTATTATATTATTTACAGGTCTTACAATGATGTTATGCCATATTACATAAAATCAGAACGAGCTAACCTAAAAGGGTTGAACAATTCTACGTGGCACGGCAGAAATGGTGAATTACCGGTGGAATATATTCCTTTCAAGTAATTTTCTACTTTTATTCTTTTTATTATTATTTTATTTTATTTGTTTTATTACTACTTTATAACCATAACAATACGTTAATTGATTTGTATATAATTTAAATAATATAAGTAATAACTCGAGAAATTCTTAACAAAGCCAAAGCCTATCTGACGAGCCTCATGGCGTATATAGGTAGTGTAACTGCCATATTTATTTTCAGGAGGTCCGGGTTTGATCCTCGCACAGGACAATTTATTTGTATGATTCAGAAGCAGTGTAAATATGTGTGTTCAACACATATTTACACTGCTTCTGAATGTTTCCTGTCTGTTCTAAATTAAAATAATAAATTTTAATGAAAAATAAATGAGTTAATATATTTCCGTCATTTGTTAATATCCATAGGATTAAATATCAACTTGTTTCGGTTCGATTTCGACTTGTTAACACAGATATGACGTCTGACAGAACACTGTGGAAGAAAAAGACGTATTGCGCTAACCCCCAAATAATAGAATAGGGGCAAGAGGATGATGATATGCTGAAACAGCTAGTCGGTTTTCGAGGAATTCTCTAAAGTAGTTATGTTATACTTCAGATAATTAGAACTTGTGATTACAACTAAAAACTTTATTTGAATTTCAGGTCCAAGCTTTCAAAAGCATTTTTGGATGCAGCAAAATTGTTTGGACATCGCAGAGTAGACTACAATAGCCCAGATGCATTTGGATTTAGCTACATTCAAGCAACTGTGTCTCAAGGTCATCGAGCTAGTGCCGCTAAAGCATTCCTTCACAATAACAAGAAGCGAAAAAATCTACATATATTGACAACAAGTAGAGCTACTAAAGTACTAATTAATCCTGTGTCCAAAACAGCTGTTGGGGTAGAGTTTCACAAAAACGGACGAGTTTATCAAATAAGAGCCAAAAAAGAAGTAATACTATCAGCTGGTCCTATTGAATCACCTCATTTACTTATGCTCTCTGGTGTAGGTCCTAAAGAACATCTAAGTTCTTTTGGTATTCCTGTGATACAAGATTTAAAAGTAGGGGAATCACTATACGATCATATTTCTTTTCCGGCTTTAGCATTTACGTTGAATACGACACGGTTAACATTAGCAGAAAGAAAAATAGCTACAATAGAAACCGTAGTGCAGTTCGATCATTTTGGTGACGGCCCTATGTCATCTTTAGCAGGAGTAGAAACACTTGGTTACATTAAAACTAACGTATCTAACGAAATAGGAGATTATCCTGATATAGAATTAATAGGTTCATGTGCGTCTCTGGCATCAGACGAAGGGCACCTTGTAGCTAAAGGTCTTCGGCTCACTGACTGGCTTTACAACGATGTTTATAAACCAATTGAAAACGTCGAAAGTTTCACAGTGCTATTCATGCTTTTGCATCCAAAATCAAAGGGATTTTTAAAGCTAAAATCTACGGATCCTTACCAACAGCCTAGTTTATACGGAAATTATTTAACACACCGACAAGACGTGGATACAATGATAGCGGCAATTAGATATATTATTAAATTAGTAGACACTCCTCCCTTTAAAAAATATGGAGCTGAGTTACATAGAAAAAAGTTTACTAACTGCAGAAATCACGAATTTGATAGTGACGCCTATTGGGAGTGTGCAATAAGGACCGTTACCTCAACACTTCATCATCAAATCGCAACGTGTAAGATGGGCCCATCGACAGATCCAGAAGCTGTAGTGGATCCAGAGTTAAGAGTATATGGTATAAATAATCTAAGAGTGGTAGATAGTAGCATAATACCAAGGACAATTGTAGCACATACAAATGCACCAGCTATTATGATAGGTGAAAAGGCAGCAGATTTAATCAAGCGGGATTGGAAGTTATACTGAGAGATTGCAGACACTCATTGAAAAAGCTATTGATTATCTGACTACTGAGTTTTGTGTTTATAAATAACATAAATTCATCTGATACAGCCCTTAATTTAACAAACAAACTCTGATTCATATTTACGAGCGATAAGGTTACTTAAGAGGATACCAAAATAGCTTCGTGCATTTTTCTACGTACGAAGTTTTCATTGTTTCTTTAGATTGAATGGCTAGAGCTCTAATTTTTAAGTATATGTTTTTTCAATATATGATCTAGGATCGCATAAACCCAGAAACACGATTGAAAAAAGTTTTCTCAATAGAAAGTCTTAGCGAAACAACCTCTAAAATTTTTTATTTTTTTCATTTGTCGGTCTATTATCGCGTATTAACTAATGAAATAACTTTAAAAACATAAGTAACTATTATATATAGAAACACGTAAATCAGAATTAAAATATATTTAGTAGATTTTGAGTAAATAGGAAAAGTATCCCTAATTCTTCATTTTCTGTGCCTACTGGCTGTGTTAATATGTACGTGTCGGCGATGATATACGATAATATTGATGTAGGCCCTTAAGCCACGACTTATTTTTTTTTTGCCATTTACCTATTGAAATATGGCTACGCACAAGACCTAGTTATATTTTCTCGTGCCAATGTCTCTAAAAACTTGTTATTTGTTGTCATAGTTAGCAAACATAAATAGTAATAGTTAGTACATTTTTTTTCTTCTTTAAGAAAATAAATCTATAGTTTTGTATTTGAAATAAATAAGCGACATTTATCTAGCTTTCTATATTCTTTGAGTGGCAGATTTTGATCCGTTAACGAACCTTCCCACACCCACACTGAAGCGGAACTACGCTACCTAATTTCATAAGTAAGTTTGAAATTAAAGAGTCAAACCACAAACTCTCAATACAAATACTCATGGGATTTACCTCGATTTCGCCAAATATGGTAATTATTATATACAAAACAATGTTATTTTAATGATAATGGAATTTTGAGCTCTAACTAATAATCAGATAAGAAATAGCTAGACTATTCGTAAATTTTTCCTCGTGGCAAATACGATTTACGCACTCCTCATATTTTCCTCAAAGATTGATTCGATCTTATAAGGAAAATAACACTTAAATAAGAAAAATAAAATACATTGTATTGCTATGGTCAGACGAGTTCTAGAGTGGAAACCGCGACTCAGCAAACGTAAGGTAAGACGCTCCCCTGCTAGGTGGACCGATGACCTGAAGAAGGTCGCAGGATAGGACTGGATGCGGAAAGCGGAAGCCCTTGTTTTGTGGCGCGAATTGGGAGAGGCATATGTCCAGCAATGGACTGCAGTAGGCTGATTTGATTGATTGATTGATTTGACGGGCTTCGTGGTGGAGTGGTTTATGTAATGGACTGCCGATCACGAGGTCGCGGGTTCGATTCCCGCTTGGGACAATTATTTGTGTGATATCCATAAATGTCATACGAATGTTTGTACTGCGTCTGGGTGTTTTCTATGTATTATAAGTATGTATTTACGAAAGAAAAGTAGTATAAGTATTCTATCCGTATTCTGGTACCCATAACACAAGCATATAGGCTTAGCTTGGGACCAGAGGACGTTGTATGAAATGTCCATGAATATTTATTATTTATTATTATTATTAGGTGGCTTTTACAGTACCCTGGAATGGTAATGGAGTGGCAAGATATTTATTCTTAGTTATCGCCACATAGTCATTGACTCAATATTCCTCTCGATATTAATGTCTCTGGGAGAGATATACGTAAATATCGAGTGTCTACTTGTACACGGACGGACCTCGTAGCATGAGTAGCGCTCCTACGCTTTCAAAGCCCTCCTTACTAATTATGACGATATATAAAACAATCCAGGGTCCGATTTAGACATAAAACCTAAATATTCTTTATAAATTTAACGCTTTATTTACTGCGCTACGGAAGCAGTTATTTCGAGATTGAGAGCAATGTATAGGTACTTAAAGACATCAAGAAGATAGCTATACAAAACAAAAATAGATAACGCCTATCGCTATTTTTATACACTCTTGGTATATGTATCGTATCCAAGATATCTAGAAAGGTTTATATGTATACTTCACGTAATTATACCATCCGAAATAAAGAAGATAGTCAGATTTTATTATACATATATTATTTTATTCTTGGCCAATAAACATTCCGATAAAAATATGTAAGTAAAATAATTAGGATTAAATGAGTCATAAAATTGTGTGACGCCGATTTTTATTGCACTATCTAATACGTTGTTACCTTATAATACCTAATAATTGTATACCTATAATTATTTAGTAAAATTATCAGATAAGCGAGATACTGTAATTTGCTGAAAATCTTGATGGTCCGGTAGTTAAATTTGTGCCAAACGTATTGAATTTAATGAATGAAATTCAATAAATAGATTTTGTTTCAAGAATAGGTTGCTTTGGTGGGTTTTTCAAAGCAAAGGCCGCGGCCTAAGAGTAGGTTAGGTACTCATCGGTCGATTCGTGTACCTACCTAATTAATTTGGTTGCTTCAATCAATGTCTATGATTGAGAATGAGCTCATTCTGGGCGTGTTCAAGCTCGAAAGAGTAGCTATTTAAAATATTTTGAAAAAAAATTCTTGCCAATTTAAATTGCAGATACATAATTACGTAAATAATTAGTTTTATGAATCATTAATATACTGTATGGGTTTTTCTGTAAGGTTATAATGTTATCACTAAGTACAAAGTTGTACAATTAATTTTACGAAATAATAAGTAACAATATATTTCAGTTATAACTAGAAAAACATGCATAAATTCTTATAATGTCAGGAAATAAATAGCAAAACATCCAATATCACTGAAGGACATAATCAAAATTTTTACCTGAAACTATTAATGCCTCATTCGGCCCGACGGTGTGTATGTTGCCCATGTTTTTTTCAAATCACATTAACTAACACAGGAATAGGAATGAACACAATTTTAGATATTAAAAAAAAAACAATTCACTATCACTAACTAATCAATACACAACACAAACAACAAAGAATGACTGATTGAGTGACTGGAAGAATGATTGTTACGTTACTCTATGAAGATTGAACTTGGATTGAACCTGTGGATTGAACTCAAGAAGGTTATAAAATATAAATAGGGAGTAACAACTCGGGAACATAGATTTGTTCCAAGGCAGGGCCGCCCGTTTATGGTTTAAAAGTATAATAGTAAATAGTAGCCTTGCTTTCTCTTTTACTCCAGCTCAAAAAGAAAGAGTTAGAAAGGCTACTAAATCATTTATTTTTCTTAATGTGTTCAACTAAAAAAAGCAGCAGGCCAGATTCGTTGTACCGAGTGTTACGTCTAGATCATGGAGACTAGAAGTAAGGAGGAATATCTTGTATGGGGGATCAGTCCAAAAAGTGTCCACTTTGTAAACAGCAAATAACACTCCCCGAATTAGCGCTAGTGTAGCACGATGAATGATATGAATGTAGTAGTTATATGCAGAGTGAAGTGTGCTACTGTTGCGGTAATTCTTTAATGCTATTTTCTATTTGCTATTTCAAATATTTGGGGTACTTAAAAACACCGTATAATTATAATAATAATTAATATAAATTTATTTCATAGTCGTGATTGTCTATATATAATATAAGAATTTAAAAAACTGCGCTGTATAAAGCGGAAGTTTTTCTTTCCTTTCTAATAATTTGTGGCGCTCTTTTTAAAATTGTACCACTTGCTACTATGGCGCCACCTTAATTTGCTGCCTTTCAGCGGACACTTCTTAATATACTGAGATATTCCTCCTTACTTCTGTCTCCATGGATTGAACCACGAAGTATAGATACAAGGAGTCCGAACGTAATGTTGAACGAATGGTCTCAATTTAAGGGACAGATTTTTTGCCGGTAGAGCGCCCCATTTTTCAAGAAGTACTCGTTTGAACTATTGACACTTGTGGAAAAAAATATTCTGAGAAACGTGGATATAAATATAAGTTTTAGGAAATTTTTCGAGTGCTTTAAACCCAACAATACAGAGAAGGTCAAGAGATATTCTGATATTCTATTCTAGCATCGGTACGTCCTGAATACTTGCGTGGGCAAGGCAATGGGAAGTATTGAGCCAACATTCGTGAAATATTATCATACAATTTTGTAGAGCATGTTCAAAAAAACCTTATCATTTTTTTCAGGACATAGCATCATTTACAATGGTCTACATTACTTGCTTAGTAACTTTCAAGACAGGTTCTAACCCAACCTCACTCATTAAATCGTTGACCATATAATAATATGATGGACTAGCTTTTGCCCGCGGCTTCGCACGAATGCAATTGAGAAAAAATAGCGTTTTTGCAACATTTTTCGCTGATGCTTCACCCCTATTAGTCGCAGCGTATTATAGCCGATATTCGTCGATACATGTACTATACAACACATAAAGAATTTTTAAAATTGGACCAGTTAACCCTGAGATTATTACGTTCAAACAAACAAACTCTTCAGCTTTATAATATTGAGTAGGTATAGATAGATAAATTGTTTTAAAGTGTATAAGAAAGAAAAATGGGATAATTACATCTAACAGAAGGCTGTTAAATATAAAAACCGGCAAATACGAGTTGGACTCAAGTTGGACTTGCACACAATGGGTTCCATACCTACATAGAGTAAAAGCTGTATATGAGCACAGATTACTTAAAGAATTGTATGAGTATGATTCCTAAAAAGAAATTCTTTGAATTCGTAATAAACACAAATACCACAATAGGATATTTTTGATAACAGGTTACTAACTAAACGCAACTAAACATGGGTGGAAAGCGTGGCTTACAGGTTATGAGTATACAGAATGTCTCAGCTCAGAACGTGACGATAAGCCGACAACTGGGGCAAGATCTACTAATGGCGAGCCTGGTAAAAAAAAAAATCATCGATTTATTCGCTAGGGTTCCCACGTAACAGCCATTAAAAAAAAACACACAAAAATACTACCTTAGGTTAGAACTTTTGGCACTATGACTAAAGTTTTCAACTGGTTTTCAAAGGTTCCACCACTCATCAGAGTTCTCAATGCGAGAATAGCGCATACGTTCGGTTTTTAGTTAGGCGTCCCCCACATTAGGCGTGCGCGTTCCAATGAACAAACCACGAAGTATAGATACAAGGAGTCCGAACGTAATGTTGTACGAATGGTCTCAATTTAAGGGACAGATTTTTGCCGGTAGAGTGCGCCATTTTTCAAGAAGTACTCGTTTGAACTATTGACACTTGTGGAAAAAAATATTCTGAGAAACGTGGATATAAATATAAGTTTTAGGAAATTTTTCGAGTGCTTTAAACCCAACAATACAGAGAAGGTCAAGAGATATTCTGATATTCTATTCTAGCATCGGTACGTCCTGAATACTTGCGCAGCCAGTGGCAGAAAATAGAACTATGATCTGGGTTGATTATTGTGTACACGAAATATTATGGAAAAGCCTATACCGTTCGGACTCCTTGTATCTATACTTCGTGGAACAAACAATAAATGTCTATGCTTCGAACGAATGAGGGAGCTATATCTACTTATTATTCTGTGTAACGATAGGGGTATAACCGGGTATTTATACTACTCTTCTAGTTTAGTTATTACCAGTTATTACTCTATGACTTAACGTAAAATGTAATGGCGGTCGTATGTATTGTGATTGTTTATTAGAATTTCAGATAAACGAAATTATAAAACCCCTACATACACCCAAATTTTGTCATTTGTAAGTATTTTACTTATTCTACAATATTTATTTATCTATTAAGCTACTTGTCCCATTATATTATTGTCAATAGTAGTCATGGAATCGCTTGGTAATAATCACATTTTTACTTTGTAGATTTTGCGTGCTAATTTTATCGAAGAGATGTCTGATACTAGTGATTTAGATCGTCAGATCGAGCAGTTAAAAAGATGCGAGATTATAATGGAGGCTGAAGTTAAAGCTCTCTGTGCCAAGGCCCGCGAAATTCTTGTTGAAGAAAGCAATGTTCAACGGGTGGACTCGCCTGTTACGGTAATCTAAATTTACTAATTGTAAAATCAACTGCTTAACTCTTCATTATTTTAATATCGCCTTAACATTGTCTTGTATTATTTTGTAAGTAACTGTAAAGTGTGAACCTGACAAAAATAAATTTTTGTCAGGTTATGTTTACTCGAACTAAATTCTGTGACGCCAAAGTTGTGATAGTTCGAAAGAACTGCTTTAGTTGTCTGCTATAAAATACCTGTTAGTTTTTTTTAGTAACTTATTATCTGTGGGGTTGATGGGTTAATAAAATATATTTTATGACCAAATTTCCTTCCAGAGAACTGTAAGTGCTAGCTAAATGTTAATTTAAGCAGACAACAACTGCGTGGTCAGTATGGCAATTGTATACTGGATGGCAAATACCCTCCCAAAGTGGAGGAGTCTTGTTTTTGAACTGAGGAAATAACTTGGTCTCATAATTCTAACACTTTTGTTTTTTACAGGTGTGTGGGGATATCCATGGACAATTTTATGATTTAAAAGAATTGTTTAAAGTTGGTGGTGATGTTCCTGAAACAAATTATTTATTCATGGGTGACTTTGTTGATAGAGGATTCTATTCAGTAGAAACATTCTTACTATTGCTGGCTTTAAAGGTACATTTTTGCTTATACTATGATACTTAGAATGATAATGAACTACAAATAACATATTGATAGGTCTTCTGCTGCAGGCAGTACTGTAGGAGACTATTCACAAAGTTGCAGCTTTGATATCTGTACAGATAAATGATTTTGTTGAAAACTATGTCATTTATAAATTTATTACACAGATGAAGCTTAGGCATAATGTTTCTTGATTGATTTATTGCTCTGAATAGAATAGCATACAAAAATTTATTCAGTACAATGGTATTTTAGGTTCGTTATCCAGATCGCATAACATTAATTAGAGGTAATCATGAATCAAGACAGATTACTCAGGTTTATGGATTTTATGATGAATGTCTTAGAAAATATGGATCCATCACAGTATGGAGGTGAGTTTCAACAACACAACTAGTAAAAACATGTTTCATAATATTCATCTTTACTTATTATAAAACAGAGTCATTATTTTTGTATGTATGTGAGCTTATATCTTCCAAACTACGCAACTGATTTTGATGCGCTTTTCTTTAATAGATAGAGTGGTTTAAGAGGATGGCTTTTTTGTACGGTTTGCTAAGGTTTGGTGTATATTCTGTGCTCAGTAAGTATAAACGCGGGTGAAACTGCAGGCAATAACTAGTATTTATATAAATTGAATGGTTGTATTGCGTGACCGCCGTCCTCCCTGCGTCATATGAAAAGTCGACGTGGTTAAACCCAATAATAATTGTAGTGACGTCACCATTTTTGAGGTGACCCATGGATTGAATGGTTTGACAAAACAACATTTGCAATAAATTCTTGACTTCCGGATATTGACAGAATGCCACCTTAAGCTAACTATAATATTAACCAACTAAGATTCTTACGCCGATCCTTCTCAGCGGTACATGATTAAATAATATTTCCTATATCCTATAAATTAGTTGCTAGGCAAGCATTTCTGGAACAGTTGAATATAAAATCAGACTAACCATAAGTTTATTCTGTTCAAACCATATTAGATTCATTCTGAGAACTGAGGTATATTGTTTATAAATGATAGGCCAACATTAAATTAGAATAAATTGTAACTCCTCATGTTATTGTTGTAATATGTTTATAATGCTGACTTGATTATGATACAGTATGAGATTGTATTTCATTTGCATGTTACAAGATGGCACATAATATACTTTTTATTAGGAGTAAGCTGAGTACTTTGTAATCTTATGGTCTTATTCATAATGACTTATCGGAGGTTTAAACGGAGATTTTATCGCAGAGATAATAAACGTTTTATCATAAAAAGACTATTATGAATATTCATTCATAATAGTCTCGTATTACATCGGTTCGCGAAAATTGTCAAAACTTGTAATTCATTCATTCGAATGAATAACAAGTTTTGACAATTTTCGCGACCCGATGTTAGCTAACTTTTAAACCTCCGATAAGTCATTATGAATAAGACCATTAGAGTATATGAATATTATATATGAACCCTGAATATGACTAATACCTGATTGCGTAAGTGCTCAAGCCAAATTCAAAATTTATTATTTCTAGTTAGTATGTATTACAAGCTCTTTTGAAACGTCAGAAGCTAGATGTTAGGCCTTGTGTTTTGGCGAGCGCAACCGTTCTCCAGAACGTCAGGCTAAATTGAACACGAATGTACGTGTCTCAATCCGTAAAAAGTGGTTTTATTTGAATAAATGTGTAGTTTACAAATATTATATAAGCCTGTTATTCACCTACAGGTATTGTACAGAAATATTTGACTACTTGTCACTATCGGCGATCATTGACGGCCGGATATTTTGTGTTCACGGTGGTTTGAGTCCTTCAATACAGACACTTGACCAAATACGTACCATAGACCGCAAACAAGAAGTACCGCATGATGGACCTATGTGTGATTTACTCTGGAGTGATCCTGAAGGTATCTATACTATTGTTTAACAGATAAAGTTTATGATTATTCAATTAATTTTTAGGGTTCCGTACCCAAAGGGTTAAAACGGGACCCTATTACTGAGACTTCGCTGTCCGTCCGTCCGTCCGTCCGTCCGTCTGTCACCAGGCTGTATCTCAAGAACGGTGATAGCTAGACAGTTGAAATTTTCACAGATGATGTATTTCTATTGCCGCTATAACAACAAATACTAAAAATAAAATAAAATAAATATTTAAGGGGGGCTCCCATACAAAAAACTGATTTTTTTACCGTTTCTTGCTCGATACTAATAACGTTGCCTTATGTTGCATAGATAATGGTACGGAACCCTTCGTGCGCGAGTCCGACTCGCACTTGACCAATTTTTTAGTTTTGTATAAGTATCACAGCCGTATTCACAAACGTTACTGTGAGGTCTCATAGTAGGCATGGACACACAGGGCTAGCAAAATCATTTCACAAACAATACTTAAGGGCCTACATCAATATTATCGTCGACATGTACGAGGGGAGGTCCATAAGTTCGTGGAATGAAAGGGTTTTAGTAAAAATGAAACAGTAAATTTATTTTTCCTTTTCAATATAATCACCCTTAAGCTGAATACATTTATTAGATCTATGAATTAATTTTTCTAAACCATCGTAAAAATATTTTTTATCTTTTCCCTCAAAATGAGCCAAAATTGCCTCCTTTACCTCATTGTCGTCGGAAAATTTCCTTCCCCTTAAGTCTTTTTTTAAATTGGGGAACAAATAAAAATCACTTGGGGCCAGATCTGGACTATAGGGTGGGTGGACTAGTGATTCGAAGCCATGCGTGTGTAGAGCAGCCATTGCAACTTTGCTCTTGTGAACCGGCGCGTTGTCTTGCAAGAGCAACACGCCCTTGGTCAATTTTCCCCGACGTTTTTCTTTGATGGCATCCTTTAATTTTTCTAGTATTGTTGCGTAGTATTCTCCGGTTATGGTCCTGCCCTTTTCTTTATAATCAATCAGTATTATCCCCTCACAATCCCAAAAAACAGTAGCCATCAACTTTCCAGCCGACTCCGACACTTTGAATTTCTTTGGCGGTGGTGTCCCCTTTTTATGCCATTGCATGGACTCTTGTTTGGACTCAGGCTCAAAGTGATGAACCCATGTTTCATCGCCGGTAACAATTCGCTCCAAAATCGGTCCAGGATCGTCGCCACACAACTCCAAAAAATGTTTTGACGCTTCGACGCGCTGCTGTTTTTGAAGCAGCGTGAGCATTCTCGGTACCCATCTTGCACTGACTTTTGTCATACCCAGGTGGTCATGTAGGATTCGCAAAATGGTTGTATCTGATACTCCAACTAATGCAGATAACTGTTTTTTCTTCAAACGGGTGTCCTCCAGTACAATTTTTTCCACTTTTTCGACGATGTCTGATGTGGTGGCCTCAACTGGCCTTCCTGAGCGGGGGTCGTCTTCAATCGACTCCCGACCATGTTTAAAAAGACCATGCCACTTGTAAATCATTGATTTACTAGGGCACTGTTCCCCGTAAACAGTTTCCATTTCATTCAAAATGGTCTGAGCGTTCTTTCCTTGCTTGGTAAGGAATTTAATGACCGCACGGTGTTCAATTTTCTCCATAGTTTCAGTTTTCTTCCGGATTGACGTGTTTAGCAGGCGAGTGTTCGTAAACGAATGACGCAATAGGGCTGAAACTCCATTTATATACTAATTATGAGTCCCCAATTAGTATGACACTAAGCGAGCGCCCCTATCCCCACTCCATGCCCTCCATTCCACGAACTTTTGGACCTCCCCTCGTACATAGTAACACAGCTAGTAGGTATAGAAAATGAAGAAATAGGGATATTTTTAGGGTTCCGTACCCAAAGGGTAAAAACGGGACCCTATTACTAAGACTTCGCTGTCCGTCCGTCCGTCTGTCGCCAGGCTGTATCTCAAGAACGGTGATAGCTAGAGAGTTGAAATTTTCACAGATGATGTATTTCTATTGCCGCTATAACAACAAATACTAAAAATAAAATAAAATAAATATTTAAGGGGGGCTCCCATACAACAAACATGATTTTTTTACCGTTTCTTGCTCGATACTAATAACGTTGCCTTATGTTGCATAGATAATGGTACGGAACCCTTCGTGCGTGAGTCCGACTCGCACTTGACCAATTTTTAATAACTAACTTTGCAAGATCAATGTTCATTCGTTGTTACAAAAGGGAACAAACCATGTACTACATAACGAAATGTACATTGAACTACAGGTTTAAAAATGACTATACTGTTGCCCGGGACTTCGTACGTGTGGAATTTAGACAAATTTCTCCACTTTTTTATAATGATTCGCTCCTATTGCTCTCATCGTGATGTTATATAGCCTTTCTTGATAAATGTATTGTCCAACACTAAAGAATTTTTTCAAATCGGACCAGCCGACCTTTAAATATGGTCGCGGGTAGCGTGGTGTTAAATGCAAGCAGTATGGTGGAGTTTTTGAGGTTGATGTAAGTCAGTAGCTGGAAAAAAATCTGAAGGTTGGATGGAATTTAATATATCAAGTTCTTATTATTAGCAAAGCTCTTATTATTGTTTGACGAGCCTCGTGGTTGAGTGGTTTATGTAACGGACTGCCGATCAAGAGGTCGCGGGTTCGATTCCCGCTCGGGACAATCATTTGTGTGATTTTTCTAATTGTCCTACAAATGTTTGTACTGCGTCTGGGTGTTTCTATGTATTATAAGTATGTATTTACAAAAGAAAAGTAGTATATGTATTCTATCCGAATTCTGGTACCCATAACACAAGCATACAAGCTTAGCTTGGGACCAGAGGACGTTGTGTGAAATGTCCATGAATATTTATTTATTGTTTGTTCCTTTCTCCAACAGTTGATGATCTTTGATATTGGGTGTTTAGTTGTTAAAAATTAATTGAGCTGTCAAATTTCTATAATAACAATGAATGTTTCAGATACCCAAGGTTGGGGTGTATCACCGCGTGGTGCCGGCTACCTGTTCGGCTCAGATGTAGTGGCACAATTCAACGTGTCCAATGATATAGATATGATCTGTAGAGCTCACCAGCTAGTCATGGAGGGTTATAAGTGGCACTTCAATGAGACCGTACTTACTGTATGGTCCGCACCTAATTATTGTTATAGGTAATATTTTTTTTTATACTACAATGATAACAAACAGGCATACAGCTCGCTCAATGTTAACCTATTACCGTAGACATATATGATATTGATATTTAAACATATTTTTTTAGATGTTAATTGTTTCAGTGTTAGGAATGTACCAAGGGTATTAGATTTATTATATTTGGTGTTAATAATGGACTCGGCCAGAAACACGTTTTACCAGTTAAAGCTTTCTAAGAAGGCGAAAATAGTAACAAAATCGCAAAATTTTACAATATTTCCTTCTTTTTTCCCTGAAATCAAAAATTCTGTCTACACCCGTGTGTATTGCAATGATATATTTTAAAACTTAGCCTGATAAGTAACTATAGAGTACGCTTATCGTATCAGTTGCACCATACCAAATGTATGTGTATGAACTTACTTTTTACGTGATTAAGGAAAAAAATTCTTTTTTTCTTTCCTCCGCGAAGCACAGCGATCTGTCATGGACATTTTGCTACTCTAATGTCTTACTTAAATGGGTTGACTACATGTCTTTAATTAACAGTGGGGAATGGTCCATTGACCAACCTCACCCACTCTCACTGGCTTAATCATGCCGGGAGATTAGGAACATTGTTCCAAAATCTGAATAATTTTTGTGTTAAACAGATGTGGAAATGTCGCAGCTATCCTAGAATTGAATGAGAATCTACAACGTGAGTTCACGATATTCGAAGCAGCACCCCAGGAATCTCGAGGTGTACCCTCAAAGAAACCTCAGGCAGATTATTTCTTATAATGTTGCATACAATAGACTGGACACACGTTTATCCTAGACTTATGTTCTTGTAGTGACAAAACAATGTGGACATGGTTTTATTGTGATTTTAAGACTGCAGTTGATTATGTAAGTTGAATGTGTTTATTTAAGTCGATTGTGTTGATTTGCTGACCGTACACACAAATTGACCGAACATGTGATTTTAAATCATTATTTTTATTTTTTTCCTTTTTTGAATTTATACCTGTAATTGTAAAAAGCCTGCATACAATAAGTTAATATATAGCACCTTTAGAACTAAAGTGACCTAACTCGAAATTTGTTTTTATTATTTTTGATTATGAAAATATTCCACTTAATATTTTCTAACACTTGCGCGACTCATCTGTTTAAATAAAACTACTTTTTACGGATTTAGACGCGTATATTTGTTTTAAATGTTTTGGCCCGACGTTTCGGAGACTATGCAGTCACCATGGTCACGGGTGAGACTCTCATGGTACCTGGTACCCATAACACAAACATATAAACTTAGCTTGTGGGACTAAAGGACGTTGTGTGAGTCTCACCCGTGACCATGGTGATTGCAGTCTCCGAAACGTCGGGCCAAAAAATTTAAAACAAATATACGCGTCTAAATCCGTAAAAAGTAGTTTTATTTAAATATTCCACATATTATTGCATTATCAACAGTTCTTAATAATTATGCAAAATTTGAGATTATTACGACTATTGAATGAGGGTGAACATCACTTTCAAAGATTCTGTTACATAGACTAATCAATAGATAGATAGATTCGAACGAAACTGATAAAATCTAGGCACAAGCGAAGTTAATAAGAGAGTGTTAATAAATAGTTTTCCTTATGACTGTGTTTTGACAGTTATGCATAATCCAGCTTATGTTATGCCTTATTTTGAGTTAAGTCACTTTAATTCTAAACGTGATTGATTTATAGTATGTTCCAGTATTATATTTTAATACCGTGTTTAAATATTTTGCGGAAATTGAATTGATTGAAACTTGCAAAGGCCAGTACAGTGATGTTTGTCTATTCAAAGTGAATAAATAATATCTGTTTCTTATATATAAGTTTTATGATTTAATTTTATCCAGTCTTGAATCCTTATTATACATTGGGAAGTAAATATTTACTTTTAAAACTAACACCACGCTATTGTAGTTGATCTAAAATACTATTTTTTCTGGTACCCATAACAAAAACATATAAACTTAGCTTGTGGGATTAAAGGACGTTGTGTGAAATGTCCAAATTTAATTTAATCAATGCATTTTTATATGTTGAAACTCAAAATTTGCCTTATCTTTCCGATGTTAATATTTTTTTTAAAGGATGAAGTTTTGGATATTTCTGCTTTTATTTTCCTCAAAAGGAGTGTTTCTTGAAGAGATGAAAACGGCCAAACGAAAGAATTACATAATAACCAAATCGTGGCTATGCTTTTTATGAAAATTCTTTTTTTTTTGTAATAGATTTCCGTCATCATTGTAAATTGAATAAATACCTTGGCCAATAGTATAGATTCTATATTATACCTAGGTAGATAATAGTTCGCTTAACAATTACAACAATTTTCTTTTATTAATTTCTCAATCACATACTACATCAAAGATGTATATATTATATTATTACCTAGACCAGGTGTGACCAACTTTTGTGCACATAAGATCTACTTTTCCTATTTCTTAGGTAAGAAGAGGGACGTTTATGCAATGTGCTTTTATACCGCCGTGTACTCTTGAAAATAGTAGAAAAATACTAAAAGTGGTCACGCTGAATGTCTCCCTCCTCGAAATATGAGCTGCGTACATGTTCATTCTGTATCAAGTAGTTACTAGAGATATTTGGCATTGAATGCGTCTCCTCATGGAACTTGAGAGTGATCGACCAAAATTGGTCGCGCGATCGACTCGTTGGTCACTCCTGACCTAGACTACCGAAAGGTTAATGTAAAATTGAAATAATTATAGGCCTAGTACAAACCAACAAGTTTAAAAACTACCTAATTAATTTGTCAGCAAATAATTTAATAATCAATAATTTATCTATATTCTCCCAATTAATGATTTGGTATCTTAGAGTATTAAAACAAAAGGAGCAGCTACATCGGCGGGGTGCTGAGGTAACGCACACAAACTCTATAACGTAATTTCCTTGGCTACTACGCGCGCCCCACACAAAATCGGCTCACGCTCACTAAGAGACGACAGTGTCCGTACTCAATGCGTATGATCATTGTTTTCGTACCTTTCTCAGCGGCGGTCGCCTTATAATGTCGCCTCCTGTTGGATTAATGCTCCAAATTTAGTATAATTATTAATTTTGTTAATGTAAACTCCCGAACATGCAGGCATTTTTTTAAAATTAATCCTTTGCTTTATAAAATAAAAATAGTAATAAGGATTTTTTTTTGTTATTGATTCCTATTGATAATACCCATAGTACTGTGTACTAAATATGTAAATAGTATGTTTGGTTACATAACAAATAGATAAATAATCGTAAATAGAATGGGAATATTACTATAATCACAGTTTTAGCAGATAGTGAATCTATGGCCGCATCATTCACCCAGCTTGAAGACTCATAAATATCTATGAGTGCGTGAAATATGTATCTATGTGTGTCTCTGATACAGGCTACATGTTATATGAAACAGGTCTTATTTCCCTAATGCTACCTTGTTTTATAGTTTGTAAACAAGACGTTTATAGTTTGAAAAACTATTATGTGACCTGAATTAAGAATATCATATCTTAATAGACCGTGAAATATCTTTTAGCCAGGCTAAAGCTAAAGGTACGTACTATCTGTTAAATCTGAGACTATACTTGATTACACTGCCTTTAGATATACAATTAGATATATATTAGAGACCATAGCAAAACGGGAGTGTGTTTAAAACTTGAAAACGTGCATATTAACTTATATCTAGTTTCAGAGGTAAGGATGCCGATTTGGTCCGCTACTCAAATGAACCAAATGTCGCTCTTTAGTATATGTATAAGCAAAAGATGTTTTAAAATTGATAAAACCACAGAAATACAAGATGTAGTGTCTATGGCTACATCACTCAGTCGGCTTGAAGCCTATGTGTGCGTGAAATATGTATATATGTGTGTTTACAAGCTATACGTCAAATTTCATTTGACGTATAGCTTGTTTGCGTCATTATTCTATGAAGTACGATTTAGCCAGGCTAAAGTTACTTGTCCTCAATTTTAAACGTAAACCCACCCATCTGGTATATCTGTTGGTAAAACATTGGTGACTGCTACACATCGGTGTACACAGATTCGATTGGCACCATTTTTAATACTAAGATCTACAAAATGTATTATAATTTTTTGCAAATTAAATAGAGTAAATACAGAATATTTTTGTGAATCAATTGTTTAAAGCATTTTAAGTAAAGTTTTAATTTAATTCAAATCACACATCCCTTATGTAAGGCTTTTAATAGGATAATGCTCGCAATTCCTGTTTATAATGTTATTTGAGTAAAAATGCCTAAATGCAACAAGCACAGATTTTTATGTAAAGCTTAATCACTTAGAAATATAATGTTAACAAACTTAAATAAGTGTTCAAATTAGCACATTGAATAAGATACGAAAATTTATGATTATCCTTATCCTTTCTT
Organism: Orgyia antiqua; assembly: GCA_916999025.1. NCBI lineage: Eukaryota > Metazoa > Arthropoda > Insecta > Lepidoptera > Erebidae > Orgyia > Orgyia antiqua. Next base: position 27,496,473 of record OU779869.1, read on the forward strand.
GAGTAAAAGTGAAAGTGTGTTTGTTTGTGGCGTTTAAGCGCAAAATCTACCGAATGGATTTAAACGAAATTTGGTAAAGAGATAATGTATAGTCCGGGTGATAACAAGAAGAAGAATTATCTCGCTAAAAATTCTTTACGAGACAGCAAACTTGAATGTTTGTGAAATATGGTAAGCTCCGCCATTTTTGTTTATTTTACAGTTGTCATACCAACGTATAGAAACCGTCGACTCAATAGGTTTTTTTAGGGTTCCGTACCCAAAGGGTAAAAACGGGACCCTATTACTGAGACTTCGCTGTCCGTCCGTCCGTCCGTCTGTGACCAGGCTGTATCTCAAGAACGGTGATAGCTAGACAGTTGAAATTTTCACAGATGATGTATTTCTATTGCCGCTATAACAACAAATACTAAAAATAAAATAAAATAAATATTTAAGAGGGCTCCCATACAACAAACATGATTTTTTTGCCGTTTCTTGCTCGATACTAATAACGTTGCCTTTTGTTGCATAGATAATGGTACGGAACCCTTCGTGCGCGAGTCCGACTCGCACTTGACCAACTTTTTCTATACTTTGGTCAAAGTTTCAATCCCAGATTGTGAAACATGATAGCTTTGAATAGAACCGTAATTTTGCTATTGATTTTAGTATTAATTTATGTTCTTTTCAGTTTTGATTCTAGGTTCCATTTCAAATTTAATTCGGAAACTAATGCGTGCGAAGCCGCAGGCAGAGGCTAGTCTACAATAAAATTGGGTGTCAATCCCATAGTGAACTCATAATTTTATTTATAGTTCACTATTTTTGTTCAAAAGATTCTGATCATTTAACATCCGTTTCACTAGGTTATAATGTTGAAAATGAATATGACAAATGTTAAGAAATATTATTGATTTATAATTTTCATTTAACATCTTATGTATTTAATTTAATATTACATGGAAATATAATTAAAATAAAATGCCAATATTTTATTTTATTAAAATATATTTCGAAAACTTAACACTTAAGATTAGGTAAGTATATGACATACAAAATGTATTAACGATTGTACAATTGAACAATAGTACTACATAAAGCTGGTAAAATATCACCACATTTTGTTGATACCTTTATATCTACAATATCATCAGCTCTAGTTGGGCCTATGTTTAATAAAGCAATTTTTTTATTTTCATCTCTTGCTTGTAAAATTATTCTATAACTTGAATAAACTGTAAGACTAGAACCTAAAACTAAGACAGCATCGCTGGATGTAACTGATTCCTTGACTAGATCCACTCTTGTTTTAGGCACATTGTCACCGAAAAATACTATGTCCGGTTTTAAAGGACCCTCGCATTTTGGACAAAGGGGTGACTTGAATTTTTCTACTTGTTCCTGAAAATATATTTTATATATTTATGAAAATAATTTAATTTGCTTGTTATGTGGTGGTTAATTTTGTATTAAAAATATAATTTTATTATTAGTGATCACGGCCCTCACTGCGTCTTATGAAAAGTGGGAGTGGCTGAACGCAAGATGTCCGCAGCGACAGTACTACTCTTAGCGCAACTGCGTCAGGTTTGACGTTGCGACAGCAGTGCGACTAAACAACACGACATCTTGCATTTTTTAGGAACATGAAAAAAATAATTTCTGGTTGCAATCGTGAGCAACCATTTTTTTATTTTAGGCCTATGAATAATAGAAGCTATGGAGGAGGCCAAAAAATAGCCACCCATGTGATTCTTTAATGGTAATATACCATCTGAATTACTGTCAATAAAACCATCCACCATTGTCTCACAGCACAAGTCTTTGACTTCTAATAGAATTGCTCTAGAAACTATAAGCCACTGCTTGATATAAATGGAGATGAGATGTGGATCTTCTACTTCTTTAAAAGTATATTGTTTAGATTAAATACTAACTTTAGACAACTCAACATCTCCATCAGGTCTTATCATAGAGAAATTACTCTCCATTGCAGGGTTATTTTTTAACAGTTCATGCTGGAACTCCTCTCTGCTGATTTCATATGGACATTTCAAACATTTTACTATAAAACCAGTGCCATGAAGCTCTATAACATTTTTAGAACCTGCTTTATGATGAAGGCGGTCTACATTTTGAGTCACTATTGATGTTAATTTTCCTATCTGAAAAAAGAAACTATTAGACTAAAATGTGAAATGAGTCCCTGCTCAATTTACACTTAAAAGCCAAGTCTTTACTTCTTTTAAAACAAAGTCGTAATTTTTGTATGTATGGCCCTATGTGAGCTTATATCTTCAAAAATACGCAACGAATCTTGATGCGGTTTTGTTTAATAGATAGAATGGTTCAAGAGGATGGCTTTTTTTACATAATTTGTTGGGGTTTGCTGTATATTGGATGAGATATGATTAAATTTGCCGAGAAATTCGGACGCACGCGAGCTATAAATAAAAACGCTGCCTTATCTATGTGAGGTACAACAAACTAATGTATGGAGGAATTGTTTATTACCTATAGTTCTTCAAAAAAGTCCGCGACGGCATAGGGTAAACCATACTATTGTTTGCACCCCCTCAGTGATTGGCACTCTGACTTAAAAATTCAAATATTAAGAGACAATTCCTGTTTATTTACTGTTGCAATGCTTTATTTGGTAGAATATCTAATAATCTCTAGTGGCAACACAGTTGTCAGCCATCTTTCTTTCACAGCTGTTTGTGAGCTTTCAAGGAAATCAAGTCGTCGAGATCGTGTTGTTTTTTTATAAAAAAGTTTAGTACTGGAGGATAGAAGTGCACGTGAAAAGTTTGTTTTTGGGAAAGTTTCTACAATAATTTATATTTGATTATGTTAAATGGGTGTAAATCTTGCTATTTTTATCGTTTTCAGAGTTGCAAAATAAGTGTACCGGCAATTTCATTGGTGCCAATCACTGTATTTTTTTTTGTATTGTGGTACAGTGATTGGCTTGGATGCCAATGATTGTACATTTAATTATTTGGTGGTATGTGTTAAATTTCAAAGTTAAATGATAATTCCGTCAATAATGACCGTATTGGGTTGCTAAATAAGGCTGTTTTTGCTTATATTACAATTCATGGCACTGCCAATCATTATACATTTTTTGTGTGCCAATGACTATACCCAGCTAATGTTTCCTCTTCTTCTGCATCTCTTTCAGCTACCTTCCTACCCGGCTCTAAGATGCCGAAGGTTACGGATGGAAAAAAATATGCAAAAAGATATGCAGAAGAAGATGTAGAAAAAGCCTTTGCAAGCCATAAAAAATGGAATGGCTAAGAAAACTGTTGCAAATAAATTTAACATTCCACGAGCAACTTTGCAGTTTCGCCTATCCAACCAATTTGTCAAAAGTCGACCTGGTCCAGATACAGTTCTGTCTAGTGCAGAAGAACAAGAAATTGTGAAATGGATAGTTGCAGCTTGTAGTAAAGGATTTCCACGGCGTAAAGAGGATGTCATAAAGAGCGTCAAACTATCTTTGGATGAACATCCCAGACCAAACAATTTTATAGATAATAC